>JASAUF010000446.1:8780000-9980000 GCA_030180095.1 Magnolia changhungtana
CCCCTTTAAATTATGGGATATCCCAAAAATCAGCCGTATATGGAACTCAGGTGGGCCATACCATCTAAAATCATGTAAAGACATGCAAAAAAACATATAAAAGCACTTGATGGGGCCCACCTGAATTTTGAATGCTGCTGAAACTTGGTCTGAACCCTCATCTAAGTGGGACACACATAATGGATGGGCTGGATTTGCAAACCACATCTCGATGGGCCCAAAAAATGTCCCATGAATGTTTTAATGGTGCACGGCCCCTCTCCACTTCTGTATGTGGTGTGGCCCACACAAGTCACGGATTGTCTTGATTTTTAAGACCTAGGCCCACGATGGAATGGTGCATCTGACTGATGGGGTAGATGTTCGAAACGCATCACGGTGGGGCCCACACAACTCAACCTCATGGGATGTTCCCATCAGCTTGAGCGCATAGTACCTTTTTCCTATACATATAGGGAAAAGGTATAATGAGCTCGAGCGTATTACAGTCATCCATGAGGTCGAGCTGTGTGGGCCCCACCGTGATGCCTTTTGAAGATCAACACCGTCCACCAGATGCACCATTCCATCGTGGGCCTGGACGGCCCAAAATCAGCCGCATACGGAACTCAGGTGGGCCATACCATATAAAATCATGTGAATACGTGCCAAAAACATATAAAAGCACTTGGTGGGGCCCACCTGAGTTTTTCATGCACCTGAAACTTGGTCTGAACCCTCATTCAAGTGGGACACACATAATGGATGGGCTGGATTTGCAAACCACATCTCGATGGGCCCTAAAAAATGGTTACGAATGTTTTAATGGTGCACGGCCCCTCTGCACTTTTGTATGTGGTGTGGCCCACAAAAGTCACGGATTGACTTGATTTTGGGCTGTCCAGGCCCACGATGGAATGATGCATCTCGTGGACGGTGTTGATGTTCGAAAGGCATCACAGTGGGGCCCACACAGCTCGACCTCATGGACGACCGTAATATGCTCGAGCTCATTGTACCTTTTCCCACACATATATATATATATATATATATATATATATATATATATGCATGGTTTAGGTACTATGCGCTCGAGCCCACGATAAGCTCTCGTGAGGCCGAGCTGTGTGGACCCCACCGTGATGCGTGTCGACCATCAACACCGTGCATTTGATGGGTCCCCTTTAAATTATGGGATATCCTAAAAATCAGCCGTATACGGAACTCAGGTGGGCCATACCATCTAAAATCATGTGAAGACATGTCAAAAACATATAAAAGCACTTGGTGGGGCCCACTTGAGTTTTGAATGCTGCTGAAACTTGGTCTGAACCCTCATCCAAGTGGGACACACATAATGGATTGGTTGGATATGCAAACCACATCTTGGTGGGCCCAAAAAACATCCCATGAATGTTTTAATGGTGCACGGCCCCTCTCCACTTTTGTATGTGGTGTGGCCCACACAAGTCATGGATTGTCTTGATTTTTGAGATCTACGCCCACGATGGAATGGTGCATCTGATTGATGGGGTAGATGTTCGAAACGCATCACGGTGGGGTCCACACATCTCGACCTCATGAGACGTTCCCATCTGCTCGAGCGCATTATATATATATATATATATATATATATATATATATATATATATATATATATATATATATATATATATATATATATATATATATATGTGGAAAAGGTACAATGCTCGAGCTGACGATAAGCTCCCGTGAGGTCGAGCTATGTGGGCCCCACCGTAATGCGTGTCGACCATCAACACCGTGCATTTGATGGGTCCCCTTTAAATTATGGGATATCCCAAAAATCAGCCGTATACGGAACTCAGGTGGGCCATACCATCTAAAGTTATGTGAAGACACCATTAAAACATATAAAAGCACTTGGTGGGGCCCACCTGAGTTTTGCATGCTCCTGAAACTTGGTTTGAACCCTCATTCAAGTGGGACACACATAATGGATGGTCTGGATTTGCAAACCACATCTCGGTGGGCCCTTAAAAATGGTTATGAATGTTTTAATGGTGCACGGCCCCTCTCCACTTTTGTATGTGGTGTGACCCACACAAGTCACGGATTGACTTGATTTTTGAGACCTAGGCCCACGATGGAATGGTGCATCGGACTGATGGGGTAGATGTTCGAAATGCATCACGATGGGGCCTACACAACTCGACCTCATGGGACGGACCGCGAGGTCGAGCGCATAGTACCCCCCCCACACACACACACACACACACATATATTATGGGTGCTTGAATTACTTTTTGACCCCAAGTCTTGGTGAAATTACAAATTCTACAACACTCCTAGTCAACCAATGGTGCCATATGTCCAGTAGCTAGTCAAACCATCCCACATGGCAATTTTGCCCTTTAACTTCCCACTATTTTTAACAATGAATACCCCCAATCGCTCTCATTTCAAGAAGTCTTGAATTCTCTACCAAGAAGAGAAAGAGAAAGATGGATAGAGAAATAAAGAGAGATTAAGAGAGAGAGAGTGTGTGTGAGAGACCAAGAGGAAAGAAGTGAGGGTGTGTTCTTATCTAAGCCGTCCGTACCATCCCAACCATCAAATCTAGTCAATACTTACATTCAAGCCATCGTAATGGCTTATCTCGTCCGGAGTAGGGTTGGGATTTGAAATCTATGATCATCTTCCCTAGAGAGGAGTGTTGTAGCTCTCATTTCTCTTCTCAAATCTCCCACATACACAAGCAAATTTCTTACCATCCATTTACTTACTTGTTGCACAATTTCCTTCTTATACACTCCCTTGCTTCTCTAGGAATTATCCTTTAGGCATATGTTTTGTATCTTGTTTAGTCCTTGGATCTTGACACATTAACCTATGGTCATCTGATTATTTGTGTCTTTTCTTTCGATAGTCATCCCCTTGGCTATGATTGATGCGAGCAAACTGTCTCTACGGTTATAGCCCATAGTTGAGCCATCATTGATTCCTAGGTGGTGGTTGAACTTGAGCAGTTGGTTTCAATTAAGCTTTGAATCTTGTCCACAACCACTTAGACAATATGACATCTGGGATCCTTTAAATCCTCACGAATCCCAAAATTTCACAAAGTAGAGATCTCATGTGAGTGCAGGTAGAGAAGGGTGCCTAACACATTCCAATAAGATTATTTTTCCCCCAAGAAATTATTTTATTGTAGAATAAATAAAAGGAAATTATTAAACAAAGTCCAAGAAATTATTTTATTGTAGAACTCTAGGGAAGTTGTATTAGCTTAACATACAAAGTTGTATTAGATCTGGCCCTTGTTTTATTTTTATTTTCTTCTTCTTCTTCTTCTTCTTCTTATGTGTCTATCACTTTCTATACCATGGTAGGGAATGGTGGATATAATGGTGGAGTCCATCATCCCATTATTGAAATCATGGGAGAGTAGAGTTGACAAAGAGGGTGGGATTGGAGATATAAGAGTTGATGAGGATTTGAGAAGCTTCTCTGCAGATGTAATCTCAAGAGCTTGTTTTGGGAGCTCTTATTTTAAAGGAAAAGAGATATTTTTAAGGCTTAGAGCTCTACAACAGGCCATGTCTACGAAAAGTTTACTTATAGGGGTTCCTGGCTTGAGGTATTCTATCTATTCTCATTTTACTTATTTTTTATAATTTTAGTTGTATTTATAATTTTCATAATCTAGAAAACCTAAGCATCCTTAATCTCCTCCATTTGAGGCACTTATTTAATAGGTTAGTCACTAATGTGCATTGGCCACAACTACTGAGGCAACATTCAAGCCAATCTAGACACAAAATCATGGGCCTCAATGTGTGGGAGAAAAGCCCGAAAATCAGTTCTTAAATAATCTTAACCATCTAATTTTCTGATGAATTTGGAATATTGACAAATTTCTTTTCAACGATCCAATTGACAATCCTTGGATGGTTAGAATTGTTGACCGGTACGATCCACAATGAGCCTTGGGATTCTAAGGTCTAAATTGGCATGTATATATGTTACTTGCACTGTGGATGTGTTGCTAAAACTACTCTGTGGCAGAAGCCAATTATTGTTTTTATATGGACATTAACTTCTTCTTTATAAATCCCACACTCAAAAAATTATCATGATATAATTTAGTTTATGATCATAACCTTAGTGTATACCACTGAAAAAAAAAACCATCTACCAATGACCTTATTGAACTTTATTTAGATGGGTCCCAACAGAGGTTCTAGACATATGAGTGCATTAATTTTCCAAGTATTATTGTTGTTCAAATTCTAAAAACAGCATGAGGGAGTTTCGTACTCTCATTTACAGTCCCAAGCCTGATTAAAAGATGAGGGTTGCATTAAGTCGACAGATAACATGAAACTTCTGCCACAATGATGCAGGACAATTAACCAGTTGTTCTAAAAGCTCGAACTGTTAGAGTATGACGAATTAATCACTTTATTTCATAGCCCAGGCCCCACATCTCATGGGTTAGAACCTTGGCCGAACCCCCCTCATGGGCTCGTGGGTCCCAAACCACATGGGCCGCCCACCCCGAGTGTATCCTCGCATCCCACGGGTACCCCACTCGAGCCCGGTGTGAAAATGCCCCTGCATTAATCACCCTCGGTGAGAAGTCTCGAACACGAGACCTCCCGCTTTGATACCAATTTGATGCAGGACAATTAACCAGCTGCTCTAAAAGCTCGAACTGTTAGAGTATGACGAATTAATCCCTTTATCTCATAGCCCAGGCCCCACATCTCATGGGTTAGGACCTCGGCTGAACCCCTCTCATGGGCCCCAAATCACTTGGGCTGCCTACCCCGAGCGTGTCTCTGCATCCCACGGGCTATCTCACTCGAGCCCGGTGTGAAATGCACATTAATCACCCCCGGTGAGGAGTCTCGAACACGAGACCTCCCCCGTGGTCCATAAATCACATGGGTCACCCACCCTGAGTGTGTCCCCACATCCCACGGGCTACCCCACTCAAGCCTGGTGTGAAAATGCCCCTGCATTACACAAATTTTATCATTAGTCTTGACAATATGACAATAGATATGGTCTGCGATAGAGTGGAATGGCAAAACAAGATTCTTTTAGCAGACCCCAATTAGTTGGGATAAGGCTTATACGATGATAATGATCTTCATTCAAACTCTCTATCATATACCAATTCCATATATAGTTTGTTTTTATTATGGTTGTAGAGGCAAAAAGGAATCATTTTACCTTTTGCCAAATTCATATACAAGAGGTGTTTCTCGTCAATCCAACAAATAACTTAAGACTAATAAATTCAGATAGTTTTCTTAACTAGGTTGTTTGTAACGATCACTTGGATCCCAAAAAACATTAGTACCACCGTCCTCATTGTTGAGTGAATCACTCTTACGAAGAAATAATTGTAGAGATTTAAAACAATGTTGTTGGCCATACTTCTCATCAAAATTAAAAACAAAACCCTTTATCTCATTGCTTCATCTTAGCCAGCATCAAGTTTTGATGAGCAGTGTTTGTTCAATATTGTAATGGTTGAGATTACAAACTCAACTTTTTTATTGTGTTGTGTCTTTTATTTATTGACTTGTGTGTTTAGTCCTATACTAGATACTTATGAGAAAGTGGGTTGCAACTTCCAAGGGGTCTCAAGGCATCTTGACGCAGGGGAGGACGTGAGGTCGAGCACCGTCTTCCCCAAGAGGATAACTATTCCGAATCCATGGAACTTCTCTGAACTCCTCACAGAGACTTCTCGAATCCACGAGGAAAGAAAGCAGAAAATAGAATTAAATTCTAATAAATTCGAAATTGATTAATGAATGAATAAAAACGAGTTCACAACCCTTTAAATAGGGGTACCAAGCAATGGAAAAGAAATCAGAATCAAACTACAACTAAAACTCCTAGAAATCGCGACTTACTATAAATAGTAAACTTACTATTTATAGACGGTCGTGATGTCTACTAGCGCGCAAGGTTTTCGGCCAAAAATAGTAAGTGTCCTATTTGGCTTCACCAAACCGTTCTCCTAATTATTCTAAGCTCTTTTCACGTTGGGCGCAACTCCTAAAGCCCGACGGATGAAAAGTTATAATCAAACTAAAACTTACTATTTATAGTAAAAACAAAATTAAAACAGGGAAACGACTTGGCTGCTCAATTGGCTGCTTCTTAGGCATCCAAAAATTTGCATGTGCCGCATCCTCCTTTCTGATTTGGACTGTTAATGGGCTGGCCCCATGCCAAAGGGAAATCAAAATTGTTGATAATCCCGGCAGGACAGACCCATATAATTCAAAATTTGGGTTAAATCTGACCCCAGTCCCAGTCCATTAAGAGCCCGGCATTTTTTGGAGAAGTTCGTTTACATGGTTTATCACAGTCCAATAGGAGCCACCATCTGCCACAATTTTAACACAAATTTCATTAACTTTCATCCCTTGCATCATTGTCACCATTTGTCACCAGTATGGTATACGTAGTGTAGTTCAACGAGTATCTTTAGGAAATTGTAAGGGCCCATGTAGATGTTGTTAACGAATTTGTTTTGGAAATTGTAAGGGTGGGCCCATCGCTTTTGGAGAAGTTCGTCTTCATGGTCGATAGCAATCCAATGGGAGCCACTGTCCTCCATGATTTAGCACAAATTTTGTTGCTTTTTATCCCCTTTCTTCTTCATTGTCACTACTCGTCACCAATGTTGTCAAAATGTTGTCAAAATCCTACGATTTATGATTTGAGTCGAATCTTAAGAAAAACTATTTGAATCCCACTTTTGAATCCCTTTTTATATGAATCCTACAATTTTATGATGTGAATCCTATGTTTACGATTCAAATCCTGATTTATGATTTAAAATATACTTATTCTCTTCTGTTTTAAGCTTCACTTAGCTTTCATTGTATGTTTTTAAATTGATGGGGGCTTTAAGAATCATCTACAAAAAACCTTTCAAAAAACTAAAAATAAATAAATAAATATTGTTTAGAAAAAGTAAATTATTTTATTTTATTCTTTATAAGAGACTAAATGATATATATTCTCTTCAATGTTGAATCACAGAGCCTTTTTTTTTTTTTTTTTAATGATTTCTTACTTAATTGGTTGAAACACCAAATTGATGTATGACTTATCTTGAATGTTTTTATGGATTGTTACGATCATGTTGCCTTATATGTATTGTGGAATGATGGTTAGAAATCAAAATATCTTTATCTTTATTTTTATTTTTATTGGTCTACAAAATCAAATGCTGCCTTTCCAAAGCGATTCTACATTCAAGAAAGTTAACAAGAACATAAATGATCAAAGGATCCTTATATGTTTTTGAAGAAAAATTCCTTGAAAGGCAAAAAAAGAAAAGAAAAAAAGAAGAAGGAAAGATAAGAATCCTTTAGCACTATCATGGCATGGTATTACTTGGTGCATATTGACAAAATTGCTCGTCACCAGTGGGGTTTTTCGGGACATTGTAATGGTCAATGTAGATGTTGCTTAACGAGTTCCTTTTGAAAATTGTTAGGGCCGACACCAGGCCAAGTCCCCTAAGAGCCTGTCATTTTTGGAGAAGTTCATCTTTGTGGTTGATCGTAGTCCAATGGGAGCCACTGTTCACCATGATTTCAGCAAATTTCATTGCTTTCATCCCCTCCCTTCTTTCTTGTCATCATTTCTCCAGTGTGGTTGGTGTAGTGTAGTTTAATGAGTTTATTTTAGAAATTGTAATGGTCATTGTCGATGTTGTTTAACAGGTTTCTTTTGAAAATTGTAAGGGCCGACACCAGGCCAAGTCAATATAAGAGCCCATCATTTGGAGAAATTCGTCTTTGTGATTGATCACAGTCCAATGGGAGCCACTATCCACAAAGATTTTAGCACGATCTTCACATCTTTTCATCCCTCTCTTCTTCATTGTCACTAGTTAGTCTGCGCATTGCAGTTTAACGAGTGTCTTTTAGAAATTGTAGTGGTCAATGTAGATGATGTTTATCGAATTTCTTTTGAAAATTGTAAGGGCCGACACAAGGGCAAGCCTATTAAGAGCCCATCATTTTGGAGAAGTTCGTCTTCGTGGTTGATCACGGTCCAATGGGAGCCACTGTTTACCACCATTTTAACACAAGTTCCATTGCTTTTCATTGCTCGCTTCTTCATTGTTGCCATTCGTCGCCAGCATGATCTGCGTAGTGTAGTTTTAGGAGTTTCTCTTAGAAGTTGTGAAAGGTCGATGTAGATGTTGTTCAATTGTCGCGTGCTGAATTTGGAGCTATGGGAGTCATGGATTACCTTGCAAGGACAGACTACCATTCCCAACCTTGTTTTTGTTCGATGAAAACAAATTGTTTGACGTTTTGCTTGACCCAACTTAACATGGAGGATATCAAGCGGAACTAGAGCTTCCATTGATTGTTTCTTCCTTTATTAAGTTTTTCTTATCTATTGTGGTTGTAGTTCTATTGTGCAGTATTGCACTTGTGTCTTCATGTGCCTTTATGTGCGGTTACCCTCTCCACCATTATGTACTTTACTCACTATGTAGCACTAGTGTCTTAGGGAGGATTTTTCATGTGAATAATGGTTTGGTAGCTCAATCATTGTCGAGTTCACCTTTTCCCTTCTATTTTAGGAGAAGACTCAATAGATATCGACAGTTCAATCTAAAAAGTTGTAATTGAAGATCTTAAATCCTACCATATTGAGTGAGAATGAATGTTGAGAACACAAATCTTTTACTTGTGTTGTCTTATGTTTTTTTTATTTTTTTTTAATTTTTAAATGTTTAGTCCTACACCAGATTGTGAGTGGGTTGTAACTCATTTCTCTATAGAGTTCAAGTCATCTAGTTTAGTGTGAAGTGTGAAAAATCTAGTAAGATAGACCTTGCCTTCCCTCAATAAAAATCTTGTGTTTTCTTTCATTAGTTTGACCAACTTTAATATCATTAGTGAGATTCGTCTTCGATATTATTTCCATTGGTAGAGTTTTTGGTGGTGAATGGTTGCAATTGTTGCCATAGAACTAGTAGCTTTCGTTCCTTTAATTGCACAAGTTCAGTCCATCATAGTATCAAGGGGGAGTGCGATTTTTTGAGTGTTGTAACTTGTCCTTAAGACGAGTAATGGTACACTTGCAAAGAATAACCTTATGAAGCCTATCAATGCAAACAAATCACACATGCCCAATAACTCACACTCAAACCTATTCTAACAAAATACTTACGAAAACCCCTTTCATTGAAAGATCGAGTCCTATCACTTTCCTCTTTCCTCTCCTCTCCCTCTCTCTTCTTCTTTCATCATCATCATCTTCTTCATGGGTCGACTTGGTTGACTAGTTGAGACCAGGACAAGTCAACTGAGTCCTAAGTCGAGCTGCAATAGTAGGGCTAATGCATACACAAACGAGGGCCTTCATAGTTTTCCTGACCCAGTGACCTGCCCAGTCAACTTGAGGTAATCCTGAATTGATTCACCTTGTTTGAAAACTATGATTGAGAAATAACTGGACTTCATTGTATCTAACCTAAGTAAGCTGATCTGCAATTTGCTTTCAAACTGCTTACCTTAGGGCAGGGCCGGCTCGACATTTTTGGGGGCCTTAGGCAAGTCATAAAAATGAGCCTTTTTAGTTTAAAAAATAAAAAAAAATTAATAAATTCAAAATTAAACAAAAAATTTGCTTCTTGCCTTTTTAGAATTTAATTTATAAAAATGACGTTAGAATTTAATTTTTTGAGAACTTAATTAGCAATAAAGTAGGTACTTGGTCTTAAGTTTCAGGAGAAAAATTTATTGGGAATGATGCTATTATTTTGAAAAGAAATGATAGAGTTAGACTGTTATTATTGATTGTGCTAGTTTCTAGGATTTGTTTTTTATTTTCAATTTCAAATTTGTAAACTCATTTTTAGAAGAGAGATGCTCATACACAACTAGTTGTACCGTCCAACTATTTGTGAATTAATGCTAATTAATGTTAATGAATGGTGCCCATGCAAAAGATACTTTAAAGAGGAAAAGGAGTTACTGGCTGGGATGGCTCCACCACGGTGTTCATGTAAAATCCGCCTCAGCCATTAGCTAAGTTACCCAATGCTGCACCCAGGGATCTTAAATCAGCCCCATCAATGGTTTAGATTGACCACACGATTAAAAACAATCTACAAAGAATGCTTACCCTAAAAATTGTTTCCCTTGGTATGGCCTCAATTGAATCATTTATGAGCTTTCAATTTAGTCATCAGGCCTAGAATCTGGTGTGGAAGCCAATGGTTGGAATGGATTTCAGATGCTCATCAAGGTGAGCCTAGTACCAATCAAGGGTGGACGTCTCTCCCAACTGTTTCTATTAATATGGCCCACTTGAATCACGTATCAGCCTGATTTTTTGGCTCTATACCCTGCACATGATTACACATCCAATGGTTGGAGACTTGGAGTATAGATTTCGTGGTAAGCATAACGGTAGGCCATGTGCAAATATAAAGGGTGGACCTTTTATACGGTTGGTTCTCAAAAACGTCCGACATTCTCGAGATTGGTGGGGGAGTGGATCAGTGTTACCAGGTAACAAAGCAGATGGGTGCTTAACTGACCTTGGGGCCCACGGCATCTATGCACTGTATATCCATGCCATCCAACAGTTTTTACCCATCATTCCAGTGTATGATCTTAAAAATGAAGTAGATCCAAATTTTAAGTGGATCACAACACATAAAAGAGTAGACATTGAATACCCACCATTAAAAACTTCCCAAGGCCTATCATAATGTTTTGTAGGGTGCCACCAACTAATTTTTAGATGTTAATATTTTGTAGGCCTTTCAATGAGTTTTATTCCAAAAATTTTAGGCTTTTTTTTTTTTTTCCTTTTAATTTTAATTTTGCTATAATATAGAACCTTCGAAATTAAGAAATTTTAATTTTGCTATAATATAGGGCCTTCATAATTAGGGGGCCTTAGGCAGTTGCCTCACCTGCCTAACCCTTTGAGCCGCCCCTGCCTTAGGGTCCATTCTGGGTTGAGGGTGAATACCACAGTATTTGTGCAATTGAATGACTTGCATTTCATCAATTCAATACATATATGAGTTTATCTCTTTCTCTACTGAAGTCTGCTCCAATACATCCCTACGTATTACAATAAGATACGTCTATCTGTTGTATTTAAGTCTTCCCCCCCCCCACACGAAAAAAAAAGAAAAATCCTCTTTGATTATTTCAACTCATTGACTATACAAAGGTTATGGAGACCATTCATGTTCAAATCAAAAGGGTTGAAATAATCTAATTGACATATTTTATCTGTTGTCTTTCCACCATACAAAGTGAGACTTGTCATATAAACCCATTTGAGTCATTGGAAGATAGCCCAGATTCAAAGGCTAAACTCTTGACACGTCGTATTGCAATATGTCAGGATGAATTCGAGCAAATCTCTTGCCCATGAGTTTCTTAATTTGTTACATTTAATAGTGGAGGCACGAATAAGTGTTTATCAATTCAATTTTATTTATTTATTATTATTATTATTATTATTATTATTTTGTGTATATTTTTCATTAAAACAAGTATGAATTCATTTTGTTATTGGATTTGTAAATAATGACTTAACTGTGTGCAAGGTATCTTCCAACCAAGAACAATAGAAACACTTGGAGGTTAGACAGAGAGATCCGGTCATTGATTTTGAAGCTAGTAAAGGAACGCAGAGAAGAATCCATGGCAACGTCAGAAAAGGACCTGTTACAAACTATTCTTGAAGGCGCCAACTCTGATCAGATCAAGCCCGATACAACTGATCGCTTCATAGTTGACAATTGCAAGAACATCTACTTTGCAGGGCATGAGACGACGGCCGTAGCTGCCACATGGACCTTGATGTTACTTGCATTGAACCCAGAGTGGCAGACCCGTGCTCGTGCTGAGGTTTTAGAGGTTTGCGGGGGCCAACTTCCAGATGTTGATATGATCCGAAAGATGAAAGTGGTATGTGCATGCTTCTACCTAAAAATATTCACCATTGTGCCTTTCCTGTTACGTTCCATGCACATTCTAGGACCCTAAAAGCACCATGAATGGTCGCATCGATGATTGTTACCATGTTTGATGTACCACTTGGATATTGTTCCCTAATTGCTGGTGAAGTGGTCATCCAAGGGAAACTGATTAGTACCAATTTCTCCATGTGTTTGGGGCAGCTGGAAACAGTTAGTTTACTTGGATTTCCACACAAATCTGTAGTGAAAAGAAAGAAGGAAAGAATTAGATCACAATCCAATGGTTGAGATTGAGATCAGATTTATTGAAAATATTGAGATTTTTGAAAGATGATCCGATCTATCATCTTACAATCCAACAATTGTGATCGATATCGGACTTACTGAAAATATTTTTTGAAAGAAAAATGATCGTGCATATTCTTATCTTACTTCAATTTGGGGCGAGAAGGAAGTGGCTACAAACATGGGCCTAGATTCATTCAAACACAACTTAGACATACGTGTTCACATAGAGCATGTTTGGATCATTATGCAATAGCTATATGATTTGATGCATGCAGCATCTGGGTTGAATTTTTGTCCACCTTTGATTTCATCATATAGCCCAAGATTGGGTCAAAAAATACGAGCCTTTGAACGGTCAGATAATGGGTTGTGCTGAAATCAATGGTGGAGGAAAATTCAACACAAATGGTTCCTACATGATAATTTGAGCCATTGTCTGAAACCATCAATGATCATTGTTCTTAAAGAAATTTAATAGTATCACTCTCACCCCTAAAACATAAATGGTTATGATCATATTCAAGATATGAATTCTATTTTAATTTAAAAGATTTCGACGGTTAGTAACCGTTAGTTCGGTCTCAAGGTCTTGGGCTAGCCAGCTCCAATTCTCCCACTTCGCCTGTAAATCGTTATATTCAACAGATGAACTTTGGTGGTCTTTGTTAGAGGAATCATTAAGCTTTTTTCCTACAATGCAGGTGACAATGGTGATTCAAGAGAGCTTGCGTCTATATCCTCCGGCCGCATTTCTATCAAGGGAGGCATTACGGGACATGGAATTAGGAGGCATCCATGTTCCCAAAGGCCTCAAGCTATGGATACCGATCCTGACCTTACATCAAAATCCTGACATCTGGGGCCCAGATGCACATGAGTTCAACCCGGAGAGGTTTGCGCATGGCATTTTCAACGCTTGCAAGCTTCCACATGTGTACATGCCGTTTGGGGCCGGGGCCCGCACATGTGTGGGCCAGAACTTTGCCATGGTAGAATTGAAGGTGGTCCTTTCAGGGATCTTGGGTAAGTTTTCATTCTCACTTTCTCCAGGGTATTGTCATTCACCAGCATTTAGATTGACTGTAGAACCTGAGCATGGGCTTAACCTCATCATAAGGAGGGTGTGATTTGAATTGATTGTAAACAGGTATAAGAAATCGTTTGATTTTGTTTACCATGGGCCCACACCTATAATTCATGTATGACAGTTTAAATGAACAATTTCATTTTTTTTACAGGTGGGGCTCATTGTTCATTGATCCTGAGCATTGATTGTTTGGGCCCCACTGTTGATGGGACTGGAATACAAGGCCTATTTTACACAGCCCGTGCAACAATCAATCCGTGGGCCCACAAGGTTGTTTGTGTGAAATCCATTTCGTCCATTAGGTGCACTCCTCGATAATAGGCTATGGGGCCAAAAATCATCTAGATACACAACTCAGGTGTATAGGTGTTTTAAGCACAGGTAATGATGGAGATGGGACAATAACCATAGCTGGGTGCACTTCTTTCATCAAACCCATGCCTCAGGTGTGGAATATAGGTGTTTTAAGCACAGGTGTTATAGACCATTCCTGTTGGATGTACTGTTCACAAGATCCCACCCAAGATCTGTCGCTTTTCAGTTGAAAATGGACCTATGCTATGTTTCTCCTTGACCGTCCATCGGCCAAAAATTGGATTCTCCCATTCCAAAGGTGGGGAACTCATGGTTTGGGTCACCGAACCATGGGACCCGCACATGAGTATCCGGTTTGTACAGGTGGGTGCCATAGTTCAGTGATCCAGACCATTGGTCTGTTGGGCTCATCATTGATAGACCATGCCCTAAAATTTCCTCGAGTATCCAATTCTAAACGTTCAATTTATGGGCTGCAAATGGATGCATGCGCAGTACCTATTCTTGACACTGTTGGCTTTCTGGTTTGTTTACTGTCACCTAGAATGTGTGTGGGCGTGCTGGAATCCATAAAGCGGCTCATCCAAACTGATCAACTTTGACCCCCAAGCCTTAAAATAAGCAAATACGTCTTATATGAATGTATATGACCAGATTTTGAGAAGATTAATCACTTACCCAGCCACTAGTAGAATTTTATAATGATCAAGTGGTACTTGGAAAGTGGAGTTTTTCCTACGAAGATGAATTGCTTTGTGCCTTCCATAAGAAATGACTCTTTAGAATACTCGTGCAATCAAATAAAAAGAAAAACTCATAATCAATCACTATGAGCGACTACAAGAGCATATCTCTTGAAAGAACTGCTGATATTGGATAGAGATCACATCTAATGTATGAGTGTAGATTTGGATTACAACTAGAGGCTATAACTATGAATTACCGCTACTTGATTACTGCTACTTCTAGGATAAGCTGAGATAAAGAAAATTGATAGATTTGTTTGATTTGATTTGTAAATGATTGATGGTTAGATTCTTGCTCAATTGAATTTCTCTCTTATTTATAGAGTTCTGTTGTAGTTTGTTCTTCCAAATATTTCTTCTATTACTGCAACGGTTATAGTAGTTGAAAAGCCTTTCTCTATATCTTTCTTTTGTTATGTTTTTCTTTTGTAATTGTTCTTCTTCTATTGGCCAAACTTTGTTTCTCTCGGTCGCCTTTTGTATCTCAAACTACTCGATCACGTTTCTCTCTATTCTCTCATTAGACTTTTGGATAGCTCGACCACATTACTTCGTTGACCATCCATTGACGTGTAAGATCACATTTACGTCAACTATGATTCTACAAAAAGCACTCCAAGTATCTTGAAGATCTTTTCATCCACCTCGTATTTCTCATCAATATCATGTGTCGCCCTCCTATTGACTTTCTAAAAAATAGCCAAAAATAGGGTACAACATTGCCCCTCCTGTTGCTTCGCCTTTATAGAAAAATGTGAAAGTGACGTTGTTCCATTGCCCAATGTAATATGCAATCGGCCGTTAGTTAACATGTTGTCTCCCCATTGGTTTTACCTGATCGAGGTCGTACCGAAAGATATATTTTGCCTCTCCCTTCTAGATTGCCTTTATGATACGTCGCATAAAATCGTATCGTATGAGGAGTTATGATTATCCTTTTATTAATGGGCATGTATTGTGGCCAATACATAAACACAATTCTAAGTCGGTGTTGTTCTTCCTTCACCTTTGCTTCTTCTCCCTTGTATCAAAACCCCTTTCCAATTTTCTCCTCTCAATTATCATGGCTACATCTTTTTTTTTTTTTTCCTTCCGTTGTAGCCTTCCACTTAAAATCGTTCATCAAAGACCTAAATGTTATGTTGTCAAGAGTGGCCAATGACCTCTTATTCAATACTCCTATCAAACTAGACAAGTCATTGTTGACACTTGCTCCACCATTCCATCTTGTAGTTACTCGCGAACAGTTTCCTTAGATCGAACCTAGTTTTCCGAAGTGCCTTGATGAAGTTCTTCTTGTCCAATCTGATAATTTCTCGAATCCTTCTAACACGTTTAAGTCTCCGAGAGCATGGACGAAACTAATGAACGGTTGGGAAGAATGGTTCGCTCGCGTTGAAGCACAATATGGTGATACATGGAGGCAGGCAAGAATCCATGAATGCATCAAAATGTTCTTGCGTGATATCCAGCCAATACCTTCCTCTTTGTGGCGGCTTCAAGTTTCTAAAGTTAGTTAACCAATACATTGCATTTAAGATGTGGTCCCATGGGTCCAACAATCATAGATGTATGTGCTTTCACCCATCTTTTATCTTTTTGTGAGCTTGTTTATCTAGGCTTTGCTTTGAAGAATCGATACCCCTTCACCCTTTCGAACAATACCAGTAAGGCATATTTCACTTTCATGGCTCTACAATGCAAATCTCAGGATAATGAATGAGCAAAAACACACGACTTTCCTTCTGATGTAAATTTGTTGATTTCTGATATGTGTGAGTGCCCTGCAAATCACTAAGGAATACATTTATCTGACCAATGCACTCGCTCAAGGACATCAGCTTTCTCTTGCTCATTTCATGCTCGACCACCTTTACCGTATCATGTTTGAATTAAAAATGAAGGGTTTTTACTACTCTGGCGGGCCTATCTAGCTTGTCCGGATATGGTTCTATGAGTACTTTGGAGAAAAATTCGTTAAATCTATTCCAACAGAAGTGGAATTCACCTTCATTGGTCATCGCAATATCTTTTGCCCTAAAATCAAATATTCTTTTGTTGAATATATGAGTTTTCCGTTCTTTTACCCTTGATAAATCTAACCATTCTTTCTGTCCCTTTAAAGATAAAGAGTTCGACTCGACCTGATTCATTGAAGACTACAAGTCGACCGACATCGAGATAGTAAACCTCGGGGACATGGCTTGGAAAAGCTATCTTATCTGTAGAGACCTACCATATAAGGACACAGTAAATATGGGTGTTAATACCAAGGCCAGTATCAAACAATACTGCCCCAATCTTCTTGCTTGTCAATTTGGTTTGGCTCAAGGAATCCCCCTTCCATTTATTCGCTGGACTTGTAACCAACTTCCGACTCATTGACCAGTTGCAGACTCGGTCATTACTTTTCAGACTCTCTGCAGAGTGTTTAATTCTATAAGTTCTTCTTTCATGCTTCCCCTCTTTACCAACTATGCATAACAACTAGAGTCATCCTACTCCTGGTGGAAAAACTACTGTGAGACTTTGATTAGTGGATCTCATGAATTAGTTATTGGTCGGCTTTCTCCTTCATCAAAAGTTGAGAAATCTATGGCCAAGAAGAAGAAGGTGAATAAAGAAGGCAACAAAAAATTGACTACTATTCAGTCGGTCGTCTCCTGTCCAGAGGAAGACGACTTCGGTCGCATCGATCGTCCCATCCCTAACACCAATAAAGATGGTCGAACACGCTTTCACGTTAATAAGAATGGTCGAGCTAGCTCAACCTGAATTAAAGTGTTAAAAGACGACAATGGCAAGTCCAATTAAGGTGGTTCCATCTACTGCTTCAATCCCAACACCTACAACTCCTTTAACCATTTTGAGGAATTTTAAGCTTGGGCCTCTCTCAACTGAGGATTTCTCAATCCCATCCCAACTCTAGGTATTTCTTCTTCGGTTAAAGCTATCGCAACCTTTGAAAAATATTACAAAACCAAATTATGGTAGGGTAATCCACCTTCAAAATACTCTTAGAAGATGAAAGAGGTGTATAAAAGACATAAAGATGCTCACTTCAATGAGGTCTTTAATAAATGACAGAGCGAAAATGAAAGATTAAACGATCCTAATTTTTCTTTTGATTGATTTCTCAAACCATATCGTCCTAATCCTCCTCATTTTCCTCGTTCCAAATGAGTTTTGGCTTTGGTCATCAATCCCACCAAAATTTCACCAACGGTCGATCAATTTACCACTGTTGCTGTTCAGTTAGATTTATGTGGATGTTGCTTCAACATTTTTATTCAATTCCTTTTAATTATTTTACAATTTTTCTGTCTTTCTTTCTCCTTTCTTTATCACAGTAACCAGAGAGCTCTCGGCCTCTAAAAAGTTGGTCTCTATACTAGCTTCTCAATTTGAGGTATCTATTCTAAACACTATGGTTGATGTTGCTCAATCTTCTATAGAAAGACTTGAAGTTTCTAACTCAAAATAGACTATGAACGACATTCGTCGATCAGAGAATCAGATAGAAGGTCAAGCTCAAGAGTAAGTAATAATATTCCAGCCTGTGGAGTCCTTCAGTTTCCTTTTGAAATCTGTAACTTCCACGCTAGTACCTGATCAGGATCAGGGAGTTATGGAATCAATCGCACCAACAACCTTCTCTTCCATTTAGCATGTGCCATCCATGAAACTGACTGATCAAGTTGTCCTTACCCTGGTCGATGAACACAAGATGGTGCCTTTGGATGAAATAGAAATACTGGAAGAAGAATCTCAACCAACTGAAGCCTCTCCTGGTCGAGCCATGGAAGTTCCTACGATCGACGTTTTTGTCTCTCTAGCCCCATCGACCAATATTTCTTATGCCTTGTCTTCTTCTTCTGAGGAACTAGTTCCGATAGAAGATATCTTATCCTCCTTTTGATTAGGCCTTTCCATGTGATATCATTATGGACGAATCCCTTGCACCTTCATTAGAGATCCAATAACTTTAGAAGGAATTAAAAGTTCTCCTGACATCATTGCATTGGGATCGATGAAGAGACTTAACTTTCTCATTCATCAGTACTAATGTAACGCCCCGAATTTTCACGGCCCGAGTACATACTCGGACCCGAGAATTTCAGGTGTTAATAATGTAATACTTGGATGCTTTAAAATCACACTTTTTTTTTCATTTAGATTACATCCAATTACATTCACAAAGATTCACGAGAAAAAATCAACTGTATTTATCATTCCATTAGAGTAAAAGAATTTAACAAATTATCAAATGCCCTCTCAATGGGAGCTATTATATTATCAAGTTTGCAGTAGAAAATAAATAAAACTAAGCGTAAAGTTATTTTCTTATTCATTTAGTATAATCTTCCATAGGGAGATGGTCCTTTGGGTCTTCAGTTTGTACATCACTTGCATCATCTGTATGGTTGGAGATGGTCAATGTCCTACTTATAGTGATGGTTATCCTTTAAGATTAATAATAATTTAATATATTCACAAAAGTAATGTAAGGGTTCTGATATGCCTTGTACTCCACCACTATGAGAGGTATCAATATGCGCAACTAATATATATATATATATATATATATATATATATATATATATATATATATATATATGAATGCATGCCTATCAAAGTGTGTGCGGCTCATTATATATAGTGATCATCACAATGTGAAATATAATTTCATAGAAAACCTGGCTAGCCCTGCATTCTTACACTACGGAGATTCGGTGGCATGTCCAATGCTACCGCGAATTTACGTGAACACCTCAAGGCGGCATTACACATGAGTCAGATGAATTATGTGACACGAGTTGTTCATGGAATGACTATTTGTGACATCCAATTCCGGAAATGATGTAACATGCATTGTGAATTACTTACATCGATTTGTGCACCACTACTCAAACCCATGGAATTTCGCGTCGACCAAGAGAGTTTCTACCTAGAGCGCATTATGTCCATGATAAAATATTTGACTCACTAGTTGTGATACCTATAACACATCGCTTGCACCAAAGGAAAAATAAATTGAATCATGAGAGTTTTGGAATTCAAGTCACATGCCCAAGCCATAAAGGGAGGTAGCACAAGGCTAACATAATGAAGGAGAAAAGTAGTAATAAGCTAACATAATGAAAGAGAAGAGTAGCAATAAGCTAACTCAATAAAAGAGGAGAGTAGCAATGGCTAACTCAATCGAAAGAGAAGAGTAGCAATGACTAACTCAACAAAAGAGAATAATAGCAATGACTAGCTAACTCAACAAAATTGGTAAAGGGCAAGGGCAATGCTTGTATCCATAGCCTCACATAAATTCATAAGGATCACGCATAATTAAAATCATATCTTAACCATAATTGCCAAAGGATAATAATTGATGATGATAATTTCAAATAATTGGAGGGAAGATTCACAGTCACATGAAAGCATGTAAAAGGGCAAGATAAATCATATTAATTCAAATTAATGTAAGATTAAAGGAATCCCTTACCTTACTCTTAGATCTAAACCCTGGGTAGATATCCATGTAGGAAAGCTTTTACATGAAAAGCTTCCACATGAATCATGACATCACTTGAGCAAGAGGGAGACACCATACCTATGGAGAAGGAAGAGGGCGTCTAGGCTTCTCATTCTCATTCTCTCTCTCTCTCTCTCTCTCTCTCTCTCTTTCTCTCTCCTCTTTGGATGTTGGGGGTATTGGCATGTGAGTGTGGAGAAGGGGACACACACCCCTTTTTAAAAGGAGTGGGCGTGTGTTTCACATCCCACTTAGATTGAGCTTCTTCAAATTTTCATTTTTTTGACGATATTTCGTTAAATCTAATTCATCCATTATGTTAGGGTCGTCGAATAGAGCCGGGGTATATGATTTTCTTAGTGATCCAAAATTTAGATTGACCTATCTTAAAAATTATCCTAACGAGTACCAAAACAAACTTGATTTCAATTAACGGTCCATACTTAATGATCATGACCCAATTTTGGGGGACATGTGTAGTTAAGATAGAAAAATGGTTGGACAAAATTTGGTGGTTGATTGATGGTGGAAAAAATCTAAATCTAAAATTTTACCTTTTGTACCAAAAAGAAGGAACTGGCTTCAACCTTCAATAGTGTAGGATCATAGATCGGGGTCTAAATTTTGTATAACCACGTAGTCATATGAGACCAAAGTGTGGTCCAAATTTGAGTTACGATGGACAGAAGGAAGTGATTAAATCAAAAGATCTAGATTTATAAGGAGTTGGTCGGCCTTGACAGGATAATTTTGCACATAAGGAAAAGTCTCCTAAAGTGGGGTCTTCATATTTCATACTTGGTCTATATGATGGGCAATCCAAGTCGTTCGTATGAAAGAAAATATCTTACTATGACTACCCACAAGGTTTCTTCACTCGGTGGACACCAAAATTAACGGTTAAGGGGCTAATTTGTCAATTGGGTCTCTTTTACAATAATCTAATGGCTGAAATTTAACACGTATGGTTAATTTATGATACATAGGGATGGTATAAAATTTCACATAAAATAGATCGTGAGAATCATGTATTCTAGAATTCAAGGGTATAAGTTAATGACATTTTCATTATTATTGTTGATATGAGAGTTTTAGAAAATCTAATGGTTCTACATGGTTACAGGCACATTCATAAGTAATTCTTATAAAAGAACTTATATATAAATCATTATGAATAAAGAATTATTCACCAAATTAACCAAGGGAATATACATATATCAACCAATATAATAGATGGTCAGTTGACATGTTAAAAATAGAAAAACTTGATGGTTAGTACTCTGATCATGTATGTGAGTGGGTGTATGGTCAATTTTATAAACGGATTATTACAAGTAGGTTTTTAGAGTGAACAAGAGGTAGAATATGTTAACTGTTATATTCAAGTGACTTGTTCACATGTGTCAGTTTCTCAGATTGTAGTTTCGACGGTGGGTTAAGCATATTCATAGGTGGTGAACAAGATGAATGGATCAGAATCTCAATTTAATGCGTATGAGCGGATGTAGATATTAAGTAGTTAGTTTACTATGATCGGGTTGTCCAAACTCAAAGTGGATGGTCAGATATCTTTACCTATTGGTGATAGTTGACTAAACGATTGGTTATGATGGACAAGTGGGAATACTTGGACATATGATGATCTTGTTTTAAAATCAATGGTCAGATGGCTTGATCTATAAATGAAGATCATTCTCAACAATCGGATTCATGTTGGAGAATAGATGTAAGGTAAAGATTGGCTAAATCCGTATCGTACATATATACATACTAAGTTAAATTTTATGGTAACACTCAAGAACTTTCAATACTCGGGTATTGAAAAGTTCGGGGTGTTACAACTAGACTCTTGTCCAAATTGCTTGCACTCTATGAATTTCTGAGCTTGATTCACGAGTATCATGATATAGTTTCTGTGGTTTATATACTTCAAGTTGAGCATTTAATCGTCTTCCTCAGAATGATCGAGATTTCAATTGCCAAAGAATAACTTGTTGTTGTATACAACTACCTAAAGGAATCGAACACAACCTTGATTGATCTAAAAGCTTAAATCTAGGCCATTGAGGATAAACTGAGATTGCGGAAAGGAGAAGAAAAATCTTTGACCAAGTGTAGACATGGTTATGAGGCTGAAATCAATCAACTGGTAACCTATATGCAAGAGCACACTCCACTGATTGGTTAGATAGCATGTGCAAAAGCTAAAATCATAGTTTCTTTTTATCGATAAGAGGCTAAGCTATTGAAGCTTCAAGAAGCGATTACCTCTTTTTCGCCCTTTGAATTTCAATTGCTTTGTACTTGTCTAATGTTGGTTTGTAATTTTCTTTACTTTAACACAATCGAATAGAATATTTTCTTTCCACTTATCTTGTATTATCTCAAGTACTTAGCTTTTTTTCTCTGCATGACATAATTGTATTAATGACATGGCATGTTCATGAGAAGTCGTGTGCTCGTTTGTTCCCTCTTCCTAGGCAACATTTCATGCAATTAATGGGACATTTCAACCATCACGACACCTCGTCTTTGGGTGTGATTATTAATTCTGAGTGCCTATATAAATGATTCTCTAGTGCTTTCTCCCCTACGCACTAAAATTCCTTTACTTTCCAATCTTCAACAACTCTTACAATCTCTTTTCCATGGTTGTTGCACCCATGTCTCCTATCGATCTGTAACATCTTGGATTTTTTGCCAACTTGAAAATAGATGTCCTTAAGCAATGGGTCGATCATAACACCTTATTAACTTCTCAAAACTCAATCCCAAAGTCTAAGATCCCTTTTTAACCCATTTCCTTCAAAATCTCACCTTTCACCACCTTATTCTTCAAAGTTTTCTAAGTACTTTCATATTAGACACAAATCCTAAAGTTTAGGTGATGAAGAATAATACTTAAACTAAAAATTACTATAAATAGTAAATAAATAAATAAAATAGATTTTTTACCATTAACTTATGGAATCTGATAAAATAAATAGGTTATTTGGGTAGAACAACTTCTCCTACCCCAAAATCATATATTGCACGTCGCGTAACTCATTTCAGTTTTCAAAATACACCCGTTTTAAATATCAGGTGGCGAAACCACTACCAAATAGGACAGCGAGCGGTGATGGCATTGCCGTCCAGCGGGCCGGGCGGGCCACAGTGGGCCAAGCGGCCTGTTTTCTGCCATTTTTTAGCCCAATTTCAAAAAGTCATATCTCCCTCGTTAGAACTTCGATTTAGGTGATTCAAAAGATAAATTGAAGCTTGATAAATTTAATTTCATATAAAAATAAGTAAAAAATATAATAAAAATTTGAATATAGTTAAATATGGGTCGTTGTGACAACTGTCCGAAAATTATTAGTTTGGACAGTTGCTGCTCCTAGAATTTGTAGAATTTTTCTACAACACGAAATCTAATAAAATTTAGTAGACATGAAGTAGACTTGATAATGAACTATGAAAAAAATAATTAAAATAATATACTAATTAAAAGTATCAGAAGGGGGCATAGAATTGCCCTAGGACCTTATTTTGTCGTAATCAGGGCATAATTTAGTTAAGTACTAAACGGAATAATTAGTAAAATTGGCTTGAACCACTTTCTATACGAATTTTAAGACTTAAAATGAGTAGAACCACTAACGCTACGTTACCTAGAAACCTAGGATCAATCTCTAAACCCAGTTGCTCTCGGGAGCACATTGAAACTCCGTATCGGACCTGGACCACGCGTCGAAAGTCTGATTACCACGAAACTATACAGTTATGACCGCCTTGCTGGGCTTGACAATCATCTCAGAAATCAAATTCAGATAGTATCCAGAAATGCACAACTTCAGCCCGGAGCGAAGTGTGTGAGAAACGCGAATATCTTTAGAAAATGAACTCAGATTTAAGTGATTTGGGCCGTTCGCTTGCGGGCCAAATTTAAGGTTCCAGACCGTCAGAATCTGACCTAACTACACCCTCAGATCAGAGAAATTTTCCAGCACAGGTCGGTGTACTTGTGGCCCTGATCGAGTGGATGTGATCATTGAACTAAACTGGTCCTCTGCGGTCGATCCGTAAATCTGATCGGACTGAAAACTTAACCTGACCTAGATCCAATGCTAGGGAACTTGCTCTGTACCGTATGCAGAAAAGGGGCCTCTAGATGTGCTCCGTTGGATCAAAACGGCTGCTATTTGGCTATAACCTAAGTATACCATGACCTTGGGGCCATTTGAACCAGTTTTGGGCCTATATAAGGCCCTTATCTCACCCCATCTCTCTCATATACGAATTTCCTAAAAACCCTAAGGGAGAGAGAGAGAAAAAAAAGGGGAGAAAGGGGTGGAGATCGAAGGGATGCCCTTAGAGTTTGCTGCCGTGGTTCATTCCTACTACTCCACGCTTTGAATCACCTTTACATCTAGCTACACTGTCGAATCTAACTTTGATTTGGGTAAGAAAACCTAACCCTAATCTTGTTTTAGGAATCCAAATAGAGGAATCAGTGAAATAACTAACCTATTTCATGATTTAGGTAGCCGTTGTGCTGTAAACAGTGACGTAGGACTCGACGAAAGGTGTAGACTATAAATATTTTGGTTATGGTTTTCAAGGCTTTCAATGTCAATTAATGATTTATGACTGATTTGATTGCTATCACATATGCTTAGATACGATGTTTTTCGTATATTACACATATATGTAAACTACGTTGATTTTAATGCATTCTAAGTGTTTGTTGAAATGATTTAATGAATATGGAATTATGATTTGTGCTTGTTATGATTGATGCTTGAGAATACATAATTATTGTACATGTGACAACTCCCTTGTGAAAGGATTTGCTATAATATGTGTTTTAACAAATTTATTACATGTATGTGAAGTGTGTAGCCTAAGTGTTTGATAAAATGTTTGAATGAGTGTGAAATATTGATTGGTGCTTGTCATGATTTCAAATCTAAGATCCATGTCTATTATATGCTTTATAACCTATGTTGTGTAGGAAATTGCCCTAGTTCATGTCGTAACTAATCTAGTCTATGTATTTAGTAATGTGTAGTCTAAGTGTTTGATAAAATGTTAGAATGAGTAAATGCTTGCTGAAATGTATTTAATGAGGCCATTGAGATGAGATTCTCAATTACCTTGTCTATAGTTACAGTTTTATTTATGTAATCTATCTTACTACTACGTGATTTATGGATGAATGCCTATATATGATAACATGTACTCTATGTGTTCGTTGAAATGCTTATATGAGATTTATATTTGAATTGGTTGTTACATGCTGTTTTGACTAGCACATATGAATGTCTATTGTATTTGAAGTGTGATTGGGGCTATGATGTAGTCCAGACAATCGGTAATAGTTTACGATCGGTGGCCGAACTGTTTTAGCCACGATGGATACGTTCGAGGAATCTGAGTCGTACGTTGATTATCGATAGTGGCTAGGCCACGAGGAGTGCATATGTGCTTCATGTCGATAAATTCAATGTACACTCATATTGGTTGAGCTTGTCAAGTAACCCAATTGGCCCAATGTATGTTCACCATGTATAGACGCTACTGCTTGAACCTAAGGTACCAAACTTACCAGTGCAAAGCCCATTTAACCTTGGTACCACGATCCGTTAAGACTCATGAGTCGGGCATCGTGGTATGGGACACCGTGGTCTAGCCGTCAGCCTACACTGGGGTGATGAGCCTCCCCGTAGTGACCAGTGAGCAACCCAAACTAGTGAGCCGAATATGGTGGTATGGGACACTGTATTCGAGCTGTCGGCCTACGATCAGGTGACGAGCCTCTCGTAGTGACCTTGAGTATACTCTAGGTCTATGCTAAGGCGACGAGCCTTTTCGTAGTTACCTCGAGTATAAAATAGGCCTACCTCGGCATAGCCCAGCTGTGGTCCTGTGAGACTCGACCCGGGTTCGCATGTGTGCATGTGTGTGTGTGAGTATACATCTCATTTATTTTGGTCCCGCGGTCCTACCGGTCAAATTCCGGCGACCCGCGACTTTCGGATAGTGTTTGCGATCATCCTTGAGTTCGGTCACGTAGACCCGACTCGGATTGACCCGAGACTTATGCCATTGTGACCACATCGTCGCTGAGGTTCCAACGCCGCGTCTCGTACATAAATTCGGTATGTCCATCAAAAGTCGTGGCCCACACCTTTTGTGGACTTTTAATCATGATATGGGGCCCACTTTACCCTTGTGCACTTTTAAAGTGGGGCCCACCCTATGAGCACTTTCTCCCGTAAAGCTACTAGCTTCCTAAGGTCTAGCAAGCAATTATGAGATTTCTTACAAAAATTCATCATTTCCTCCTCTAACCAAGGAGCCATTATTATTTTTCTTCCCAAGTCTCTTACATGGCCATCATGGCCTTACTTTTGCTCTTCCCTAGCCAAGAGAGCAATCATGGCATTGGTATACACCCTCTTTCCTCTCTCTCCTCCCTCATTTCTCTCTCTTTCTCTCTCTCTCTCTCTCTCTCTCTCTCTCTCTCTCTCTCTTCTCTTCTTCTCCAGCAATTTTCCACCCATTTTTTAGCCATTTACTTCTTTAATCTCCCATCATCTAGCCCTTGAAATATGATTTCAACCATAGATCTATAACCTTTGGAGCTTAAGGAGCTTGGAGATAGGAGAATCTTGAAGATTTAAGGAGGGTGATTCATGGGATTAGTCTCTTTCCTTTCCTCTTGCATGAACCTTTACCATTGATTGGGAGTGTGTAGGACCCACCAATCAATGGTGGAGGTCCTACATGACACCATGAGTGTGGCCAACAACCCACTTTATGCATGCATGATTGCCATGATGGGGCCATTCTCCATGGACCCCATCATGAGATTTCCCTTTATTTATAGGTTTGTGGGTCATCTAGACCCTTGATCCTTGGTGAAGATGGCATCTCCACCATTAGATTTTGATTAGAAGATGCATGCATGGGTAGATCTTGTTATCTCATCAATATAGTGATATGTGTGGTTTGTGATGAAGGGAAGGGCCTCAATGTGGCGGAGCCCCTTCCCATGTGGTCGATTCTTATTATTATTTTGTTGATATATTATTCTCAGATGTGTGTGGCCCACCTTGTGGCTTGGAAGTATCCAGACCATCCAAAGAGAGTAGAAGCCCATGTCTGTCCACTTTATGAACATAGGTGCCCCATTTGCTCCTTTTTGGACACATACAATAGATTTTATGGTATGGATCAGGTCTGAATATTTGTGGGGCCCACTGAGGTGGACCGCAATTCAAATTCCATAGGGTGATTTCCTCTTATTTTGGTTCCTATGCTCATTTTAATTCATATGCATGTTTCTGCCCAGAAATTTTCTGGACAGATTTTGTTGGACTTTGGGCTTGAATTTAGGACTGATTGCGAGACCTTTTGTACCCATCAAATAAACTTTTCTGAAAGGTGGGATTTTAAAAATTATGAAAATTTTTAGCAAGGTTGAATACTCATTTTAGGACCCACCTACAAAATTTTGGGGCCAATGGACACCTGTACATACCATGGTGGTGGCTGGACCGGCCCATTAAAATATGGTGTCCAGATCAGTCCGATTTTCAGGACAGATTGATTTCTTTAAATAAATTAAAATATTTTTAGATGACCAAAAATTCTGAAATTTTATGGGGTTGTGGTGGGACCTACCTACCAAATTTTAGGGCCAATGAACCCCTATGCACACCGTGGCGAGGGCAGGACTGCCCACCACGTTGGGACGTCCATGTCTATTCGATTTTTTAGATAGACTGTTTTTTTATATTAATTAAAATACTTAGGAATAATTAAAAATTATAAAATTTTGTGGGGGTGTGGCCCACTTATGGAAGTGTCACTCTGTAAAATTTTAACCCCAACTGACCCCATTTGGGCATCCAAAAGAATGGGCCAAGATGGTTGGACTGCCAGATTTTTCTGCTGTGCAGTCCAGCAATATGCCTTGATAAAAACCATAATTTAAAAATGTTTCCTCTGATGGTGGGCCACCTTTTGGGGTTTTACTCTTATTGTATGCATGATGAGGGACCTTGGCCCTCAATTCCCAGAGTTTTAGAGGCCCTACACCCACTCTAATGGAGTGCTCAAATTTAGGACAATAACCTTCATTGCAGAAATTTCCTGTACATTATTGTCCCCTTTGTTATTTCAGAACTTTTGGGCCCCGGCCCATTGGGTTTTGTGTATAATTAGTTGGGGACCCATCCCTTATGTTCTAGGGTCAATTGGGGCCATGATTATGGGGCCCACCATTTTGAGGAAATTGGGCATTTATTGCTCCCTTGTATTGTAGAATACTGTTGGGCCATTTTCTTTTACCATACTATTATGTTGGGCTAGTGGGCCAGGTTATACAAATAGGTGGGCCTTTGGTTGCCCACAAAATTAACTTTATGCTTGGGCCGGGTTGTAGGCCCAACCTTACTTGACTAAGAGCATGATATTTGCCTATGTGGTTTGAGTAATGGGTTGCCCAATAGGCCACCACAACATATGGGAATAGTGGCCTTTATGTTGGGCCCTAACCCTTCCCCTATGGGCCCATAGTGGTATGTATGGGTTGGGCTATGTGTGTTTTCCTTGGACCCATGTTTTGGATAGGCCTTGGGCCACCTTTTTGAAGCCCAACATGAGTGTATGTGGTATGTTTATGGCTGCCCATTTCTTATTTCTAATGTTGTGTGGGCCTTGGGCCTTGATCCGTAATCAATTAGAGATGGGCTACCTCTTGAGGACCAATTGTGGTTGGATGTCCACATTGGTGGCCCAAAGGTAGGCCCATGGGCTTCTATGGGTGGTTAAAGGCCCACCATAGACCCTTACTAGGCCCGTCTCATCTATTTATGCCCATATCATTGTTCTCCTTAGTCTCGTGGGCTACCCCAGGTAAATGGGCCCCTACTAGAGGTTGTATTCCTTATGAGGAAATTGGTTAAGTACCTAGACCTTTCATGGTTAGGTAGAGAGTTCATCTTCACCTCATTGACATCCCTATTCATCTTCATAACCCACTCTTATACGCATCATATGTATGCTTGGTTGAGGTATGGTTGGCTATGGTTGTGCCATTGTGTTGGGTATGTTGGTATCTCCCCGAGGGGTGAGGTTTTCTTCTCTAGAGCATGATGGATGCTTGAGATTAACGCATGAGTGATTGTGTGATTCATGCATCTGGCATTTGCGTAGCATGTGGGTATCCGCCCTTGCTTCATTAGGGCCTCGCCTCCACAGGAATATTTATGGATGGCCGTGTGTGTGGACACCGAAAATACTAGTTGATTATACCGGGTGTATAGGATGCCCATGAGTGAAATTTCCAAAACTTCCATGGTACCAAGGATCTGCTCCAACGCCGTGATCGAGTGGAATACATGAGCGCACGAGGGCCTTATACCGTTAGGCTGCTACTCCCACTGTCGTGTAGTCAGTTGGATAAGGGTGTGGCCTTACTTGCCTGGTGTGTAGGGGACATTGCTAGGCTGAATCTGATCAACTCGTGAATGGGTCCACTACCGTCAGGCCTTACTGGTGATTGGCTATCCACAAGTGGATAGTGAGGTCTCTTACGCTCGTTTGACTGTGCAGGATCTGTAGGGCGGCAGTCATTTAACAGTGTAATGGACCCCGGTAATTTTCTTATGATTAAAAATGTACTTGAGTTGTGGTTTAGATATGAGCACTGGCATTACTTGCATCGCATTAGCATTGACTGTGTAAGCCCCTTCATGCACTACATTGGTATGACGTCCAGTACTCATCGCATTGTATTCATGATATGCCTTGGTAAGGGCAGTTATATCCTCATTGAGCATGTTTCCCTTCTTGCACCTACTATTCTTCTGTGCACCATTGTCGTACACTTACACCACCCTTTAAGCTTCTATAAGCTTATGCACGATTGATGCGTGTAGGAGACTCTAGGTAGGCGACGTAGCAGCAGAGCGTGGAGTAGAGCTGAGTATTTGAGGACTCCAGTGTTGCCGACCTTTCTCTCCTTTCCTTTTGTCTCATGTATGTCCTTTTGGACCTTATGGATGATTGTAAAAGTTTAAATTTATAGTAGATTTTGCGATGTGTGCCTTCATTATTCTCAGATGTACTTGTTGTAATCTTGGATATGCTCGTATTGGAATGATTATACTGTTATGGAAATCCTCCTTGTAGTGTAGGATCCCAGGATCGGAACCTGTCTTAGGAGCTGAGAATGGGGTACTACGGAGGCTGACGCGGCAGAACCGGCCATCGGGTTCCTTGTGAGTCCGGTTACCGAGTCTGGGGCATGACAGGAGTTGGTATCAGAGCGTAGGAAGTAATTCTGGAATAACTCAGGATAACATCGCATGTCTGCCAAGAACATAGGACAAGTAGTGTCCCGAGATTCTTCCCTTCGCTCCGTATTGAGCCTATAATTGTCCTGATTCCTTGCGACACCATTATTTTATAGACGATGACGCGTGGACGTGGCACCCATGGTCGTGGCACCCATGGTCGTAGCACCCGTGGTTGTGGTGCCCGTGGACGAGGCCCCCGAGTTACCCATCCTACTCGAGCACATCCTGCTCCCGTTGTTGAGGATTCAATTCCTGAGGTCCTGATCTGGCCTGTTCCTTCAGTTGAGCCTGTAGCACCCGTACCTCTAGTTACTCCAGTTCCCCCACCTATCCCCCCTCCTCAGCCTGCTATTCTAGTTACAAAGGCTCCAGTTGCTCCAGTTCCCCCACCTATTCCCCCTCCTCAGTCTACTGTTCCAGTTTCGTAGGCTCCTGCTCCGATGGCCGCACCCGTGCCTCTGCCTGAGGCGAGTGCCGCCCCTACTTTTCCGACAGTACCTATAGTTGCTGAGTATTTCCAGCAGCTGATGCAGCTGGTTACCACCGCATTGCAGACCCGTCAGCCAGCTACCACTGAGGTTTCCTGGCAGTCTGACTTATCGCGTGCTAGTGCGATAGCTCGAGAGTTCCAACAGCATGATCCCCAGAGGTTTAGTGGTGATCCTAACCCTTCTGCGGCTGAGGCTTGGAGCACTGAGGTTGTGAGGATTTTTGATACTATACAGTGTCCTGCGGGCTAGAGAGTATCCCTTGCTACCTACCTTCTTCAGGGTGAGGCCTATCACTGGTGGTCATCCATGTCCAGGATGGTCGGGGCTTAGTTCGTTTGGACATGGGAGGAGTTTGTGACCCACTTCGACCAGAAGTTCTTCCCTGAGCATGTTCAGATCCAGCGGGTGATCGAGTTTGAGACCCTAGTGCAGGGAGATATGAATGTATCTCAATATGAGGCCTGTTTCTTGGCCTTATCTAGATTTGCTCCTCATCTCACTAGCGATGAGAAGATGAGGGCTCGTCGTTTTGTGACCGGTTTGCACCCTGCCCTTCGCAGCCGTTTGGTGGGCATTGCTTGGAGACGTTTGACCAGGTTGTGCATCGGGCACTAGTTTATGAGGAGGACTGGGCTATGACCCAGAGATCGAGAGAGCAGAGTTCCGGTAGAGACTGAAAGAGGAGTGCACCAGCCAGCGGTTCTAGGCAGCATCGTCAGCAGAGGAGGGGCAAATCAGGGTATCGGCAGCTTGCGGCTCAGTTAGTAGCCTCTTCATTGTCATCAACACCGCCAGCTGCTTCATCTTCCGGCTTCTTTTCCAGTGTATGCTTCGGTTGTGGACAGGCAGGGCATCGGAGGCATGAGTGCCCTCTCCCCATTCAGCAGTAGCGGCCACCGCAGTTGCTTCCTCCTCATCCTCCTCAGCAGTAGCAGAGAGCTCAACTTCCACCCGCCACTCCTGGGGCTCCTCCTCAGCAGCAGAGGCAGCCAAGCAGACCACCTCAGCAGAGACATCAGCAGAAGAGACTACAGCAGCAGAGACAGCAGCAGCCGCAACACCAGGAGAAAGGATATCCGTATGTTTTTCGAACCCTGGGTCCAGTATGTATAGCAGCCCAGTAGGCTCAGACTCAGGACCCTCAATCTTTTGGGTTGCTTCCCCTACCAGCTTAGGGCTGCTTTTATTCTGCGCACCAGGCCCCAGGCTAGGACACGCAGTCATCGACCGGTGGAGTCGTTAAGGGTATTCTTCTTGTTTCTGCTTGCGTTGCTCATATTTTATTTAATTCTGGTGCTTCCCATTCTTTTGTGGCTGAGTAGTTTTGCTGATCAATCGGTATTCCATCGGAGGCCGTGTTCGAGGCCTTGGCCGTTTCGACTCTCATGGGGAAGTCCGTTGTGTTGACCCATTGCTGTCCTTCTTGCCCGGTGTTGGTGGGTGAGATGTTTCTTTCCGCCGACCTGTTCATGATGCCGATGTCAGGTTTTGATGTTATTCTGGGTATGGACTGGCTTGCAGAGTATCGTGCCATCTTGGACTGTGCCGCGAGGACAGTCATGTTTTACATTCCAGGCTTGCCAGTATTCCAGTTTGTCCCCGAGCCCAGAGGAGAGTTGCTATCTAGTTTATTGGCTTCGGTCGTTGAGGATTCTGTGGCAGAGAGTATTGAGCAGCTGCCAGTTGTTTGCGAGTACCCGGATGTGTTTCAGGAGATTCCGGGGTTGTCGCCGCGTCAGCAGGTGGAGTTCCAGATTAATTTGGTACCCGGTGCCATACCTATCTCGAAGGCCCCCTACCGGATGACACCGTTAGAGTTGAGGGAACTGCAGGAGCAGTTGGGTGAGATTTGGGATTTAGGTTTTATTCTTTCCAGTAGTTCGCCTTGAGGAGCCCCGGTGTTGTTTGTAAAGAAGAAGGATGGTTAGTTGCGACTCTGTGTGGACTATCGCGAGCTCAACAGAGTCATCATCAAGAACCGATACTTGCTTCCCTGTATTGATGATTTGTTCGATCAGTTGCAGGGTGTGCAGTATTTTTCCAAGATAGACTTGTGTTCCAGTTACAATCAGATTCGGGTCCGAGAGGAGGACATTCCGAAGACGGCTTTCCGAACATACTATGGTCACTTTGAGTTTCTGGTCATGTCGTTCGGACTGACCAACGCGCCCACTATATTCATGCAGCTGATGAACGAGGTTTTTCGGCCGTTCCTCGATCAGTTCGTGGTGATATTCATCGATGATATTCTTGTATATTCGAGGACCCGAGAGGACCATGCTGAGCACCTGCGGATTGTGCTTGAGACCCTCCGTACCCACCAGCTGTATGCGAAGCTGGAGAAGTGCAAGTTTTGGCAGGAGGAGATGAAGTTCCTCAGTCACATGGTGACGAGTGAGGGCATCGTTGTGGACCCCTCGAAGGTTGATGTAGTGTGTCAGTGGGGCTAGCCCATGAACGCGTTCGAGATTTGTAGTTTCCTTGGTCTAGCGGAATATTATCGACGATTTATCGAGTGTTTCTCCCGTATTGTAGCACCACTGACCCGGTTGACACGGAAAGGCGTCGATTTCATCTGGAGTGACGCCTGTGAGGACGCATTTATGGAGTTGAAGGACCGCCTCACGTCCGCTCCAGTCCTCACCTTTCCTGATGGGAGTGAGTGTTTTGTTGTTTTTACAGATGCCTTTAGAGTTGGCTTAGGTGCTGTGCTGATGCATCACGGGAAGCTAGTGATGTATGCCTTGCGCCAGCTCAAGGTCCATGAGCTTAACTACCCCACTCATGATTTGGAGCTTGCAGCATTTGTCTTTGAACTGAACATGTGGTGGCATTATCTATATGGGGTTAGGTTCGAGCTCTTCTCGGATCATAAGAGCTTGAAGTATCTATTTTGCAGTCCGAGTTGAACCTGCGACAGAGGTGATGGATGGAGTTGCTGTAAGACTATGATTTTGATCTTCAATACCACCCAGGTAAGGCAAACATGGTGGCGGATGCGCTCAGCCATCAGCCACGAGGCCTAGTGGCATAGATGATGGTGCGAGAGTGGCAGACGCTCGAGGATGTTTCAAAGTATGACTTTGAGTTTGGCCTGCAGTCTTTCATTGTTCATCTTTCGAGCTTATCAATTCAACCCTCTTTGGTGGCTAGGGTGATAGAAGCTCAGCAGACAGACGAGTCACTTCAGGAGTACTGAGCAGAGGCCGCATCCGTGGAGCAGTCAGACTGACAGATTGGTTTCGATGGTAGATTACACTTCAAAGGCCGATTGTATGTCCTGAATGTGCTAGAGTTGCGTCGTGATCTGATGATCGAGGCACACCGATTGAGACTTACTATCCACTCGGGCTCCATGAAGATGTATCGTGATATGAGGAGGCAGTATTTTTGGTAAGGGATGAAGCGCCAGATTGCGAGTTTTGTGGCCAAGTGTGACATATGTCAGCGTGTCAAGGCCGATCATCAGAGACCCCCTGGTCCCTTGCAGCCATTGAGCGTTCCAGAGTGGAAGTAGGAGCACGTATCGATGGACTTCATAGCAGGGTTACCGAGGACTTAGCGCGGTCACGATACCATCTGGGTTATCATTGATCATCTGACGAAGTTGGCTCATTTCATTCCAGTGCGTGCTTCCTGGTCTATGGACCGGTTGGCGAGGATATTCATTGAGGAGATAGTGAGACTGTACGGCGTCCAGTTTCGATCGTTTCAGACCGAGACTCAAGATTTACGTCCCAATTTTGGTTGAGTTTCTAGCAGGCGCTGGGCGTCACTTTGTGTCTCGGCACCTCTTATCATCCACAGAAAGATGGACAGACCGAAAGGGTCAACCAGATCCTTCAGGATATGCTCAGGGCTTGTGTGGTCAACTTTGCGGGCAGTTAGGATGAGCATATGCGCCTTGTCGAGTTCGCATACAATAACAACTATCAGGCGACTATCGGCATGACTCCTTTTGAGGCACTTTATGGTAGACCATGTAGATCTCCTAGTTGTTGGAGCGAGGTTGGAGAGTGTCATCTCTTAGGTCCCGAGCTTGTGCTGTAGACGTCGGAGGCTATTGATGTTATCAGGCAGAGGATGCGCACAGCTCAGAGCCGGCAGAAGAGTTTTGCTGATCGTCGGCGTTGACCCCTTGAGTTCGCAATCGGGGACATGGTATATCTCAAGGTCTCGCCTATGAAGGGCGTGGTTCGTTTTGGTGTGAAGGGCAAGCTCGCCCCGAGATTTATTGGACCTTTTGAGATTACCGAGCGCGTGGGCGCTGTGGCCTATAGGCTTGCCTTACCCCCTGAGTTGTCTGCGATCCATGACGTGTTCCATGTTTCTATGTTGTGAAAATATGGGTCAGACACTATTCCCGTGATTAATTGGCAGCCACTTGAGGTCCGTGAGGATGCTTCCTACATTGAGCAGCCGATTCGTATTCTTGATCGGAAGGAGCAGGTCCTCAGGACCAAGGTCATTCCTTTGGTGAAAGTGCAATGGGGTCATCATTCGGAGGCCGAGGCATCTTGGGAACGTGAGGTCGAGATTAGAGAGCGTTATCCCCATTTGTTTGATGATTGATTGCTTGTATTACATTCTCTTGAGATTGATGATTGATATATGTATGATGATGTTATGCATCTTGTTGTTCCAGTTTTATCAATTTTGAGGATGAAATTTCTTGTTGGTGGGGAGGATTGTGAGACCCGACCAGGGTTCGCATGTGTGCATGTCTGTGTGTGAGTATGCATCTCATTTATTTTGGTCCCGCGGTCCTACCGGTCAAATTTCGGTGACCCATGACTTTCGGATAGTGTTTGCAGTCATCCTTGAGTTCGGTCATGTAGACCCCACTCGGATTGACCCAAGACCTATGCCATTGCAACCGCATCGTCGCCGTGGTTCTAATGCCGCGTCTCATACATAAATTTTATATGTCCATCAAAAGTTGTGGCCCGCACCATTTTTGGACTCTTAATCATGATATGGGGCCCACTTTACCCTTGTGCACTTTTAAAGTGGGGCCCACCCTATGAGCACTTTCTCCCATAAAGCTACTAGATTCTTAGGGTCTAGCAAGCAATTATGAGATTTCTTACAAAAATTCATCATTTCCTCCTCTAACCAAGGAGCCATTATTGTTTTTCTTCCCAAGTCTCTTACATGGCCATCATGGCCTTACTTTTGCTCTTCCCTAGCCAAGAGAGTAATCATGGCATTGGTATACACCTTCATTCCTCTCTCTCCTCCCTCATTTCTCTCTCTCTCTTTCTCTCTCTCTCCTTCTCTCTTCTCTTCTTCTCCAGCAATTTTCCACCCATTTTCCAGCCATTTTCTTCCTTAATCCCCCATCATCTAGCCTTTGGAACATGATCTCAACCATAGATCTATAACCCTTGGAGCTTAAGGAGCTTGGAGATAGGAGAATCTTGAAGATTCAAGGTGAGTGATTCATGGGATTAGTCTCTTTCCTTTCCTCTTACATGAACCTTTTCCATTGATTTTGTGTGTGTAGGACCCACCAATCAATGGTGGAGGTCCTACATGACTCCATGAGTGTGGCCAATAACCCACTTTATGCATGCATGATTACCATGATGGGGCCATTTTCCATGGACCCCATCATGAGATTTTCCTTTGATTTATAGGTTTGTGGGTCATCTAGACCTTGATCATTAGTGGAGGTGGCATCTCCACCATTGGATTTTAATTAGAAGATGCATGCATGGGTAGATCTTGTAATCCCATCAATATAGTGATATGTGTGGTTTGTGATGAAGGGAAGGGCCTCAATGTGGCGGATCCCCTTCTCTTGTGGCCGATTCTTACTATTTTTTTGTTGATTTATTATTCTCAGATGTGTGTGGCCTAGCTTGTGGCCTGGAAGTATCCAGACCATCCAAAGAGAGTAGAAGCCCATGTCTGTCCACTCTATGAACATAGGTGCCTCATTTTCTCCTTTTGGACACATGTAATGGATTTTATGGTATGGATTAGGTTTGAATATTTGTGGGGCCCACTGAGGTGGACCATAACTCAAATTCCATAGGGTGATTTCCTCTTATTTTGGTTCCTATGCTTATTTTATTTCATTTGCATGTTGCTACCCAAAAATTTTCTGGACAGATTTTGTTAGACTTTGGGCTTGAATTTAGGACTGATTGGGGAACCTTTTGTACCCATCAAATATGCTTTTCTAAAAGATGGGAATCCCATCTTGATGTCCCCCAAATTTCAGTCCCATATGACCTTCATTAGGGCCCCAAAGGTGTGGTCTAAGTGAGGTGGACAGTCTGGATTTTTTGCACTGTTCCAGCAACATTCCACCCTAGATAGGTTGAAATTCCGAAATTTATTAAAATACTTTTGGGTATCTAAAAATTATAAAAATTTATAGGGAGGTTGAATACTCATTTTAGGACCCACCTACAAAATTTTGGGGCCAATGGACACCTGTACACACCATGGTGGTGGCTGGACCGACCCATTACAATATGGTGTCCAGATTAGTCCGATTTACAGGACAGACTGATTTAATTAAATAAATTAAAATATTTTTAGATGTCAAAAATTTATGAAATTTTGTGGAGTTGTGGTCCACTCATGGTGGGACATACCCACTAAATTTCAGGGCTAATGGACCCCTGTGTATACCGTGGCAAGGGCCGGACTGGCCCACCACGTTGGGACGTCCAGGTCTGTCCGATTTTTTGGACAAACTATTTTTTTATATTAATTAAAATACTTAGGAATATTTAAAAATTCTGAAATTTTATGGGGGTGTGACTTACTTATGTAAGTGGAACTCTGTAAAATTTCAGCCCCAACTGACCCCATTTGGGCTTCCAAAAGAATGGGCTAAAATGGTTGGACTGCCAGATTTTTCTACTGTGCAGTCCAACAATATGCCTTGATAAAAACTATAATTCAAAAATGTTTCCTCTGATGGTGGGCCACTTTTTTGGGTTTTTTCTTATTGTATGCATGATGAGGGACCTTGGCCCTCAATTCCCAGAGTTTTAGTGGCCCTAGACCCACTCTAATGGAGTGCTCAAATTTAGGAAAGCAACATGCATTGCAGAAATTTCCTGTACATTATTGTCCCCTTCGTTATTTCAGAACTTTTGGGCCCCAGCCCATTGGGCTTTCTGTATGATTAGTTGGGGACCCATCCCTTATATTCTAGGGTCCATTGGGGCCATGATTATGAGGCCCACCATATTGAGGAAATTGAGCATTTATTGCTCCCTTATATTTTAGAATACTCTTGGGCCATTTTCTTTTATCATACTATTATGTTGGGCTAGTGGGCCGGGTTACCCAAATAGGTGGGCCTTTGGTTGCCCACCAAATTAACTTTATACTTGGGTCAGGTTGTAGGCCCAACCTTACTTGACTAAGAGCATAACATTTGCCTATGTAGTTTGAGCAATGGGCTGCCCACTAGGCCACTACAATATATGGGAATAGTGGCCTTTTTGTTGGGCCCTAACCCTTCCCCTATGGGCCCATAGTGGTATGTATGGGTTGGGCTATGTGTGTTTTCCTTGGACCCATGTTTTAGATAGGCCTTGGACCGCCTTTTTGAAGCCCAACATGAGTGTATGCTGTATGTTTATGGCTGCCCATTTCTTATTTCTAATGTTGTGTGGGCCTTGGGCCTTGATCCGTAATCAATTAGAGATGGGCTACCTCTTGAGGACCAATTGTGGTTGGATGTCCACATTAGTGGCCCAAAGGTAGGCCCATGAGCTTCTATGGGTGGTTAAAGGCCCACTATAGACCCTTACTAGGCCCATCTCATCTATTTAGGCCCATATTATTGTTCTCCTTCGTCTCGGCCCCACTAGAGGTTGTATTCTTTATAAGGAAATTGGTTAAGTACCTAGACCTTTGATGGTTAGGTAGAGAGTTCATCTTCACCTCATTGGCATCCTTATTCATCTTCATGGCCCACTCCCATACGTGTCATATGCATGCTTGGTTGAGGTATGATTGGCTATGGTTGTGCCATTGTATAGGGTATGTTGGTATCTCCCCGAGGAGTGGAGTTTTTTTCCTCTGAAGCATGATGGATGCTTGAGATTAATGCATGAGTGATTGTGTGATTCATGCATCTGACATTTGCATAGCATGTGGGTATCTACCCTTGCTTCATCAGGGCCTCGCCTCCACAGGAATATTCGTGGATGGCCATATGTGTGGATACCGAAAATACTAGTTGAGCATACCAGGTGCATAGGATGCCCATGGGTGAAATTCCAAAAACTTCTATGGTACCAAGGATCTGCTCCAACGCTATGACTGAGTGGAATACATGGCCTTATACCATTAGGCCGCGACTCCACTATCATGTAGTCGGTTGGATAGGAGTGTGGCCTTACCTGCCTGGTGTGTAGGGGGTATTGCTAGGCTAAGTCTGAACAACTCGTGAATGGGTCTGCTACCGTCAGGCCTTGCTGGTGATTGGCTATCCACAGGCAGGTAGTGAGGTCTCTTACACTCATTTGACTGTGCGTGGTCTGTAGGGCGGCAGTCATTCAGCAGTGTAATGGACCCCGGTGATTTCCTTATGATTGAAAATGTACTTGACTTGTGGTTTGGATATGAGCATTGGCATTACTTGCATCACATTAGCATTAGCTGTGTAAGCCCCTTCATGCACTGCCTTGGTATGGCGTCTAGTACTCATCATATTGTATTCATGATATGCCTTGGTAAGGCTGGTTATATCTTCGTTGAGCATGTTTCCCTTCTTGTACCTTCTACTATTCTTCTGTGCACCATTGTTACACACTTACACCACCCTCTAAGCTTCTATAAGCTTATGCACGATTGATGCGTACAGGAGACACTATGCAGGCGACGTAGCAACAGAGCGTGGAGTAGAGTTGAGCATTTGAGGACTCCAGTGTTGCCGACCTTTCTCTCATTTCCTTTTATCTCATGTATGTCCTTTTGGACCTTATGGATGATTGTAAAAGTTTAAATTTATAGTAGATTTTACGATGTGTGCCTTCATTATTCTCAGATGTACTTGCTGTAATATTGGATATGCTTGTATTGGAATGATTATATTGTTATGGAAATCCTCCTTGTAGGATCCCAGGATCGAAACCTGTCTCAGTAGCTGAGAATGAGGTACTATGGAGGCTGTTGCGGCCAGAACCGGCCATTGGGTCCCTTGTGAGTCCGGTTACCGAGTTTAGGGCGTGACAGGTCCCCAGTCGGGTTGGTGATGAGCCTTCGAAAATAGACTGTCAGTTGGTAGGGCGTTGGTGATAATGACATCGAGCATGAATTCAGTCTACGCTGAGGTGACGAGCCCCCAGTAGCAACCTATGGTATAAACTCGCGAACTTGTCTATCGTATGTGATTAACTAGGACTGATGACCCTAGATGGATCATTGCTTGTGTAAATGATATAAATGGAGTTACCTTAGCTTCCTGAACCTACTGTATGAATAAGTCTAATTAAGAACTTGACTAATTAGGTACATGCACCGCATTTGTATGTGCCTTTGGCGTTGGAGTTGAGTATAGAGGAAGGGATGCATACCTCGATTGTGAGATGATGTCGCAAAGGGAGTGAGGTGAGGGCATGCATCATTATCACATACCATTATTGCATTAACAAGAGTAATTAGGACCTGATTATTGTACTGCTTTATTATTACTGCTTGACTGAATTGATAACATGTTAACCTTTGCTTTATAGTTCCAATGAATTAGCTACTCATTCCCACCTGGGACGGTGTTTTAAAACACCACCCAGACTCTGGTTTAGATGCAGGTAATGATAGAGTCTATGCAGCTGAAATGGACTTCATAGGCGAGGAGGAAGAGTTCTCCTACGTTTAGCTCTCAGGAGGGTCTATATAGACCTCGTGCTGATTCGACGGGATTACATGGCTATATGATTGGTCGAACACTTTATATTTTTGGTATTTTGCATAATTTATAAACAACACATGTATATGTTCAGCTTGGTGACATACTCATACTCGGGAAATTGTGAAATACTTATGTACTTTATATATATATATATATATATCATAGTCTTCTGCTTGCCTAATTACATTAACTCTGGAGTATGATATGCCATTTAGTTTAATCTCACTCATGTTTCAATGCACTCATAATAATCATCGTTATCTATGTTGCATAAGTGATGCGTTGGAACTCGAGAGCTGAGATCCCTGATTTTCAGGGCGTTACACGATCGGGCTCAGAGGTTCCTAAGGGAAATCCTTTCCCTGGATATTGAGGCCTTTTCTCACTCTACCCTTCAGTATGACATATATTCGTTCATTCGTGACCTCTGGATAACTTCAAGGGATAATGTTCTTTTAATCAAACTACCGGATGCTTTGACTAAACTTCAGAGTATCGGCGACGCATACTTTGTTGATGATAAAGATTTAGTAAAACTTGATGCTCATGCAAATGAGTGTGCTGTCATCCTCAGGGAAACGAACATACTCTCTGATCAATATGATTGGGCCTGGTATAGTCGCATGCACTAGACTCAGCAACAATATTTCAACAAAGTAATGCTGAGAACTTTGCAGATTCAACGGAGAAGAATTAATGACAACCTTTAGGGGACCGAGCAAATCTACCTCAGAACGTGCTCGAACTACTTCCAAACTCTTAGGAACTACATCAATTCTCTGATCGATCTTTATCGAGTTTGGTCGTGTGAGAGCAGTGAACATGTGAGAGACTGAGCACAAAGTAAACATTATCGTTCACTGCATCGACCAAGTCCTTCAATTTCTTGACCAAATTCTGGAAAGCGAAGAGTCCTAGAAGGCTTAAAGGCAAAAAACTGAACTCATCAGAGAATATGCTAAAAATGAGTTTAATGAGATGAAGGATGCTTACGCCTAAGTCATATTCCAGCCTAGACCTTCCTTTTCTCTCTCTCTTTTTTTTTCTTTTTATTTTATATAAATAAAGATGTGCTCATCAGCCACATTTTGCTACTGGTCTCAACCTCAAAATACACACACACACACAGATATATATATATATATATATATATATATATATATATATATATATATATATATGCTTACTTGTCTTTTAATCGATTTCGGTCTTTGCACATCATTTGTGATTATTTTAACCATCTCTTAACCTGATCTTTTCATATCTATCATAGATTGAAATGATATGCTTTTAGAAATCGACCATTTATTAGATTTTTTGCTATCTTTTTATCAATATCATGAAGGATATAAGCTCCTCCATGGAGAACCTTTACTACTGTATATGGTTCATCCCATGTAGGTGACCATTTACAAAATACAACATCCTTAGTCTCGAGAGGCAACATCACTTTCCAAACCATATTGCCTTCATCGAAAGTTTTTTTTTTTTTTTTTTTTTAAATGTTTTTATTATATGCTCAAGTGACTCTAGCCTTGTTTATCATAATGGAATTTAAGGCCCTTAGATGAATTTCGTCTTAGTCTTCGAGTTCAACTAGCATAGCCTCTGTGAACTCAGTCGGGGTCAAGTTAGCCTGATAGGCTACCCGTAATTATGATACAGTCACCTCCAATGGTAACATAACATCATGTCTATATACCAATCTGAATGAACTCATCCATGTGCTTATTCGAAACGAGTTGCGATAAGCCCAAAGAGCTTTTGACAACTTAACATGCCAATGTTTAAGATTCTTATCAATCATTTTCTGTAAAATATTCTTGATGACTTTGTTACTAGCCTTGGTCCACCATTGGCCTGAGCATTGTAAGGTGATGAATGCATAAGCTTGATTTGATATTAATCAGTCATTACCTTGACCTGCTTGGATGAAAATGCTCCTCCTCGGTCTATAGTGATTGATTAAGGAATTCCAGACTGATGAATTATATAAGTATCGATGAACTCAATAATTTCTTAATGATATGTTCCCAACATAAGTTTTACTTTTACCCATTTGGTTACAGAATCGGTCATAACAATAATAAAACTATGGCTTTTAGGCGAATGAGGATAAACTTTTCCTATTAAATTAATAGCCTATCCTCAAAATGACCAATGTTTGACAATAAGATACAATTCGATGGCGGATACATGCTGTATCAGCCCATGTTTTTAACATGCTTCACACCCATTAGCATATTGGTTACAATCAGTAGACATGCTCGACCAAAAATATCCAAAGCATTGAAGTGTGAGCATTATTTTTCTTCCAACTTGGTGTGCTCTACAAATTCCTTCATGCACTTCATCCATAGCCAACATAGATGCCTTTTTGCTTAAACATCATAATAATACTCCATTAACCCCTTTTCAATATAGTTCCTTATCGATCAATACATAATTTGTAGCCATTCTCCTAATGTCTTGGCCGACCTTCGTCTGTGGAGACTGAAGATATTCTATAATTAGAGCTCTCTAGTTATCATTGCTCACCTCAACTTGCAAATTTCATTGGTAGATTCCCTTTGAAAAATTGAGGGTAACAATTTCCTATAAACAATCACATTCGTTTTTCAAATGTCTAGGCGATTTGAAGCCCTGATGTTAGCTAAACCATTTCATTTGCATCAATATTATTTTCTTGAGTTGTATGTTTTAACTCAACCTCATTGAATCTACTTAGTAACTGTGTTGCCAAAAGATGATATGACTGTAAAGTTACACTTGTACAATTAAACAAAACAATCATTGTTATCATGAAAGTAGATAGCCAACCCTTTGGTTATGTTAAGTTTAGATTTCACTATGCTCCTATGGAACTTAATGTTTAGAATTTTTCTAATTATAAGTATTAATGCTTTGAACTTGATTAGGATATTTACCAATTGCTAGAGTTTAGGTGAAAATCATGCTCAACATTAATGTACCTTGGATTTCTATAATTTGGATTATTTATAGAATTGCTCAAGTTAATGGGAAATTATTCATTTGCTTTCAAAATATCTTTCGCATGTTTTGTTTGGGACTAGTAAAATACTAGTTGGGAGTGTGATAACGTCTAAATATTACATATTTATCCTCTCTATTGTATTAGTTTCAATGCATTTAATTGATAATTTAATTTAATTTTTAAGATCATTTTAGGATATGAGCTAAAAAAATAAGGCAAATCCAAATCTTAGGTGGACAACACCACAGGAAAATAGTGGTGATTGAACTCTCACCATTAAAAACTTCGTAGGCCGTTGTAATGTTTATTTGCAATCCAATCAAATGAGTAGGTCACATGGACTTGGATGAAGGGAAAACATAAATATTAGCTTGATCTAAAACTTTAGTGCCCTCAAGAAGGTTTTAATTGTAAGTATTCAATCACCATTTGTAACGCCCCGAATTTTCATAGCCTGAGTACATACTTGTGCTTGAGAATTCTGGGTGTTAATAATGTAAAATTTTAGATGCTTTAAAATTGTACCATATATATATACTTTTCATTTAGATCACATCCAATTACATTCATGAAGGTAACCATTCACAAGAATAAAAGTAACTATATTTATTATTCCATTAGAGCAAAGATTTCAACAAATCAGCAAATGCCCTCTCAATGAGAGCTTATTACATTATCAAAGTTTGCAACGAAAAATAAATAAAACTAATTGTGCACTATTCTTCTTCTCTATTAGAACCCGTTTTCCACATAATGGTAATTGTCTGTTACATCAACCTGTAATTCACCTGCAACTCTGTATGGTTGGAGAGGGTCAATGCCCTATTCACAGTGATGGTTATCCTTTAAGATTAACAATAATTCGAGAGATTTATAAGAATAATGTGAGGGTTCTAATATATCTCGTACTTTACCACTACGAGTGGTATCAGTATACGCAACCAATATATATATGAATGCATGGCTAGCAAAGTGTATGTGGTCTATCATATGTAGTGATTATCACAATGTGGAATATAATTCATAGAAAATCTGGCTTACCTCACATTCTCACACTACGAAGATTCACCGGTGTGTCCAATGCTACTGTGGATTTATGTCAACACCTCAAGACAACACAATATGCGATTGAAAGATTTACGTAATGCGATTTGTTAATGAAGTGACTATTTGCAACTTCAAATCCTAAGAAGTGATGTAACACGCATGACAATTTACTTATATCGATTGTGCACTACTACTTAACCCATAGGATTACGTGCCGACTAAGAGGGCCGCTACTTGAAACATATTACGTCCACAAAAATATATATGAACCACTATATATGAGGCCTATAACATATTACTTACATCAATAGAGAAATAAGTCGAACCATGAGGATTTTGGAATTCCAAGACACATGCCCAAGCCATAAAGGGAGGTAGCACAAGGCTAACCTAATAAAGGAGAAAAGTAGCATTAAACTATCTCAATAAAAGAGAAGAGTGGAAAATAGGCTAACTCAACAAGAATAAGGGAAAAGGAGTAAAAGACCAACTCGATATAGAATGGAAGCACGATGCGCTCTCAAAATTGGCATAGGGCAAGGCTTATATCCATCACCTCACATAAATTCATAAAAATCACACATAATTAAAATCATACCTTAACCATAATTCCTAAAATGATAAATAATTGATAACGGTTATCAATCAATTGTATGAAAAATCACAGAAATATGAAAGTATGTAAAAATAAGATAAATCATATCAACTCAAATTATGTAAGCTTAAAGGAATCTCTGACCTTAGCCTTAGATCTAAACCCTAGGTAGATCTTAATGTAAGAAAGCTTTTACATGAATCACGACATCGCTTGAGTAAGAGGGAGACATCACACGTGTGGAGAAGGAAGAGGATGATGGGCGTTTGGGATTCTCTTTCTCTTTCTCTTCCTTCTCTTTCTCTTTCTCTCCTCTCTCTCTCTCTCTCTCTCCTCCTTGGACATTGGGAGGTGGTGTGTGACCGTAAAGGGACACACACCCCTTTTATAAAGGAGTGGGTGTGGGAGAGGATGTGTTTCACATCCCATTTGGATTGAGTTTCTCTAATTTGACATTTTTTGGTGATCTTTCTTTAAATCTAATTTTTTCAGTGTGTCAGGGTCATCGAATGGAGTCAGGGTATAGATTTTCTTGGTGATCCGAAATTTAAATTGGCCTATTTTGAAAATTCTCCTAACGGGTGCCAAAACGAACTTGATCTTAATTAACGGTCCACACTTAATGATCAAGGCCCGATTTTGAGAAAAATGTGCAATCAGGATAGACAAATGGTTGGACAAAAGTTGTTCGTTGATCAATGGTGGAAAAGGCCTGAATCTGAAATTTCACCTTTTACACAAATTGGAAGGAATTGGAGTCAAGGAGGTCATCATTCAATGGTGTAAGATCATAGATCGGGGTCTAAATTTGATATCGTAGTCATATAAAGCCAAAGTATGGTCCAAATTTAAGTTGCAATTGACAGTGTAATGTGGGTTAATCGGAAGCTCTAGATTTAGGAATAGTTGGTAAGCTTAAAACGGTTTACTTTATGCCTAAAGAAAAGCCTACCAAGGTGGGGTCATCATATTTAATACTGAATCCATATGATGGGCAATCTAAGTCATTCATATGGAGGAAAATATCATACTACAACTACCCACGAGCTTTTCTTACTTGATAGACATTAAAATCAACGATTACGGAGCCGATTTGTTAATTGGGCCACTTTTACAATGATTTAAGGGCTGAAATTGAAGCGTATGGTTAATTTATCATAAATAGGCATGGTATAAAATTTCGTATGAAACAGATTATGAGAACTATGTGATCTAGAATTTAGAGGTATATGTTAATGACATTAAGTATTTACGATTTTGACATCTTTTATTTCTCAAACTTCCACTGTCCGTAACATCGGACTACACTATCCAAATGTATTAAAATTTCACAGACATTCTTTATTTTTCATTCTCTTTCCATCGCCCAATTTTGGGCCTTGATTAATTATAGATGACCAAGATGCCTTTTTAATGGGCTATATTGCCCCGAGGTCTAAACCAATGCTTTCATATATCTAACAGAGAAGAAGGCCGATGGTTGTGGCATATACCTTACAATCTTCAAATTGAGCAATTCATTCTGATATTTAGGCGGCCTGTTTGACGGATCTAAATATGATGGACGGTTAGATGACATGTTAAAAATAGGAAACTTGATGGTTAGTACTTTAATCCTGTATGTAGGTGGTTGTATGGTTGGTTTTGTAAACAGATGAACACAAGTAGGTTTCTAGAGTGATCAAGAGGTAGAACATGTATATCGTTAAGTTCAAGTGACTTGATCACATGTGTAAGTTCATCAAATTGTAGTCTTGATGGTGAGTTAAGCATATTCATAGGTGATGAACAAGATGAACGGATCAGCATCTCGATTCGATACGTATACGAGCGGATGTAGAGATCAAGTAGTTAGTTTACCATGATTAGGTGGTCCAAACTCAAAGTGGACGGTCATATATCTTTACCTAGCAGTGAATAGTTTATTGAATGGTTGGTTATAATGAACAAGTGAGAATAATTTGATATATGATGATCTTGTCCTAAAAATCAACCATCAGATGACTTGATCTATGGATGAATATTATTCCCAACGGTCAAATTTAGGTTAAAGGATAGATGTAAGGTTAGAATAGACTCAATTAGTGATATACATATGTATATACTAAATTAAATTTTATGGTAACACCCGAGAACTTTCAATACTTCGGTATTAAAAAGTTCAGGGTGTTACACCATTGTTTCATGTAGTTTGGTCCATATGAGATATGGATTTACCTAATTTTTAGGCTTAGGCTATACAATGATATGAAAAAAAAAAGAATAAACGTGTATAAAACACATATAACATAATGGGCCCACAGAGCATTGACCATATCGTCAATAGACAATCTACATATTATAATGACATATTGTAAGACTTGACCTTAAAAATAAAGCCCATTTAAAACTCAAGTAGGCTACACCACAAGGAACGTCACAATAGAGCATCTAAAACTCAAGTGTATGTTTTCTACATGTAAGGAAATTCGAAAGATAAAATTGAACACGTGCTTAAAAGGAGAATTTAAGGTTCAAAGAATGATTAAGTGAAGAATTAGAGATTTGAAAGATAGTATTAAAGAATTCACATGCCAAAGATCCATGGAAATAAAGCATAAAGGATGGAGAAAAGAGTGAAAAATCAAACAATCTAATAACATAAATAATAGATTATTTGGTCCCTCTTGAAGTTAATTCCGTCCGACCGAAAGTGCCTAGAACAGTCCATTGAGAAATTGTAATTTTCAAAGTGAATTTGGCTCAACAGTTAGGTCTGACCAAAGAAATATTCGATGCCACCGAAGGAGAATTCGGTTCGACCAGAGGGATACATAAACTTTAAAAAAATATTGAAGAAATTTGTCTGCAATTGAGAGACACATTTGGTTAGATCGAAGTGATGTTCGGTGTGGCCGAAGGCTACAGTTGGTACTACCGAAGCATAACAAAAGTGTAAAATTTTGAAGTCGATTCAAAGTCGGTGTGAATTTTTCCTATTTAAAAGGGTATTTTCTAAAGATAAATTAGGGCTTAAGAGACGGACCCAAGGGTAGCGAAGCTTCCACGGAGCAGTCATTCTTCTTCAATCCCTCAATTATATTTTATCTTTTTAGTTGTTTTTTATTATAGGATGTTAGCAATGTTAAGCTAATCTCTTAGCTAAGGCTAATGGATGAAGCTTGCAGTTTAATTACAATATTTAGTTTATTTGATTCAATAATGATGATTTGAATGATGACAGTAAATCAATTTGATTTGGATTTTATTTGAAATTCTTTGAGTTGTTGATTTCTGGATTTACTATGAACCATGGTTACAATGAATGCTTTAATTTAACAATCGCTTAGCTTGATTAAGATAAGGAATCAATCTTTATAATTGATTAATTTATTATTACCTAAAGTTACTTTAGACGCTCTTGATTCCATATGATTGAGGTCCAAATGCTTCATGAGAGAATCATTTAATTAAAGTCATATTTTATTAGTGTTGATGATTGGTTTAATAGAATTATCTTTCGATTGGATAGGATTGGACTTTATTCCAATTGAGTTATAAAAGTTGAATCAGTAAATTGAATATTATGATTGCTATAAGTGAATTCTTAGATCCTTAGTCTTTCATTTTTATTATTTTAACCCATTTTTTACCTTGTTGGATTAAAAACCAAAACATGCCATGTAACGCCCTGTACTTTTCGGTACTCGGGTGTTACCCTAAGTACCTACATTAGTATGAGGGCAAACTCGATCTATCCAAAGATTTGACCTTCCTAATACATAAACAAAAACTGGATCATTATGGCTAAAAACACACCATTTATCACTTACAGCATTTCACGGGGTGTGTGTACTCCACATAGGACCCTGAATCATTGAAACCCTACAATTTGAACAAACTAGGTCATTGCACCAGTAGACTATCATAGACCTTTACTTAGGAGCCTAAACCCTTTACCCTTTGGATGTTTGATGATTCAAATTTAGGGTTAATCTAACCATCAAAATCAACAACAAGGGGTCGATGAATAACTTGATTGGGAGAAGGACAAACACGTGAAGGTTGGATTGGCGACACCTTCGACCAGGGGTCCCGGCTGGAACTCCCAAATCAGATGAACGGTCTAGATTTCATGCAAGTATCATGGTGGGCCCCACCTTAGGGTGAGAGTGCACAGAAGAGGTGTGCACCCACTGTGCGCTGTACTAGGGAACCCAGTCAAACCCGGTTGACTCGAGCGTTCCCGCAAAAAAACCCCTCCCTTCCTCGTGTTTTTCTCATCAGATACGGACAACCGTCTGCTATGATGGTTAGTGGATCATCATCACGGCCCGATGATAAGATCTGAACCGATCATCATTACTGGAGGGCATTTCTGACCAAGACTCAGCTGCTTCCTTATGGGGGCATGCACGTGCATGCACACGACCCTCCACGTATTTGAGCACGTGTGTGGAGTTTATTTCGAAATAGGAGCCATCTCACTGCCACGTTGGCGATCCACGCACGCCCTCCCCTCTCAACCTCAGTCGTTCATCCAACAACCATCTTGGTCTTCCGTTTGGCAGTGTTAAGGCAAGATTTTTAGAGGACGACAAAAGGAGGAAAGATGCTTTCCTTTTTGGGTGTGCGAGCTGGCGTTATTCCAATGGTTGATGGAGTTTGTCCAATTAATCTCGGATGCCTAAACTAGGGTAGCCGCTACCCTGGCCATTAGGCTGATCAACTTTCCACACGAATCTCCCGGTGCGAGAAAATAGCTGTGGTAGAAAGATCTCGCGAGATGCCAGGGTATTGCGATTTTTTATGGGATTAATGGTCCCCATAGAAGTCAGTGAACCCATCCAGTCCATCCAGATGGTTTGGATCACCAATCTAGGACATTGATAAAAACTTACCATGTGCAGCGACTTCATCTTCTCCATTTAGTCGAAAAACCCACCATGATGGAGTGGGCCCCATTTTTATAATCTAAAACGTCCGTTCGGTTGGACATGGTGGTGGGAGACCACCCTGCATATTTGATTGGCACCATGCAAAGGGGATCTGTGGTGCATCCACCCTATTCGAGTCATTGTGGTGTGAATTAATGACCACCAGATGCGATCCAAAAGCCTACCCTAGGCCTATAAAAGGGGCCCTATTATCTCAAGATTCACACCAAGAAATTCAGAGAGGGAAAGAGATAGCAAGTGAGAAAAGAGGGAGCAAGAAGAACTACCACCGCTGAACTCACTACCAAGCTGCACCGAGTAGATCCAGTCGACTTGAATTTGGTTGAGTTAGGGTGAGCTAGAGGTTCTGTGGCAGAGAAAATCAAAGGTAGAGAAAGAGTGAGGAGAGAGAAAAGAAGGGTAAGAGAGCTCTGACCGGGTAGAGTCTTGTTGGGGGCCTTGTACAAAACCTTAGGATCTAACCCTCTAGAACAAACTAGAATTATGGATAATAAAGCAATGAAAATAATCAATGCATCAATCACACACCACACAAGAGATTTTTATGTGGAAAACCCTCAAAGAGGTAAAAACCACAGGACCTCGTCCAGATCAACAATCCACTATGAAGTAGAACGTTACAACCTTCTTCACTCATGCAAGAGTGGATAAATAATGAGAGAAACAAAAGAAAACGGAGAGATCTCATCGATTACAAGGACATAGAAGCGCTGAGATATAGATTGCACAGTAGATAACGTCTACGAGCAGAACCTCCCTTCTATAAGCTTCCTCTCTCTCTCTCTCTCACCTTTGATAGCCCTAAACCCTTTAACAAATCCCTAGTAAAGCTTTAGGAAACCCACCTATCATACCTAAAAAATCCTAGGAACTCCTATTTAAAGTTTTAGGAAACTCCTTTCCGCATCCCAGTTGCAAAAGGACTTGACATGAAATCCGCGCAAAATCGTGGAACGAATCTGCGTAACCTCGACTGGTCGAAATGAGTCTACGATCGGTTAAGTACCTCCTTCGACTGGTCGAGCACCCCGGAGAAAAATAGTCCACAGTCGCTAGACTTTGAGTCGTGCCACGACTCGTCTTCCATGACTGGTCGACCACAGCCTTCAACCGGTCGAGCAAGGCTCACGACCGGTCGATGATGGGTCAAAAAACCCATCAAATCTCCTCCTTTTTGACCCAAGAGAGATCCACCTTCTTCAAGCCAGCCATGTTTCTACAAATCTCAAACTTACCCTTGAGCAAAGCCTTGGTCATCATGTCTAACCCATTATCGTCCGTGTGGACCTTCTCAAGCTGTAACACCTTTTATTCTAAAGTATCCCTGATCCAGTGATACCGAATCTCTATGTGCTTCGACCTGGAATGCTGACTTGGATTCTTGCTCAAGTGTATAGTACTTTGACTATCACAATAGACCACGTGCTCCTCCTGCTTTAGGCTAAGTTCCTGTAAGAACCTCTTCATCCAAAGTATTTCTTTACATGCCTCTGTGACTGCAATGTACTCAGCCACTATCGTCGACAACGCTACTACCTTCTGTAGCCTGCTCTACGAGGAAACCGCTCCCCCTGCAAACGTGAACATGAACCCCGATGTAGACTTCCTTGAGTCTATGTCACCTGCCATATCTGTATCTATGTAGCCCTCTAACACAGTTTTACCATCACCATAGCATAGGCTTAACCTGGATGAGCCTCTTAGATACCGCAGTATCCACTTGACCATTGCCCAATGCTCTTTGCCAAGATTGACAAGATACTGGTTGACAACACCAACCGTATATGCTATGTCTAGGCGTGTACACACCATAGCATACATCAAACTTCCTACAGCTGACGTGTAGGGTATCTTCTGCCTTCATCTTGGGATACTGCCTGTCGCTCAATCTAAAGTGACCATCCAGTGGAGTACTGACCAGCTTCGCTGCATTCATATTGAACCGCTCTAGAACTTTCTCAATATACTGCTCTTGTGACAGCCAAAGCTTTCTACTACTTCTGTCATGGGTTATCTCCATTCCTAGGATCTGTCTAGCCAGGCCCAAGTCTTTCATCGTAAAAGACTTGTCCAACTCCTATTTCAGCCTGTCGATCTTCTTGATGTCTTTTCCCATGATGAGCATGTCATTAACGTATAATAGCAGAACTAAGAATCACCATCTGAGAACTTGCGCGTGAACACACAGTGGTCCGACTCCATTCTATCATACCCATGTTTCAACATAAACGAGTCGAACTTCTTGTACCATTGCCATGAAGCTTGTTTCAGCTCATACAAGCTCTTCCTCAGCCTACACACCATATGCTCTTTGCCCTTGACTTTGAACCCCTCTGGTTGGTGCATGTAGATCTCTTCTTCCAGGTCACCATGGAGGAAGACAATTTTAACATCGAACTACTCTATCTCCAGATCCATGCTAGCCACCAACCCAAGCAATATCCGTATGGATGTCATCTTCACCACTGGTGAGAATATCTCCTTGAAGTCTATGCCTTTCCTCTGACCAAACCCTTTCACCACAAGTCTGGCCTTGAACTTCATCTGTGAATTCTTCTACTCAATCTTCTTTCTAAACACCCACTTGTTGCTCAGAGCTTTCTTGCCCTTAGGCAGTTTCACCATATCATAGGTGTGGTTCTTATGCAAGGATTCCATCTCCTCTTGCATAGCTTTCAACCACTCCCCCTTATGCTCATCGGCTAGGGCCTCAGAGTAATCTTCTGGCTCTCCTTCATCAGTCAGCATAATGTACTCATGTGGCGAGTACCTCTTGGATGACTATCTGTCCCTAGATGATCTCCTCACCTGTGGATCAACAGGTAGATCAAGTGGGGGCTGGTTCCCTGGTCCATCTTCTGAAGGAACTCTCTCGTCCTCTGCACCTTACTATACTCCCACGTCATTAGGTACCACGGGAGGAGTAACCAGACCCATGTCCTCTAGCTCACCTGAACTAGGCTGATTTTTCTCTGGCTTACCAATGTCTTCTATACACTGATCTTAAAAGAAAACCACATCTCTGCTCCTGACGAGCTTCCTCTCGGTCAGATCCCATAATCTGTAACCAAATTTTTCATCACCGTACCCTAAGAACACACACTGCCTGATCTTCATATCGAGCTTGGACCTCTCGTCCTTTGGTACGTGAACAGATGCCCTACATCCAAACACCCTGAGATGACTGTACGATGGATCATGTCCAGTCCACACCTTCTCAGGTACTTCTCCATTCAACAGGGCTGATGGAGACCTATTTATCAAATACACTGCCGTGTGCATTGCTTCTCCCCAGAACGTCTTAGGCAATTTTGCATGGGATAACATGCATCTAATTCTCTCTATAATGGTGCGATTCATTCGTTCAACTACATCATTATGCTGGGGAGTCTTGGGAACCGTCTGTTCATGTCATATACCCAGGGACTTGCAGTACTCATGAAAGTCACCAATGTATTCACCACCATTGTCAGTGTGGATGCACTTCAATGGTCTACCTGTCTCTCTCTCAACTATAGCATGAAATAATTTAAACACACCAAAGACCTCGTCCTTAGATTTCAAAGCATAAACCCAAACCCTCCTAGATGCATCATCTATAAAAGTAACAAAATATAATACCCCACCCAAGGTTTTTGTCCTCATAGGACCACAAACATCAGAATAAACCAAATCTAATGCATGCACTTTATTAACATGAGAAGCAGATTTAACAAATGAAACTCTATGCTATTTCCCTGATAAACAATCAAGACAGGTTTTGAGAGGTGTACCTGTCACGTCTGGAAGGAGCCGCTTCCTTGCTAGTAGCTGAAGCCCTTTTTCACTCATGTGGCCTAGATGCCTATGCCATATGTCAATAGCTGAATCTTCCACTGCGTTCAACCCACCCTTGCACATACTGACACTTGGCTTGTAAAGGGTGCAACACTTCTTTACTTTGGCTACGATCAATGAACCCTTGATGAGCTTCCATTGCCCACCAGTAAACTGGTTTTCATAGTCATCATCATTCAACCTTTCCGTTGACATCAAGTTGAGGCGAAGGTCTAGGATATGCTGTATATCCCTGAGAACCAATGTGCAGCCCACATCGGTCTTCACATAAATATCACCGACTCCCACGATTTTTGACACACCAGAATTTCCCATCTTCACAGTCCCATAGTCACTTGACTTGTAGCTTATGAAGGAGTCCTTGCATGGAGTCGCATGAAAAGAAGCTCTTGAGTCTATCACCCAGTCGGTGTCCTGACTCGTAGCCGTGAGACATACATCATGATCTGCAGAAAGAATAACTACAACGTCGCCATCTGAAGCGACTGCAGTGAAATCTGATTCATCTTCCTTCCATTTTCCTTTCTTGTTGTTTTTCTTACCACGACATTCATGCTTGTAGTGGCCCTTTTTGCCACAATTCCAGCAATCAACATCCTTTTTGTTACTCGACTTGCCTCTTGATTTATCTCGGGCCTTCCCGCCCTTCCTGTTCTCTCCTCTCCCCCGTTCCTGTGTCACAAGGGCCTCTTGCTGAGTAGACCCCTGAGACTTCTTCCTTGTCTCTTCATTGAAGAGACAGCTAGTTACCTGTTCCATGGATATCTTTTCGTCTGGCGCGGAGTTACTTAGAGACACCACCAATGTCTCCCAACTGTCCGACAATGAACTAAGCAAAAGTAAAGCTTGCAATTCATCATCTAGGACCATCTTCATAGAGGTGAGTTGGTTCACTATATTGCTGACCTCATTCATGTGCTCGGCCACAGAACCACCATCCTTGAACTTGAGATTCACAAGTCACCTTATCAGAAAAATCTTATTACCGGCTGTCTTCCTCTCATACAACCCTTATAATTTCAGCCATAGACTAGCTGCTGAGGTTTTCATAGACACATGGTGGAACACAGAATCATCCAACCATTGTCTAATGAACTCCACCACCTTTCGGTCCATCTTCTTCCAATCATCATCAATCATATCCTTAGATTTTGCTGATATGCCTAAGATTGGAGAATATAGGTCCTTGCAATAAAGCAAGTCCTCCATCTTAGCCTTCCATATGGTCCAGTTAGAATCATTGAGGCTGATCATCCTTGATGAGCCACCTTCCATAATTCAAAACTGATCCTACCCGTTCAATGAACTTAACTCTGATACCACTTTGTTGGGGGCCTTGCACAAAACCTTAGGATTTAGCCCTCCAAAACAAACCAGAATTATGGATAATAAAGCAATGAAAATAATCAATGCATCAATCACACACTACACAAGAGATTTTTACGTGGAAAACCCTCAAAGAGGTAAAAACCACGGGACCTCGTCCAGATCAACAATCCACTATGAAGTAGAACATTACAACCTTCTTCACTCATGCAGGAGTGGATAAACAATGAGTGAAATAAAAGAAAATGGAGAGATCTCACCGATTACGAGGACATAGAAGCGCTGAGATATAGATTGCACAGTAGATAACCTTCACGAGCAGAACCTCCCTTCTATAAGCTTCGTCTCTCTCTTTTCCTCTCTTTCACCTTTGATAGCCCTAAACCCTTTAGCAAATCCCTTGTAAAGCTTTAGAAAACCCTCTTGTCATACCTAAAAAATCCTAGGAACTCCTATTTAAAATTTTAGGAAACTCCTTTCTGCATCCCAGTTGTGAAAGGACTTGCGACACAAAATTCTCGCAAAATTGCGGAACAAATCTGCGTAACCTCGACTGGTCGAAACGAGTCCACGACCGGTCGAGAGCCACCTTCGATTGGTCGAGCACCTCCTTCGACTAGTCGAGCACCCCGGAGAAAAATAGTCCATAGTCACTGGACTTTGAGTCGTGCCATGACTCGTCTTCCACGACTGGTCGACCACAGCCTTCGACCGGTTGAGCGAAGCTCACGACCGGTCGACGACGGGTCAAATAACCCATTAAGTCTGATTCGGTCCAAGAATTTACTCTGCCTCCCAACTTGCTGAGCTACTAGGTGCCTTCCACAGGGAAAGACATTGTGAGAGAAAGGGAAAGACAAAAAGAAAAGAAGGAAAAGAGAGAGAGAGAGAGAGAGAGAGAGAGAGAGAGAGAGGAGGAGGAGGAGGAGGAGGAAAAAAGGAGGAGGACGCTGCTTCTGTCTAACAGGGTTGACTCACCTAGCCAGCGTTGGGTCGAGCTAGATTCGGGGCCTTGTGGAGCCTGTTGCTTCCAGTCCAGCTTCCAGTGTCGCTGATCGGAAGGGTAGGTGGGAGGTTTCTGGGCTGAGGACAAACTAAGTCCGAAGGAACTTTGGCTACATGACTATTGATAAGCTATTAACTGCCACAACTGGCTAGGTAAACCCCTTTCGATCATCTCAACCATTACTCAGACTGGATGGCTTGGTAACTCAGATTAGAGTCAAGCTATCTAGCTACTGTTGGGTCTAGCATGCCATCCAGTCACTGAGTTAGAAACTCAATGACTTTCCCTACTCTCCTAGATGAACACTGATTAAGTGTAGGCCTAATATAATCAGATTGGATCTGTCTTAACCCTCTTGACCACTAGTTAAAAGGAAACCCAACCTGAATCGGGCCTATATAGCTAAGGAGATCAAGTCCACTAGGTTGGATCTAAGAATTAGAACTAAGCTTGTAAGCAAATTACAATTATCCCCAGAATTCCTATCAACTGAGTTATTGACTAATGATCTCAATTTCTTAAACCCTTATATTACGGGTGACCTTAGGTGTACAATCAAGAGACATTGAATAGGAGACAATCTCAACTAATCAAGGGAACTTGGGTTACTCTAATAATAATAAAAAAAAACTGCACAAGAGAATCTGTCTTGAGAGGTGATGATTCATCCCCTTGAGCTTTTTGCCTCCATGTTAGCTTAAGTAGTAGTTGTTATGTTTTAATTTCTACAGATAACCGACATCTCTCTTTCATGATTATTTGTGCTAGCTATTGGTTGTAATTTTCAAGACTTGATGCTCAATATTTATTTTGTATAAATAATTGTATGTTGCATTTGAATATCTTCTCATATTATTGTGGAACTTAAATTGCTACATTTTTTTGTGACAAATTCCACTTATATGTATACTCGGACTTGGGATGTAACTTAATTGATCGTGGTTATAATGGGCCTTCGACCTAGTGGCTAGCTTGACAGGTGGATTAAATGGAATATTGATGCAAGCTTACCATCCATAAGTCTTATGTAACCATGTGATGGTGAGACACACTTGATAGATTGCGGTTAGCCACTTTTTGAGGAGGATACCATTAAACATCTTAATGTTGAAGTCTCATGAGTCAGCAATGGTGGTATGAGATACTATGCTCGAGATGTCGGCTTATGCTGGGTGATGAGCCCCCATAGTGAACTTTGAGCTATCCTAAATTGGCTATTTGTAAATTGGAATAATAATAGTTGGGCTAATAATGAATTCATGGCACTTGGGCGTTATCGGGTGCCTGGTTGAATGCTTGAAAGATCAGTGCACCATTCAAATGACCATTTTTGTATTTTGAATGAGGCGACTGTTCGAAAGGCCCATTCCCGTACATGAATGAACCAACTGTTTGAAAGGTCCATTCTCTTACTTGAGCGGGTCGACTGTTTGAAAGACCCGTTCCCTTGCAACTTGAATGAGTCGACTATTTGAAAGACTCATTCTCTTGCTTAAATGGAGCAACTGTTTGAAAGGTTCATTCTCTCACATGAACGGGTCGACTGTTTGAAAGACCCATTCTCTTGCAAATTGAATGAGCCAACTGGTTGAAAGGCCCATTCTCTTGCCTGAATGGACTGACTATTTGAAATTTCAATTCTTTTATTAGGAATTGGTTGATTGTTTGAAAGACCCATTCCCATGCATAAATGAACAGACTATTTGAAAGGCCCATTCTCTTGCATGAATGGCTGATTGTTTGAAAGGTCCATTCATTTGACCAACTGGATGAGCATCCCCAATTGATGTGCATTCACACATCCATGCACTTAAACAAGATTTTATCATGGATTATTTTATATGTTTTCTTCTTTAAAACTATACTTAACTAAGGAGGTGGTGTGTAATCTTGAGGAAATTTCACACTGAGTTGGCCACTCATCATTTGAATATACAACTGTATAGATAATGCCATCTTAGCTCTAGATGAGGGCGCTTACAAAGCGGACCCGGATGCTGATGCCGCCAGGAGAGGAGAGGAGTTCTACTAGAAGGAGCCTTGTCAAGTGGTGGCTGAGTTTTACGCACTCAACCAGAGAGGAGAGGAGTTTATACTAGAAGGAGCCTTGTCAAGTGGATATGTGATGGCTTACCATGAGTTTTACGCACTCAACAAAAGAGTATTAGAGCGGAGGCCGAGATATCTAGGCCTTGGATTGGGAATCGGGTACAAAACCTTAAGGGATAAAATGACTCTAATTGAAACTCCTTTTAGGCAGCGAACTTGGAGTTTATTTCCTTCCTAATTTTAAGTTAGAACATTTTGCAAACTTGGGTTTTATACTAGAGTCCCCAGCTGAGCAGACTGGGATTATGATATTTTGTGATATGTGATGGCTTACCATGCTTAGTTTTATCTCTCGTACTCTGATTGTTATAAATTTCCTACATGCATGTTTGCATTTCTAGATAACAGTCGGGTTTTTGAAATGAAATAGTGTTGTGCTCGGGTTTCAAAAACCAGGGCATTATAAGTTGGTATTAGAGCGGAGACTGAGATATCTAGGCCTTGGATTGGGAATTGGTACAAAACCTTAAGGGATAAAATGTCGAGACTCTAATGAATCTGAAACTTAGGCATATGTGAAACTTTCCTAGGGTTAGTGATGTCAAATAACATAGAGACACTATACTTAGGCCCCTGAGAAACTCCTAGGAATAGCTGCTGAACTTAGTAATTTAAAGTTAAGGATCCCAGAGTAAGGGGTACACGTCATGTGGCGCAGAAGTTACTCTCTTAAATAGAAGAAATGGATGCTTGGTAATGAACTCCTTATTTCTCACCATGGTTAACTGCTCCTCCCATTGCTAATGGTCGTGTAGTATTCTCCATTGTTTACGGAAGATTTAGTGAAAGTCACTATGGGGAGGCACGTAGTCCCCGTAGGCCGATGCGGCTCGACCACGGGATTCTGGCCTTACAGGAAGATATGCCTCTCGTATGCCATTCTCAATGAGCTTAGACCCTTGACGCGCCAACCCCTCTGTAGGGGGAACACTAGTGTGAGGGAAGCCTTATCTATATGCTAAGACTCCTAGTTGGGCTCATGGACCCTGATTTAGAGTTTGAGGCTAGGGGTAATCCCTCGTCTCCAGGGGTGAACCCTTCAGGCACACCTTCGCGACTCTCGCTATTTAGGGCACCAGAAGACGAGGTTTTTCCTGGCTACTAGACAAGGATAGTGGCATTCACAGCTTTCAGACAGATGGAGACAATAATACAACAATAGCATGACACATTCATGCACTAGCAACATGCCACATTTACTATCATGATGGAGGACATCTAGAACAACACCCACTGACACCTTGCACCGAGGACATTCAAGACACAGCCGTGTTCGAGAGATTCCAGTGCTTAAGGCCACCAACGTTTGTATTAGGGCTATCCTTTAGCCAAGTGAGATGCATGAATATATTACTACAACAAATAATCATGATAAATACATCTCCAAAATTTATAATGTATACAGTATTTTCTAGAATACGAGTATTGGTATGAACATGATGGAAAAAATGATGAAGCCACTAGGATGCGTGGATAGTTAGAAGGTTAGCTTGGCCATTTATGTTTTATAGGGAGAGGCAAACAACTGGTGGCAAAGTGTGTAGAGAAGCATTTCACTTGAGTATTCTTAGACCTAGAAGGGGTTCAAAAAGAAGTTTCTCGAGAAATGTTTTCCTCAGTCGTGTCGCAACAAAATGATAACATAATTGATAACATAATTCCTTCCCTCACTTTCTCTCTCCTTTCCCTCTGGAATAGGGAGCATAATCTTGTGCAATGGATCTACGTGGGATTACGTTTTGGGATCGCACGTGGCGGACCACTTTCGATTCGGCCGGTGAAGCCACGAATTCCAAGTACATGTAAATGTTCCCGAAATTTTTCGACGAACTATTGTGGTTTGTGCCCAAGATCGTGAAAGACTCGGAATATAAATTGGTCCTAGTTCTAGCCTTCGGGTGTTAAAATTCAAGGAAGGCCTCGACCTTGGATAGGAAATGAGATTGATTGTGCCTATGTGCTTTGGGGACTTTGCATACTTTTTACTTTGTCTCATTTCTAAAGGATTTAGTCCTAAGTAATTTCGAGGTGGTGAATAAGGCCATGCGGGTTGAAAGAGATTTTGAGTACTCAGTAAGGACACATCTCCCAACTAGGGACCCTACGGGAAAGCTCAGATAGGCACCCCCCGCCCCGCAAGCACCAGAGAAGAGGTTCGAGGTCATACTTGCAAGCGCCTCGTCCATGCCCCTGACCAGGCGTTGCGATTACTACTGGAGAGATAGGCATACTACCAGCTTTTACTACAAGAAAATGGGGGATGAGGGTTCTTTAATTAGGCACCTCCACCAAAAGAGGTTCGAGGTCAAGCGCCTCGTCCATGCCCCCGACCCTCCTTTTAGGCATACTACCAGCTTTTACTACAAGAAAATGGGGGATGAGGGTTCTTTAATTCCCTCCACCAAAAGGGAACTGTCCCCCTCCTTCGAGACCTCGGCCACCCAGGGTAGGACCCCTAGTTCGGCACAAGAATCCTCTTGCCCGAATGTATGTTATCTCTGCTTCTGAAGCTGAGGAGAACCCACCCCCAGTAATACACGGTATGACTCATGTTAATGATACTCCCATGCTCGTTTTATTTGATTCTAGTGCAACGTTATCTTTCATTGATTCTACCATGGCGAAAAAGTTAGAATTAAACACAACCCGACTGCATGGACCCCTCGTGATAACATCCCCTATGGGGAAGTTTATAGAGACAAGTAAAGTGCGTAAAACGTGCCTTATAATGCTCACGGACCCCAAGGTAGTCGTGGACCTTATTATGATGCCTGTCAGGTAATTTAACATCATCCTTAAGATGGACTGACTTTCACAAGTACGAGCCATGATGGATTGCCGCAATGGGATAGTTAGTGTATCCATCCCTAGGTAGGACCCCCTTCACATTGAAGGGAAGGAATAGGTGTGACCTGTTTGAGAGCTTATAGGCATTGGGTGAAGAAGAGTCGCTCGAAGTCACCTGGACCAGATTCCGATGGTGAGGGATTTTACCAAAGTATTCCAGGAAATACCTGGGTTACCTTTTAAACGGGCAGTGCACTTTTACATAGATCTTATGCCGGGAACCACTCCGATATCATTGCCTCCATTTCGCATGCCCCCTTGTGAGATGAAGGAGCTGAAGAGACAGATTGATGAGCTACCGACTCAAGGGTATATCCGCCCCAACGTCTCTCCGTGGGGAGCGCCTGTCATCTTCTAAAGAAGAAGGATGGATCGATGCATCTTTATATATATTATAAAAGACTGAATGAGGTAATGATAAAGAATAAGTACCCTCTACCTCACATCGATGGCCTGTTCGATCAACTTAAGGGTGTCAGGTTGTAACACTCCGTACTTTCAGTACTCGGGTGTTACCGTGTTACCTTGAGGACTTAAATTAGTATAAACAGAAGTTAACTTAATTGAATGTTCACCCAAACCTAAGTCTAATATCATGGTAAGTAATCTCCATCCTTTGGTCAAGCTATCCATCCATTACTCTTCCATCGTGAATTATCAAACCATCAGATCCACCATCCATTAGTCGGTGATGACTGATCGAATAAAATCCCCACCCTAATGTAACAAATAGGTGGTTCAATCCCATATTAGCCATTAAATTCCGTGTAATAAATCCTAAATCCTAAATCATCGAGAAATTTGTTTTTTTGGAACAATTCAACCATAGGAGTCTCATAAGTTGTGGGTTAACCATAAATTTAGGGATCATGTCCATCTAGCTCTGAACTTAACTGTTAAAACTCGTCCAGATAGACTTTAGAACCCTTGGGACCATTAATAATCAAATGAAGCCTATCCGACCATTAGATTAATAGAAATCAAAACAAAGGGACCACAAGTCCTTGATATGGCCTGCCTGAGTTTCGAATTTTCCTCATCTTGGGCCATATACCATTTCAGGGACTGTTAAATCCATTAGACGGAGTGGATTCCACAAAACATAAACATGGACCCCACATCTAAATTGTGCATGTGCACAACTTTTGTGCACATGCAGTGCATCGGATCCGAACTTGGGTCAAACCGGGCATTGACCTGATACCTTCCATAAAAGGAGGTATTCTTCCTTCCTTTTTAAACTCCCGCCCGAATCGTTTTAAACAGACGACCGTCCACTGTGGTGTTTGTGGCCCACCATTAGAACCCATTCATGAAATCTGAGCTGTTCATCATGTCCAGCACATGATTTCCTTCAAACCCTCATAAGTTCCACACGTTGATACTCCCATGCAAACTCACAACGTTGAACGCAAATAATTGGGCATATTTAACTGACCATATCTGTTCAATGATTTGTGGCCCATCTCTGTGATCAGCTCGCCCGATCTAGACCGTCCATCACGAAGCTTGGAACATGCTAATCAAAATCCTGTTGATTTCATGTGAAATTACAAACGTGTATGTTCACAAACACGAGCACAAGTAGAGTTGCGCATGAGTGTGTTTCAAATTGGAAATTCCATTGCGTTGCCAGGCTGGCTACGCACATGCGAGATTCTCCCTCGATCGTAACCCTCCATGCAAATCAATCTTAGCCATTGATCTCTCTCTGCACTTTAGGGTTTCATTACAATGAAGGAGTCGCCGCAATACCAAAGCACGCTAACCACTAGGAGTTTCATCCTAATTGTCCAAATGGTGGGTCCCACAAGACCCTTATGACCCATCTGAGCCACCCAAATGCATCAGATCGTAGGATCAACCAACCCTTGCGAAAGTGCCATGATCAGTCAATCATCTTCTCTAAAATGGCCGTGAAACCCATCTTCTTTAAAACTGCAGCTAATCGGCCGATTAAGGGCCGATGTTTCTAGGCTTCTATAAGTCTATAAATAGCCAGTTTTAGGGCGAATCCCAAGACAAGCAAAGGAAAGAATAGAAATAGCAAGATAAGGAGATTGAGAGAGATTAGGCGCCGTTGGGGCAAGTTGCAGGTTGTGTTGCAACCCGACTCAGTTGGGTCGCTCGTTTCTAAGGAGGAAATAGAAAGAGAAAAAAGAGCAGAGATAGAGTAATGAAAGTGAAAGAGAGAAGATTGTGTGGGCGATGGAAATGGCATTCGGGATCAAGTTAGGGGGACAGGTTCGGGCTCCGACGGGTCCGAAGCTGAGTACGCCGTGTCCTGGCCCTTACAACAACCAGAAATCATCCTCGGTCAGGTATGAATGCCCATCTTCCCTCTGTTACTGCCGGATTCCACCCACTCGACCATCGATTCTCACAGTCGGCTCAACTCGGTCATGAGTTGAGTAACACTAATCAATGTTTCAGAGTACAAAACCCCGATGTAGTTTCACAGCTATGATCAGTCTTCCTTGCACAATGCTAAGCGCAATAAACCAATCTGAGATATGTTCACCTGGTTACATGCTACTAGTCAAAAGAAAATATGATTGAGTCGAGTCACCACTGAGTCAGTAACTCAGGGCAGTTACAGGCTTATAATGGGACTGACTCAGTTGGGAGTGGGAGGTAACGTACCCTAGTCAGCCAGTAGCCCAACCATGGGCATCCTAGATCTACCCATTTAGGGGTTGACTCGACAGTTTTTCGAACTGAATCGACTCACTCAATCTCTTATGAGTTGAATCTAATCTAGTTCTAACTGGGTGTTCACATGGGATTTGAAATATCACCACTTATCCAAATGAAAACCTGTAGCCTATTGCTATGGCAAATGAATGCCTAGCTTGGAGACTTAGCTAGTTGTGAGTTGAGGCGCCCGACCGAGTCAACTCAGTCACGACTCACTGTCACCTTGTAAGCGCCTATTCAGGAGCTACCTAAAAACATCTGCCTTGAAGGACACTTTTGCCTTCAACAAGCCTCAAGTGGATCGTTTCATCCATCTCATAAGAGCGTCTCAAAACGAGAGGAGCCTTCATTCAAGGTGAGGGATATCCCACATGGCTTCATCATGTTGTTGAATTCTAAAGTAGCATAAGGGTATGAAGACCGTAAAATTGTGCAATGTGAATGTTGCTTCATTTAAATCTAGAATTGATGTCGATAATCATGTAGGATGGTCTTGAATCTTAGTGCTTTATTCCATCTTACAAGAACTATATTATGCTCATTATGCCCCGTTTGGAATTGCCTATGTACATGTGTGCTTCTATTAGTTGCATTTGGGGGTTAGATATATTGCTTCTATTCTAAGGATAAGTTGCTCCATTAAGCCCTGTATATATTAGATTAGTTATACATTGAACCTAATATAGTATTAAAATGTTACAAATGGTAATTTAGTACTTTAGATCTCTAAGGGGAATTGATGAATGTGGGATATGATATTAACTTCTACTACTCTAGCCCTACAATTCATGATTTTGTTATTTGGTTTAGGTTTGCATCCTCTATGCTATCCTAGAAATTGCCCAATTTTGGACATAGCTTTGTTGTAGTAGAAATGAGTCATATGATGCTTCCATTCCTTTTATCTCACAAGTTGAACAACGAATGCTAGGTGTGGAACATTACCTTTCTTATGAAGTAGAATAAATCTGTCACTAATTTAGTATGCTTGGAATGTCATATTTATAGGCCCTCATTTGAACCTAGAAAAATATAAATGAATCGATGATTGAAATCATGCTTGGATGTCTAATATCTTGTGACCTTTGACAACGTCTATGAAAGCAACCTTGTTAATCATATGGAGTGTACATGCGCATCATGGTACATGACATTCATGCATGACATATGAGCTTTTCCAAGTGCTCAATGTAAGCCACACATTGTTCGATTTACTAAAATTTCTAACATTTCAGTTAAACTCATAGAGCATGTGCATTTGTGCCACTTTGTGCGCTCTTTCTTTACATGAGGCTTTTCCAGGATTAGACACTCCTTGGGCGTACCTCATGTATTTTTTAGGAGATATCCTTAGGCACACTCACTTATATGACTTTTTTCAGGTAGATAATCTATCACGGGCGGTTTGCATGGTCTTTTTCGGGTCGCTAATTCTCCTTGGGCATACCTATGAGTATTTTTCTAGGCGACTAGTTCGCCTTGGGCGACCCCTTTATTTTGACAGCTGGATGTGCATTCCCATATCAGTGACTTGTACATACATTCATACACCCGTACATTCATTTATAATTTCATGATTAGCCTCCTTGTAATTTGAATGTGTTGATTTAAACTGTTTTGGAATGATATGATATGCATGAATCCTTGCAGGAAGTTTCCACTAAGTTTTCACTCACCCAATCGTGCGGTTGCACCAAATAGACACAGGTATGATGAACAAGTGGAGACCCCTATGACAGGATTTCAGGGACGGCTGAGGTAGAGTTTGGCGAGGAAGAACTCTATGTGAATGTTGTTGAGCCGTTGGAACTCAACTGAACTTTAGGATTTACTTGCTTTCATATTCCAGACTATGTGTTTTTTTTTTAGTTGTAAAAATATTTCCCCTGTTGTGGGATTTCATTTTGCTCCCATTTACATGCATTGAACTTCCTTTTGTTACTCTTGATATCCCCGACTTATGTAGTGATTGCTTTACTTCATGCTTTTAATTTACTATTAATTGGATGTATGATGGTCCACTTCATAACGTAATACTCGGGTTCTCAATGAGGAGCGACTATCCTCGGGTTTTGAGAAATAGGGTATTACATAGGTACTTCTCCAAGATCGACTTGTAATTGGGGTACCATCAGATGAGAATCAGGGATGAGGATATTCCCAGGACGACATTCAGAACCTGATACGGGCACTATGAATTCCTAGTCATGTCATTTGGTCTCACCAATGCTCCAACAATATTTATAAACTTGATGAACTGGGTATTTATGCCATATCTAGATCTATTTGTAATCGTATTTATCGATGATATTCTGGTCTATTCAAAAAGTCGGGAAGAACATGAGCAACATTTGCACACGGTTCTAAGTACTTTGAAAGAGAATCAGTTATATGCCAAGTTGTCCAAGTGCAAGTTCTGGGAAGAGGAAGTCAAGTTTCTAGGGCACGTGTTGAAGGTTAAAGGTATAGCTATTGATCTTAGTAAGGTGGAAGCAGTTTCCAAGTGGAAGCAGCCCATCACAGTTGTTGAGGATCAAATATTGCATATTAGACCCCAGTTATTACTTAATTTTATAAACGTGATACTATTTAACGGCCTATTTTAATCATGCTTATGTTACAAGGTGTATTTATAAGCTTGGACTGAAAAAGGGTACTAAAAGTATGGATTTAACACTCTGAAGTCACCAAGGCAAGGGTCGGACCCCAGGGGACCGAGATCAAAGAATTTACATGTCAGAGATCCGAGAATGCAAGATCACAGGGTTCCCACCATCCGTTCGGCTCGAAACTTCATATATGGCCTGAGGACCATAAATTAACTATACACGTCAAATTTCAGCCATTGGATGCTTGTGGAAGTGGCCCAACGGATAGATCATCCCCTAAAATCTTAATTTGGGGCCCGCCTGATATTTGAATGTGCTTCAAATTCAATTTCAACCCCTTAAATGGGAGGATAATATGGATGGATAGAATGGATTTCGTAATATACATCATAGTAGACCACACTGGCAGTGCCATTGCACAGTGCACAAGTGCACTTGACTGAGATCACCAGTCAAAGGGCGCTGACCCGCCCTCTCTCGTGCAGGAAAGCCAACGACAGACACTGGCCGCTTGGTTGGATCTTTTCCTGAGATTTTAGCCTCATCATGTCTATGATCCTCTTAGTTAGGGCTAAGAGGTGAAGCTTGTAGCGTGATGGGAGACTTTTTGTTTATGCATTTTGTTTCATGTTTAAACTGAACATATTTTGATTCTAGTTTGATTATAAGGAATGCCTTTAATTTTTAATGGTTTGTTGTGACTTTAATTACAATAGATCTGTGATAACTTTGAGTATTTCCTTTTCATTATTTTGATTATAAAGTTAGGAAGCCCTATTGTTCACCATCGCCCCATGGACATGGTTGGATGATGGAATCCTTCCTAACATTCATATATCTCTCAGAATAGTTGTGGATTGGTTAATTTTTGTTGTTTACTTTATCTCATGGGCATGGTTTTGTGATGGAAACCATTCTAATTTACATCCTTATCTCTTGAAAACTAGATCAAAGGAAGTTCAGATTTGATTTATAATGTTATATCTTCCAACTAGATAAAGATAAGACTCTAAATTCTAGTTGAGTTTGTGAATCAAGCATAGATCTCCCTGATCTCTACAAGTGGATCCTTGGCACCCTAGTTTCCCACCTATGAATATTACAAAGTTTAGTTTAATAAATTCATCATTATTCCCTTACATCTTCGTGATTTAGAATACATCTTCGCTTAGTCTAGTTCGAGTTACTTTTATATTACGTACAAGGTTTAGTCCATGTGGATTCGACCTCAGTCTTACCGAGATTATTACTACATCACAACCTTATACTTGGGGTGTGAACAAGTTTTTGGCACCATTGCCGGGAACTGACGGTTACATTTTTCTAAGATTAACTAATTTTAGAATTAGGGTATGATTAGGGTTTTTCTAGTTTTCTAATTTTAGGTCTAGGTTTTTCTGTTTGAATTTTTTTTTTTTTTTTTTTTTTATTTTTTATTTTAGAAACTAACCTAACTTTCTATTTTATAGGACTTGGATATAGACTTTCTAAATTGGTAATATTTTTCTAATTTTCTAGTTTTTTTGTTTTCTATTTTTAGGATTAGGTTTTGTTTTTCTAGAAAATTTCTAATTCTAGGATTTCTTTTATTTTTTAGAAACTAACTTTCTAGGTTTAGAAACTAACTTCCTAATTCTAGGTTAGAACTTTCCTGATTAACTTTTAGAAACTAGGTAAGTTATTTCCCTTTTTAGAAACTCTTTTTAATTTTAGAAACTAACTCATCTTTCCTTTATTTTATTTTTAGAAACTTTCTAATTCTAGGATTTCTTTTATTTTTATAAACTTTCTTACTTTCTAATTTAGGTTTAGAGCTTTCCTAATTTTTTTTAAAAACTTTCTATTTTTGGTTATCTTTAGAATTCTTCCATTTTTAGAAAATAGTTTAGTTTGTATTCTTAGACTTTTTTTTTTAGAAACTAACTTGTTTTGTTTTGTTTTGTAGGATCTAACTTGGAACTTCGAATTTGGTAACTTCTTTCCAACTGTTTTTCTCTTTCTTTCTAGATTTTTATTTCATTTCTTTCTTTTAGGTTAGGTTTAAAATCTGAATTGAGGGCTGCGAGTGTTTCATGCCCAAGTGGGTTCGTGACAACATTCGACGTCTCTTGACTAAAGGAGGATTGGTTGAGGGGTTGACTATCCATCGTAGGAATAGACGCCGCTCGAGATCCCCTGAGTTAATTGAAGTGATGGCTGCAAACCAACCTCTTCTACCCCAACCTAGGGTGGAGGACATTCAGGATGAGAATGAGGTGCATCAAGCACCCCCGCCTCATACTTTATGAGATTATTTACAACCTGCAGGGGTGAGTACTCCCTCATGCATGGTTTTTCCTGAGAATACAAGACACATGGATATCAAGCCAGGTGTGATCCAACTCCTTCCTAAATTTCATGGGCTTGAGCCAGAAAATCCATATCTACACCTGAAAGAGTTTGATGAGATCATAGCCACTTTATATTTTCCAAACGTGTTTGAGGACACAGTCAGGCTGAAACTCTTTCCCTTTTCTTTGAAAGAGAAAGGTAAGATGTGGTTGAATTCACTACGTCCTAGATCTATTGGCACATGGAATGATATGTAAAGGGAGTTCATAATGAAATTTTTTCCACATCAGAAAATGAACACCCTTAGAAAATTAATTATGAACTTCGCCCGAAAGGAGAATGAAACATTCTTCTAATGTTGGAAAAGGTTCAAGGATCTTGTCAGTTCATGCCCACAACACGGTTTTGAAACGTGGCACATTACATACTTTTTTTTTAATGATGGACTGACTGTTCCATGCGCCAATTGGTTGAGACAATGTGTAATGGGGAATTCATGAATAAAAATGTCGATGATGTGTGAGACTACTTGGATAGACTTGCTGAAAATGCACAATCATAGGACACATACCCAAAATCAAGTACCACTTCTAGGCCCACTCAATCAAAGAAAATGGGTGGAGTATACCTTCTAAAAGAGGATGATGATATCAATGCTAAAGTGGCTAATCTCACAAGAAAATTTGAGGCCATAGAATCAAAGAAGGGTAAGGGTAAGGAAGTTGTTTGCTGTATTTGTGGTTGCAACAGTCACACAACTAAAAAGTGTCCAACTATATCTGCCTTTCAAGAGGTATTGACTGAGCAATCCAACGTCGTAAATAATTATTAAAGACCTTTCAATGGACCTATCTCCAATACATACAATCCTAGTTGGAGAAATCATCAAACTTTAGTTGGAGGAATGAACAAACTGCTACTCCTCAAGGTTTCTTTAATTAAATTCTAAATTAAGGGAAACCTCAAGAGGATCTAATTTAAAAACATATTCAAGAACAAGAGTTACTTAATCAAAATTTGGCACAAACGTTCCATGATATTAGATCAGCATTAAGAATGCTTGCGTTATCTATTCAAAGGATAGAGTCACACTTAACGATTGGGGGAAAGAGGATGCTCCCTGCTCAACTTCTCCCCAATCCTAAACCGCAATATGAGATAAGTGATTTAAGCTCTTCAAATCAGATGGAGCAACCTAAATCTATCACCACTCTTAGGAGTGGGAAGATCATTGACAAAACCATTCCGGTTAGGGTTGAAAAGCCTAAGGACCTGGAAGTGGACAAAGATGATGGATCTAGCCATGCTCCACAAGAATTAGAACTGGAACCTCAAGGGAAGCTGGTTGCTCTATTTCCCCAATAGTTGGTTACACCAAAACCTCTCTCTAACTCTCAGGATATTCTAGAGGTGTTGAAATAAGTGAAAGTTAACATTCCTCTACTTGATGCCATAAAATAAATACCTTCATATGCCAAATTCCTGAAAGACTTGTATCCGACCAAAAGACGACAGAATATTCAAAAGAAAATCTTCTTAACTGAGAAAGTGAGTGCCATCCTAAAGCAAGATGTACCGCAGAAATTCAAGGATCTTGGTAGCCCAACCATATCATGTGTAATCAGGAACTGTCAAATTGAGCATGCACTTCTTGACTTAGGAGCGAGCATCAATCTGATTCCCTCCTTGGTATATAAATAGTTAGGTTTGGGTGAATTAAAACTCACCCTAACCATACTACAACTTGCTGATTGCTCTGTTCATGTACCGAGAGGGATAATTGAGGATGTGTTGGTATAGGTCGGCAGATTTTACTACCTTGTAGATTTTATCATCCTAGATACTAAACCCATCAATAACATGAGCACTCAAATTCCTGTCATTCTTGGTTGCCCATTCCTTGCCACCTCAAACTCAATTATCAATTGCAGGAATGGTGTCATGAGTATGTCTTTTGAGAATATGATATTGAATTTGAATATCTTTTTCAACACGGGCAGACGGTTAGAGGATGATGACGATTTCCACGACGTTAACATGATTGACTCTTTCGTGGAAGATAGGACATCTTTGACCTTATCCTCTGACCCTTTAGAGACGTGTCTGGCCCACTCCCATGATTTTGATGATGACATGATTAGGGAGATGGTTACCATGCTTGATACTGCGTCGGTACTTGAAGTCAACTAGTGGAGGCCACAATTTGAAAAATTACCCCGAACTAAAGAAGTGCCTCTACCGTCAACCTCAAGGCACCGAAGCTTGACCTAAAACCTTTACCCTCTGATTTGAAATATGTCTATTTAGGTCAAGATGAAATATACCCGATGGTGATTTCTACCCACCTGGAGAAAGAACAGGAGACTATGCTCATTTTTACTCTTATTGAGCATAAGGGAGCCCTTGGATGGATGATTGCGGACCTCAAGGGAATTAACCCTTCGATTTGTACTCACCGCATTTATCTTAAGGATAATGCGCAGACTTATAGGCAACCACAATATAGAATAAATCCAAATATGAAGGAAGTGGTTAAGGTCAAGGTTCTTAAACTGTTGGATGTGGGTATCATATACCTTATATCCGATAGTCAGTGGGTGAGTCCAACTCAGGTGGTTCCTAAGAAGTCCGGAATCACCATCGTAGCCAATACCAATAATGAACTCGTGCCAATTAGAGTTACTACTAGTTAGAGAATGTGCATTGACTACAGGAAGTTGAATACCGTCACGAGGAAGGACCACTTTCCTTTGCCCTTCATTGATCAGATCTTGGAAAGGTTAGCTGGTCATTCCTATTACTGTTTCCTTGACGGGTATTTGGGCTACAACCAGATAGAGATAGCCCCTGAAGATCAGGAAAAGACTACATTTACATGTCCCTACGTCACCTTTGCTTACCGAAGGATGCCATTCGGACTATGTAATGCCCATGCCACTTTTCAGCGATGTATGATGAGTATCTTTTCTGATATGGTGGGGTAATATCTAGAGGTTTTCATGGACAATTTCTCTGTCTTCGGTCCATCTTTCTGCGAGTGCTTAAAGAGTCTTAAATGTGTGCTGAAAAGATGTAAAGAAAAGAACTTGGTACTTAATTGGGAGAAGTGCCATTTCATGGTTTGTAAGGGAATTGTCCTTAGACATATCATCTCGTCTAAAGGAATTGAGGTAGATAAGGCCAAAATCGATCTTATCTCTAACCTACCTCCACCCAAGAACATACGAGACGTGCAATCCTTCTTAAGACACGCCGGTTTTTACAGACGATTCATAAAGGACTTTAGTCTCATCTCTCATCCTCTATGTAATCTACTTCAAAAGGATACACCATACGAGTGGAATGAGCCATGCCAGGAAGCTTTCACTAAGCTTAAGGGCATGTTAACTACTATATCTATCATACAACTACCCGACTGAAGTCTTCCTTTTGAACTTATGTGCAATGCATCTGATTATATTCTTGGGGCGGTTTTAAGCTAGAGGAAAGAAAAGAAGCCCTACGTTATTCATTACTCAAGCAAGACTCTAAATCCTGCCCTAAGTGAACTACTCGACTATGGAAAAGGAACTCTTAGTCCTAGTGTTTACCTTGGACAAATTTAGGTCCTACTTGATCGGATCCAAGATCATCATTTACACATATCATGCGGGATCAAGTATCTTCATGCTAAGAATGATGCTAAGCCCCACCTGATAAGATGGATCCTCCTACTATAAGAATTTGATTTAGAAATTAAAGATAAAAAGGGAGTAGAGAATGTAGTGGATGACCATCTTTCCTGCCTTAATCCCTCTAATTCCCTTGAGACGACACACATCAATGACATGTTCCCTGATGAACAATTATTTAGAATCTCCCATTTACATTAGTTCGCTGATATTGCTAATTATCTTGCCACAGGTTTCATATCAACACATTAGACTACGCAAGATATGAAGAAAATTTTCACCGAGATGCACAACTTTTTCTGGGATGATTCATATTTTTTTAAATATTTCCCAGACTAAATATTAAGGAGATGTGTTCCAGACGATGAGCATCATCTCCTTCTATCACTCACAGGCATGTGGTGGTCACTTTTCTGCTAAAAAAATCACCGCCAAGATTCTGCAGTGTGGCTTTTATTGACCCACTATGTTCAGGGATACTCATGAATTTTATAAAGCTTGTGATCATTATAAAAAATTGGGAGCATTGTCCCATTGAAATATGATGCCCTTGAACCCCATTCTTATCATAGAGGCATTTGATTGATGGGGCATCGATTTCATGGGACCATTCCCCCAATCCTTTGGAAATCTATACATTTTACTCGCTGTAGACTATGTCACTAAATGGGTTGAAGTGATTCCGTGTCGGAATAATGACCATCACACGATCATTAAATTCTTAAAAGAAAACATCCTTTTTCGATTCGGAACGCCTTAAGCCATCATTAGTGATGGAGGCTCATACTTTTGTAATAGACCATTTGAGAGTTTAAGGAAGAAATACGGTATCTCTCATAAGGTGAGCACTCCATATCACCCACAGACAAGTGGGCAAGCCGAGATTTCCAATAGGGAGATCAAACACATCTTTGAAAATACGGTTAACCTTGACCGTAAGGATTGGTCAATCAAATTGACCGATGCTCTATGGGCTTACCGTACTACATTTAAGGCCCCTATTGGAATGTCTTCCTTTAGACTTGTCTATGGGAAGACTTGTCACTTTCCTGTGGAGTTGGAACATAGAGCCTACTGGGCGATCAAAAATTTGAATTTCAATCAGGACAACGCTGGCTCGCTTCGTAAACTTCAGTTGAATGAACTTGAAGAAATCTGGAACGATGCGTACGAGAACTCGAGAATTTATAAGGACAAGATGAAAGCGTTTCATGACCAACACATTCTGCAAAAATCATTCACGCCAGGTCAGAATGTCCTTTTGTATAATTCTGTGTTACATCTCTTTCCAGGTAAGCTCCGATCTCATTGGACTGACCCTTTCACCGTTATCAATGTTTATCCTCATGGGGTTGTCAAGATTCAGAATTCAGACAATGGCCATGACTTTAAAGTAAATGGACATCAATTAAAGCCATTTGTCGAGAAATTTGATTCAGAGGACATGTCCATGCCTCTAAATGATTCTGTTTACCAGGATGGATCTCCTAGTCTGACGGAGGTATAGATAGGTTTACTACTTTCATAGGACTAGGGTAGTTTGCTTTTTGTCATTCTAGGTTAGTCGGCTTTATGTTGTTAGGTTAGTTTGCTTTCCAGTTGTTTTAGGATAGTTTGCTTTTGTTGGATTAACTCTCGTGCTGAGCCACCTTCACGCTGAGATCTCTTTGGAAGAAGCCTCTTAACTCCGTCATCAGGTACTATCTTTCCATCACTTCTCCTTTATTTTCGTTGTCTCACGTGCATTGCATGCTTATATCTTTTACATTGAGGACAATGTAGATTTCAGGTTGGGGATGGGAGATTAGGTTACCTAATCAGTTTTTCTTGGTTTTGAGCAAAAATTGTGAAAATTTAAAAATTTTTTTTTTTGGAAATTTTTGTGAATTCGAAGTGATTTTGATGGCCATCTTTGATTTAGATATATAAGATAAGTCATGTTGGTAATTTATGACTCTTGGATTTAGTTATCTATTAGATTTCATAGTTAAGTTGAATTGTTAATCCATGATTAGAAGTTTTAAACATTGATTGAGTCATGATTTCACATGTCACACCTAGCTTACACATTAAGACTTTGGTTAGATATTGAATTGTTAACCTGGTAGTCGCTAGACATGGAAGGAGCCAACCTGGGAAATTTGTCCATCATGTTCAAAGAAAAAATAGTACCTAGCAAAAAAATAGTTGTCTTCGAAAAGGGTTGGGCGAATGGTCTTCACCATGGGTTTGCTCCCTATAGGTGAGGGTTCAATTCCCCTCATTGGCTTTACCTTTAAATGATTGACATAGCGTGAAAGCCATCAATGGAAAAATTAAAAGCTGGAAGAATGAAAAGTTGAACTGTAAGGCAAGTTTTAGTTTAGGTTATGGTTATCCTGAATGCTCTTGTGATTATCAATGTTATCATAAAAATAAAGAATTGAGCCTTTGATTGTGATGAGTTTAGGTTTCACTATATACCCATGGAACTCAATGTTAGAATTGTTCTCATCTATGGATTAACACTTTGAACTTGACTATGAAGTTTACCGTGCGCTTGAATCCAGGAGAAAGTAAAGCCCAACATGAATGTATCTTGAAATTCTATGATCTAGATTGTTTTTCAAGAACCACTTGAGTTTATAAAAATTTATCCTGTAATTCTCAACTTATTTTTTGCATACTTTGCTCAGGACCAGCAAAATGCTGGTTTAGGATTATGTTAAAGGTCAAATATTGCATATTAGACCCCAGTTATTACTTGATTTTATGGACATGATACTGTTGAACAGACTATTTTAATCGTGCTTGTGTTGCAAGGTGTATTTAGGAGTCTGGACTGAAGAAGGGTACTAAAAGCATGAATTTAATGCTCTGAAGTCACCAAGGCAAGGGATGGATCCCAGGGGACCGAGATCAAAGAATTTACATACCATAGATCTGAGAAAATCACGTCACTCACGTTAAACGGGCCTGAAAACCATCCAGAATGCAAGATCACAGGGTTCCCACAATCTGTTCGGTTCAAAACTTCATATATGGTGAGAGGACCATAAATTAACCATACACGTCAAAATTTAGCCATTAGATCCTTGTGAAAATGGCCCAACGAATAGATCAGCCCCTAAAATCCTTATTTGGGGCCCGCCTGATATCTGGACATGCTTCAAATTCAGTTTCAACCCCTTAAATGGGAGGATAAAACGGATCGATAGAGTGAATTTTGTAATATACATCATAGTGGACTCCACTGGCATTGCCAGTGCACTCGACGTGCACTGGACTGAGCCCACTAGTCAAAGGGCGCTGACTCGCCCTCTCTCATGCAGGACGGCCAGCGACGGACGCTGGCCGATTGAGTTTCGATTATGGGCCCCAACCATCACACATTTTGATGATCTGAGCCATCCATTACATCTCTGAGGTATGCGTGACCCTCGCCTAGGTGTCTTTTTGGGCCCATGTAAACGTACACACGTGGATCGCCAGAAAATGCAAGATGAATGGTGAGTTGGTTTGATACAGTGGGCCGCACCAAAATTTGATAAAAACCACTCTTTCCCGACTAGTTTTTCACTAGGAATCTAATGAACAGGTCAGATTTCTTTGAAAACACCAATGTGGGGCCCATCGAGCATCTCAGCGTAAGAATCTCTCTTTTTATGTACGTCAGACGTTGCCGACTTCTGTGGCTCATTGTGTGATCTTGATCGGGGCCGGATTCACGATCCGGACCGTCCAAAATGTCCATAGGGAGGCCATAACCCTGTCCAAGAAGTCCATTTTAAGAGATCTTGATGGTTAACCTCTCAAACTTGGCCCAAACGTAAGTATTTCTTGCGCATGCTACAGTTGTTACTTAAAGAGAAGTTCCGTAAGCCCCACTCCACCGATTGTCTGCTGCTATAAAAAAGAGAGAATGAGATGTGGGATGACATTCAATCCGATCTTTTAAACATGAAGAAGAGAGAGAGAAAGAAAGATAAAGAGATCGTGGATGTGCACTCTTCTTCCTTCTTCTTCTTAGTTTTCCCTTCCTTTAATGCTTTCTTTTCTTGAGATTTTAGCCTCATCATGTCTATGATTCTCTTAGCTAGGGCTAAGAGGTGAAGCTTGTAGCGTGATGGGGGACTTTTTGTTTATGCCTTTTGTTTCATGTTTAAACTGAACAGATTTTGATTCTAGTTTGATTATAAGGAATGCCTTTAGGTTTTAATGGTTTGTTGTGACTTCAATTATAATAGATCTGTGATAACTTTGAGTATTCTTTTTCATTATTTTAATTATGAAGTTAGGAAGCCCTGTTGTTCACCATCGCCCCATGGATGGATGATGGAATCCTTCCTAACATTCATATATCTCTCAGAATGGTTGTGGATTGGTTAATTTCTGTTGTTTACTTTGTCTCATGGGCATGGTTTTTTTATGGAAACCATTCTAATTTACATCCTTCTTATCTCTTGAAAAGTAGATCAAAGGAAGTTCAGATTTGATTTATAATGTTATATCTTCCAACTAGATGAAGATGATATTCTAAATTCCAGTTGAGTTCGTGAATGAAGCATAGATGTCCCTGATCTCTACAAGTGGATCCTGTTGGGGATTTGTTTGCGGAATCACACAGATCTAGATCTAGTATCGCAATCCAAGAGCAACAAGCAATCACAAGAGAACACAAAGATTTAACGTGGAAAATTCTTGCGGGAAAAACCACAGCATAAAGCGACTGAAATCCACTATGAAAGCATCAATTACAAGAGAGAGGACTTATCCAATTCGAATAATCTCGAATCTCACCCTTGCTACACCCTTTAGATACTCTAAAACCCTTATAAGAACCCTTGGAACTCCTTTAAAAAGCCTTAGAATACTTTAGAATAGCCCTAGGGACCCCTATTTATAGTTTAGGAAACACCACTTACGCACCTCATTTGAAAAAAATCAGAAACCGCCTTAAATTTACGTAGTCCGTGCACTGGCTGCATAACCCTCAACTAATCGAAGGAGAGCCTTGACTTGTCGAGAATCCCGCTCAACCGGTTAAGCCTGACCCACGACTGGTCGAGTATCAAGAACACCCAAAACATGTGCTCGCTGGACTTTGAGTCAAGCGGCCTACTCTGCCGGTTGAGCCAGGCCCTCGACCGGTCGAGTGGCCCCAAAAAGATGCAGATTTAAGGCATCTATCAACAATCTCCACTATGCCTTCAATCTACAGCTGTGTAGCTTCTTGACCTCTTCTCTTATCTTTACATCGCATCATAGCTTCAATCAACGCTTCTCGTGCACACTCCATCCTTCTTTTACGCCATCGCTAAGCTTAGAGAAGTTGCATAGAGCTTCAACTTCTTTATAAGAATGACCTTGGTGAGCATGTCTGCTGGATTCATGCTAGTGTGAATCTTCTCCAGTGTTACGCCTCCTTCCTCAAGCACTTATCGGATAAAGTGGTGATGAACATCAATGTGTTTAGTATGTGAGTGATAAAAAGAATTTTTAGCCAAATTGATAGCGCTCTCGCTATCACAGTTAACCGGTACGGCCTCCGCTGAAGTCCTAATTGATTTATCATGCCTTTGATCCAAACACCTTCTTTAAACACTTCTGTCACTGTCTATATTTTGCTTCGGTCATGAAAAGAGCCACCATGGATTGAAGCTTTGACATCCAACTGATTACTCCACCCGCTAGTACAAACGAGTATCCTAAAGTAGATTTCTTAGAATTTATACTGCCTGTATAGTCAGAATCCACATACCTTACCAAAATTGTTCCTATCTTCTTAAAAGTTAAGACATAGTGTTTTATACCTCGAATGTATCGAAGTAGCCATTTCACTGCTTCCTAATATTGTTTGCCAGGGTTTGACATGTATCTGCTCACAATACCGACTGCTTGTGAAATATCTTGTCACATACAGACCATGACATAAATTAAACTACCAACCGCATTCGAATAAGGCACATGAGACATAACCTGCTTTTTCCTCATTTGATTTAGGACATTGTTCTGAGGAAAGCTTGAAGTGAGCCGCGTGGGGAATGCTCACCGGCTTTGCTTGGTCCATCTTATATTTGATCAACACCTTTTCAAGGTATTTTTCCTGGGATAACCAAAGCCTGCTCTTCTTCTTGTCTTTATGAATATCTATGCCGAGAACCCTCTTTGTAGCCCCAAAATTTTCATTTTGAATATCCCTGATAACTGAGTCTTCAGTACATTGATTTCAGACATATCATGACAGGTAATCAACATATCATTAACATACAATAATAGGATAATGAATTTTTCATAACTCAGTGTCTTGTAATAGACACAATGATCATATTCACTCCGAGTAAATTTTTGACTCACCATGAAAGAATCAAATTTTGTATACCATTGCCTAGGCGACTGTTTCAGGCCATACAATGACCTCATTAACCTGCAAACCTTTTTCTCTGCCCCTTTAACTTCGTAGCCCTCTGGTTGCTTCATGTAGATCTGCTCTTCTAGCTCCCCATGCAGGAATTCAGTCTTGACATCCATTTGTTCCAGCTCGAGATTGTATTAGGCAACCAATGCCAACACAAATCTGATAGACACCTGCTTAACTACCGGCACAAATATCTCTATGAATTTGATTCCTTCTCTCTGAGCATAACCCTTTGCTACCAACCTTACTTTGTATCTATCCTGTTTCCTTTTGAATAACTACTTACATCCGATCGCGTTTCAGCCCACTGGAAGCTTCACTAACTCCCACGTGTGATTTTTGTGCAACAAGTCCATCTCTTTGTCCATAGCTGCCTTTCACTTTTCTGCATCAGGCTCATCAAGAGCCTCCTAAATAGTAGATAGGTTCCCCTCATCTGTAATAAGGGCATATGCAATATTCAAGTCATCCATGTATCTTGCCGGTAACCTGCGATCATGGGGTGAATTCCTTCTCATAGGTAGCTGCTCCACCTGATCATGTACCTCTATCTTCGTATCTATCTCTGCCTGAGTATCATCTATGTCAATCTGGACGCCTATAATCAACTTTTCTGGTTCTTTTTGCTCCTCTTGATCATTCTTATAGAATAGAGAGCTTTCATCGAATCTGACATCATAGCTAGTGATGACCTTACGTGTGATCTTGTCAAATAACCTGTAACATTTCACACCAATGCCAAAGATGTACTTTTTGGCTCTATAGTCTAGCTTATCTCTCTCAACTGATGGTACATGAGAGTAAGCTTCACAACCAAATATGAGTAGATCTAAGTAGTCGATTTTCTGACTACTCCATACTTTCTCTGGGATTTTACATTCAATTGCCGTTGAACGAGATCGGTTCACCAAATAACAAGCCGTGTTAACGGCCTCAGTCCATAGGTCCTCGCCCAACGTAGCATTACTTGACATGCATCTGGCCCTCTCCAGTAGAGTCCGATTCATTTGCTCAGCCACACTATTTTGCTCGTGCATGTGCGCACTGTGTTGTGCCTGATGATCCCTTCATCTGTGCAATACTCATTAAACTCAGTAGAAGTAAATTCTCCACCATTGTTAGTCCTTAAAATCTTTATTTTCTGCCCTAACTGTTTTTTACCATTGCTTTCCATTGTTTGAATATGGTGAAAACTTCGAATTTACGTTCCATGAAGTAAACCCAAACTTTCATGGAGTAGTCGTCAATGAATGAAACAAATCATGACGACCCTCCAATGGAAAATTCTGGCGATGGCCCCCATACGTCAGAGTGTACATAATCAAGTACTCCCTTACAAACATATTTTCCAGATTTAAAAGATAATCTAGATTGTTTACCATATATACAATGCTCGCATATATCTAAATCACATTTCTTAAAAGATAGAATCAAACATCGATTAGAAAGTACCTTCATGCCCCGCTCGCTCATGTGACCCAGACGAGCATACCACATATGTAGAGACGTGGAGTCTGCAATAGCTGCTGCCACTCCACTTACTGAAGTGCTCCCAATAAACCTGTAAAGGTTTCCGTACCTTTGCGCTCTCATAACCTCGAGTGCCCCTTTTGAAACTTTAAGGACACCATCAATACCGGTGAACTTACACCCTATAACCTCGAGTGTACCGAGAGAAATCAGACCTTTCTTCATATCAGGAACATGCCTGACATCAGTTAGGGTACGCTCCATCTCATCAAACATCTTGATGCTCATAGTACCAATAACTACAACATTACAGGCATTGTCATTGCCCATAAAAAACCTATCCACCATCACATTTTCTGTAACTGGCGAACCAACTCTGATGAGGAGTCATGTGATATGACGCTCCTGTGTCTAGGATCCACTCATTTACATGATTGTCGTGAACATGTCCGATCATGGACACAGACAGAACATCACCACCACTTGTTTCTTCATCAGATGTGACAACATTGGCCTCCTTGGAAGAAGCTGCTGAATTTTCTTTCTTCACTTTAAAATTTCTACAATCCTTCTTCATGTGTCCAGAAAACTCACAATTCCAACACTTTAATTTTTCTTTGCCCTTACCCTTGGATTTAGATCTAGGCCTTGAAGATCTTGTACCTCACTCAGAATCTCTGCCCCTCGTAATCAGTTCATCGGAAGATACCCCCATGTTTCCATTTAGCTTTCTCATAGCCTTCCCTTGAAAGGCTGAGATAACGTATCAACACTTAGGGTTTTATTTACAGTGCACATCGTCTCCCTGAAAGACTCATATGACGCAGGAAGAGAATTCAACAATATATATGCTTCCTCATCTTTGACCACTTCCTCTATATCTAACAATTTGTACATCAATTTATTAAAGTTGCTGATATAGACTTCTAGATCTCTACCCTCTGCCATCTTAAAGGTATAACACTATAACATCAAGTGTAGACGATTTTTAGAGGACTTCTTTGCATAGATGTTCTCTAACTTCGCCTACAAACTAGCCGCAGTTTTCTCCCTCAAAACATTATATAGAACCTCATCCGTAAGACATAAACGGATAGAGGCTAAATCATTACTATCAAGGTTTTCCCATTCATCATCTTTCATGGTAGATTTTTGCTCCTCAAGAGCCTTAATCTCGCCATGCTTGGTTAATAGGCTAATCATCTTAACCTTTCATAACTCAAATTTTTTTTTGCCTGAGTACTTCTCAATATCAAACTTGTTGTTTCCCATTATTACTAATCCCTCAGATTCAGATCTGTGCCCCAACGATTGCTCTGATACCATTTGTTGGGGATTTGTGTTGCAGAATCACACAGATTTAGATTGATGATAGTAATCCAATGACATCAAGCACACACAAGAGAACACAAAGATTTAATGTGGAAAACCCTTGTGGGAAAAAACCACAGCACAAAGTGACAGATATCCACTATGAAAGCATCAATTACAAGAGAGAGGACTTACTCGATTCGAACAATCTCGAATCTCACCCTTGCTACACCCTTTAGAAACCCTAAAACCCTTTTAGGAACCCTTGGAACCCCTTTAGAAAGCCTTAGAATACTTTAGAATAGCCCTAGGGACCCCTATTTATAGTTTAGAAAACACCACTTACGCCCCTCCTTTAAAAAAATCTGAAAATTGCCTTAAATTTACGCGGTCCGTGCACTGGCTGCATAACCCTTGACTAGTCAAAGGAGGGCCTTGACTGGTCAAGTAATCTGCTCGACCGGCCGAGCCTGACCCTCGACTGGTCAAGCATTATGGACACCCAAAACATATGCTCACTGGACTTTGAGTCGAGCGGCCCACTCGATCGAGCGACCCAAAGAAGATGTAGATTTTTGGCGTCTGTCAATAGATCCTTGGCACCCTAGTTTCCCACCTTTGAATATTACAAGTTTTAGTTTAATAAATTCACCATTATTCCCTTACATCCTCATGATTTAGATTACATCTTCGCCTAGTTCTAGTTCGAGTTACTTCCAGATTACGTACAAGGTTCGGACCCTATAGATTCGACCTCGGTCTTACCGAGATTATTACTACATCACAACCCTATACTTGGGGTGTGAAAAATAGTTATGGAGGTTCGGAGTTTCTTAGGTATGGCGGTGTTTCGACAAGAAACAAAAGCATTTCATTTGAGGGAATTATCTTATTCAATAATAACAATGAAAAGAAAGAGAGAACAATAATCACAATGTATTTATTGATTCTGAATTCGTTTACATCCTCATTTATCTCTTGATTCGAAAATATAATACATATAACAAAAATACAAGAATCGAATAAGTTCGATATCAATTTTGACAACATTTCATATTGCAATGTAATCTTCCGATTGCAGAAGTCGTTGTGCAAAAATGATATTATCTCAATTGATCTTGTAGACTTAGAGAACTTTAGTTCCTTGGCCTGAAATAAATTCTTCATGTCTTTAAGATAACAATTTTTTCATTAAAAACTTATTGTCTGCGCAATGGACTTGTTATGCGGATAACAAGTGGGTCTCTTCCATTGGTTGCGCGGCTAACGCTTTATGCGCCATACAACGGGTACACCCAGTACTTAGGTATTCTATGAAGTCTTCAAATCTTCTCCTCAGCTTCTGAAATCTTTGAATGATTTGAAATGAGGAAGGTGGAGGGGTATTTATAGGCATTCACACGTGTGAACCTTCATATTCGCGTAATGAAATCTCATTGCTTGGGCATCTTCCGTCCATTGTGCGCCGCAAAATGGGACTTCAACCTTTTTGTTGCACGCTATGCAACTAACAACTATGAATTCTCATTTCTTCCAATTTTCTTCTTTCTCTTAATTTTGTGCTCCAACAGGACTGGGAGTCTGTTTCTGCACAACTGCACTCTTGATGCCTATTTCTGCACCACAGGGACTGGGAAGTCTATTTCTGCAACAACAGGGATTGGGAAGTTTGAAAATACTGCCAAAGGGACTGGAAGGTCTAGAAATGTTGCCACATGACTAGAAGTTTAAAAATGTTGTCACAAGGAATGAAAGTCTGCAAATGCTGCCACAGGGACTGGAAGGTCTGAAAATGTATTTTTTGTGCACCAACAAATGCCCCCTCGATCCTTCTTTGATTTTTTCTTTTATCAAAATCAAATGGAGAATCGATCTTCTTCTGCACAAAAACCTTTAACAATAGAGAATTCTTCATGACGGTAGAGCTGATCACATACTGAAGAAGTGTCGCTCGAATAGAGAACTCGAGAGTTGAGCTCGAATGGAAAGCTGTCACATTTAGACGGAGGATCGTGCTCGTTTGGATTGCTATTAAATGAATCATGGTTGAAGGAATCGAGCTTTAAATGAATTGTGTCGAAGGATGACTGGTTGATCGCACTTGAATGGAAGACTGAATGATCGCACTCAAACGGAAGACTGAATGCCCCCAGTCAGAAGCACCAAGTGAATGCTTTGATAGGGAGAATAATGGCGGCAACGAAAGCACTCTTTCTTCATAGCGGTCAATCAGATAAAATGCCTTTTTATGAACAGGGCCACAATTGCATCCTCCTCAGTTTTAATTCTCATTGTTTGTGGAATTTACCGTTGTAACAACTATGGTAACTCTATCTTTGAGCAAATTGATTAGAGAACTGTCTTTTAATGCTGCTCCTACTGCAACAATCTTTTCGATCAGCTCCAACAACTCTTTCATTGAGCTTTATGGCTAGGGAATTGTTCTTCAATACTATTTCTACTGCAACAATCTTTGAGAATGTTTTCCTTTATTCATGGCCTGCCATAATCCAGGAATTTCGGTGATAACCTTTCCTGTCAAAGTAATCGGAATTAGTTGTCTCAAGATATCATGACTTTTCTAGTCTAGTTTAATGAAATATTGATAATTTCAAGATATATTAGTATATTCATAATAATTATTGACAATTCTGAAATAATCATAACGTATTGATGTCTTTCAAGTAATTAGAATGTATAATGATTTGAACTGCATGTTCCCTTTATTTGTGATATGTAATATGACAATGATTTGGTCATTTCGTTTTCCGTGCTTGTTAACGTACTTTGCATTGCATTTGTTGCATTATTTGTTTTAGAATTTAATATGTGAGATTAGTCATATCAGTATGATTGATATGTCAATTTCGGGCCACCGTACCATTGACTGAACATACTTTGACTAGACTTGACTTCAATTGAACTTGACCTTGATTGGGCTCAATTGTTAAATCAAATTAGCAAACAAAATATGCATGTTGATAAGATCAACAACCGTCAAGGCTTGTCGATGGGATCGAAACCACCTTCGATGGTATCAAAGAATGCCCTAAAAATAATTTAGTAAGCATAGGGGAAATCAGAGTATTCTCAATATGATCAAATGGTTTGTCGTTGGCATCGATAGACCTTTAATCTAGTTAGATTATAGACATCTGACAACAATCTCCACCATGGTTTCAATCATCATGAACCACAACTCCACGGTCCATCTCTAATCGCCTCCATCACAGCTCTACCATCATCACTTTTCGTGCATACTCCGTTTTCATTAAACCTTTGTCAGACCCAGATAATCCGAACATAATCAGAACATCTCTGTGAGAACCACCTTTATAAGCATGTCCACTGGATTCACGTTCGTATAGATCTTCTCCAAAGTTACACTGCCTTCCTTCAAGTACTTGTTGGATAAAATGATGACGAACATCAATATATTTAGTTCTAAAATGGTAAACTGAGTTCTTTGCTAAATTGATCGTGCTTTTGCTTCATAATAATTGATATGGCCTCCTACCGAAGTCCAAGTCCGTTTATCATTCCTCGCAACCAAATACCTTCCTTGAAAGCTTGCATCACCATATACTCAGATTCGATTGTGGAAAGGGCAACCAAATACTATAACTTCAACATCTGATTGATCGCTCTATCCACTAATACAAATGAGTAACTGAAAGTCGACCTTCTGTTATCGATATTTCCCATAGTTTGAATGCATGTAGCCTACTAATTGTCCTTCTAATTTCTAAAATGTCAAGATGTAGTCTGTTCTACCTCATAAATAATGAAGTAGCCATTTCACTACCTCTCAATGGTTCTTGTTGGGGTTTGACATGATATGCTAACAACACCAACTGCACGTGAAGTATCCTATCTCATAGAGACCATATCATATATTAAACTGCCAATCATGCTCGAATAGGGCACACGAGATATAACCTACTTTTCTTCATGTATAATAGGATATTACTCTGAAGAAAACCTAAAGTGAGTAGCATGGGCTGTGCTAACTGGATTAGCCTTGTGCATCACAAATTTTACTAATACCTTCTCAAGGTACTCTGCTTGAAATAACTATAATTTGCTCATCTCCCTATCTCTGTTTATGTTTATGCTGAGAATCTTTTTTGTAACCCCCAGATCTTTCATTTCAAATGTCCCTGATAGTTGAGTCTTCAATTTATTGATCTCAGAGATGCTTTGACTGGCAATAATCATGTCATCAATATATAATACCAATAAAATAAATCCTCCATCACTTAGTGTCTTAAAGTATACACCTTGATCATATTCACTAGTAAACCATTGACTCACTATGAAAGTATCAAACTTCTTATACCACTACTTAAGCGACTATTTCAAGTCGTATAATGACATCCTTAATTTGTAAACCTTATTCTCTAACTCATTTTCTTTGAACCCATTTAATTGTTTCATATAGATCTGCTCTTCTAATTCCCCATGTAGGAAAGTAATCTTTACATTCATTTATTTCAATTTCAGATTGTATTGGGAAACCAGTGCCAACACAAATATAATAGATACTTACTTAACCACAAGCACGAAAATATCACTAAAGTCGACACCCACCTTCTATGCATACCCTTTCATAACCAATCTTGCCTTGTACCTATCTTGTTTCTTCTTATAAATTTACTTGGAATCGATCACTTTACGCCCAATGGGAAGCTTTGCTAGCTCCTACGTCTCATTCTTGTATAGAGAGTCCATCTCGTCTTGCATCATCTCCATCCACTTCTTAGCATTTTAGTCACCTAGTGCTTCTTAGAAGGTATATGGATCCCCCTCATCCGTAATGAAGGCGAATATAATATTCGAGTCATGTGTGTATCTTGTTTTTAATCTACGATTTCTAAGTGGATTTCTCCTCAAAGGTGGCTGCACCACCTGCTTGTATACCTCTTGATGTGGCTTAGCTTCATCCTGTGTTTCACCCATGTCAATTTCAACATCGATCATTGTTAATTTTTCTAGTTCCTTGTGTTCTTCCTTACGGAATCCTCATTGAACTTGAGTGGCAATAAGCATGTCATATAGTCTGTATCCCTTCACACCATCACCATAGCCAACAATGAGACACTTCTCCGTCCGTTAGTCTAACTTATCTCTCTTAACGGATGGTCATGAGAGTAAGCATCATAAACAAATACTCACAATCTAAGTAATTAACTTAATGATCACTCCACACTTCTTCTAAAATTTTACAACCAATCGGTGTAGAGGAAAACCGATTTACTAAGTAACAAGCCATGTTAACAGCCTCAGTCTACAACTCCTTACCTAACTCAATGTTGCTCAACATGCTTTGGGCTCTATCCAAGAGAGTCTGATTCATCTGTTCTACTATACCATTCTGCATTGGTATATGCCTGACATCTTATGTCGTACGATTCCCTCATCTTTACAAAATTGGTTAAATTCATTCGAAGTGAATTTACCTCCATTTTTTGTCCTCAAAATTTTTAACTTTTACCTTGACAGTTTTTCTACCATTGCCTTCCACACTTTGAAAGTAGTGAAAATATCGAATTTGTACTTTATTATGTACACTCAAATTTTTGTAAAGTAGTCATTTATGAATGTGTAACACCCCAAATTTTTGCCAACCTGGAGATAGAATCCTTAGGCAATGGGTCGATCCGAACACCTTATTAACTTGTCAGAACTCAATCCCAAAGTCTAGAATCGCTTTTTAACCCTTTTCCTTCACAAATCTCACCTTGCACCACCTCGTTTTTTAAATCTTTCTAAGTACTTTCACATTAGACACAAATCTTAAAGTTTAGGTGATGAAGAACAATACTCAAACTCAAAATTGCTATAAATAGTACATACATAAATAAATTGGGCTTTTGACCATTAACCTTATGGAATCATCGACGAATAGGTTATTTAGAAACATCAGCCTCTCCTGCCCTAGGACCTTCTTCTGTTATAATTAGGGCGTGATTTAGTTAAGTATTAATTACTTGGATCACTTTATATACAAACAACAAAGGCCCAAGTACCAACTCAGACAGAAATCTTACAGGACTAAATCCTTTAGAAATTAGACAAAGTTAAGTAAGTGCTAAACTAGATCACTTGCGAAATCCGCACTAATCACTTTAAATCCTATCTGCAAGACCCAAAACTTGTAGAAACAGTGACGTTAGGTTACCCTAAAATCTAGGATCAATCTCATTACCCGGCTACTCTCGGGAGCATCACGAAACTCCGCATCAGATCTGGATCGCACATCGAATGTCTGAATAATACGAGGTTATAGAATTAGGACCGCCTTGCTGGGCTTGACAACCATTTCGGAAGTCAAAACCAGATAGTGTCCCACGGCAATTCGCTTGAGCCCGGAGTGAAGAGTGCGAGAAAATGAAGATTTCTTTAGAAATGTAATCTAATTTAAGTAATCTGAGACCTGTCACTTGCGGGCCTGATATAAGCAATCGGACTGTCAGAATCTGACCCAAATACACCCTCGGATCAGGAAAAATTTCATACACAGGTCAATATACTTGTAACCCTGATCGAGTTTCGGTGACCATTGAACTGAAACTAGTCCACCACATGTGATCTGGGAACCCGACTGGAACAAAAACTTAACTCGACCTGGATCCATAGTCAGTGAGCTTAAGTCCAACCTTTGGCTCAAGGGTGGCTCCGGAAGTCCTCCGTTGAGCCGAAACAGGTACACTTTGGCTATAAAATAAGTATACTATAGGTTCTGGGGCTATTGAGCTTAAAACAGAGCCTATATAAGGCCTTTAAACCCTCTCTCTCCCTCACCTACGAATTTTAGAGAAGCCCTAGCAAAAGAGAAGAGAAAGAGAAGAAGAAAGAGAGAGAAAGTGAGTGAAGAGTGAGAGGTTCTTCTTAGCAGTTGTTCTGCTAATCCACGTGCTTCTTTTCTACTATCAAATCATCATTCCAACGATTATAACTTCATTCTTAAGTAAGAAAGACCTAACCCTAATTTGTTTTAGGGTTTTCATTGATGCTAGTAGTTAGATAACTAACTTAGCTTGTATTACAGGTTGATATTCCACGTATACGAAGACTTAGAGTCTTTGTTGAGTTCGTTACGCTTCTACGGCGTAAGGTACGGATTTTAGACGCTTAGGTTATTATTTTTCAAAGCTTTCAATGTCGGCTAATGGTAGATTATTGACAAGGATGCTATTTCACATGTAAAACATGCTATCCATTTTCCATTTCGAATACATACGAAGTATATGGAATTTTATGTATTTTAGGTATTTGTAGAAAATCGTATATGTATAAATTTTTTAAATGTGATTGCCATAAGTATTTGTCATATATACATGCGAGTGATGGATGCAGTATTTATTTAGCGAAAGGATTCGCCCTAATACAGGTTTTAGCCAACATATGATGTGTAGGCTAATATGTGTAGTCTAAGTGTTTGTATAAATGCTTGTATGAGTATATACGTAGTAAATAATGCTTCACTTGGGTGTTGAGATAGGATTCTCAACTACCTTAACGATGTTTATGATTTCCTCTATACAAGTTGTTTAACTTAGCCGCTTTACTTTGAAATACATGTGTATGGATTCTTGTTCATGTTGTATCTCATAACATGTTGGGAAATATACTTGAATTATTTGGTTATTTCTATTATGGCTGCTGTACATGTTTACTGGTTAATATGGAATGTGTTTGGGGCTATGATTATAGTCCAGACAATCGGTAACAGACTTGAGTTTGTGGTTGAGATTCATTCGCCGTGTAAGATGTGTTTGACGAACCCGAGTCGTATGTTGGTCGTCGGCAGTGGTTAGGCCACACGGAGTGCTTATGCACTTCATGTCGATCGATGCAATGTGCGCTCGTGCTAGTCGAGCTCGTCAAGTAACCCGATCTGTCTAATGTATGTTCACCATGTTTGGACGCTACTGCTTGAACCTAGGGTACCAAACTTACCAGTGTAACCCCGTTAACCTTGGTACCTCGATCCGCTAAGACTCATGAGCCGAGCATGGTGGTATGGGACACCGTGGTCGAGCTGTCGTCCTACGCTAGGGCCGCGTGCCTTCCCGTAGTGACCAGTGAGCAACCCAGACTCGTGAGCTGAATACGGTAGTATGAGACATTGTATTCGAGCTGTCAGCCTACACTGATTAGTTACGAGCCCTTTGTAGTGACCTCGAGCATACTCTGAATCTGCGGAGAGGCGATGAGCCTTCCCATAATAAACAGAGTATAAACTAGGCCTGTAGTGATAAGGTGATGGGGGAGCGGTGCAACAAGTGCGTGCAACAACCCTGGCAGCCCTTTACAGTGACCTAGAACCGCATCATCGTATGAGATTATTTAAGACTGACGACCCTAGAATGGATCATTGTTTGGGAATGATATAAGGGAGGTACCCTAGTTTCCCAATACTACTGTATGAAAAGGACTAATAACAACTCGGTAATCATGTTCATATCGCATTACATGTGCCTGAAAGATGTGGAGCACTAAGGGATGAAAGCATGCCACGGACGTAAGATGGTGTCACACGAGGGAGTATGTTGGCGAGGGCATGCATCATTATTGCATCTCATCCTTGCATTAATTACAGTACTTAGGAATGTTTGATTTGCTTACTTTATCATTATCGCTTGATTGATTTGATAACATGTTAATCTTTGCTCTATGATTCCACTGAGTTAGCTACTCACTCCCACGTTACGGGACGGTGCTTGCAACACCAACCAGACTATCTTAGCTGCAGGTGATGGCAATGCTTATGAAGCAGAGCCGGACTACTACTATGATGTTGAGGAGGAGTTCTCCTACATGTAACTCTCTGGCGGGTCTATGTAGACCTGGAATTGCATTGACGGGGCTATGGTATTTGGGATAGAAGACATTACACTTTCTCATTTTGTATATTTTGAAATCAAACTTGTAATTATTAACCTAGTGACATTCATACTCTGAGGGCTTACTATCACTTTTATATCGTTTATATACTTATTACAGTCTTCCGCTTGCACAATTTAGATGCCTTGGGAGTATGATATCTATTTTTGGTATTGTTCCAATCATGTTTAATGCCCTAATATAGATAACATTCAATCATCATTATCTATGTTGCATAAGTGATGTTTTGGAACTCGGGAGTTAGATTTCTACTCGACCCCCGATTTTTAGGGCGTTACAGAATGATACAAAAATGATGACTCCCTCCAGAAACTATGGGCGATTGCCCCTATACATCAGAATGCACATAATCTAGAGTACCCTTACTAACATACTTTCTAGATTTAAAAGATAACCTTAACTGTTTACTACATATACAGTGTTCACATATATCAGAATCAACACTTTTAAATACAAGAATCATATAACAATAAAAAAGTACCTTCATGCCATGCTCGTTCATATGGCCTAGACATGCATGCCACAAACATACCAACGTGAACTGTGTTATAGATGCTGCAGCTCCACCCAATATGGTATTCTCGATCAACCTATAAAGGTTATCATTCTGTTGTACTTTCATCACTATGAATGACCCCTTTGAAACTTTCAGGACACGATCAAAATTTACACTAAATTGCCTCAAAAGCTCCTAAAGAGATCAGATTCTTCCATTGGTCAGAAACATGTCTCACATCTGTCAGAATACATTCCATCCCATTGTTGAAGGTCAAATATTACATATTATCCCCCATTTATTATTTAGTTTTATGAACATGATAATGCTTAATGTTCTATTTTAATCATGTTTGTGTTGCAAGGTGAATTTAAGAGTTTGGATTGAAAAGGATGTTAAAAGCATAGATTTAACACTTAAGAATCACCAAAGCTAATGATGAATCTTATGAGACCAAGAATGAAGAATTCACATGCTAAAGATTCAAGAAAACTAAGTGAGGAATGAAGAGCATTGAAGACTTGAAGGGAAGAAAAGGAACCCTAAAAATTTGCATCTTTCGACTAGTCTAAGCTTATCTTCGACCAGACGAAGGATCTCACTCAACCAGTCGAAGATTCCTTAACTCAAACTCCAGCGACAAAATTATTAAAAAACCCATCATCCTCGACTAGTCGAAGGTGACCCTCGACCAGTCGAAGGTTGTCCTTGACCAGTCTAAGGTCACGTGGACAATACACGAATTGCGTAAATTTGAGGCGGTTTTCGGATTTTTCCAACTCGGTGCAAAAGTTTGAGTTGCAAAACTATAAATAGGGGTCCCTAGGATGTTCTTAAGCATCTTCAGGGTTTGAGGAGTAGATCAAAAGTGTGGAGAAGCCATTGTTAAGAGTTTTTCTTCCTCTTCCTTAGTCGTTTTTATGCTTTTCTTAAGAGTTATTAGTTCAATCATGTCTATGGTTGGCTAAGCCTCTTAGCTAGGGCTAAGAGGTGAAGCGTGTAGCGTGATTGGAATGTTTGCTTTATTTTGATTCATGTTTTGTTGAACTCTCTTGGATTCTAGTTTGATTATAAGGAATATTTTTAGTTTTTAATGGTTTGTTGTGACAAATTACAATAGATTTGCGATAGCTTTGAATATCTTTTTTTTTTTTTTTTGAGATTGTGAAATTAGTAAGTCCCGTTGTTCACCATCATCCCTTGGGCATGGTTAGGTAACAAAATCACTTCCAAATCTTCTCAACTCTCATCCATTGATGATTAGATCCATGAGAAGTTCAGAGATATGATAAATCTCTTCTTACCAATTGGATAAGATAGGACTCTAATTCTAATTGTGTCCTTGAGTCAAGCAAGGTAGCATCCTGAGAACCTACAAGTGGATCCTTAGAAACCCTAGTTATCACCTTTGAATTTGTTAGTTTTAATCACTTTAATCACAATTACTCTCTATACTTTCCTGATTTAGGTTAGATTTCTCCTAGTTTTGATTCTAATTACTTTCAGAATAGACACACGAGATTAGTCCTTGTGGATTCGACCTTGGTCTCACCGAGATTATTATTGCATCGCGACCCTACACTTAGGGTTGTGAACAAGTTTTTGGCGCCGTTGCCGAGGATTAACGGCTGTGTTTTTCTAAGATTGATTAGTTTTAGAAATAGGTTAAGATTAGGATATATTTACTTTCTATTTTTAGGATTAGGGTTTTTCTAGATATTTGTTTTTTTTTTTTTTTAGAAAATAACCTAACTTTCCTGTTTTGTAGGATCCTAATATAGAAACTTCTAATTTAGTAATCTCTTTCTAATTTTTCTATCTTTCTATTTCTAGATTAGGGTTTGTTTTTTGTTTTTAAAAACATTCTAATTCTATGATTATTTTTTTAAAAAGAAACTGACTCATCTTTCTATTTTTATTTTTAAAAAACTTTCTAAGTTTAGAATTTCTGTTTTTAGAAACTGATTTCTTTTTCTTTGTTTTGCAGGATCTTAAATTACGAACTTCCAATTTGGTAACTTTTTTTTAATTCTCTTCCTTTCTTTTTCCAGAATTCTTATTCCCTCCTTCCTTTTTAGGTTTAGGTTAGGAGGATTGGTTGAGGGGTTATCTATCCATCACAGGATTAGTGTCACACCCCAAACTCAAAAACCGAGCTCACAAAATTTCTGATCGCTAAATCCAGTAATGACAGCCTCCGTAGTACCCCATTCTCGGCTTCTAGCGTTCATATGCCAGATTCCAATCCTGGGATCTTACAATGAGGATTTTTCAATGTACATTTAACTTATAATAAGCATAACCACAAGTATACCTAGATCACAAAGGCAACATCATCATTACATATCCACAAATATAAACATTTGAATAATATGTTGAAAGGGAAATACATATATCGAAATCAAAGCCCAAGAAGTCAGCTACATGCTCCAAGCTCCACACTGCCGCAACCTAATGCCACCTGCATGCATCAATCGTGCATAAGCTTATAGAAAGCTTAAAGGGTGGTGAAAGTGTGTGCACAAGGTAAGTGCCAAGTATTCAATACAATGCCATAATCATACAATATCGAAAATACTGTCAAGATCATGAATCATACGATATCAGAGTAAGAGGAAACATACTGGTAAGTCCATGGGTCATACAATATCAGAGTACGCAATGCAGATCATAATGAGCCAAGTATCATATACTAAATCTCATCTAGGATATACGATGAAAAGACATAGCAAACAATATATCATATGCCACGGATGTAATGCAATATGCAGTGCGAATGAAATGACTAAGCTACAGTGTGAAGTCAGGATGATAGTACGTGGTATCGCAGGCTATGGGGCCTATCACAAATGACTTCTATCCAAACCAGTCCCATACCAAAATTTGGATATTCAAACTCAATGTGGTAAACTCCTTATCTAAAGTTAGTCACGCGCCCCAACTGAAATCCTGACCATTGTGAAGGTATACGTAACAAAGAGTTACCCACCACCAGCCCGAGTGGATAGTGAATGGATGAATGAATGAGTATGTAACTCCTGCTCAATAAGTCCACGTATCATACTGTACATCTCTGGGATCATCACCGGGGTCTAGTACACTCTATGCTTGCTTGCCGCCTCATCAAGCACACAATACAACTGGGTAAGTGGAAGAGACCTCATTACCCGCCTACCAATATCCGCCTGACCATCGATAGTGGACCCATTTAGCAGCTGGTCAGACTCAGCTTAGCTATGCCTACTCCCTTAGGCGGGTAAGGCCACACTCCCTCCCAACCGACTACGACACAGTAGGAGACATGGCCTACTGATATACAACCCTTATGCGCTCATATATATCCACTTGGTCTCGACGTTGGGGTGTTCTTTGGTACCAAGAGGGTTTAGAAATTTTCACCCAGGGTCATCTATGGCGGCCCGATGTTGTAACAGATTTTTGGTATCCCATCTAGCCATCCAAGCTATGCCTGTGGAGGCTATGGCCCTGATGTCGCTAGGACATACAGTAATCACAACACACAATGCAAGATACATGAATCATACAATCTAGTCATGCATCGATCCCGCATATACTGTGTGCTCATGTGAGACAATCTCTGCCTATCAGGGAGTCTCATAACAATCTGCCTAATGACATATGCAATGGCCAACCATATCTCATAATAAACATGTAAATGATGCATATGGGCATGTATCATGATGTTATGCAGTCACATACTCATAATCGGTATCAATAATCGACATCCACAATCGACCTCGACAATGTGGACATTAACCAACATTGCCCCCAAGGAATGGCCCACATAGAGCCTAACATATAGTGGACCCATGACCTCACACAAGGGCCTAATATACAATACCATGGGCCTCACTCAAGAGCTTAATACACATCACGATAGGCCTCTCACATGAGCCTAATATACATCAAAATGGACTCCATCGCCTGACCCTCAAATGCACCACAATGGGCCTCATCACATAGGCCTTATATACATCACATTGGGCCTTAAACAAGGGCTACATATACATCACTATGGGCCGCATTGCATGGGCCACATATACATCACATTGGGCCACACGTATGGGCCGGAAATACATCACAATGGGCCTCAAATACATCACAATGGGCCTCATTACACGGGCCGCACATACATCATATGAGTCGCATCAATGGGCCGCACCAATAGGCCTAATACACATCACTATGGGCCGCTCGTATAGGCCTAATACACATCACTACAGGCCGCTCACATGGGCCTAATACACATCATAGTGGGCCTCAAACACGGGTCTCAAAACATGCCACACTGGTCCTCATATTTGGGCCTCAAATACATCATAAAGGACCTCTCATATGGGCCCAACATACATTACATCAAGATGGGGCTCACACTTTAATTAGAGATTATTTTAGAGCATTTCCAAGAATGCTTCCCATCGAAAGATCATCTGGACCATACCACAAATAACAATGGAGATAATGATTTTCACCGTTTAAATTGGCGAGGCCCATCATTTTATTTTCCATCCAACCTGATCATAAGGTCACAAAGACCTGAATTAAAGAGGAAAAATATGTATCATATTGATCTAAACTTCCGTGACCCAAAAAAAGGGGTTTCAATGGTGGACGTTCACTCTACACTGTTTTCCACGGTGTGGTCCACCTGATCATCAAATCTGCTTCATTTATCCGTCCCAAGCCTTAAGATGAGCTTGTCAAATGGATGGACGGTTCAGATATAACATTTACCTTGAGATGGGACCCTGTGGGCTTGCTAACATCATCACAACAGGTGGGTCCCACTATATTGGATGGTATAGATGAAGTACATACATCATGAGGGACCCACAGAACTTACTAGCGTCACCACAATAGCTTATAGCTGTGTGTGGTTAACCAGCCAATCTGCTCCACTCATCAGGTGGGTCCCACGTGGGGCCCACCACATATATAATATATTATATATAATAATAATAATAATATTATTATTATTATATATATATATATATTTATATTGAAGGATGTTCACTGTCCAGACCTGGACACTGGCATGTATAAAACACATACATTGAATGGGGTCCACTGTCATGGACGTTTGGACGAAGTGGATATAGATTAAATACATCAAGGTGGGTCCCACCCACATGTGTCACACGTGTGGAGTGGGCCCACGTCCATGACAGATGGACGATCTGGATTCCACCCATGCACCAAGTGGATCCCATCCAAATGGACAGATGGTGTGGATGAAAGCATACATCATGGTGGAGGCCCACAGAATTGACGTGTGTCCAGTAAGTGGGTCCCAACTTTTGGATGATTGAATATAGCACATACATCTCGTGGGACCCACAGATCTTGCTGACGTCAGTTCACACCAGCTCTTACTGTGTACGTCATCCAATCCGCTCATCAGGTTGGTCCCACGTACGTGGCCCACCAGATGTGTATATATAATATATATAATTTATTTATTTACATAGTTGCTGTCCAGCGACCAGGTGGGATTCCCACCGTCCCAACACTGGACGGTGTGGATCATCTCATGCAATACGATGGGCCACACCATCAGATGGACGGAGTAGATATAACACATATATTGGTGGGGCCCACTCCATCATAAAGAAGAGAGAGAGAGAGAGAGAGAGAGAGAGAGACATGAAGGGGAGGGACCCCGCCACTATTGGGCCCTCCCTTTTACAATGCATATATCAAGTGGGTCCCACAACAAGTGGGCCCTCAAATCATCAAAATCAACAAATAAAATCACCCATTAGAAAACACCCACTTATGATCTTCTTCTCCTTCAGCCAAAGCATCCTAGAGCTCCAATGGATGAACTTCAACGGTTGAGATAGACTTTAGATGGTGAGATTGGGTGGTAGGAAGGTGGGCCACACTAACTTCTCACATGGAGGCTTGGATGTTAAAGTCTCATGGGATTTGCTTGAAAATGAAGAAATGAGAGAGAGAGAGAGAGGATGGTATGTAAATAGAGAGGAATGGGTGAGTGAGTGATGGGTGATAGGTGTACTTGACATGTATGGATGTGTAAGAGAGAGAGTTGACTTTGGGGTTACTCTCGTACTTGACATGAGGTGATTGATGTGCACTTGATTAATGGGACATGTTGTAGAGATTCTCTTGGGATTGCAAACGCACGGCGTTTTCTCGAACTGAACGCGGGCCCACATCTCTTGGCCTGGGTATCACTTCAGCGGGCGAGACACAGCATCGGAACCGCGGCGACGGCGCGATCACACTGGTACAGGTCTCAGGCCGAGCCGACTCTGGAATACGGGATATGACTCAAGATCGCGTGTAAACGTCGATAACAGATCGCAGGTCACTGAAATTCGACCAGGAGGACCGCAAAGGCCTATGGAACGGTACGGGCTATGATATGGGTCTCACAATTAGATACCACTCGAGATCCTTAGAGTTAATTGAGGTTATGGCTGCCAATCGACCTGTCAATCAACCGAGAAGACAACCTCAACCTCGGGTTAAGGAAGTCCAGGATGAGAATGAGGTGCATCAAGCACCCCGCCTCATACTTTGTGAGATTATTTACAACTGTCGGAGGTGAACACCCCTTCTTATATGGTTTTTCCAGAAAACATAAGAAACATGGATATCAAGTTTGGAGTGATCCAACTCCTTTCAAAGTTCCTTAGACTTGAATCTGAAAGTCCATACCTGCACTTGCAAGAATTTGATGAGGTTATAGCCACTTTATACTTTCCTAATGTGTCTGAGGACACAGTCAGGCTGAAACTCTTTCCTGTCTCCTTGAAAGAGAAAGCTAAGATGTGGTTGCACTCACTATATCCGCAATCTATTAGCATATGGAATAACATGATGGAGTTTATAAAAAAATTCTTTCCATACCATGAGACGAACACCATCAGGAAGTTGATCATAAACTTCGCCCAAAAGGAAGATGAAACATTCTTCCAATGTTGGGAGCGGTTCAAGGATCTTGTCAGTTCATGCCCACAATACAGTTTTGAAACGTGGTGCATAACAACTTTCTTTCATGATGGACTGACATCTTCCATGTGTCAATTCGTCGAGACAATGTTGAAATTGGAGTTCATGAACAAAAATGTTAATGACGTGTGGGATTACTTTGACAAACTTGCTGAAACCGCACAATCATGCGACATCTCTCCAAAATCGAGCACGACCTCTAGGCCTACTCAATCAAAGGAGATGGGTGGAATATACCTTCTGAAAGAGGATGATGATATCAATGCTAAAGTAGCTAATCTCATAAGGAAATTTGAGGCCATAGAACTAAAGAAGGATAAGGCTAAGGAAACTATTTGCGGTATTTGTTCTTGCAACGTTCACACAACTAAAAATTGTCCAACAATACCTGCTTTTCAAGAGGCACTAAATGAGCAATCTAATGTCGTGAATAGTTACCAAAGACCTTTCAATGGACCCACCTCCAATACATACAATCCTAGTTGGAGAAATCATCCAAACTTCAGTTGGAGGAATGGACAAACTGCTACTCCTTAAGGATTCCTTAATCAAATTCCAAAATCAAGGGAAAACTCAAGAGGAACTGGTTCAAAATTCCACATAAACTCAAGAGCTTACTCAATCAATACGAGAACTTATAAAATTTATGCAAAAGATAGATTCACGTGTTATGGTTATAGAAATGGGGATGCTTACTGCTCAACCTTTCCCCAATCCTAAACCGCAATACGAAATAAGTGATCCAAGCTCTTCAAATCAAATTGAGTAAGCTAAGTCTATCACCACTCTTAGGAGTGGGAAGACCATTGATAAAACTATTCCAGTTAGGGTTGAAAAGCCTAAGGACCCGGAAGAAGACAACGATGATAGACCTAACACTGCTTCATAAGAATTAGAACCGGAACTTTAAGGCAAGTCGATTGCCCCATTTCCCCAACGGTTGATATCACTAAAACCTCTCTCTAACTCTCAGGACATTCTAGAGGTGCTTAAGCAAGTGAAGGTCAATATTCCTTTATTGGATGCAGTTAAACAAATACCTTCATATGCCAAATTTTTTAGTATGGCCAAAAGACGGCAAAATATTTAAAAGAAAATCTTTTTAACCAAAAAAGTGAGTGCCATCCTAAAGCAAGATGTGCCACAGAAATACAAAGATCCTGGTAGCCCAACCATTGCTTGTGTAATTGGGAATTACCACATTGAGCATGCACTTCTTAACTTAAGAGTAAGCGTAAATCTGATTCCTTACTCGATTTACAAACAACTAGGTTTGGGTGAATTGAAACCCACCCGAACCACATTACAACTTGCTGATCGCTCGGTTCATGTACTGAGAGGGATAATTGTGGATGTGTTGGTCCAGGTTAACAAATTCTACTACCGGGTAGATTTTATCATCCGGGATACTCAACCCATCAATGACATGATCACTCAAATTCCAGTCATTCTTAGTCGCCCATTCCTTACCACATCAAATGCAATCATTAATTGCAAGAATGGGGTTATGAGTTTGTCTTTTAGAAATATGACATTAGAGTTGAATATCTTTTTCAATACGGGCAAACAGTTAGATGATGATGACGATTTCCATGATATTAACATGATTGATTCTTTCGTGGAAGATAGAATACTTCTGACCTTATCCTTTGACCCTCTAGAGACGTACCTGACCCACTCCCATGATTTTGATGATGACATGATTAGGAAAATGGGGACCATGCTGGATACCATGTCGGTACTTGAAGTTAACCGGTAGAGGCCATAATTCAAAGAATTACCCCAAACTGATGTAGTGCCTCTACCATCTAACCTCAAGGCACTGAAGCTTGACTTAAATTGAAATATGTCTATTTAGGTCAAGATGAGACATACACACTGGTGATTTCTTCCCACCTTAAGCAAGAACATGAAAGTATGCTCATCTCTACTCTCATTGAGCACAAAGGAGCCCTTGGATGGTCGATTGCAGACCTCAAGGGAATTGACCCTTTTATTTGTACTCACTGAATCATCTTGAGGATAATGCGAAGATCTCACAACAACCACGACGTAGACTAAATCTAACATGAAGGAAGTGGTTAAGGCCGAGGTTCTTAAGCTATTGGATGTGGGTATCATATACTCGATATCTGATAGTCAATGGGTGAGTCTAACTCAAGTAGTTCCCAAGAAGTCTGGAATCACCATTGTATCCAATGCCAATAATGAACTCATGCCAACTAGGATCACTACTGGTTGGAGAATGTGCATTGGCCATAGGAAGTTGAATACCATTACGAGGAAGGACCACTTTCCTTTACCCTTTATCGATCAAATTTTGGAAAGGCTAGCTGGTCACTCTTACTATTGCTTCCTTGATGATTATTCGGGCTACAATCAGATCGAGATGGCCCTATAAGATCAGGAAAAGATCACATTACATGTCCTTTTGGCACCTTTGCTTACTGAAGGATGCAATTCGACTATGTAATGCCCTCGCCGCTTTTCAGTGATGCATGTTGAGTATTTTTTCTGACATGGTGGGTTAATATTTAGAGGTCTTCATGGATGACTTCTCGGTCTTTGGTCCATCCTTCAGCGAATGTTTGGAAAATTTGAAAAATGTACTGAAGCTATGCAAGGAAAAGAACTTGGTACTGAATTGGGTAAAGTACAACTTCATGGTTTGTAAGGGAATTGTCCTTGGACACATCATCTCGTCTAAGGGATTTGAGGTAGATAAGGCTAAAATTGATTTCATCTCTAACTTACCTCCACCCGAGAATATACGAGATGTGCTATCCTTCCTAGGACACGCTGGGTTTTACAGAAGATTCATAAAGGACTTTAGTCACCTCTTTCATCCTCTATGTAATCTACTTCAAAAGGATGCACCATAAAGGATGACAGGAAGCACCATATGATTTCAAAAGACAACAATGGATATTGAAATGAGAGGATGGTATTTTACTAAAAAGTTTTACAGATTTTCAAAAGTAAGCATGATTTTCAAAAATCGATAAGAAAAGGGAAAATCCAAAACTATCATGTCATGAATACGGGCACCTATCATGCAGCCACCTGACTAGAGTCTTCCTTTTGAACTTATGTGCGACGTGTTTGACTATGCTCTTGGGGTGATTTTATGGCAAAGAAAAGAAAAGAAGCCATATGTTATTCATTGCGCAAGTAGAACTCTAAATCCTGCCCAAGTGAACTACTCTACTAAGGAAAAGGAACTCTTAGCCGTAATGTTCGTTTTGGACAAATTTAGGTCCTACTTGATTGAATCTAAGATTGTCATTTACACAGATCATGTGACACTCAATATCTTCTTTCTAAGAATGATGCTAAGCCCCGCCTAATAAGATGGATCCTCCTACTCTAAGAATTTGATTTGAAAATAAAAGATAAAAATGGAGTAGAGAATGTAGTGGCTAACCATCTTTCTCGTCTTGATCTCTTTGATTCCCTTAAGATGACACTTATAAATGACATGTTTCCTGAAGAACAATTGTTCAAAGTCTCCCATTCACCTTGGTTTGCTGATATTGCTAATTATCTTGCCACAGGTTTCATGCCAACACATTGGACTACACAAGATAAGAAAAAAATTCTCCACCGAGGATGATCCATATTTGTTTAACTATTACCCAGACCAAATCGTAAGGAGATGTGTGCCAGACAATAAACACCAAAGTGTCATTCCCTTCTGTCACTCTCAGGCCTGTGTTGGTCACTTTTCTGTTAAAACAACCACGGTCAAGATCCCACTATGTTTAGGGACACTCATGAGGTTTGCAAAGCTTGTGGGCGTTGTCAGAAATTGGGAGCATTGTCCCGTCGGAATATGATGCCTTTAAACCCCATTTTGATCAATGAAGCATTTGATTGTTGGGGCATCGATTTCATGGGACCATTCCCCAATCCTTTGAAAATTTATATATTTTTCTAGCAGTAGACTATGTCACTAAATGGTTGAAGTGATTCCATCCTAGAATATTGACCATCAAACGGTCATTAAGTTCTTAAAAGAAAACATTCTTTTCCGGTTCAGAACACCTCGAGCCAGCATTAGTGATGGGAGCTCACATTTTTGTAATAGGCCATTTGCGAACTTAATGAAGAAATATGACATCTCCCACAAAGTGAGCACTTCGTACCACCCACAAACAAGTGAGCAAGCTGAGATTTCCAATAGGGAAATTAAACACATCTTGAAAAAGACGATTAACATCGACCATAAGGATTGGTCAATCGATGCCTTATGGGATTACCGTACCACATTTAAGACCCCTATTGGAATGTCTCCTTGGAATGTCTCCTTTTAGACTTGTCTATGAGAAGGCTTGTCACTTGCCTATGAAGTTGGAACGTAGAACCTACTGGGCGATCAAAAATTTGAATTTTAATTTGGACAACGCTGGCTCACTACATAAACTTCAGTTGAATGAACTTGAAGAAATCCGGAATGATGCGTACGAGAACTCGAGAATTTATAAGGATAGGATGAAGATGTTTCATGACCAACACATTCTTTGAAAATCATTCACACCAGGTCAGAAAGTCCTCTTATACAATTCTCGGTTACATCTCTTTCCGGGCAAACTCCTATCTCATTGGACCGGCCCCTTCACTATTACCAATGTTTATCCTCATGAGCTATTGAGATAAAGAATCTGAACAATGACAATGAATTCAAAGTAAATGGACATCGATTAAAGCCATTTGTTGAGAAATTTGATACAGAGGACATGTCCATACCTCTGATTGATCTTGTTTACTAGTATTGCTTTTCTAGTCTGATAGAGATATAGTTAGATTTATTGCTTTCATAGAATTTAGGACTAAGATAGTTTGCTTCTGCTATTTTAGGATACTTTTCTTTTCGGTTGATTAATTCTTGTGCTAACCCACCTTCATGCTGAGATTCTTTGGAAAAAGCCTCAAAACTCCTTCATTAGGTACTATCGTTCCATCACTTCTTCTCGGTTTATTTCTTTTACATTGAGGACAATGTAAATTTTAGGTTGGGGATGAGAGATTAGGTAAATTAATCAGTGTTTTTTTAGTTTTGAGTAAAATTTGTAAAATTTTTGAAAATTTTTCAATGTTTATCTGTTTGGAAAGCAATAAGTTATGTATTTAAGACTATTTTGAGTATAAAGATAAGATAGGAAGTGAATTTTGAATTATTATAGTTTGATTAACTAAGTAGCCTATCACTTACGGTCCTTGCACTCAATTGATTAAGAGAAAGTTTGAATATTATGTTAATCTAAATTACAAGACATATTCAAACTGTTTTCTATGAATAGTACTAGATTTTCTGATTGTTAGTATGATGATCATTGAAAGATATTGAGAACCTAGTCTAGAGAATTTTATTCACCTTAAAAGAAGAAAAGAACCAGTTAAAAAAATAGGAGATTGACAAAAAGGGTCATGCATGGTGAAAATATTGAAAAAGTCTTGAAAAGAATGAAAATTTTGAAAGAAAAGAGAAAAGATGAAAAGACTGAATGAATACAAATGACTGTCGATATAAAATAAAAACTGGAAAAAGAAGGAAAATGGGATAAGTTCGAAATCAGTACTTGAGTTTTCAACCAATCTTGAAGTGATGAGCATGACTAACATTATGAAAAGATAGTATTTTCACAGATCACATTGAAAAACTTGATATGCGAACTATGTTCTAACTTAATGAATAAAGAACTTATTTGATTGATTGCTTATGTGATTCGGCTCTAGGTTTTTAGAATTTCACTTTCTCATCTTGAGTCTACTCATTCATACTTGTTTATACAAAAGATTGTTTTCTAAAAAAGGTTTGAACATTGCGCATTGAAGTTCATTTTTCGCATACTTTGCTCGGGACTAGCAAAATGCTGGTTGGGGATTGGGTTGAGGGTCAAATATTACATATTATCCCCCATTTATTACTTAGTTTTATGAACATAATAATGCTTAATGTTTTATTTTAATCATGTTTGTGTTGCAAGGTGAATTTAAGAGTTTGGATTGAAAAGAATGTTAAAAGCATGGATTTAACACTCAAGAATCACCAAAGCCAAGGATAGATATTATGAGACTAAGAATGAAGAATTCACATGCCAAAGATCCAAAAAAATTAAGTGAGGAATGAAGAAGATTAAAGACTTGAAGTGAAGAAAAAGAACCCTAAAAATTTGCATCCTTCAACTAGTCTAAGCACATCTTTGACCAGTCGAAGATTCCTCAACTCGAATTCCAGTGACAAAATTCTCAAAAAACCCGTCATCCTCGACTAGTTGAAGGTGACCCTTGACCAGTCGAAGATTGTTCTCGACCAGCCAAGGTCATGCAGACAGCACACAGACTGCGTAAATTTGAGGCGGTTTCCGAAATTTTCCAACTCAGTGTAAAATTTTGAGTTGTAAAACTATAAATAGGGGTCTCTAGGTTGTTCCTAGGCATCCTTTAGGGTTTAAGGAGTAGAGAAAAAGCATGGAGAAGCTGTCCCAAAGAGTTTTTCTTCCTCTTCCTAAGTTGTTTTTATGATTTTCTTAAGAGTTCTTAATTTAATCATGTTTATGGTTGGCTAAGCCTCTTAGCTAGGGCTAAGAGGTGAAGCTTGTAGCATGATTGAAATGTTTGCTTTGTTTTAATTCATGTTTTTTTAAATTCTCTTGGATTCTAGTTTGATTATAAGGAATATTTTTAGTTTTTAATAGTTTGTTGTGACAAATTACAATAGATCTGCAATAGCTTTGCATATCTTCTTTTTCTCATTTGAGATTGTGAAATTAGTAAGTCCCGTTGTTCACCATCATCCCTTGGGCATGGTTAGGTGACGGAATCACTTTCAGATCCTCTCAGCTCTCATCCATCGATGATTAGATCTATGAGAAGTTCAGAGATATGATAAATCTCTTCTTACCAATTGGATAAGATATGACTCTAATTCCAATGGTGTCCTTGAGTCAAGCAAGGTAGCATCCTTAGAACCTACAAGTGGATCCTTGGAAACCCTAGTTACCACCTTTAAATTTGTTAGTTTTAATCACTTTAATTACAATTACTCTCTATACTTTCTTAATTTAGGTTAGATCTTCCCATAGTTTTGATTCTAATTACTTTCAGAATAGATACACGAGATTAGTCCCTGTGGATTCAACCTTGTTCTCACTAAGATTATTACTGCATCGCGACCCTACACTTGTGGTTGTGAACACCCATCAAGCATCCTGATGTGCACTGATCTGATTCCAGCGACCTTATAGGCAACATCATTGCCCATAAATACATGGCCACTATCACACTCGTTGTATGTGGTGAACCAATCCCAATGCAAGGTTATGTGGTATGATGCCCCAATATCCAAAATCCACTCATCATTAAGATAGTTAGATTTGAATGTGGTCAAAACATCACTAGTGCATGCATCCTCAGTCGATTCAGCTATGTTGGCCTCCTTCAATGCTTCATCTACCTTATCTCTCTTTTAGGCTTTAAGATTTCGGTAATTCTTCTTCATATACACTTGTCTTTCATAGTTCCAACACTTTATCTTTCCTTTACCCTTAGACTTGGATCATGAAAGCGACCAGTTTCTTTTCTCCCGCTTAGAATTCCTTCCCCTAGCTACTAATGCATCTATAGATGACCTCGCATCGTTGTCCTTCTTTCTTAACACCCTCAACTGAAGGGCTGAAATGACAATCTCAACATCAATTATCTCTTTACCGTGACACATAGTGTTTACGAAGCTATTGTAATACTCTAGAAGAGAGTTCAATAGAATTAAGGCTTGATCTTCTTCGCCAATCTTTACTTCCACACTCATCAATTTGTAAAAGATCTGAGTAAACGTGTTAATGTGATCATCAAGATCCGACCCTTCTGCTATATTCAAATTATCGAATTTCATTTTCAGATACAGATGATTCAACAACGATTTCATCATGTATAAGCTATCCAACTTCTTCCAATCCTGTGGTGGTCTTTTAATTAAGGACATTGTAAAAGACATCATCCGCCAACTACAGTTGGACCGAGGTTTTCGCTCTTTCATCCAACTCTTTCCACTCTTCTTCGCTCATAAATGTTGAATGCTTCTCTACACAAAGGAGTGCATGTTGTAACCCTCTAAACTAGAAGGCCTCTTATCTTCACCTTCCATAGTTTGAAATTATTTTTCATGATGAACTTCGTTACATACTTTATGTTTGATCCATTCGATGACATATTTCAGATTCAAACTTGAAACTCAATGATATCTCTTATACCACTTGTTGGGGAATTGTGGAAGCAAATCATGAATTCAAATCAAACAAGAGAGAAATAAATACAAACAAGCACAACAGAGAACACATAAATTTATATGGAAAAACCCTTGTGGAAAAAAACTACCGCACAAAGTGACTGTGAATTCACTATTAAATACAAATGACAAGAGATGGATAAACTTACCGATTTGAAAAGCCATCAAAATCCATTTGTAAAACCCTATCTTTGCCCTAGAATACCTTAGGAACATCTTAGCCTTACCCTTATCCCAATTACACCCACTATATATAGTGTTACAATTGAATTAGGAAATAAAATATACACTTTCACAAAATTGCACAATTTTGTCGATAGGACCTTCAATAGGATTGACGGTCATCTAGGATGTTTGATTGGATTGAAGCCACCTTCGATGGATCAAAGAATTCCCTAAAAATGATCTAGCAAGCATAGGGGAAAATCGGGCTTTTCTCGATATGATCGACTGGCTATCGATGGGATCGACAAATGCTCGATGGGAATGAGTGGTTTGTTGATGTCATCAACAGACCCCTGTTTCAATCAGATTGAAGACATCTAACAATAGTGTAATACAATCCATTTATGCTTCTACGTTGAATTGGCCGATCTTAGGAGCAGTGTAATTCTCTTCATCTACACCCACGTCGCTGGACAAAGGAAGATCTTTTTTTTTTCTTCTTTTATAGTGCAATTCTGTTATCTACATCCAAGTCATTGGACCAAGGAAGACCTTAACTTTAGGACCTTGTCTTCTATATCGCACGATGATTCTCTTTATTGTAAATTTTTATCTTTATTAATGTAATTTCATTCATTGTACTTTCATGCTATTTTAATTGATCAATCTTCGCTACCACAGTAAGAAAAAGTCATTTTAACGAAAAGATGAAAAAAATCTATTAGAAAGACAACCCCTACAAATCACCTATTTTCATTTGTAGGTGTTTGAATAAGCAGCAAAACTACTTAGTTCTCAGTCATAGGCAATAACTTATGGTCTTTCTATCTATCTCATTGCTTATAGTTAAAGATATTTGGTTTAGATTGAGTTGTATTAAGCTCTGGCATGCTGGCAACACTACACATTCCAACTATCAAAATTTTCAGCCAATAGGTATTTTTTATTTATTTATTTTTTTTTTTCCTCCGACCATCTTTACAGTGTAGTTTACATTTCTCATGGCTTGGATGCTTCACACATGTGATAGATTGTCCGACCAAAAGAATACAATATATTGAATCATATGATATATTTATAATATAATTATTAAAATATTAAACTATTTTACTTTATCGTGTTGTGCATGTATCTTTGTTGTGCTTCCATTAGAGACCGGATGCAATACAAATATTTTGCTAGGTTTGTGGCGGAGAGATTGAAAACTAATCACTTAAAAATAGGTTTAAGGCGCGTTACGCTGTCGTTATCTTTAAGATGATATTCACACCCTACCGGTGATTAAACCAATTTGCAAGAGGGTTACGGTAAATTCGCCTCTAGGATACAATAAGTCTCTTCTTCAAGACCGAAGAAATGTAGGCTTCAGCTTGCAAAATTGAAAAACCACACCCTGAACACACTTTTACAACGTATACCCCTAACTTCTGTACTATTACAATTTAACCCCTAAAAACGATTTGCAATTTTCTGTCTAAAAAACTATTTGCAATTTAATGCCTGAAAACTTTAACTTTTCAAAAAACATTCAAAACCGAAAATGGAGAAGAAGAAGAAGATGGATAAGAGATTGTTGGAATTGTTATTTTCGGATTGACCCAAAGATGGGTTTATATAGAATCACAACAGATGCTTTAAGATCCTTTACATGGAAAGGCATATTCTTCCAAGGTGTCTTTTCAACAATGACATCTCTCCACCATTAATGACATCTTTTCATCACCATTTCAAATTCAAATGATGCTTCATTTACCAAGAGGCACCAACATTCACAAATGAATGGTCACCAACTATCACCAAAAGCCACAACCCTTTTTCTAAATTCTCTTTTATAAGTTTTTTTTTTTAAAATTTATTTTGAAAAAACCCAACATATTTCTGCCTTAGGTTAATGTACCAGTAGACGAGTGGTCAACTTGATGTTTTAATGACATTTGATTCGTCCATCACGTGCATCTCGGTTCTCAGCTCAGTCCAAAACTCAGACGGGCCATACCATTAGAGCTGTGCATGAACCGAGTTAGCTTGGTTAACTCGCTCAACTTGACTTGAAAAAGCTCGATTCGACTCGGTTCAAAACTAAGTTCAAGCCGAGCCGAGTTGATATTTGGAGCTCAAAAAAATTTCGAGCCGACTTCGAGCTTGTCCAAGCTTGAATCGACTCGGATTGAACCTTAACTGGAATCGAACTCGGATCAAATCAGTTCGGTGACTCAGTTATTTTAATATTGACGTTGCTCACCAAGTGTTTGATTAAATGACTCAACAAAGTGTTGTTTCAGGTGCATACATTCTCCGCAGGATTGGCTGGTGGCGAGGAAGATATAGATACAAAATAAATCACTAAAAAAAAAGTTTACATAATAAAACTACCATTTAATTTTGATTTTGATGCTGTCTATCGAGTCTTTGATAAAATACATGTAAACTGCTACTTCTGTTTTGCATATGTGAGAAAATGAAGGTGCACTCCATGTGTTTGAGAAAATGCCACATAGGCTCAAACTAGGCACCAACCGGCCTGAGCTACTGACTGAATTGAGTCCAACTGGCGGACCGAGCCAAGCCCAATTTGAGGTGCGGTCAGCTACTGGCCTTGACGTGTACAACTCTACATACCATGTAAAATCATACCAAAAATGGACATGGATTCGGTATGAGTGTGTAGAGCTGTACAGGAGTCGAGTTAGCTCATTAGCTCGCTTGGATCGACTCGGAAAAGCTCTACTCGACTCAGATCGAAACTGTGTTCAAGCTGAGTCGAGCTAGACTTAATGAGTTTAGAACATTTCGAGTCGAGTCCGAGCTGGACCTAGCTCGACTCAACTCAGATCGAGTTTTGAGTAATATATATAGCTTTAAAAAAAAAAAAAAAAAAAAAAAAAAACCCATACTTCGCCTGACCGTAACCCGTTCGCCCAACCCTAACCCAGCGGCTAGCCCCCAAATCGTCCAACTCTCCCCCTTTCGCCCAGATCGGCCAGCAACCCTAACCTGTTCGTCACTTCTCAACCGTCCGTTCGCCCAAATCTTATTGTCCGTTCGCCTAAATCCAAGAATCCCGCCCAAATCCATCGTCATTCTCCAGCGCCCGGCGTTCACTCTCCTTCCAGCGTTTGTCCGGACAACTGGCATCTGAAAGTGAGTCCTCTCCTCCCCTCTCCATTTTTCCGGTGAGTAGCGTCTGTCTGATTAGCGGAACCCATCTGACCAGTGACCACTGGCCAGGTGGCTCTAGTACAGTCGGATGGTGGCTCTGGCCCAATCGGACGGTCAGTCGTCTTAAACCCCGACCAATGGTGACTCTGGTACAGTCGAACGGTCGGACGCCACTGGCTCGGTGGTTGTGGGCTGTGGTCCACTATTTATAATATTATAAATATATATATATATATATTATTGATTTAAAAATTATTAAATTTCTTATTTGATGAATGGATTATCAAATAAGACTCGGCTCTCGAAGACTCGAACTCGAATTCGACTTGAAAATTCAACTCGAACTAGACCGAGCTGTTGGCCAAGCTGAGCCGAGCTGTTGTTCCAAGCTCGAAGGCCGAGCAGAGCCAAGCACGAGCTGAGGACTCAAGCTGGCCGAGTTGAGCCGCTAGACTCGTGTACACCAATGCGAGTGTGTATGTGAAAAAACGAAAAAGAAAAACGGACGTACGTGGAATAAGTACTACCGTGCCACCAGTCCCTAGTTAAAAAGGGACAGGGTCTATGAGGAGCCATAGTAATCTATAGGTTTTATCCACACCGTCGATCCATTTTTCCATATCATTTCAGGGTACAGGCTAAAAATAGGCTTCCCAAGGCTCAGTGGCCCACACAATGGGGATTAAACACTTACCGTTGAAAAACTTTTTAGGAGCCACGAAAGTTTTGGATATGCTGATATTTGTGCTTTCCTTTCATCCAGGCCTACGTGACCTTATGAACAGGTTGGATGGCAATTAATCATCATCGAGGGCCTCGAAGGTTTCAATTGTGGGTGCCATTATCACTACTGCTTCCTGTGGTGTGGTCCACTTGAGCCTTGGATCTGCCTCATTTTTGGGCTTTTACTGTAAAATGATAAGGTAAAATGGATGGACGGTGTAGATAAAACCCATGATGACGGTGGCTCCTCAGAGCCCCTGTCCGTTCCTAGCCAAGGACGGGCAAGGATAGTAAATCTGCATCCGCCTAAAACTGGTAAAATCATGTGTTGTGGCCCAACTGATTTTGAAATGGCCTTATCTTTTGGGTGTCCACATCTTTGTCAGGTGCATCTTATGAATGGATCAGATGAAATATACAAAACATAGTGGACCCACACACAATTGGAAAGGTTTTAAATGGTTGGGCGGCCCTATCAGCTGTCACCCGTCTATTCTACTTGCTTTTTGGCTGGGGAGAGAAACAAGGGGCGGGAATGACGGAAGGATTAGATGTCATTAAAACATCATGGTGGCCCTCCACATTAATTTGTATGTTAAGCTTATCATAGACCTATTTATACAGGGATTGGCCGCCTCTTGTTATTTTTATTGTATTCTGACCAAGAAGTGTTCCACATCCATTATACATGTGAAATAAATGCATGTAAATCTGTTGAGGGTCAAATATTGCATATCAGACCCCAGTTATTTCCTAGAGTTATGAACATTGTACTATTTAATGGTCTAATTTAGGCGTGTTTGTGATGCAGGGCGTATTTACAAACTTGGATTGAAATAGGACGCTAAAAGCGTGGATTTACTCTCAGAATTCACCAAACCAATGGACGGGATCCCAGGGGACCAAGATCACTTGATCTACATGCCAGAGATTCGAGAAAGTCAAGCTGTTCACGTTAAAGAGGCCTGAAATTGATCCAGAATGCAAGATCACAGGGTTTCCGCCATCCGATTGATATGAGACTTCACATATGGCCTGAAGACCATAAATTAACCGTACAAATCAAATTTCAGCCATTGGATCTCTCGAAAAGTGGCACAACGGACAGATCAGCCCATAAATTCTCGGTTTAGGGCCCACCTGATATCTGGAAATGCTTCAACTTCGGTCTCAACATCTAAAAATGTGTGGAGCAATGAATGGACGAACGGATTTTGCGACATGTTACAGTGGACTCCACATGTGCACTGCATGTGCACTAAGTCCACGTGCGCCGATTGTGCAGGGACACACTGGGTCGGTCGCCGCACATGACCATTGTGTGGTGAAAATTTCTAAAACGGGCAGCGTCTTAACGCTGCCCGTCCGATTTTCAGTAGTGGGGCCCATCCATTATGTATCTCGACGATCCAAACCGTCCATTCGATCCAGAGGTGGGGCGTGACCTCCACCTAGCTTTCATTTTTGGCCCACGCACGCGAGCACGCGATTTTCACCGTCAAACATGAAGACGACGGTGAACGAAAGAAAGAGGCCACGCCGAATCCAATATTAAAGATCAATTCTTATTGGTTTTTCGCCAATTTCAATGGATTGGGTGGATTTTTACATAGACATCAAGGTGGGGTCCACCGATCTCGCGATGCGAAAATGAACCTCGTTTTCACAACCGAGGTTGCATTTTTTCATTGCGTGGACCACCACAGTACATGTTCTCGGACGATCGGGACCGTCCATCAGAATCCCATGGGCCCTATCATCACCGCCTAGGTGGCCGAATTGCAAAAAATAGCAAGGGTCAAAAATCCAGCCGTTAAAGAGAAGGATGGACGGCGGAATGAATTCTTCCCTGGGCCGCATCAAAGAATGATTAAAATAGACTATCTCTGGTCTAAACTCCGAGGAGAAGCTGTTGGATGGTGTGGATTTCTCAACTGAGATCGTTCATGGGATTCACCAAAAATTAGCTATGGTTCTCTCACAGCCCCTATTGCAACCGACTTCTTTAAGGACACAAACATTCCACCGACTGGAACTATTATAAGGAGAGAGAGAGAGAGAACGTGAGAGGAGGATCATCTGGAGGCTTGGGCTTCTACGTGGAGCACCGGGGAGAGAGCAGAGTTAGAGTTTTTTTTGTTTATTTATTTATTTATTATTATTTTTATTTGTCTAAGGGATTGGGCCCATTCATGTGGGGCTAAACCTCTTAGCTAGGGCTAAGAGGTGAAGCTTGTAGCGTGATGGGATGCCTCTTTGCTTGTACCTTTTGTTTAGACTGATCTGATATTGATTTGGGTTTAATTAAGGGAATGTTTTAGGTCTTTAATGGTCTGCACAGACCGAAATTACAAAGTCCGCAATGGCTTTGAGCATGTTCTTTTCCTCTTTATGTTTATGACGTCGAAGCCCCGTTATTCACCATCGTCTCCGGGCATGGTGGGATGATGTACCCTTCCTAACCTTCATAAACACGTTGATTGGTTGATAATTAGTTTAATCTTTGTTTGCTTTGTCTCTGGGCATGGTTTGGTGATGGAATCCATTCTAATTCATATACTTTTCATTTCTTGAAAACCAAATCAAAGGTAGTTCGGTTAATTTCTCGATTTTTAATCCAGCATAAGGTTTCCTGATCTCTACAAGTGGATCCACTGAATCCCTAGTTTCCCTTCTTCTGAATTTCTCATAAGTTTTAGATAATAATCTTACAATTATTCCTCAAATATAAATCAATTTAGATTTCATCTCATTCTAGTTCTACATCTGGTTATTTTTAGATAACGTCATGAACATGATTCGAAACCGGCCTTACCGAGTTATTACTACATCACAACCCTATACTTGGGGAGTGACCAAAATCCACATCATTTGTCAGTCTTATCATGGATGTGGCATTGCCCAAACACATGTTAACATGCTTTTAACGTTTAATTAAACTAAATTAGAACAAACCAAGAATCAGATTGCGTGCACGTCACCAAGTTCTGTGGGCCCCATCACAATGTATGTTTATATCCACATCATTCATGCATTTTTTGAGATTATTTTAGAGCATGGGCTCAAAAATGAGGCAGATCCAAAGCTCAAGTGGACGACACCACATAAATCAGTGGAGACTGAACATCTGACGTGTGTGTATAATAATCAAATCAGGCATTTATAGTGCTCAAATCAAACAGCGGTGAGATAATAAACACCAACAAATAGATAATCAAACTCGTGCCTTAGGGGGCTTTCGCCACCTATAGATACTCGAACCCTTCACCGAGTGTTGAAACTCCCGAGAGTTTACCACCTGAGCAAGAGCAAGGATCTACACCAACAAACAGATTATTATTCAAGTTATTCACTGAATCTACTTTTCTACACCAACAAATAGATTATTGTTCAAGTTATTCACTGATTCTACTTTTCTTTTAACAATTGATCTTGATTGCTCTTTATTAAGAGAGACTTAATCTCATTCCATGTTTGTTGAGATTCAATATAATCTCTTTGATTTTTCTTTTTTTATAAGCCACTGAATAAATGCTCAAAATGATATAATTAAGATGATTTTTAAATGGTTGCTTGTAGAATGTATGTTTTAGCTAATGGACAGATGACTCTACTATATTCCTATTCCTTCTTTGAATTGTAATAATACGATGGATTGAAGTTTACCTCTACTGAGAGAAGCTTAGTTCTCTAATATTAATTTTATTTTATATCAAGAGAATGGATGATGACCAAGGCAGTCCAGCGCTGTGGGGCCCACTATTATGTGCACAAGATGTACCAATGCCATGCACAGATCACGATGGGCTCGATGGAGTTCGACTCGTGATCATTAATTGAACTTAGTTATTGAGAATTTAGTTTCTCTACATTGTCCATGAGTGTGACCCACAGTGCCAATGGATCACATGGTTAATTCCTCACAAAAAATTCATGAACCAAGACATCTGACTGGCACCATTGTATTAAGGTTGGTTCGCCGAAACCGATGACTTATTTCATTGGATCATGCAGCCTTGTGGGCCCATAAAGCAGACCGGCATGAGTTGAATTTGCTACTCAAGCAATGTCCATTGTCAACGTAATATTCTTGCGTGCCTTGCAAAGATTATCCGAACGTAGCTTTCCCTCTCGAGTAGAGAGAGAGAGAGAGAGAGAGAGAGAGAGAGAGAGAGAGAGAGAGAGAGAGAGAGAGAGAGAGAGAGAGAGAGAGAGAGAGAGAGAGAGAGAGAGAGAGAGAGAGGATTATTGTTGGTTCTCCATCAAAACGTTCATAATGGTTTTAAGTCCATTTGGTAGAGAGGATGTTTTAATATTGGAAAGTAATTCAGCCTCTTAGAACAATTATGGAATTGACCAAAAACATGAACAATGCATACAAGGTGGTGGATTATTCTAGATGAAATGTTAGATAATTCTAGAAAGTTCACAAGTTTCGCATAAAAGATTAAAGTTGGTTTTTTTTTTTTTTTTTTTTTTTTTTTTTTTGTGAGAAAATAAAATATGCAATGACCTGATTAACACGTGACCATATGTATATGCTTTGAATTTGGACTTCGCAACTAACATAGTAGTAAGGATGCTTTTTCACTCTAGAAAATAAAGCCATCAAGCCTCACATCCACCACCAATGGTATAATGAGCCTCTTAAATCTTATAGAACACAACGAGTAGGAAAGAACATAACAAGAAATTTAAATTGTTCAGTACGAAAAATCACTGATAGTTAAATATTAGGAAATAAAGGGACAAAAAATAAAAGCTTCATAGAAAGAATTAACTGAGAAGATCCTGTTTTAACAAATTGTTGCATATTTGAGCTGAGCTGGGCCCATCTTTGTATTACTATCTCATCCATGGTCCAAGGCCTATTAGGGTTAGCATTTTTGTCTCTTTATTAGCATTTTTGTCTCTTTATTTTCTTTATTAATAAGTAAGAAGGTTTAGAAAGATGTACGTATCTTTTTCTTCCTCCAATAACATGACTCTCTCTCTCTCTCTCTCTCTCTCTCTCTCTCTATGGATAACCGCTCCAGCACAGCACCTCTCTGTCTCTCTCCATCTCAAATATCCTAACACAAGGCACGAAAAACACCCAAGATCTGTGGGGCCAACCATATTGTATGTGTGACATAACTCCGTCCATCGTGTTCTCACCTTATTGTAGCTACACATCCAAAATATAAGATTGATAAATAATAATAATAATAATAATAATAATAATAATAATAATAATAACTTGGGTCACAGCACTGGGGAACGTGTAATTTGGGCCCTCTTGAGTTTTAGATCAAGCAGGCGCTGGAGTTTTAGATCAAGCTCTGTTTTTCTTTTTCTTTTTTTGTTCTTTCAATTCATCTAGGTGGTCACACATGTTGAACTGGTTGTAGGAAATATACCCACCATGATGGCCCCAACACCAACTTATGATTGATGTCCTATCCCCATTGTTCCAAAGAAAATATGGTTAGTCTACGGTCATTTTGACGCAGGGATGAACGTGATGAGGATAACTACTCTGAATCTATGGAGCTTCTTTGGACTTCTCGAATCCTCGAGAAAAGAAAGCAGAAAATAGAAATAAATTTTAAGAAATTCGAAATTGATTAATTGATTACTAAAAACGAGTTCACAACCCTTTAAATAGGGGTACCAAGCAATGGGAAAGAAATCACAATCAAACTACAACTAAAACTCCTAGAATCCGTGACTTACTATAAATAGTAAACTTACTATTTATAGACGGTTGTGATGTCTACTAGTGGGCAAGGTTTTCGGCCAAAAATAGTAAGTGTCCTATTTGGCTTCACTAAACCGTTCCCCTAATTATTCTAAACTCTTTTCATGTTAGACGCAACTCCTAAAGCCTGACGGATGAAGAGTTATAATCAAACTAAAACTTACTATTTATAGTAAAAACGAGATTAAAACAGGGAAACGACCATCGATCCGGGGGTTTCTTGCAATTCTGGGCATCGCAATCTGGCGTAGCAGGGTTGGTTGGCTAAAGTAGCTCGTTCTACCCTAAAATCATATATTTTACATCAGGTAACTCATTCCGGATTGCGAGATATACCCAATCTAAGGTCTGATGGTCCAGATCACTTCTGTCGTCGACCGGGCCTTTTCTGATCCATCTTGGCCATGAAACTGTCCGCGACCCGCTCTACATCACATTTTAAACTATGAGCTCAAAAATGCAGCTGATTAAAATCTCAGGTGGACAGCACTATAGAAACAGTGGTGATTAACCATTAAAAAATTCTATGGGGCCCAAAAGTTTTTCATCAGGCTGATATTTGTGAGGTCCTTTCATCCAAGTCTTTGCGACCCATCAACAGGTTGGATGGAAAATAAAGAATATTCGAGTGGCCCCAAGAAGTTTTTTATGGTGGTCGTTCAATCTACTGTTTCTTGTGATGTGGTCCACTTGATATTTGAATCTGCTGAATTTTGGAATCATAGCAATGGATGGACGGCACGTATATAAGACACATGCATCATGGGGCCTCACATTCAGGGATCTGCCAACCTCAGTGGATCTGGGGATCAACCGAAGTTGTGCCCAGTCGACTCGATCCATGCATGTGATCATTAATTGAACTTAATTATAGAGGTTTTAGATTCTCTATACTGTCCACGAGTGCGATCTACCATGGTAGTGTAAGGATCCAACCGGCATGATTTTGCACGATGCGATCCCCGAAAAGGCCGACTTTGATCATTAACCATGCAACCTTTTGGTCCTCAGAAAATCAGATTTACTTAGTTAAATATGCTTCCCAAACAATGTTTGCTAATAAAATTTTCGTGCGTGGCCGACAATGATTACCCATGGAAATGAGCAAAATGGTTTTGGTCCATTTGTGCAAAGATGTTTTAATATTGAAAAGTGGTTCAGTGCTCTTAGAACAGTTATGGAACATACTGGATTTGTCTGCTATGACACCTGCTGTACTCGTCAAGTAAAACACCCTAGCTCTCGGAGGCCCACCATGTTGTATGTTTGACATCCACGCCGTCCATTAGGTTTTGACTCTTAAGTTAGCCCTACATCCAAAAACATCAGCTTGATAATAAGGCCCAATTGAGTCACACCCCTAAGAACGTTATAAAATGTTAGATTAAAATGATTTAAAAAGAAAGATTTGAAAATTTTAGAAATTTTGATTATTTCCTTTGTTAATTATTTACCTTAATCGTGTTTAGTTTTTTTCACATTAAAAAAGTTGTTAAGAAAACTAAGCCTTTATATTAAAATCCCTTGTTAATCTTTTGTATTAATAAAAAATGATATGCCATGAGAAAAATCTTGGACGCGTGCAGAGGCCGTGGTCAAGGCGTGGTGCAAGGCACTTTTGTTTTCTATACGTATGTTTTATCTTACTGCATATGAAGACAAAGAGTCATCTTACACCTACATAATCATTAATGAGCCAGCATGCGCCGACATGCATTTATTATGCCGCCCGCAAGCACCTCGAGCCCCTATGGCTACCTACTTTAAAGACATTTACTCTACATTAAAAATCTATTCAAAAATTTTCTCTTCTCTGTGATTTTTCTCTGGATTCTTTCTACAACTTCTGTTTAGGCAAATCAGTTCAACCATTCTTGGGTTCGTGTAATTAAGATTGTGAGTGCACCTAATCAAAGATGTTCATCTTTGAGGAGAGTCGTTGTATCCCAGAGGCCGAGTTATTGGGACCCAGTGCATTAGGGATCATCTTCATGTGAGGGGCGCAAATCTGTATTTAACACAGCTGACTGTAAAGTGCATTAGCTCTTTATATTCTTCTATATATATATATATATATATATATATATATATATATATATATATATATATATATATATATTTCTGATTTGATATTTTGGTACATTTTAGTAGTAATGTAAAATTATCCCTGAAACCTCTAAGTTCACACAATCTAGCATTCTTGAGTTTAGGATAATTTTTTTTCTACCTTTTGGTGAATCACATACCATGAATAGATTGGATGAAATATACACAACGTTTGGCCCAGCACACTAACATATGGTTGGTGTCTGATCCCCATTGTTCCTCATGGTATGGCCTACCTAATTGTGGAGATGACGTGTGAAATTGACTTAAGAGGTGAAAAATGCATTTGATTTTTTATAATAGCCACTAACCAAATAAATCTTAGAATCTATGGACAGCTAGAAATTGTAGAATTTCTTATGAGTCGGGGAACCATGAGATTCACTAAGTCAAATCACTCAACTATAGATTTGGAGTAAGGGTTTCAGTAACAGAAGAGAACAGGTCAGGCACTCTCTTCCTTTCACACATTGTGTGGTCTCTACTCTATAGGATTTTATGAGTTTTAGAGAGATTTAACAAAACTTTAACAATATATATATATATATATATATATATATATATATATATATATATAGCTATGCTTCACATAATCGATGAGGGGCCGGATAGGCAAAAATAAAAAGATGTTAGCCTTACTTTGCAGAGTCAAATGACTCTATGTAGATGAATCTAATAAAGAAAAAGAAATGCAGTGAAAGATAAATAAAAGTACGAATTGATAATACATATATATTAGACATGTATGGAGTAGAATGCATGTGATCTGAGCTTAATTGAGATATGAGGAAAAAAGAAGAAGAAAAGATTAGATACCTTTTTTATTCAAAAGGAATGGTTCAATATCCTCGATTCGAACCTTACTCTTGATTTTTCTGACTCTTTTAGTGGACTTTTTCCTAGAGCTAGCCTCCTGAGTTGGACAGGACCTTTGCATTAGTTAAGAATCTCCGAGGTTTTCAAAGAAGAGAGCTCACTTGGATGTACCCTCCTCAGCCTCTCTTTGACTCTCTGTCTCTTTTTATCTCTCCAGAATAACAGATGTTGCACTGCGTTTATAGAGTGAGATTGTCGACTCGTAATGAGCTGACAGTGTGACACGTATCCCTACTTTAAGATTTTGACGTCGAAGAAACAAGGACAGGGTCTTGGTTACGTATAAAACATACCAGGGGTCCGTTAACTTGCGGTGGGCCGACAGTCCACGAGACACCATTTTGTTTGTCAAAATGGGTTTCTTAACACCGGTTGAAATAAAAAATATAAGTAGGGATGATGACATTACTATTGGCTTGTGGCAAGCCTATTGTTTCATTGATTGAGTCCATTGGTCGCTTCCGGGAGATGCCGAGGACCCTTAATATGTGACTCGTTTGGATTTGTGATGCTTTACAGGTCGGATAAAGACATATTTTATCAAAATAAAGGGTAAAAAGTATTTTCCATTGAGTCTGGATGATCACCAGGATTTAATTGGTCGGGTTTGTTGGGATGTGGAGTCACATCTGGACAGGGATGCTCGACAAGTCGAGTGCCCTGCTCGACTGGTCGAGTGGCCCACTCGACTAGTCAAGGGTTGGCTCGACTCAAAGTCCAGCGAGCTATGGTTTTTTAGGTCTAAGGTGCTCGACCGGTCGAGGCCCTTGCTTTACCAATCAAGGGTCCGCTCAACCAGTCGAGTAGCCTAATCAACCAGTCAAGGTTATGAAGATTCGTTTTGCGGATTTGATATGGACTGTAGATTTTTGAGGCAGTTTGGCAGAGGTGCGAAAGGAAAGTTGCCTAAACTATAAATAGGGGTCCCTAGGACTTTTCTAGGGTTAAGGTGAGACATTCTACGGTGTGGGGAAAGGGTTTTCTTTATACATCTAAAAGGAAAATGTTAGTATATTGCTTGTGATCTCGTTTTCTTCATAGTTGAAGTTTTGCACCCGTGGTTTTTTACTCTTGTTGGGGTTTTTCCACGTATATCTTGTCTTGTGGTTTGTTTGGTATGCTTTGATTCTACTTTTAGATTATATTTCTTTTTGTTTATCGTCTGTAGGAGAGACCGGAGATTAGATCTCAGTTCACTACGTTGTTAGCGTGCTGCGCAATAAATAGTATCAGAGCTTTTGGTTTAGTTCAAGTGGGAGCGATGACGGAAGAAGGGAATTCTAGAATTGAGAAGTTTGATGGTTCAAACTTTGCCTTCTGGAAGATGCAGATGGAGGATTATCTATATCAAGATGACCCCTATTTTCCTCTAAGAGGAAAAGAGAAGAAACCAGAGAAGATGACAAATGGTTTTTATTAGATCAGAAGGCTTTAGGAACGATCCGACTCTCTTTGTCTAAGAGCGTCACCTTCAATATATCCAAGGTAAAGACCACAAAAGAATTAATGGAAGCCCTAGCTACGATGTATGAAAAACCCTCAAGGTCTAATAAGGTTCATCTTATGAAAAAGCTATTCAAGATGAAAATGTCAGATGGTGGGAGCGTGGATGAACATCTAAACGAGTTCAATACAGTCATAAGCCAACTGAAATCTGTTGGCATTATTTTTTAGGATGATGTCAGGGCATTATTAATCTTGTCCAGTTTGACAGACAGTTGGGATGGTTTGGTGATTGCTATGAGCAATTCTTCAGGGTTGACAAAGTTGAAATTCGATGACGTTGTCGGTCTAATTCTCAGCGAAGAATCTAAAAGAAAGGCATCAGGAGTTTCAGGGGATTCAGAGAATGCTCTAGACATTGAAGGAAGAGGAAGATCGCTGAATAAAGGAGGCAATAAACACAGACATTCTAAGTCGAGAAAGAAGTCTAAGGGGCCGAAAGATAAATACAGGTGTTGGCATTGCGCCCAAAAGGGACACATGAAACGTGATTGTAGGGCACTTAAGAAACAAGAAGGAAGCTCTCAAGGTGGGAAGGATTCAATGAATCTATCTGAGGAGAGTGACACAGAGGCGTTGATCTTGTCTCTTGATGTAAGGAATGTGTCTTGGGTCATAGACTCGGGTGCTTCGTTTCATGTCACTTTGTGTAAGGAAGTTCTGCGTGATTATGTGTCAGGCAACTTCGAAAAAGTCTACCTGGGTGATGATGAACTGTGCAATATTGTTGAAAAGGGAGACGTTCATATAAATCAGAAAGATGGAATGACTTTGAAATTAAAGGATGTCAGACATGTACCGAGTTTGAAACGAAATTTAATCTCAGTGGGTTAGTTGACCGATACCGGATATGTGACGACATTCACTAGTGATTCCTGAAAGATCACAAAAGGTGCATTGGTGATTTCTCGATGCAAGAAGGAAGGTACTTTGTACATGACTTTAGGATCGTATAGTTCACTCGTAGTCGCATCAACTGGAGTGAATGAGTAGTTATGGCATCAAAGGTTATGACATATGAGTGAGAAATGGATGAAAGTGTTATTGTCAAAAGGGAAGCTACCAGGTTTGAAGTTTATTGACTTGGAATTTGGCAAGGACTGCGTGTATGGCCAGTAGAAGATGGTAAGTTTCAAGAAAACAGGACGCGCCCCAAAGACACTTCTGTTGGACCTTATACACACTGATGTGTGGGGACCTGCACAGGTATCATCTCTTGGTGGCTCACGTTATTTTGTTTTATTTATTGATGAGCTAGTAGAAAATTATAAGTTTATTTCTTAACGCATAAATCTGATGTATTTGATGTATTTAAGAAGTTGAAAGTAGTGGTAGAAAACGAGACAGGTAAAACAGTAAAATATCTCAGATCAGATAATGGGGGAGAATACTGTGATAAGAGGTTTGAGGAGTATTGTGCAACAAATGAAATTAAACATCAGAAAACTATTCCAAGGACACCACAACAGAATGGTGTGGCTAAGTGCATTAACAGGATCATTCTTGAGTGCGCCAGGAGCATGAGGTTACATGTAGGATTGCCCAAGACGTTTTGGGCAAATGCTGTGAATACTGCCGCATATCTCATCAATAGAAGTTGCTCAGCACTATTAGATGGTAGGCTACCAGAAGAAATGTGGACTGGGAAAGAAGTGAACCTTACACATCTCAAAGTATTCGGTTGCACTTCATATGTTCGCATTGATGTAGAACACAGAAACAAGCTGGATGCGAAGTCCAGGAGGTGTATGTTCATAGGCTACGGGCAGCATGATTTTGGTTACAGGTTTTGGGATACAGAAAACTAAAAAATCATTAGAAGTAAGGACATAATCTTCAATGAAAAAGTGATGCATAAGGATAGTGTCCAGCAAAACAAGGCCGAGGAGAAAGAATTCGTAGAGTTGAAAGAGTTACTGGACACGGGTGTTACAGCACCACAGGATGAACATGCACAAGAGAATTATGAGGTAGAGCCGCAGACACCGATTGTGAGAAGGTCTACTCGGGAGAGAAAATCTACGGTCCGATACTCACCCTCCTTACATTATTTACTGCTGACAGATAATGGTGAACCAGAGTGTTTTGAAGAGGCATTACAGTCAGATACACAGGTTAAGTGGGAACAGGCCATGAATGATGAGATAGACTCTCTCGAGTCTAATCATACATGGGAGCTAGTCACTCTACCTAAAGGTAAGAAAGCTCTTCATAACAAGTGGGTTTATAGACTGAAGAAGGAGCATGATGGTTCGAAACGGTATAAGGTTAGATTGGTTGTGAAAGGATTCCAACAAAAGGCAGGTATTGACTTCACTGAAATATTTTCACCAGTAGTAAAAATATCTACGATTCGCATAGTCTTGAGTATAGTGGCTACAGAGGACTTACATCTAGAGCAGCTAGATATTAAGACAACCTTTCTTCATGGGGACCTTGAAGAAGAGATATATATGCATCAGACAACAGGATGCGTGGCACCAGGAAAGGAGAACAAGGTGTGTAGACTGAAGAAGAGTCTATATGGCCTGAAGTAGGCCTCGAGGTAGTGGTACAAGAAGTTCGATAGTTTCATGTCAGGAAACGGTTTTAGGAGATGTCATGTTGACCACTGTTGCTATTTGAAGAAGTTTGATACGTCATATATCATCATTCTTCTGTAAGTTGATGATATGCTTGTGGCCGGATCAAGCATGAAGGACATCTCAGATCTCAAAAGACAACTGTCGAGAGAATTTTCCATGAAGGATTTAGGAGCTGCAAAACAAATCCTAGGCATGAGGATAAAGCGTGACAGGAAAAATAAGAAACTAGTTCTGTCACAGGCAGAGTACATAGCAAAGGTACTTGATCAATTCAGTATAGGAGGTACTAAGCCGGTTAGTACTCCATTAGCCAACCACTTCAAGCTTTCTAAAGAGCAATGTGCGAAGATGCAGGAGGAACGGGACTACATGGCTAAAGTCTCATACGTGCCAGCTATTGGGAGTCTCATGTATGCTATGGTGAGCACGAGGCTAGACACTGCTCAAGCAATGGGAGTTGTTAGCAGGTTTATGAACAACCGCAGGAAGGAACATTGGGAAGCTGTGAAGTGGATCCTTAGATACCTAGTAGGTACTGCGGATGTAGGGCTGTATTATGGGGGATCGGAAATCAAGCTACAAGGCTACATTGATTCAGATTTGGTAGGAGATATCAACAACAGAAGAAGCACTACAGGTTGTCTTTACTCTGGGTAGTGCTGCAGTCAGTTGGGTCTCTCAGTTACAGAAGATAGTATCTATTAGTACAACAGAAGTAAAATAGGTTGCAACTATAGAAGCGTGCAAGGAGATGGTGTGGATGGAAGGTTTCATGGAAGAGTTGGGTAAGAAGCAAGCAAATTGCAAGCTATACAGTGACAGTCAGATTGCAATACACTTGGCTAAGAATTCAGTCTTTCATTTAAAGACCAAGCATATTGACATTCGATATCACTTCATACGTTCGTTACTGGAAGATGGATTGATTGCTCTAGAGAAGATTCATACAAGTGAGAATCCTGTGGAAATTCTAACCAAGGCGGTCACACGGGAGAAGTTGAAGTTCTGTTCAGCTTTGATTTGTCTTTAGGCTTGAAGACGGGGAGATGGTGCACTCTAGATGTAGAAGACGAAGGTTTATGGTGATGTGTCTCCAAGTGGGAGATTGTTGGGATGTAGAGTCACATCTGGACAGGGCTGCTCAAGCAGGGTGCTCAACCTGTCTAGTGTCCTGCTTGACTGGTCGAGTGGCCCACTCGACCAGTTGAGGGCTGGCTTGACTCAAAGTCCAGCGAGCTATGATTTTTTGGGTCCGAGATGCTCGACCAGTGGAGGCCCTTGCTCGACCAGTCAAGGGTCTGCTCGACCAGTCGAGTAGTCTACTCTACCAGTCGAGGTTACGCAGATTCGTTTTGCGGATTTGATACGGACTGCAGATTTTTGAGGTGGTTTCGCAGAGGTGCGAAAGGGAAGTTGCCTAAACTATAAATAGGGGTCCCTAGGGCTTTTCTAGGGTTAAGATAAGATATTCTAAGGTGTGGGAAAATGGTTTTCTCTATACATATAAAGGAAAAATGTTAGTATATTACTTGTAATTTCATTTTTCATCATAGTGGAAGTTTTGCACCTGTGATTTTTTATCCTTGTTGGGGTTTTTCCACTTATATCTTGTCTTGTGGTTTGCTTGGAATGCTTTGATTCTACTTTTACATTATATTTCTTTCTGGTTATCGTTTGTGGGTGAGACCGGAGATTGGATTTCGGTTCACTGCATTGTTGGCATGCTGCGCAACAGGGTTCTAAATCTACTAATCAGGCATGTCGGTTGCTCTTATGATAGGTAGAGGGTCCTACCTATTTGATGATTGGATTTTCAATTGTCCTCAAACTGCCTAAGGATCTAAGCTTAGCTAAAATCTAAAGAATAGTTTTGTCACATTTTAAGTGGAGTGTCTACATGTAGCTATTTATTTTTTCAGCTATCGACGGAATGTTTAGGTTGATCTAATAGAAATGATTCTTGGGAACCATATTGGTTGATCTTGGTTGTTCATTGTACAGGCAACTAAGCAGATGGTAAAGATGGTTGATTGGTGAGCTTTCTACATGGTTGCCCTGGAATGTATGCATGAGCTAATGGATAGATGGCTAGCTAAGACATATTCCTGTTCCTTCTTTGAATTGTAATGATGCAGAGAGTTCTTTCTACAATGGATTGAAGTTTGCCTCCTTGATTGAGGGATGTTTAGTTCTTTAATCTTAATATCATTTTAAGGGTACTATATATTAAGAGAATGAGTAATGTTCACATGGACTCGATTCCACGGTAACATTCCATGGAGTCAAGCATTGTGGGGTCTACCGTGATCTGTCAATGACATCCGAGATGTCATGCAAAGGTCACAGTGGGCCCCACATTTTCGACTCCATGGCAAGTTACTATCGAGGCCACTCCATGTGATCATTAATTGAGCCTAGTTATAAAGAATTTCGTTTCTATATAGTGCCCATAAGTGAGGTCCAAGATGCCAGTCTATCATATTATTTCTTCATCAAAATTCAAGAACCAAGATATCCAAGTGGCATGATTGCAGTAAGATTCGATCACCATAAAGTCCGACTTAGATCATGGGACCATTTAGCATTGTGGACCCCATAAATCAGATAATCTTGAGTTGAATTTGCTACTCACACAATGTCCACCATTAATAAATTTTTCTTGCGTGCCCACAAAAGATTACCTAAACGTAGCTTTCCCACGTCGATATTACAAAGAGAAGGAGAGGGAGTTGACTAGCGTTCAGGTCTCCATCAAGGCGAGCACAATGGTTCAAGTCCATTTGCTACACAAGATATTTAAATATTGAGAAATGATAATGATTCAATGCTGTTAGGTCCTTTGGATACATCTTTATGAGGTGCATTTGAGGCCTAAAAGATGATGTGTGCAAAATCCCTTTTCATTCTGTGGTATGATTCGTTTTGCAAACTCCACTTTTCCAGCAAGTATTAAACGGATGAGGATTATCTGCTAAAGAACTTCCTGCGACAGAAAGGTAGGTGTGGCCCACGGTGATTTTTGTGAGATATCTACCATTCCATCCGTCTTGCTATATCATGTTAGGACATGTCTCAAAAATGAGGCAGATCCAAAACTCAGGTGGGCCGTATGAGAGACAACAGTGAAGATTGAATGTCCACACGCGGTTAAAGCATTTGTGGGGCTATTGAAGTTTTGGGTCAGGCTAATAATTTGAGTTTCCATTCATCTTACAAGGAATAACCTTATGAAGGGTATGGATGGTATATAAACCTCAAAGAGGAATCGGAGGTCTCAATGGTGGGCATTTTCCTACCCACTCGAGTTTTAGATCCACCTTGTTTTTGGGCCAGCATGAACTAACATAATATGAGAAAACGGGTGGACAAGGTGGATATATAACAAACATTACAGTAGGCCCCACCCACCTTACCGTTGCAGGAAGTTCCTGTCAAAGCTTTTCTGAGGCAATCCCCATCCGTATTAAACAGCCCAATCGCTCAAACCAATCAGATTGGTTTTGAATAGTAATAATAAAAAAATCAATATATAAGGTCGGTATACACTTGCTTCAGGGGGAGGCCAATTAGCTGTTACCAGAGTAACACTAAGTTACCCTAACTGCGTGGAGCCCACCTTAATATATTTGTTGTTTATCCACACCGTTCATTTGTTTTTTCTATCTCATTTTTGGACAAGAGATCTCAAACCATAAGAAGATCCAGTTCCAATGTGGACCACATCACTAGAAACAATGACAAATGACCGTTAAAAACTTTTTGTGGGTGACAAAAGTTTTGAATCAAGCTTATTTTTGTATTTTCCTTTCATTCAGGTCTTCTTGACATTGTCAACAGGTTGGATGATGTTGTTGCTGCCAATTCAATCAAACTAGGCTAGATGTGTAAGCAAGGGCTTGGATTAGTTATTCGTGTGAGAGTAAGATGTGCAGCATGCCAAAGTCTGTTCGATTAAGATATTTTGATTAAATTGTTGGTGTCCCCCGTGCTTGATTAAGAGGTTTTGATTAAATCGCTGGTGTCTCCCGAGTCTAGCACATCTCGGAGACTGGACTAGGATTGAGTTGTCTTCTCAACCACCGGTTTGCGCTATTTGTCAAATAATTTATGAAAGGATAGGGGTTAGTTCTTCTAAATGAATTATTTTTTCCTTAGGACAGTAAACGTAAGTCTACAGACTTAAAGACTTTCTTTTCAGCGTGATTCGCTACCATGGTTCAATAGTAAAAATAATGGAGAAAGAAGATAAAATGTTTTTCTATTAAGGATTTTTACAATAATAGCACTCAAAATTAGCTTGAGGGACAACAATCCATTCATTGCCCAATCGGAATTGAGCTTTGTAGCGGAACAATAGTGATGTAAGGGATGGTCGTCTGTTTGTTGCTCGGTCAAAAACTAGACCTCGTGGCGAGACCGTCGGTAGAGGGTGGATCTTTGATAATTTGTTTATTGCTCAGTTGGAACTGAGTTTCGTGGCGAGATAGTCGGTGAGGTGATAGTCTGTTCGTAGTCTTAGTAGGAACCAAGTACGTGGAAAGACGGTCGTGCTTCGACTATTCATTCATTATCTAGTGTGGACTAGACTTCATGGCAAGATAATCGGCGGAATCACTTAACAGTAGCAGGAATGCCCCCGAACTTTTTATTCAAAACTCAGCTATTTTTCTCGCAATCTAACAAGATACAGTGGATAAAGGGTGGATAGATAAACTAAATATTAAAACTAAGGGGCCCCATGCTATGAGTAGTGAAGGAGTTGAAACTAATTAAAATAAAATAAAATGATAAATGTCTACAGTGGACGGATAAGTAAAGATAGGCTTGGTTGTATTGGCCTGAGGCCTGACACTCTTTGTGGAGTGTTGTTTATATAGGCTTCTGAGATGTGGTGACTTTGTGTCATCTTTGGCATCATGAAAGATTTAAACATTCAACTGTATAAATCTCCTTAATTCTATGGTGTGTGACCAGATATATAAGAGAGACACTCTCGCGTGCGTCCATTGAAATCTTTATGTCACTAGACTATCACATTGGAAATTCGATAGAGTCCTTATGTCGCTTGGCTTTGGCATCAGCATCTCTAGAGAGTTGCTTTTGATAAGACTTTAACATTTAATGATAAATAGAGATCTCATTTCATAGGATTTTGACATTTAATGTTGAGAAAGATAGACTTACTTTTTGGAGAGAGTACTTTTGATATGACTCTAGCATTTAATGCTCTCACATATGCATGTCTCTAACTCATCTTGAAGTTGATGTACACCATACATAGCATGGTTACCTAATAGCATATTCTAGATTGTTTGATCTAAGCATACTAGATCAAGTGTACACAATGCTCCCAATACATGAGTAGGGTTTTGTTTGTCATTTTGCGTGTAACGCGAATACATGGTGGCATCTCATTGGTCCACGTAGGTGTTGTACCAGATTCTTGACCGTTCTTGGGAAACCCAATCGGAAAGAAAAAGTATTAAAGGAATGGAAAAGTATTACAGGCTAAAGATCTCCAACGATACTTGGAGGGCATTTTATAGAATCACAACTGACATGATGATAAGACAGGAAGCATTTGAGAAGAATTTAAAAGCAAACCAAGCAGTTGTCCTAGCGGCCGAGTGTAATCCTGAAGGTCGACCAAGCGGCTAATATTCATCCAAACGGTCGATTAAGTGGCCGATGGCCATCTAGGAGTCAATAAAGTGGTCGACGGTCATCTAGGAGCTGTCCAAGCAGCCGATATTCATCCAAGTGGTCGATCAAGTTGTCGATGGCCATACAGGAGTCAATAAAGCGGTCGATGATCATCTATGAACTGTCCAAGCGGTCGATGGCCATTCAGGAGGTCTGTCAAGTAGCATATGGTCATCTAGGAGCTCGATCAAGTGACCAAGCAGAATGCGATCAAGTCAACAAAAAAGGCCTGAAGTGGTTACTGGGACGGGTGATAAGGAAACTCTAGAAGGCAGTAATATTGCTAAACAGTTACAAGACATATGAAAAAGGGAGAAACAAAGGAAGTCAAGTAGTGGTGCTAAACAGTTATAGCAACCGTTAGAACGTGGAACGCATCCAAAAGCTAAGTAGTGGAGAACGGTTATAGTAACCATCGAAACGTGGGAAGGATCTAAAATAGTTATATCAGAGTTATAAATAGAAACGGATTACAACAAGAAAAATTATTTCATAATAACCCAAACAAACGAAATCTATCTTTTAATTACCTTTCAAATTATCAGTCAAGTTACATTCCATAGTGTAATCATTTACCGTTCCTGTCAAGTAAATTACATTTCTTAGTGTTATCCTTTACTTTCTAGCCTGCTATTTACATTATGTAGTATAATCTGTAACAGTAATCAAGTAGCTAATAATCTCTATCTATAATTTGAGTTCACGCTTTCATACTGGATTCAGTTCATCTATCGGAAATGAGTTCTTTAGCGAATCTACGAGATCAACTATAAGGATTCTTTCTCATTTAATTTCATCTATATTGAAAAGTCCTTTTGTATGGAAGGCAATGGAATAATCCATCATCAGAGGATGAACTCCACCGTCTAAAAATTGCCTAATCTAATTTACACATCGAGCGAGTGACTGAATAAGTGTTCGATCTCTTTAGATCTGGGTCATACACTACGTGTCTGCCTACTCCGACATTTGGGGTCATTATTGTTCGGTTCGAATTGGAGCTGCAAATACAATTCTGGCAAGCCCACATACTTAGTGTGAGAAAAACGACGCTGAACAAATTTCTAGTTACATTCCATAACGTAATTTTTTACCGTTCCTGCCAAGTAAATTACATTTCTTAGTGTAATCTTTTACTTTCCAGCTCGTTGTTTACATTCTGTAGTGTAATCCATAGCGGGAATCAAGTAGCTGTAATTTGAGTTCATGCTCGCATGCTAGATTCAGTTCATCTATTGAAAAGGATTTCTTTCTCATTTAATTTCATTTGTATTGAAAAAGTTTTGTAACACCCTGCCCCTCTAGTACATGGGTGTTACCATTAAAACCTGAATTGTGAACCTAATTAAAAAGAAAATGGTTCTAACATAAACCAAGACAGAGAGAAACCTTCAACCACTTGTTGGAACCTTCCACCAACACCTAGGCTAGCCACCAAATCCCCTAGAAACTAAATAGGTCCATACACTATATCATAAAGATAAAACTTAACCAACCATCCCAGATGTAGGATAACCTTCAACAATAGACCAATCGTTTGATCATAAAATGACCACCCCCTAAGAGCCAGAGAATAGCTAACTAATCAACCACTACCACTTAGGATCCCATTTAACCGTTGAATAGAATCTTTAAACCAATCCAGTCGTGGGATCAGTAGGAACCCACTATATAGAGTCTAGGACTGCATAGTACGGCCCACCTGAGCTGTAAATACGACCAACCTCCGACAAAGGACCCTAATTGTGGCCATCAAGTGTGATGGTTAGAGCGGATCCCCAATAAACATCACGATGGGCCCCACATTCAGAGTGTGTGTGCACCTAGGACGTGCACCCGCCCCACACCGAACGCGTCATCGGGTCAAACAGCGTGAAATTGCAAAGCGAGGAAAATCCTCTCTCACCTTCCCAGCAACCGTAGGATTTGAATCTGGTGATGCCATTCATCGAAACTAGGGCCCACCAACATGATCCGATTCGTCCATCATGATCGGATGACCCATTACCAAAACCCTGTGGTACGCTGGCCTCCATGCATGCGTGCATGCGCGCAGACAAAGTTCCAATCAAACCACGTATGCTACACGTCTGGATGAAGGATCTGCACCCGATCTTGAATGCGCCAACTTTGCAATTCGTGGCAACGCCACGCCTCCTATCTTGGCCCTCCATTGAGGGCGCATCTCAGCTCTCCTCTCAGTACCAAAAATGTGCAAGCACCTATTTGCATGGTGGAAAGGTCAGGGCAGGGATCCAAGATGGCGGGCCCATTCACGACCATTTGGGTGGTCCAGGATCGTGCTGATAAGGCCATCCCAGCCATCCACCTCCCAGCTAAACCCACGCTCTCCCATTTCCAGGAATAGCCGAACAATGGCCTGCACCAAGGAAAGTAAAAAGGAGAATTTCCTTTTTGGGAAGTAGGTGCTGGCACGCCCTTGGCCTTTTCCTGGGCCACGTGGGGCAATCCTAGCCCTTCCCTAGGAGGTAGTACAAAATGAAAGAGAAGAACATCTCATCTCATGAGAAAGTGGTGAGAACCGGACTTTCTCATGAGATGAACCGAAGCTCAGGTTTGAGGCCCAAAAAGTGGGCCCCACATTGATCAGAAGTCTCATCTGGTCCGCTCAAATGGACTAAATCATGTCGAAATACATGAGGTAGTGATCTGCCATTAAGGGCTAGGTCATCTTCCCCGATAACCCACCCGAACATGATCACAAGATGGGCCACACCAGACCTAAAAATTTACTTTTCTGGTAGGCCAAGGCATCAGCAATCCATCCCTAGGATCAGATTGGTCCCATGCACGACAGTTTTTCAATCACAACCGTTGCAAAGGTGATTTTTCTCCCATCCGTTGATGGCTTTTCTCTCTCTCCTATATAAGGGCACTATTGCCCTTGGGATCCGCACCAGTGAGAGAGAAAGGAGAAAAGAGAGAGAAAGGAAGGAGAGTGGGAGAAAGAGAGAGAAGAGAGAGAATCCAGTGAGCAAGCCAGCAGCCACTCGGCTCGACTCGACCCATCTCTAACTTAACTCGGTCAGAAGTCGAGTTGATGCCTCACTATATCATGCAATTCGGAGTCCACCAGGTATAGGTCTTTCACTACCTTGGTCATTTCTTTCAAACCGTAGCTCCTTGCTAACTTAAGAATGGACGTCCACAGGTCCATTGTTGTAGCTGTAGCTAAGTTGAGTTGACTCAACCAGCATCAGAGGAGGCCAGGTAACTCGCGATCTCCCCTCATTTTTCTTGCCATCCAATAACACATTGTTGTTGGAGTCATGATCAGTTGGGATTGGAAATCAAGTTGTGGGCCGGACGCTGTTAGTAGTATTGGGCTGAGTGTCCCATCTCTATTAGCAACAGTCAGGTCGAAAATGGCTCCCAGATAGGCCACAAAATCTGGTTCAAAGGGCCCTTCGAGTAGCCATGAACCTGAGCTGATAATAGACATTTATCTAGGCCTTAGAACAGACGAAATTCCAATGTAAGGCCCGCCCCCACAACACATGATATTGTCCGCTTTGCCGAAGCTCATGGCTTTAAAATGCGTCATGTCTGTTAAGGAATGAACCCAACTTATAGCCACCACAACTTTAGACGACACTTCCGATGTGGGACAAAGTTTTACCTTCACTGTATGCATAGTAGCCTGTCAACCACACAGTAGCCTGCCAGCCACATTGGGGCCTGCTCACGTGTGCCGCCCACGTGTGGCCACAGTGACGGGGCGTCACAATATCCCTCACCGAGGGCAGAGCCATCCTCGGCTCTGATACAACTTGTAAGGCCCGCCCCCATAGCACATAATATTGTCCACTTTGCCGAAGATCACGACTTTAAAATGCGTCATGTCTGTTAAGGAAGGAACCCAACTTATAGCCACCGCAACTTCAGATGACACTTCTGATATGGGACAAAGTTTTACCTTCACTATGTGCACAGTAACCTGCCAGCACAGTAGCCTGCCAGCCACCTTGGGGCCCGCCCACATGTGGCCACAGTGATGGGGCGTCACATCCAACCTCCATCAGGTTGTGTGATCGGGTGGAAAATCGGCATACATCAGGGCCAAGATCAGCCCTTAATCAGGTCGAAAACAGTCCCTCTATTGGACCATATAGTTGGGATGAGACCGGCCCTTTTAGCAGGGCCAAGAGCTGGGCTCAAAGACTCCCAAATGGACCAAATTTTTGAGGGTCAAATATTGCATATTAGAACCCAGTTATTACCTGATTTTACTAACATGATAATGTTTAACGTTCTATTTTAATCGTGTTTATGTTGCAAGGTGAATTTAAGAACTTGGATTGAAAAGGGTACTAAAAGCATATATTTGATGCTAAAAAATCACCAAAGCAAGGGACGGATCTTAGGAGACTAAGATTGAAGAATTCACATGCCAACGATATGAGGAAATCAAAGAATTGAAGATAAGGAGCATGAAAATTATCCTGAATTCTAGATCATAAAGTTCTCGCCATCCGATTAGCATGAAATTTTATAGCATGCCTAGGAATCATAAATTAGCCGTTCATGCCAAATTTCATCCCTGGGATCAGTATATCAGCAACAGGATGGGCAAAATCAGACAATAACCATCGATATTGGGGCCACTTGACCTTGGATATGCCTCAACTTTGGGCCTAACCCCCTAGATGAGAAGAGAAAGCGAATGAACGAAGGGGATTGGCCTAAAACATCAAGGTGGGCCCACTTCACGTGGCCGGTATACACAGCGAGAGTACATTCGCTATCTACCGTGCCACCTGACTAGTTAAACGCCGTTTGACCCGCAAATTGCAAGGGAAATTCAAAATATCAAGTTCCCACTGCGAAAGGGAAACAAAGGTATTACACTCTTTTTTATTTTACATCTCCGATGGGCCATCATCTTGGATCAACTGTCCGATCCGGACCATTCAGTGAGTTCCAACCGGCCATCTGAGCAAGGCCTAAAGGAAGAAATTTCAAGGAAGCAACAAGAATGGTTTCCACACATTCAAACATCAGATAGATGACAGCGAGAGAGATTTAGCGGGCTACCACTGATCCGATCCATACCATGTTTTCTTCAGCCAATATTTCAAGAGAATGTTAATGGAGGGAATGGATTTCCCAAACCAGCAGAGAGTGTGGACCCCATAGAGTTCAGCATAACCGGCAAGATGGAAGAACAAAAATGGGACCAAGATGACAATCTGGACCGTTCAAACTCTGGGAAAGGGAGTTCTGACCGTCCCCAAGGAGTCAGATTGGTCAGATTGGACGGTCGTCCACACCAAACGTAAATAAAACGCAAGCATCTCCACTGCCCAAAAATAGGGTTGTGTAAAGAGGTGTGTGATCTCCTCATTGCACAAGGTTCTGCATGAGGAATTCGGTGGGCCAAGAATCAGTGATCAATAAGCTAACAACGGGATCAAGGACGTCCATCTGATTGGACAGTACTAAAGAAATCTGCCTCAAGACACTGATCGAATGGAGAGAGAGAACTACATCTTTGTTTCTGGATTGCGCAAGATCCCTACGCACCGCATTCACTGCGCAAACATGATTACACATAAACTTGCTAGGTCCAGACAGCCAATAAAAGAGGCTATGCCATCCACAAAAAAGGGAGGAGAGAAGGAGAAACAGACATGAGCTAGGACGTGTGGGGATCAGACGTGTGGAGAAAGAGAGAGGAGCAGAGGCGTGGATCGGCCGGCTATCAAGAGTTTTCTCCCTCTTTCCTTAATTGTTATGTTTTAAGAGAATTTAGTTAATCATGTCTATGATTGGCTAAACCTCTTAGCTAGGGTTAAGAGGTGAAGCTTGTAGCGTGATGAGTTGCTTCCTATTTCTTTGATTCATGTTATTGAACTCTATTTTCTTCTACTTTGATTATAAGGAATGCTTTTAGTTTTTAATGGTTTGTTGTGACTTAAATTACAATGGATCTGTGATAGCTTTGAGCACACTACCAAAAAATCGAGCAAAGGCTATGGCAGTTGAAACCATTTAGCTATGGATTTAATCCGTAGCAAATTTAGCTACGGATTTAATTCGTAGCTAAATCCTACTGATATGTAGCTAAAACATAACTCTTCACCTAAATGGTATTAAACATAGATGGTGCTTATGGGGCTCCATGGGATCATCTAAGCCGCCCATTAATTCTTATATTTAATTTAGTTAGATGAGCTCAAAAATTATGTAAATTAAATGTCTAAGTGGACCACACCATAAGAAATAATAAAAATTAAATATCTACAGTTAATATATTGTGTGGTTTCCTTACAGATTTGATCTGACTCATTTTTTGTATCAGCATTTAAAATAATAATTTAAAATCAATGAACGGAGTGGATATATGAAATACATATCCAGTGGGCCCCACGGTCCTAAAACAGGACTTGCAAAGGGGTCGTCCATCACGCGCCCCTTTGCCCCTTCAGAAACGGAAACGGATTGGCTACTCCCCCTGCCATCAACCCTAAGTGGTGGTCGGTTGCCTGCTCAGGCCCCACCATGATGAATGTGTTTCATCCGTTCCGTTCATCCATTATTAAAGATCATTTTAGGGCATTTTCAAAAATATGAGAGGAATGTAAATCTCAGGTGGACCACACCACAGGAAAACAATAATGATTGGATATCCACAATTAAAATTCTCCTAAGGCCCACTGTACTGTTTATTTGGCATTTAATCTGTTGATTAAGTCATACAGGCCCATATTAAGGGAAAAAACAAAAATCAGCTTGATCCAAAACTTTTATGGCCCCCAAAAGGTTTCTAATGGTCAACGCTCATTCAACACTATTTCCTATAATGTGGTCCACTAGAGATTTGGATATAACTCATTTTTGGTCTTGTACTATAAAATGATATGGAAAAACTTATGGACGGCATGGATGAAACATATACATCATGGTGGGGCCCACAGATCACCGACCTAGTGGCCAATCCGTTTCCGTCAGAAACGGACGCGGATTTCCTGCCAAAGCCTTTCGCAGAACGTTCCTGCGGAAGGTTCTGTGTGGGGGCCCACTACGATGTTTGTGAGAAAGCCACTCCGTCCATCCGTTTTTAGAGTTTATTTTAGGACATGCGACCAAAAATAAGGAGGATCAAAAACTCAAGTGGGCCACACGAGAGGAAACAGTGGGGATTTAGTAACCACCGTTGAAACATTTCTATGGCCACAAAAGTTTTGTATCGGTTTAATTTTTTGGTTTTTTCACTTCATCTCAATGAAAATGACCTTATAAACGGTTTGGATGGAATATAAACATCAAGGTGGATCCTGGGAAGGTTTCAATGGTAGGAATTCCTTTCCCCACTATTTCATCTAATATGGCCCACTTGAGTTTTGGATCCTAATCATTTTCGGCCTCATGTCCTAAAATGAGCTCAAACAACGGATGGACGGGTTAGATTTCTAACCAACATCACAGTGGGGCCCCATCCAGAATCGTTGCGCAAGAACTTCCTGCCAAAGGCTTTCACAGGAAATCCGTGTTCGTCGGTGGGACTGCGTACTGAGCAGCACACTCTTACCGTACTGATTAAACTCAATTGGGCCCACCGTGAATGCAATTGTCTCATCCACTCCGTCCATCCGTTTTTTCGGATCATTTTAGTGGTTGATACCAAAATTGAGGTATATCTAAAATGAAGTGGATACATACCATAGAAAACCGTGGGAATAATGATTTCCACTGTTGAAACATTTCTATGGCCCGCCGTAATGTTCATTTATCATCCAACCTGTTCATAATATCTCAAAGACATGGCAGAAGTGAAAGCACAAATATCATATTGATCTAAAACTTCTATGGCCCCACGAAAATTTCAATGGTAGATGTTGAATTCACACTGTTTCCGGTGGTGTGGTCCATTTGAGCTTTGTATATACTTCATTTTTAGGCTACAGATCTAAAATTATCTTCTGAAATGTATGGACGGAGTGGATGAAATTAAAGAATGGCTGTGGGACCCACAGAGTTTAGTCAGTACGTTACTCGGTACACAATCCGCTTCCAAAACGCTTCCAAAACGCCCTCCCCAAACCAATTTCGTCCGCCATTTTCTCCCGCACGCAGGCAGACGAAAACCCATCTCTCCATCTCTCTCTCGCACTCAGCCTCTCTCTTTCCTTTGCCCTCTCTCGATCTCCCGCTCTCCCTCACCCTCTCTCCCTGTCTATTGGCCGCATTCCCCTATCTCTATTGTTGAAACCCCCTTTCACCGCAAGAAGGAGAAGAAGAAGGAGAAGGAGAAGGAGAAGAAAAAGGACGGTAAGTTTCTCTCTCTCTCTGTTTCTGAAATATGTTGTGATTGTTTTTTTTACACATGCACACGCACCCCCACACACTCACACCACACACACAGAGACACGCACTGTTTCCTGATGACAATCATCTTTTCATGTTTGTAGGTAAGATGAAACACTGTTCTGTTTGATCCTTGGTTGAAAAACCTTTTTATTTATTTTTTTCTTTCTTTTCTAGAATTTTTGTTTGAAGGGTCCTGTAATATATCATAATGCCTGCATCATAGGCTGTTTTCAAACAGGCTGTCTACAACTGGGCTAGATTTACCTTTGGAAATTATAACTGGGCTAGATTTACCTTTGGAAACCCATGCGGAGTATCATACCCCTCTATTGTTAAACAAGTAGTGTTAGTCACTTTAGATTAGCAAAGAGCGTTAAGCTGGTTAGATTTACCTTTGGAAATTACAGTGGCTTGGACAAACACCCCTTTTCTATTATTCAAATCAATAAAGTTTAGGTGGCAGCATCCACGTTCAGCCAAAAAAAATAATCTTCTATGTGATAAAATATAGAGTAATAGTATTTGAGACAAAGATCAACTCAATTGGATAGATTTTCAAATGGAGTTTTCAGGTTTTTAAAACTATAATATATAAAGATTGCAGGATGTCTTGAGAAAATTTCCTAATGATTAGAATTATAGCAAGCAGGAAGGCAGATGACAAATGCATCAAACAATTCCCGAAGCACCAAGTAGTATTCAGTACATAAGACAAAAATGACAGTCCTGTACAACTTATTAAATGTAGCGCTTCACTTACCCTGCTTGATTGTTGGAGCCGTTGTCTTGCCTCTAAATACTTGGGGTTTATGTGGATACTGAGTGGTGGGCGCTAAGACTCAGAAGCAGGCCTAGATGAAGTGGTTGCAAAAGATGAACCATTGATTGTGGCTGTGAAGCCAAGTTCTTTCTCAATGATCTGAAGTGTAGCGGGGTGGAAAACCCCTTTCCAAGTCCCAAAAAGATGTCGCATAGCAGGATGTATTGAAGAATCAACCTGTCTATAAGCCTTAAAGAATACCTAAAAATGAGAAAAACATTAATAAGGAACTCGAGGGGTCCGAGAAAGACTAGTGACGAACACGGAATATAAGTTGTGTTTTGGTAATGCAGCTGGATGATTTTCTTCCCCCACTTCTATTAGCAGTATTTTATATATTGCTCAGGCTGAAAGCTTGTGCAATTTTGTTAGGCCTTTCAGTTTGTGCACATGGCGGCGATGGGTCGGTTATCCAAACCATTGATATTGTAGCCCAGTTGTAGACGGCTTCCCAGATGGAAAAGAAAAAAAATAAATCCAAATCCTACAATAGGTGGCTAGCCAATAGAAATGGAATTTCTTGGGAGGTTTTCAAATTTGGACATTTTTCTTGCAATATTATTGGTTAATTTCTTGCATAAATAAAATATTTATTATAAATTACTAAATAATTTTTAAAATTTGAATATAAAATATAATTATTTTAATTTCTAGATAATTTTCCTCCTAAAACTTTCAAGTCATTTGTGAAAGTGGGCCTGACTATGTCAGGTTATCCAAATTGCTTGGTTATTGGTTATCGTCAGAAAGGATGGCACTTTCTCTAGCGAGGGGGAAGCGACTTAACGTGGATGAAATCCAGCCAGTACCGGTGCAGAGATTTTGGTCATTCAAGAAGTGGCCCATCAATTGAATGAGCCAAAGGGATGTGAATTGAAAAAAGAAAAGGAAAAAAAAAAGAAGGATCGTGGGTTCCCCATAATTCGGTGTGGTGTGCTTGTATTGGATGGAAGGAACCTACAACGGATGGTTTAACTCAACCGATGTGGGAGTGGTGGTCCATTTCCTGAAATTTGCTTTGATCCGAGGACCTTATTACTCATGTCCAGAGGATACTACTGGATGGTTTAAAAATAAATGAACAGATAACTATTTGCATCTAATGACCCAAAAAAGAGATTGATGATAGAGATGGGCAGCTTTGTCCATGTGACATGTGGTAGTCAGGCCAAGATTATCCAGTGAGGAACCAGATTAGGCAGTCAGGTCTGCACCACTTTCAGCAATCGTGTGGTGGCTGAGCACGTACTCCCTTTTAACACCTTTGTCTCTCTCACAAGCCTTGCAAACCACCGCCCCTCTCTTGACGTGCGTGCACGTGCCATACCCACTAGTAACATTTTAAAATGTGTGTGGAGATCGTCAGCCTGAGAGAGCATGTGTTCGTGCCTGCCACATATGAGCACATCTATGCATGCATTTTAAAATCCAGGGTCCCAAACAGGCTCAAATATTATGATTTTGCATTTTAAAACAAAAAAGAAAAAGAAAAAGGAATAAGGTGCTTGCTTGGGGATTTTTGGACGCCTGTTTGAAAATCATTCTTTTGCTAATTTTATTTTTTTTTAATTTATGAAAATACAGTCCCACAAGACGTGTTTCTGAAAATGATCTTTCTATGAAAAAGCCTATTGTTCTGTTCTGCTTACAATGCTGCGCATTTAGATTTTATAATGGCAATTCCATGCGTTGGAATAACTTTTTGTATAATAGTGCGTTTGGTTGCATAAATAACATGAAATTCATGACTAATCGTTCTAACTCCGTGCAAAATTTCATGACATTTAGTGGACAATAAACACAGAAAGATACAATGTAGTTGTTGGATTGAATTATACCACATAAAATCTCTTGACATCTTTGGACAGGAATGAAGTGGAAATATCTCCGTCGACGTTGTAAGAGATGCCATTATTATATTTTTTTTCTCTACTATTTTCTGCAGGTGAGGATCTAGTTTGACATTATATTAATGCCTTTCCAAAAAGCTTTCACATGATTCTAGTTTTGGTAGTTTCATGTTCTAGCTATTACAATTTTTTTAATTTCAACTATGAGGTTTAGTGTGTCACATAAGGAAAATGGCTCATTTGTCTTTATATTTTGGCAGGTAAGCTTCAATAATGGCCACCATGACTTTTCCTCCAGTTTCACCACTACACTGTTGATGGTTTTCCAACAGTTCTCTATGATTATATTTACTTTAGGTATCACAAGAATTATAGTTTGCTGTTTAGGTCTTCAATTGTGAATTTACTGTAATAGCTTTATTGGTACAGTTGCTAGCTTCCTGCAATTTACTTTTGAACTTGCTATTAGAGATTAGTGGAGCATGGCTTACTCTTTTCTTTTTCTTTTTTATTTCACTATGCTTGTCTTTTCAAGTGTTTACTCATTTGTTAAATCTGTTTTTAAGGTGACAGGTTTTCAGGTAAGATGAACGAGTTTCAAAACAAAATGTCACATAGCGATTTTGAGAAGCGATTCCTAATCTGGTACGTCTCTTTTCAAGAATGCACATGATTGGAGTGGCTGCCATTTGGACAGCCGTATTTATGAACCATTGCTCGAAATTGATGGAGCGGATCCGGATGTGCGTCGGAGCTATCCAGGAAGAGCGAGGTCCCTGGAAGGTAGGAAGCCGTGTTATGACCATGATGAAGTGTCCATTTCCTATGGACGACATTGGAGGGGCTCAGCTTATTTGGAATGAGCCGTGTTTATGTATTTGCTTGAAATTAATGGGAGGACCGGATGTGCGTTGGAGCTATCAGGATGAGCGGGGTCCCCTGGAAGGTGGGAACCGTGTTATGACCATGATGAAGTTGTCCATTTCCTATGGACGGCATTGGAAGGGCCTGGCCATTTGGACAGGCCATGTTTATATTTGTATTTGCAGGGACCACACCCTTAACCTAAACCCGAACCCATTCTCAAATCCTATAACCTAAACCTATAACCTATAACCTAAATCAAAACCAAAACCTAAACCTAAAACTTAAACCTATAACCTATACCTAAATCAAAACCTATAACCTAAACCAAAACCTATATCCGAACCCGAACCCATTCTCAAATCCTATAACCTATAACCTAAACCTAAACCTAAACCTAAACCTAAACCTAAACCTAATCTCAACTCCCTAACCTAAACCTAAACCTAAACTTGAAAACCAAAACTTAAACTTAATCCCGAACATGCACCCGATTTCCTAAACCTAAACCATAACCCATTCTCAAATCCAAAACCTATAACCAAAACTTAAACCTAATCTCGAATATGAACTTGATTTCCTAAACCTAAACCATAACCCATTCTCAAAACCAAAACCTATAACCTATAACCTAAATCAATACCTATAACCAAAACCTATAACCTAAACCCGAACCCATTCTCAAATCCTAAAACCTATAACCTAAACCTAAACCTTAACCTAGACAAAAACGAAAACCTATAACATATAACCTAAACCAAAACCAAAACCTATAACCTAAACCCGAACCCATTCTCAAATCCCAAAACCTATAACCTAAACCAAAACCAAAACCAAAACCTATAACCTAAACCCGAACCGATTCTCAAATCAAAAACCTATAACCAAAACCTAAACCCGAACCCATTCTCAAATCCTAAAACCTATACTTATAACCTAAAACTATTCCCAAATCCCAAAACCTATATCCTAAACCTAACCTTTCCTAAACCTATAACCTAAACTCAATTCCTAAAGCTAAACCTACACCTAATCCTAATCTCAACTCCTAACCTAAACCTAAACCTAAACTTGAAAACCAAAACTTAAACCTAATCCGAACATGAACCCGATTTCCTAAACCTAAACCATAACCCATTCTCAAATCCAAAACCTATAACCAAAACTTAAACCCAATCCCGAACATGAACCCGATTTCCTAAACCTAAACCATAACCCATTCTCAAAACCAAAACCTATAACCTATAACCTAAATCAATATACACCTATAACCAAAACCAAAACCAAAACCTATAACCTAAACCCGAACCCATTCTCAAATCCTAAAACCTTAACCTAAACCTAAACCAAAACCTATAACCTAAACTCCGAACCCATTCTCAAATCCCAAAACCTATAATCTAAACCAAAACCAAAACCTATAACCTAAACCCAAACCCATTCTCAAATCCAAAAACATATAACCTAAACCTAAACCTAAACCTAAACCAAAAGCTATAACCAAAACCTAAACCCGAACCCATTCTCAAATCCCAAAACCTATAACCTAAACCAAAACCAAAACCAAAACCTATAACCTGGCCGAACCGATTCTCAAATCCAAAACCAATAACCTAAACCTAAACCAAAACCTAAACCCGAACCCATTCTCAAATCCTAAAACCTATACTTATAACCTAAAACTATTCCCAAATCCCAAAACTTATATCCTAAACCTAACCTTTCCCTAAACCTATAACCTAAACTCGATTCCCTAAAGCTAAACCTACACTTAATCCCAATCTCAACTCCCTAACCTAAACCTAAACCTAAACTTGAAAACCAAAACTTAAACCTAATCCGAACATGAACCCGATTTCTAAACTTAAACCATAACCCATTCTCAAATCCAAAAAACCTATAACCAAAACTTAAACCCAATCCGAATATGAACCCGATTTCTAAACCTAAACCATAACCCATTCTCAAAACCAAAACCTATAACCTATAACCTAAATCAATATACACCTATAACCAAAACCAAAACCAAAACCTATAACCTAAACCCGAACCCATTCTCAAATCCTAAAACCTTAACCTAAACCTAAACCAAAACCTATAACCTAAACCAAAACCAAAACCTATAACCTAAACACGAACCCATTCTCAAATCCCAAAACCTATAATCTAAACCAAAACCAAAACCTATAACCTAAACTCGAACCCATTCTCAAATCCAAAAACCTATAACTTAAACCAAAACCAAAACCAAAACCTATAACCAAAACCTAAACCCGAACCCATTCTCAAATCACAAAACCTATAACCTAAACCAAAACCAAAAATAAAACCTATAACCTAAACCCGAACCGATTCTCAAATCCAAAACCTATAACCTAAACCTAAACCAAAACCTAAACCCGAACCCATTCTCAAATCCTAAAACCTATACTTATAACCTAAAACTATTCCCAAATCCCAAAACTTATATCCTAAACCTAACCTTTCCTAAACCTATAACCTAAACTCAATTCCTTAAAGCTAAACCTACACCTAATCCTAATCTCAACTCCCTAACCTAAACCTAAACCTAAACTTGAAAACCAAAACTTAAACCTAATCCCGAACATGAACCCGATTTCTAAACCTAAACCATAACTCATTCTCAAATCCAAAACCTATAACCAAAACTTAAACCCAATCCCAGAACATGAACCCGATTTCCTAAACCAAAACCATAACCCATTCTCAAAACCAAAACCTATAACCTAAGCCCGAACCCATTCTCAAATCCAAAACCTAAACCTATAACCTAAACCAAAACCAAAACCAAAAACCTAAACCTATAACCTATAACCTAAACCAAAACCAAAACCAAAAACCTAAACCTATAACCTAAACCAAAACCAAAACCAATAACCTAAACCAAAACCCATTCTTAAATCCCAAAACCTATAACCTATTAACCTAGAACTTAAACCTATAACCTATAACCTAAACCCAAACCCATTCTCAAACCCCAAAACCTATAACCTAAACCAAAACTAAAACCTATAACCTAAACCCGAACCCATTCTCAAATCCAAAACCTATAACCTAAACATATAACCTAAACCTATAACTTATAACCTAAATCAATACCTATAACCAAAACCAAAACCAAAACCTATAACCTAAGCTCGAACCCATTCTCAAATCCCAAAACCTATAACCTAAACATAAACCTTAACCTAAACCTAAACCAAAACCTATAACCTATAACCTAAACAGAACCCATTCTCAAATCCCAAACGTATAACCTAAACTAAAACCAAAACCTATAACCTGGCCGAACCCATTCTCAAATCTAAAAACCTATAACCTAAACATATAACCTAAACCTATAACCTATAACCCAAATCAATACCTATAACCAAAACCTATAACCTAAACCCGTACCCATTCTCAAATCCAAAACCTATAACCTAAACATAAACCTTAACCTAAACTTAAACCAAAACCTATAATCTATAACCTAAACCCGAACCCATTCTTAAATCCCAAAACCTATAACCTAAACCAAAACCAAAACCTATAACCTAAACTCGAACCCATTCTCAAATCCAAAACCTATAACCTAAACATATAACCTAAACCTATAACCTATAACCTAAATCAATACCTATAACCAAAACCATAACCAAAACCTATAACCTAAAGCCGAACCCATTCTCAAATCCCAAAACCTATAACCTAAACATAAACCTTAACCTAAACCTAAACCAAAACCTATAACCTATAACCTAAACCAAAACCAAAACCTATAACCTAAAAACCGAACCCATTCTCAAATCCCAAAACCTATAACCTAAACCAAACCATAACCTATAACGTAAACCCGAACCCATTCTCAAATCCAAAACCTATAACCTAAATCCAAACTTAAACACGAACCCATTCTAAAATCCCAAAACCTATACTTATAACTTAAAACTATTCCCAAATCCCAAAACCTATAACCTAAACCTAACTTTTCCCTAAACCTATAACCTAAACTCAATTCCTAAAGCTAAACCTACACCTAATCCTAATCTCAACTCCCTAACCTAAACCTAAATCTAAACTTGAAAACCAAAACTTAAACCCAATCCAGAACATGAACCCAATTTCCTAAATTTAAACCATAACCCATTCTCAAATCCAAAACCTATAACCAAAACTTAAACTCAATCCGAACATGAACCCGATTTCCTAAACCTAAACCATAACCCATTCTCAAATCCAAAACCTATAACCTAAACCCGAACCCATTCTCAAATCCAAGAACCTATAATTAACCTAAACCTATAACCTATAACCTAAATCAAAACATATAACCTAAACCAAAACCAAAACTTATAACCTAAACCCAAACCCATTCTCAAATCCCAAAACCTATAACCTAAACCTAAACCTTAACCTAATCTATATAACCTATAACCTAACCTAAAGCTATACTTATAACCTAAAACTATTCCCAAATCCCAAAACCTATAACCTAAACCTAACCTTTCCCTAAACCTATAACCTAAACTCAATTCCCTAAAGCTAAACCTACACCTAATCCTAATCTTAACTCCCTAACCTAAACCTAAACCGAAACTTGAAAACTCAAACTTAAAACCAATCCCGAACCCGAACCCGATTTTCTAAACCTAAACCATAACCCATTCTCACTTCCCTAAAGCTATAACCTATAACCTAAACCTAAACCTATAACCTTTCCCTAAACCTTTAACCTAAACCTAAACTTAAAACCTAAATGTATTCTCAAATCTTTAAACCCAAACCTACACCTAATCCTAATCTCAACTTGAAAACCCAAACTTAAACCCAATCCCGAGCCCGATTTCCTAAACCTATAATCAAGTTCCCAAAAGTTATAACCTATAACCTAAACCTAAACCTAAACCTATAACCTAAACCTAAACCTTAACCTTAACCTTAACCTAAACCAAAACCTATAACCTAAACATTAACATATAACCTATAACCTAAACTTAATTATAACCTATATCCTAACCTTAACCTAAACCTAAAAAAAACCTATAATCATATAGTGAGACCATTTCTTTTGTGTCAATTTCATTCTTCTTTGAGTTTTTTTTTTTTAATTCATTAATGAAAAAAATGGTTATACATGATGCATCTCTTTCACTTTGTCTTTCTTTTCCTCAATGGGCATTCTAATTTATGAATGACATGACTGTTTGTAGGATGATGGAATATACGAAGCTATTGAAATTTCAAGGTGAAGTTGAGCACATTTCTCTAATGAAGCCAAAGATTTGTATTTTCAACATTATTGTAATTGTAAATGTAATTGATTGAATGAATTGGATTGTAATTGATTGAGTGAATTGGATTGTAATTAATTGTAATTAATTGAATGAAGGATTGTAATTGTAATTGATTGAATGAAGGATTGTAATTGAATGAATGAATGATTGTAATTGAATGAATGAATGATTGTACAAGTGGTAATTGAATGAACAAATGATTATATGTAATTTTTTAATGTACAAAATAGCTACGGATATTGACCATAGCCACTAATCTGACAGGTGTAGCCTTTATTAAATTTGGCATATTGCTACAGACTTTTAGCTACAAATAATATCCGTAGCTATTTGAAGTTTTCGCTACAGATATAATTGCTACGGATTAAATCCGTAGCCATAGGTTCCAGACCTATTGTTATGGCACCTACGACTACGGTCGTGCTACGGACTAAAACCGTAGCCATAGGTCTATGGCTACGGATATTATCCGTAGCTTTTGCCTGTTTTCTGGTAATTTTGCTATGGATTATATCCGTAGCTATTGATACCTATAGCTACGGATTATATCCGTAGCTATAGGTTCTAAACCTATTGTTACAGCACCTACGACTACGGTCGTGCTACGGACTAAAACCATAGCCATAGGTCTATGGCTACGGATTTAATCCGTAGCCTTTGCCCGTTTTTCTGGTAGTGGCATGTTCTTTTCATTGTTTAGGTTGTGAACATAGGAACCCCTGTTGTTCACCATCGTCTCATGGATATGGTTGGATGATGGAACTCTTCCTAACGTTCATAATTCTCTTAGATTGGTTGTGGATTGGTTAAATTATATTGTTTAATTTATCTCATGGGCATGGTTTTGTGATGGAATCAATTCTAATTCTCATCCATTGATAAGTAGATCAAAGGAAGTTCATAGTTGATTTTAATGAATTATCTTCCTACCATATGAAGATAGGACTCTGATTTCAGTTGTGTTCTTGAATCAATCATAGATCTCCCTGATTGCTATAAGTGGATCCTTGGTACCCTAGTTTACCACATTTGAATTTTACAAGTTTTAGTTTAATATTTTACCATTATTCTCTTAAATTTTTCTGATTTAGATTACATCTTAGTCTAGTTCTAGTTCGAGTTACTTTCATAATACATACAAGGTTCAGTCCCTGTGGATTAGACCTCGATCTTACCGAGATTATCACTACATCGCGACCCTATACTTGGGGTGGTGAACAAGTTTTTGGCATCGTTGCCGGGGACAGACAGTTACATTTTTCTGAGATTAACTAGTTTTAGAATTAGGTTAAGATTAGGGTTTTCTAGTTTTCTAATTTTAGGTCTAGGTTTTTCTGTTTGATTTTTAGAAACTAACCTAATTTTCCTGTTGTGTAGGATCTTGACATAGACTTTTTAATTTGGTAATCTCTTTCTAATTTTTCTATTTTTCTATTATTAGGATTAGGATTTTATTTTCTATTTTTAGGATCTCTTTTATTTTTAGAAACGAACTTTCTATGTTAGGTTTAGAACTTTCCTAATTAGTTTAGAAACTTTCTATTTTCGATTTTTAGAAATTGTTCCTTTTTAGAAACTAGTTTACTTTCTATTTCTATTTTAGGAACTTTCTAATTTTAGATTTTCTATTTTTAGAAATTGACTTGTTTTGTTTTGTTTTGTATGTTTTTAACTTAGGAACTTCTAATTTGGTAACTTCTTTCCAACTTTTCTTCTTTCTTTCCAGATTTCTATTTCCTTTCTTTCTTTTAGGTTTAGGTCTAGAATCTGAATTGAGGGTTGCGAGTGTTTCATGCCCAAGTGGGTCTGTGACAACACTCGACATCTCTTGACTGAAGGAGGATTGGTTGAGCGGTTAACTATCCATCGCAGGATTAAACACCGCTCGAGATCCCCAGAGTTAATTGAAGTGATGGCTGCAAACCAACCTCTTCTATCCCAACCTAGGGTGGAGGACATCCAGGATGAGAATGAGGTGCATTACACACTTCTTTTATGATGGTCACAACATTCTTGTCAAGGATCTTGTCAGTTCATGCTCACAACACGGATTTGAAATATGGCGCATTACACACTTCTTTTATGATGGTCTGACATCTTCTATGCGCCAATTGGTCGAGACGATGTGCAATGGGGAATTCATGAATAAAAATGCTGATGATGTGTGGGACTACTTAGATAGACTTGGTGAAAACGCATAATCATGGGACACATACCCAAAACCAAGCACCATGTCTAGGTCGACTTAATCTAAGGAGAGAGGTGGAATGTATCTCATGAAAGAGGATGATGATATCAATTCTAAAGTGAATAATCTCATAAGGAAATTCGAGGCTATGGAATTAAAGAAGGATAAGGTTAAGGAAACTGTTTGCGGTATATGTGCTTGCAACGTTCACACAATTGAAAATTGTCCAACAATACCTGCCTTTTAAGAGGTGTTGAATGAACAATCCAATGCCGTTAACAATTACTAAAGACTTTTCAATGGACCTACTTCCAATACATACAATCCTAGTTGGAGAAATCATCCAAATCTTAGTTGGAGAAATAGACAAACTGCTACTCCTCAAGGTTTCTTTAATCAAATTCAAATCCAAGTGAAACCTCAAGAGGATCCGGTTCTAAAACATATTCAAAACCAAGAGCTTATCGCTCAGGGTATATTGCAAACCCTTCAAGACATTTCAAAGGCCATATAAGGGCATGAGATAAAAAATTCAATTGGGAAAAAAGGGATTCTTCCAGCCCAATCTTTCCCCAATCCCAAACCACAATATGAGATAAGTGATCCAAGCTCTTCAAATCAGATAGAGCAAGCTAAGTTTATCACCACTCTTAGGAGTGGGAAAATAATTGACAAATCTATTCCGGTAAGGGCAGAAAAGCCTAAGGACCAGGAAGAGGACAACGATGATAGACCAAGCACTGCTCCACAAGAATTAGAACCGGAACTTCAAATCAAGCCAGTTGCTCCATTTTCCCAACGGTTGGTTGCACCAAAATCTCTCTCTAATTCTCAGGATATTCCAGAGGTGTTGAAACAAGTGAAGGTCAATATTCCTCTACTTGATGCTATAAAACAAATACCTTCATATGCCAAATTCCTGAAAAACTTATGTACGACCAAAAGATGGCAAAATATTTAAAAGAAAATCTTCTGAACTAAGAAAGTGAGTGCCATCCTAAACAAGATGTGCCACAAAAATTCAAAGATCCTGGTGGCCCAACCATTGCTTGTGTAATTGGGAATTACCGTATTGAGCACGCACTTCTTAACTTAGGAGCGAGTGTAAATCTGATTCCCTACTCGATGTACAAACAATTAGGTTTGGACGAATTAAAACCCACCCTAACCACATTACAACTTGCTGATTGTTCTGTTCGTGTACCGAGAGGGATAATTGAGCATGTGTTGGTCTAGGTTGACAAATTCTACTACCCCGTAGATTTTATCGTCCTGGATACTGAACCCATCAGTAACATGAGCACTCAGATTCCTATCATTTTTAGTCGCCCATTCCTTGCTACTTCAAATGCAATCATCAATTGTAGGAATGGTGTCATGAGAATGTCCTTCGGGAATATGACATTAGAGTTAAACATCTTTTTTCAACACGAGCAGACGGTTAGAGGATGATTACGATTTCCATGACATTAACATGATTGACTCTTTCATGGAAGATAAAATGCCTCTGACCTTATCCTTTGACCCTCTAGAGACGTGCCTGGCCCACTCCCATGATTTTAATGATGATATGATTAAGGAGATGTGTTCTATTCTGGATACCGCGTCGGTACTTGAAGTTAACCGATAGAGGCCATAATTTGAAGAGTTGCCACAAACTGATGAAGTGCCTCTACCATCTAACCTCAAGCCACCGAAGCTTGACCTAAAACTTTTACCCTCTGATTTGAAATATGTTTATTTAGGTGAAGATGAGACATACTCGGTAGTGATCTCTTCCCACCTAGAGAAAGAATATTAGAGTATGCTCATATTTACTCTCATTGAGCATAAGGGAGCCCTTGGATGGATGATTGCGGACCTCAAGGGAATTGACCCTTTGATTTATACTCACCGCATTTATCTTAAGGATAATGCGAAGACTTCTTAGCAATCACAATGTGGACTAAATCCAAACATGAAAGAAGTGGTTAAAGCTGAGGTTCTTAAACTATTAGATGTGGGTATTATATATCCTATATACGATAGTCAATGGGTGAGTCCAACTCAGGTGGTTCCTAAGAAGTCTGGAATCACCATCGTAGCCAATGCTAATAATAAAGTCATGCCAACTAGAGTTACTACTGGTTGGAGATTATGTATTGACTACAGGAAGTTGAATAACGTTACAAAGAAGGACAACTTTTCTTTGCCTTCATTGATTAGATCTTGGAAAGGCTAGCTGGTCATTCCTATTAATGTTTTTCTGACGAGTATTCAGGCTACAACCAGATAGAGATAGCCCCTAAAGATTAGGAAAAGACCACGTTTACATGTCCTTACGGCACCTTTGCTTACCGAAGGATGCCATTTGGACTATGTAATGCCCCCGCTACTTTTCAACAATGCATGATGAGTATTTTCTCTAATATGGTGGGGCAATATCTAGAGGTCTTCATGAATGATTTTTCTGTCTTCGGTCCGTCTTTCAGCGAGTCCTTGGAGAGTCTTAAATGTGTGCTGAAAAGATGTGAAGAAAAGAATTTGGTACTTAATTGGGAGAAGTGTCATTTCATGGTTTATAAGGGAATTGTCCATGGACATATCATCTCGTCCAAAGGAATTGAGGTAGATAAGGCAAAAAATGATCTTATCTCTAACCTACCTCCACCCAAGAACATATGAGACGTGCGATCCTTTTTAGGACACGGCGGGTTTTACAGAAGATTCATAAAGGACTTTAGTCTTCTCTCTCGTCCTTTATATAATCTACTTCAAAAGGATGCACCATACGAGTGGACTGGGTAATGCCAAGAAGCTTTCATTAAGATTAAGGGCATGTTAACCATTGCACCTATCATGCAGCCACCCGACTGGAGTCTTCCTTTTGAACTTATGTACGATGTAGGCAGTTTTAGGCCATAGAAAAGAAAAGAAGCCCTACGTTATTCATTATGCAAGTAGAACTCTAAATCCTGCCCAAGTAAATTACTCGACTACGGAAAAGGAACTCTTAGTCGTAGTGTTCGCTTTAGACAAATTTAGGTCCTACTTGATCGGATCCAAGATTGTCATTTACACAGATTATGAGATACTCAAGTATCTTCTTTCTATGAATGATGTTAAACCCCGCCTGATTAGATGGATCATCTTACTCCAAGAATTTGATTTAGAAATAAAAGATAAAAAAGGAGTAGAAAACGTAATGGCTGACCATCTTTCTCGCCTTGATCTCCCTAATTCTCTTGAGATGACACATATCAATGACATGTTCCCTGACGAACAATTGTTCAAAGTCTCCCATTCACCTTGGTTCGTTGATATTGCTAATTATCTTGCCACAGGTTTCACACCGACACATTGGACTGCGTAAGATAAGAAAAATTTTTTCACCGAGGTGCACAAATTCTTTTGGAATGATCCTTATTTATTTAAATATTGCCCAAGCCAAATCTTAATTAGGGCTGTTTCGAGTCGAGCTAGCTCGAAAAACTCGCTCGAATCGGCTCGAGTTAGCTCGGATTAACTCGACTTGAATGGCCATTCAAGCTAATTATTTGAAGCTCGAGTTGAGTTCAAGCCGAGTTCGACCAGGGGGCATTTCAACTCGACTCGACTCGAACTCCACTTAACTCGAAGCTCGAACTCGAGATCAACTTGGCTCGATTAATAAATATATTAAAGTTGTGGGGAACGCAGAGAAAGTTGAAGTGGGATCTCTTCGCTTTCACCCCAGCAGCGAAGAGTTTGATGTTAGTGTTGATGATCACTTGAATCCAAAATGGTATATTGTATGGAGCACTCACATGAATAGACATATCCTTCCTGAATATGTTGTGAGCTACAAGTCCTCAGATTATCTGCAAGGTAACGGAAACTGCGCTTTTGTCTGAGCAGCAATAATACAGGTGGGTCCCACTTTTTTGTGGTCCCAGGTCTGTTCAAAATCCTATCCATTGGAAAGTATGGCCTTGATGATGGGTAATTTAGAACATACAATTGAGGATACTTTTGGCCCCATGGTACTTCTATCATAGGGCCAACACAGATGGATTTTCTGGACTGCTGAAAGATAGACTACACCTTATTTCACTTGCCGGGCCAAACCAAAAATGAATTTCGCTTGGTGCAGCGCCATGTAAAATGCCTCATTAAAATTTTTTTATTTAGCTTCTCTTCTAAATCAATGAAGGAGGATCAAGAACAGAATCCATTACTTTCTCACCCAACAAGCTTGAGCTCGACTCAACTCGAACCACTAGCTTGACTCGAACTCGACTCGATAACTTTGACAAACAAGCCAAGCTTCAATGTTAAGCTCGAGGCAGAGCTTGAGCTCGAGCTCGAACTTGAGGACAGCATGGACAATCTGAGCTGAGCTTGGCCCACCTCAACTCGAGTCGGCTTAATGCCCACCCCTAATCTTAAGGAGATGTGTGCCAGACGATGAGCATCAGTGTCATCTCCTTCTGTCAATCACAGGCCTGTGGTGGACACTTTTCTGCTAAAAAGACCATGGCCAAGATTCTGTAGTGTGGCTTTTACTGGCCCACTATGTTCAGGGACACTCATGAGTTTTGCAAAGCTTGTGAGTGTTGTCAGAAATTGGGAGTGTTGTCCCGTCAAAATATGATGCCCTTAAACTCCATCCTTATCATAGAGGTATTCAATTTTATGGGACCATTCCCCAAATCTTTTGGAAATCTATATATTTTGCTCGCAGTAGACTATGTCACTAAATGGGTCGAAGCAATTCCATGTCGGAACAATGACCATCAAATAGTCATTAAATTCTTAAAAGAGAACATCCTTTCCCGGTTCGGAACACCTCGAGCCATCATTAGTGATGGGGGCTCACATTTTTGTAATAGGCCATTCGAGAATTTAATGAAGAAATATGGTATCTCTCATAAGGTGAGCATTCCATACCACCCACAAATAAGTGGGCAAGCTGAGATTTCTAATAGGGAGATTAAACACATCTTGGAAAAGACGGTTAACCCTGACTATAAGGATTGGTTAATCCAATTGACCGATGCTTTATGGGCTTATCGTACTGCATTTAAGACCTCTATTGGAATGTCTCCCTTTAGACTTGTCTATGGGAAGGCTTGTCACTTGCCTGTGGAGTTGGAACATAGAGCCTACTGGGTGATCAGAAATCTAAATTTCAATCTGGACAATGTTGGCTCACTGTGCAAACTTTAGTTGAATGAACTTGAAGAAATCCAGAACGATGCGTATGAGAACTCGAGAATTTACAAGGACATGATGAAAATGTTTTATGACCAACACATTCTGTGAAAATCATTTATGCCAGGCCAGAAAGTCCTTTTGTATAATTCTCGGTTACATCTCTTTTCGGGTAAGCTTCGATCTCGTTGAACTGGCCCTTTCACTGTTGTTAATGTTTATCCTCATGGGGCTGTCGAGATTCGAAATCCAGACAATGGCAATGGGTTTAAAGTAAATGGACATCGATTAAAGCCATTTGTCGAGAAATTTGATTCAGAGGACATCTCCATACCTTTGACGGATCCTATGTACCAGGATTGATCTCCTAGTCTAACGGAGGTATAGATAGGTTTACCGCTTTCATAGGACTAGGGTAGTTTTTTTTTGTCGTTCTAAGATAGTTAGTTTTATACCATTAGGATAGTTTGCTTTCTAGTTGCTCTAGGATAGCTTGCTTTTTGTTGGTTTCACTCTTGTGCTCACCCACTTTCATGCTGAGAGTTCTTTGGAAAAAGTCGTTCGATTTCCTTCATTAGCTACTATCTTTCCATCACTTCTCCTTTACTTTCGTTGTCTCATGTGCATTGCATGCTTATATCTTTTACACTGAGGATAATATAGATTATAGGTTGGGGATGGGAGATTAGGTTACCTAATCAATATTTTCTTGGTCTTGAGCAAAAATTGTGAAATTGTGAAATTTTTTCAAAATTTCTGGAAATTTTTGTGAATTCGAAGTGATTTTGAAAGTCATCTTGATTCTAGAAGTATAAGACACTTAATGTTGGTGATTTATGACTCTTGGATTCAGTTACTTGTTAGATTTTCTAGTCAAGTTCGAATTATTAATCCATGATTAGAAGTTTTAAACATTGATTGAGTCATGATTTCACGCATCACACCTAGCTTACACAGTAAGGCTTCAATTCGATATTGAAATATTAACCTAGTAACCACTAATCATGGAAGGAACTAACCTAGAGAATTTGTCCATCATGTTCATTGAAAAAAAAAAATAGAGAGAATACCCAGCTAAAAAACAGTTGTGTTCGAAAACGACTACCTGTTAAAGATCTTTAAAAAAGGCTAACACAGCGTGAAGTCATCGATGGAAAAAATCAAAAGCTGAAAACATAAAAAGGCTGAACTGTAAGGAAAGTTTCAGTTTAGGTTTGGTTATTTGGAATGCTCTTATTGGTAACCAATGATATCAGGAAAATTGAGAATTGGACCTTTAATTGTGATAAGCAGGGTTGCACTATACACCTATGAAACTCAATGTTTAGAATTTTTTTAATTGATGGATTAATACTTTGAACTTGACTATGAAGTTACCGTGTGCTTGAGTTTAGGAAAAAGTAATGCCCAACATTCATGAATCTTAGAATTCTATTGACTGGATTAATTTTCAAAAATCATTCGGGTTTATAGAAATTGTCCCCTAATTCTTAAAATATTTTTCTCATACTTTGCTCAGGACTAGCAAAATGCTGGTTGGGGATTGTGTTGAGGGTCAAATATTACATATTAAACCCCAGTTATTACCTGATTTTACGAACATGATAATATTTAATGTCCTATTTTAATCGTGTTTATGTTGCAAGGTGAACTTAAGAGCTTGGACTAAAAAGGGTACTAAAAGTATAAATTTGATGCTAAAAAATCACCAAGGCAAGGGACGGATCTTAGGAGACGGAGATTGAAGAATTCACATGCTAAAGATTTGAGCAAATCAAAGAATTGAAGATAAGGAGCATGAAAATCATCCCGAATTCTAGATCATAGAGTTCACGCCATCCGATTAGCATGAAATTTCATAGCATGCCTGGGAATCATAAATTAGTCGTTCATGCCGACTTTCATCCCTGGGATCAATATATAAGTAAATCGATGGGCAAAATTAGACAATAACCATCGATATTAGGACCAATTGACCTTGGATATGCCTCAACTTTGGGCAGACCCCCTAGATGAGAAGAGAAAGCAAATGAACGGAGGGGATTGGCCTGAAACATTAAGGTGGGCCCCACTTCACGTGGCCGGTATACACAGCGAGAGTACATTCGCTGTGTATTGTGCCAGCTGACCGGTCAAATGCCGTTTGACCAGCAAATTGCAAGGGAAATTCAAAATACCAAGTTCCCACTGTGAAAGGGAGAGAAAATGACCGCTGTAGACAAAACCTTTTATCCAGCGGTTTTTATGAAGGAATGCAAACTTTAGTTACCAACTTAGACTAGCACGTGCGGACAGCGACTTTGAGGACGAAACCACCCCTCCTTTTCGCTGCGAAGACGAGCGATGACGCGCCTCCAACTGAGAGTTGTACGAACGGCTTAAAAGAGATCAAAGTTACGGGGCCCCACAGGCCACAGCTATATATAAAGGGAAGTAGAGGTATTACACTTTTTTTGACATCTCAAATGGGCCATCATCTCGGATCAACCGTCCGATCCGGACCATTCAGTGAGTTCCAACCAGCCATCTGAGCAAGGCTTAGTGGAAGAAATTTCAAGGAAGCAACAAGAATGGTTCTCACACATTCAAACGTCAATAAATGATAGCGAGAGAGATCTAGCAGGCCACCATTGATTCGATCCATACCATGTTTTCTTGGGCCAAGATTTCAAGAGAACACTAATGGAGGGAATGGATTTCTAAACCAGTAGAGAGTGTGGGTCCCACAGAGTTCAGCACAATCGACAGAATGTAAGGATCGCATGTCCAAGCAAACCGAACGATCCGACAAGATGGAAGAACAAAAATGGGACCAAGATGACGATCTGGACCATTCAAACTCTGGGAAAGGGAGTTCTGACCATCCCCAAGGAGTCAGATTGGTTGGAGTCAGATTGGTTGGACTGGATGGTTGTCCAAGCTAAACGTAAATTAAATGCAAGCATCTCCACTGCGCAAAAACAGGGTTGCGTAAAGAGGTGTGCGATCTCCTCATTATGAAAGGTTCCGCGTGAGGAATTCGGTCGGCCAGGAATCAGTGATCACCGAGCTAACAACGGGATCAAGACGTCCATCTGATGGGCCAGTACCAAAGAAATCAGCCTTAAGACGCTGATCGAATGGAGAGAGAGAAGTACTACATCTTTGTTTCTGGATTACGCAAGATCTCTACGCACCAAATTCACTGCGCAAACATGATTACGCATAAACTCGCTAGGTCCAGACAGCCTATAAAAGAGGTCGTGCCATCCACAAAAAAGGGAGGAGAGAAGGAGAAACAGACGTGAGTTAGGACGTGTGGGATCGAACATGTGGAGAAAGAGTGAGGAGCAAAGGCGTGGATCGGCCGACTATCAGGAGTTTTCTCCCTCTTTCATTGTTATGTTTTAAGAGAATTTAGTTAATCATGTCTATGATTGGCTAAACCTCTTAATTAGGGCTAAGAGGTGAAGCTTGTAGCGTGATGGGTTACTTCCTATTGCTTTGATTCATGTTATTAAACTCTATTTGCTTCAAGTTTGATTATAAGGAATGCTTTTAGTTTTTAATGGTTTGTTATGACTTAAATTATAATGGATCTGCAATAGCTTTGAGCATGTTCTTTTCATTGTTGAGGTTGTGAACATAGGAACCCCTATTGTTCATCATCATCTCATGTACATGGTTGGATGATGAAACCCTTCCTAACGTTCATAATTCTCTTAAATTGGTTGTGGATTGGTTAAATTCTGTTGTTTACATTGTCTCATGGGCATGGTTTTGTGATGGAATCATTTCTAGTTCTCATTCATATCATTCATTGAAAACTAGAATCAAAGGAAGTTCATATTTGAGTTTTAATGAATTATCTTCCAATTGGATGAAGATGGGACTTTGATTCTAGTTGTGTTCTTGAATTAAGCATAGATTACCCTAGTGGGGGTGGCTAACTCTGACGTGTGAACTGACAGTGTTGTGTACTAACAAGCTAAAAAAAAAAAAAAAAGCATAGATCTCCCTGATATCTACAAGTGGATCCTTGGCACCCTAGTTTCCCACCTTTGAATTTTACAAGTTTTAGTTTAATAATTCATCATTATTCTCCTAAATTTTCCTTATTTAGATTACATTTTCGTCTAGTTCTGGTTACTTTTAGAATACGTACAAGGTTCCGTCCCTGTGGATTTGACCTCAGTCTTAACGAGATTATTACTGCATCGCGACCCAATACTTGGGGTGGTGAACACGAATCCAACCCAAGTTCTGTACCGTGGTGTGGTACGAGCACAACCATGAGCATGGGCCAAGATCTGGCTTGCATACAGCTCAAGCCCAGGCGCAATGGACCGAAATCAAGCAATGGGCCTGTGTCCAGGCCCTACACACGGCGGGTGGGCCACACCATACGCACAGTGGGCCTCACCTTAAAACAGGTGGGCCGCACCCTGAGAATCAGGTGGGCCGCACCTTGAAAGCTCAGTGGGCCATATCGCATGACGATGGGCCTCACCTTAGAATACAGTGGGCCGCACCACATCCAGTGGGTGGGCCGCACATGAGATCCAATCTCAGTGGGCCGCACCAAATCCAATGGGTGGGCCGCACATGAGATCCAATCTCAGTGGGCTGCACCACATCTAATGGGTGGGCCACACATGAGGTCCAAACTCAGTGGGCCTCACCACATCCAGTGGGTGGGCTGCACTTGAGATCAAAGATCAATGGGCCTCACCATAAGCTCAGTAGGTCGCACCACATCCAGTGGGTGGGCCGCACCTGAGATCAAAGATCAGTGGGCCTCACCATAAGATCAGTGGGGCCTCACCATAACATACAGTGGGCCTCCCTATAGATTGCAGCGGGCCGCACAGTGGGCCTCACCATGAATCACAATGAGCTACCCGGCCCCATCTTTAGCTCGAATTAGGCCCGACAGCCAGGCCCAAAATGGGCCCAGCTCAGCCCTTAGTTAATAATAAGCTTGGGCCCAAAAGTCGGGCCACCTGTTATGACAAAAATCTGGTGGGCCTAATCACTTTAAGACAAGCCCAAATAACCTAACTTATGGGCCCTTTCTGAATCCCACAAAACCTTCAATATGCTAGTAGATGAAAACCTTAGAAACTCTTGTCTAATGCAAGCTGGTCCTCTAGGAAGCCTCTTGTGGGACTTTGGGCCACTAGCTACACACGAATATTTGAATCAAGGGATTACGACCCTAAGGGTGATGATTTTCTTCCCCTTGAGCTTTTCATCTCTAAACTGGATTAGGGATAGTCTTTTATAATAGTCATAAATGATATCCTAGGAGTGGATGATCATACGACTTGCTTGCTTGAATACATGCCTTATAACTTTATTTAACCATTGGTTAGCTATTGTATATGTATCTTAGAAGTGATCGAATCTTTAATCTACTTGATCATATGTCATAGGACCGATCACTTGATTAGATTACTTTATTACATGTTTTATAAATTTCTTAAATCACTTGATTAGTTCTATCTAAAAGTATGTCTTAGAAACACTTGATCAGTTTGTTATAGTTACATGTTTAGAACTGATAAAATATGGGCACGTGACTCTTGAATAATATACATGCTTGACTTTTACTTTAAGTATTGAATCATGCTTATATCTTCATGTCTCACCCTCATATAATTGTGTTGATTGCAAGTCACATATTGTTTGAAATCTCTCTATGACAACTCCTAATTGAAGAAAGTTCGAGCTTAGGGTGTAACAGAACGAATTGCGATGAAAATAGACCCTTAACATGGAGGTTATGATTAGTGGCAATTGATTTATGAGGTTTACCATCTATGAAGTGATTCCATTTACCTGACTATAGAATGAACCGTGCAACATTTATTACCATCGTTGTTTACTCGTATTTGAACGATACATTTTGTCTCATTTGAGTGGCTACATTTAATGATTTCCATACTTCATCCCTAGTTAGCATATGGTGGTAGTTCCCTTGTATCAATAATTGATTGGCCACGTGTTGATGGGTTCTATCACACCCTAAGGCGGTAGACTCATGGGTTAGAGATGATGGTCATGGGACACTATGCCCGAGCCGTCGGCCTACACTAGTGACGAGACCCCGTAGTGACCTTGAGTTTTACTAAACCGGCTGATTGTAATTGGACCAATAATGGTTTGGCTAATCATGCATACATGGCACAGACTAGCGTTTATCGCTAACGTACGTGATGTACGATTGACAGTCATTATGCGGTACGTGATGTGCTTAGCTAATGGCCAGCGTTTGTCTAACTGGATGAGAATTCCCAGGTTGATGATTGCATGGGTGACGAGCTCAATGTCTACATTGATGAGCATCCCCGGGGCAATGATGCATTCATGCATATGATAAGACTGCATATACTATGTTACGGCTGTCTGGATGTTTTGTACTATTTCTTATCTAGGGCGACGGTGTGTAATCTTGAGGGAAAATCATACTGAGCTGACCACTCATTCATCAATGTTCAACCGTACAGATGATGCAGGTATAGGGGCAGAGGGATACCCAGCGGACTCGGAGGCAGCTGTAGTCAAGGAAGAGTTTTACGATGAAGAGCTGCACAAGGAAGTGACTGCATATTATGGCTTGAACCAGTAGATTCAGTTGTGATAGTTTGTTTTAAACATTTACATTTGAGGTTTTGTATTTAGCTCCCAGCTGAGTGGGCCAGGATAATATTCCCATCTTGATTTTATTTATGCTATGCTTGATTCTCGCTATTTGTACTTTAATCTAAATTGATTGCCATTAAGATTTCTGTTAACTCCCAAGTTTTTGGGATTCGAATCATATACTGGGGTTCTGAAAACTGGGGCGTTACAAGTTGGTATCAAAGCGGAGTATGAGATAGCCTAGCGTGGGATCAGCATACAAAACGTTAGGGGATTAACTTAGGCGAAACTTAGAAATTTTCCTTAGAAAGTAGGTAGGATGAGTAAACATAGAAACAGAACACCTAGGTCCTGTAGATATTAGTAGAATGAACAATCGTACCTATGAAGAGATCCCCAATAGCTAAAAGAACTTAGAGTATGAATCACCTAAGAAAGAACTTAAAATCCCTTGGGAAACGATAAGTTAGTCGTCTGAAATTAGAAACAGAAACCTTAGTTCCCTTGAAATTACAACCAGGAATATTAGTTAGGCTTAGGCACTAAACATGTACGCCATACGGCAGGCAAGATAACAAGACCTCTACCCCTTGTGTTGTTTCGAAATTGACTAGAATTTTTTTTCTTTCTAATACCTGAACCATGAAATTTTGACCTCACAGGAAGATATGCCACCCGTACTACGATCACATCAGACCTGTACGGTTGACATACATCCCCTCCCATCGACCAAGCGCCAGTGGGAGCGCAGCCCTGTCTATACACCAGGCCTTCTACTGGGATCAGAAGTTGTAGGGGATTCTCCTTCCCCTCAGGTCATTCCATCGGGGCTGCCCTCCCAGTATTTTAAGCAGAGGACGTCAGTGGTGGACGTACCTGCAGATTCACCGACAGGGGCAGTGGCCTTTCCAGCCTTTGCGCAAATGGCCGCCGCTATGCAATGGCAATAGGATTCGTTCGCACGACAGCAGCAGGACGTGCAGGCACTGATGATGCAGACTCTGCGGGACCATAGGGCGGCATGCCGAGATAGGGACGTTAGGGGCTCAGACGTGTTGGGTGGCTTCTTGAGGCTCCGCCCACCGACCTTCGGAGGAGCACCTGACCCAGTTCAGGCAGAGCATTGGTCGGCAAGGATTGCCAAAATGATGAGGCCGCTAGAGTACAAGGACTCCTAGATGGTCACCATGGCCACGTACCTGCTCGAGGGAGAGGCTGAGAATTGGTGGGACAGTTTCCAGAGGAGTGTGCCAGCTGGGTACGCTTGGATATGGCCGACTTCAGGATGAAGTTCCTAGAGAAGTACTTTCTGCGATCCTGCGGAACGAGAAGATTACATAGTTCCTGAAACAGGAACATGGGAACATGACATTCCCCCAGTACGAGGCACAATTCGATGAGCTTTCCTGATACATGTCGAAGGCCCTCGAGGACGATGAGTACAAGCTACAGAAGTTTAAAGAGGGGCTCAAGCCGGGGATACAATCGCGGCTGTACACATCGGATTTTGGGGATTTCCTAGAATTGGTGGACAAGGCGATGAGAGTGGAGAAAGATTTTGAGCGCACCATCCAATCACGCCTCTCAGTTCGAGATGCCCTAGTCCGACCGAGACAAGCTCCCCCTGCTCCGCCCATTCCAGTAGGAAGATTCGGATTGCTACCAGCACAAGCCTCGCCTTTACTTTTCGGTGAGAGCTGTGACTATTGCGGTAGGCTAAACCACATTGCCAGGAACTGCTTCAAGCGGATGAGAGACCAGGGTATTCCACTCCCGGCAAACCGTCCCCAGTAGAACCAGGTGGAAGCCAGGGCAGTTCCTAGGCCCCAACAACCTAGACAGGGGCCCCCAGCTCAGCAGAGGGCTCCCCTAGCTCGAGCATATGCGGTTGCCGCTACTGAGGCTGAGCAAGACCCCCTTCAAACCATTCATGGTACCACTCACATTAACGGTACCCCTGTACTCACTCTATTTGATTCTAGTGCAACTGTCTTTTATTGATTTTGTTATTGCATCTAGACTAGAATTGAACACAACTCAAATGCATGCCCCCTTAGTCATAGCATCTCCTATGGGTAAATTCGTAAAAATAGATAAAATATGTAAGGCATGTCCCATAACCCTCGCAAATCACGATGTAACTATGGATCTGATTATTATGCCCATCAGACATTTTGACATCATCCTGGGGATGGATTGGCTTACATTGGTGCACGCAGTTATGGACTGTCGCGACAAGACAGTTACTATATCCGTTCCAGGGCAAGCCTCCTTCACTTTGAAAGGGAGGGGCAGGCGAGAAGAGTTTAAGATCTTGCAGGCTCTAGGTGAAGCTGAGATAGTAGAAACTGCCATTAGTCAGATACCAGTTGTACGAGATTTCCCAGAGGTGTTTCAAGAAATACCAGGGTTGCCTCCTAGGTGGGTAATAGATTTTTGTAATGATCTTAAGCCAGGAACCGCCCCTATATCGTTACCTCTGTTTCGCATGCCTCCTTACGAGATGGAGGAGCTGAGGAGCAAGATTGATGAGTTGCTGGCCCAAGGTTTCATCCGCTCTAGTGTTTCTCCCTGGGGAGCGCCAGTCCTCTTTGTGAAGAAGAAGGACGAGTCGATGCGTCTCTACATAGATTACAGAAGACTGAATGATGTGACGATAAAGAGCAGATATCCCCTGCTTCGTATCGAGGATCTATTTGATCAACTTAAGGTTGCCAAATACTTCTCTAAGATAGATCTACGCTCGGGATACCATCAATTGAGGATCAGGGATGAGGATATCCTAAAGACGGCGTTCAGGACTCGCTATGGGCACTACAAGATCTTAGTGATGCGTTCAGTCTCACTAATGCCCCAGCCGTGTTTATGGACCTGATGAACCGGGTATTTATTTCATACCTTGACCGGTTCGTGATCGTATTCATAGATGATATCCTAGTTTACTCGAATAATCAATAAGAACACGAACAACACTTGCGCATAGTCTTGAATACTATGAAGGAAAATCAGTCGTACACCACGTTGAGTAAATGCGAGTTCTGGGAAGAGGAAGTGAAGTTCCTGGGACATGTAGTAAAAGCTGAAGGGATAGCTGTTGATCCGGCCAAGGTGGAAGTAGTATCTAAGTGGGAGCAACCTACTATAGTCACCGATGTTCGAAGCTTCTTGTGCATGGCAGGGTACTACAGGCGCTTTATCAAGGAATTCTCTAGAATAGCGCGACGCTCACCCAACTGACAAAGAAAAATAACCAGTTTACGTGGGATGAGAACGCGGAAGCAGCCTTCCAAGAGCTGAAGATGAGATTAACTTCCACGCCAGTACTCCCTCTTCCACAAGAAGGAGAGACGTTCGTGATTTACAGCGATGTGTCGAAGTTGGGATTGGGATGTGTGCTGATGCAAAATGATAGAGTAATCGCATACACTTTAAGGCAGTTGAAGAAGCATGAAGAGAACTATCCGACACATGATCTGGAACTGGCAGCAGTGGTCTTCGCCCTGAAAATATGGAGATGCTACCTCTATGGGGAGGAATTTCAGTTGTTCTGTGACCACAAGAGCCTAAAATACATATTCACGCAGAAGGATTTGACGATACGCCAACGTTGGTGGATGGAAACGCTCAAAGATTTCCATTTCGACATATCTTACCATCCGGGTAAGGTAAACTCTATGGTTGATGCACTAAACTGGAAGAAGAAACACGAGTTGATAGCCACCTCGATGATCAAGGAATGGGAAATGATGGAGTTCATGCAAGACTTCAACATCCAGCTTACCCTCGACGAGCCTGATGCTTATGTGGCTCTATTGACTGCAGAGCCGACCCTGGTTCAACAGATACTCTCTGCTTAAGACCAGGACGAGTGGCTTGTCAAGATGAAGAAGAGGTGTAGAGACGAAGAAATGCCCGGTTGGAGGGTTGGTGGTGACGGTAGTCTTCAATATCAGGGGCGAGTATGCGTTCCAAACAACGCCGAATTGAGGAAAGAAGTTATGGTAGAAGCCCACCATTCCAAGTTAGCTATCCACCTGGATAGCACTAAGATGTACAATGACGTTAAACGACAGTATTGGTGGAACAACATGAAGAAGGACATCACAGGCTTTGTGGCAAAGTGTATGCATGTCAGAAGATTAAGGCCGAGCATCGCAAGCCTACTGGTCTCCTTCAGCCATTGCCGCTAACTGAGTGGAAGTGGGACAACATCTCCATGGATTTCATATCCGGCCTACCTAGGATGCAGAGGAAACACGAGTCGATCTAGGTCATCGTTGATAGGTTGACAAAGGCTGCTCGATTCCTTTTGATTCACACAACCGATTCAACTGTTAGTTTGGCGAAGTTATACATTCGAGAAGTCATACGGTCCTATGGTGTTCCGCAGGGGATCATATCAGACCGAGACTCCAAGTTTACTTTCGCCTTTTGGAAGAGGTTACAGGAAGATATGGGCACAAAGCTCAAGTTTAGCACAACATTTCATCCTCTGACAGACGGACAAATCGAGAAGGTAAATCAAATCTTGGAGGACATGTTGAGGGCATGCTTTCTGGACTTTTAGGGCAACTAGGACAATCACTTGGCTCTAGTAAAGTTTGCGTACAACAACAGCTTCCAGTCCAGCATAGGCATGGCACCGTATGAGGCTATCTATGGTCGCCCTTACCGAGCCCCTCAGTGTTGGGCAGAGGTCGGAGAAAGAAGTTTTTTAGGACCCGAGCTTGTTCAGGCTACTACCTAGGTCATTAATGTTGTTCGGAAGCATTTTTGCACTGCCCAGAGCAGACAGAAGAGCTATGCGGATAACCGACGTTGCGATTTGGAATTCGCGGTAGGTGATCATGTATTCTTGAAGATCTCGCCTATGAAGGGCTTGATGAGGTTTGGGCATAAGGGAAAGTTGGCACTGTGATTTATTCGGCCATTCGAAATATTGGATCGTGTGCGAACCATAACATATCGTTTAGCACTGCCTACTACCTTGGCTAACATCCACAACGTCTTCCACATATCCATGCTGAAGAAGTACACGCCGGATGCGTCACATATCATCAGCTGGGAGTAGGTAGAGCTCACAGGGGATGCTTCTCATACCGAGGAAATTGTTTGCATCCTAGATCGCAAAGAGCAGGTCTTACGGACGAAGACGATACCGTTGGTCAATGTCCTCTGGACGCACTATGGAGAGGAAGAAGTGACTTGGGAACAAGAAGTAGAGGTCATGGAGAAGTACCCTCACTTGTTCAACAACACACCACAGGTAATTTTGAGGGAAAAATTTTTTTTAGCGGGGTAGGCTGTAATACCCCACACCTTTGGTACATGGGTGTTACCACTTAAACCTAAATCAATGGAAATCCAGAGTCAATTAACCAAACAACTTATACTCAATGTGTGCAGGATGTGGGCTTCTAGTCATCAATAAGCCAACCATCAGAGGCCCTAGGAGCTGAATTGCACCCCACATCAGTCAAGAAAGTAACCTTGATTAATCATCTTGAGATAAAACAGTTTCTAAGTCAACTGATAGGAAAGAAACGAAATGACGCACTAAGTAATCAACCTTCTAGGGCTAGTGGATAACAAACCAAGCACCCACTATGTCTCAAATCCATATTCAGCCGTTGAAATCAAGTGTCAAACTGATCCAGCCATCGGATCAGTGAAAATTTGGCCAAATGGAGCTGGGGCATGTGATACGGCCCATTTGGGCCTCAGCCCCATCCCAAACTGGGCCTAGACCCCTAAGTGGGGCCTAGAGTGTATTTAACACAACCATCGCAGTGGACCCCACAAGGTGTGCGAGTGCACCTCGTGTACTTGTGCACGATGTGCACTGGATGTGTCGAGCGGGTCAAACGACCGTTGATCGAGCTAAAACACCAAAATTTGTATTTCTCCCGCCAACAGTCCGTTTAAACCTGACGAGCTGCAACCTCCTAAGTGGCCCACCCTGGACACTATCCGAACCATTCATCAGGTTCGTGGGGTCCGTTCGACCAAAAATGTATAGGGTTTCGGACCCATGCATAGTAATGAGAAAGAGCGGACGGAATAGTTCGAAAGTCTTCGTACGGATTGGATCTAAGATGGCGGGCCCATCTGCGACCGTTTGGGTGGCCCATGATCATGCTGATCAGGCCATCCCAGTCATCCACCTCCTAGCTAAACCCACGCTCTCCCATTTCCAGGAATAACTGAACAATGGCCTACACCAAGGAAAGTAAAAAAGGAGAATTTCCTTTTTGGGAAGCAGGTGCTGGCACGCCCCTAGCGGTTCCTTGGGCCACGTGGGGCAATCATAGCCCTTCCCTAGGAGGTAGTACGAAATAAGAGAGAAGAATATCTCATCTCATGAGAAAGTGGTGAGAACCGGACTTTCTCGTGAGATGAGCCGAAACTCACATTTGAGGTCCAAAAAGTGGGTCCAATGCTGATCAGAAGTCCCATCTGGTCCGTTCAAATGGACCAGATCATGTCGAAATACAAGAGGTAGTGATCTGCCATTAATGGCCAGGTCATCTTCCCTGATAACCAACCCAAACGTGATCACAAGATGGGCCACACCAGACCTGAAAATTTGCTTTTCTAGTAGGTCAGGGCATCAACAATCCATCCCTAGGATCAGATTGGCCCCATGCACGGCAGTTTTTCAATCATGACCGTTGCAAAGGTGATTTTTCTCCCAGCCGTTGATGCCTTTTCTCTCTCCTATATAAGGGCACTGTTGCCCTTAGGATCCGCACTAGTGAGAGAGAAAGGAGAAGAGAGAGAGAGAGAGGAAGGAGAGTGGGAGAAAGAGAGAGAAGAGAGAGAATCCAGTGAGCGAGTCCGCAACCACTTGGCTCGACTCGACCCATCTCCAGCTTAACTCGGTCAGGAGTCGAGTTGCTGCCTCACTATATCCTGCAATTAGGAGTCCACCAGGTATAGGTCTTTCACTACCTTGGTCATTTCTTACAAACCATAGCTCCTTGCTAACTTAAGAATGGACGTCCACAGGTCCATTATTGTAGCTGCAACTGAGTCGAGTCGACTCAACCAGTATCAGAGTAGGCTAGGTAACTCCCGATCTCCCCTCATTTTTCTTACCATCCAACAACACATTGTCGTTGGAGTAATGATCAATTGGGATTGGAAATCTGGTTCTAGGCTGGACACTGTTAGTAGTACTGGGCCGAGCGTCCCATCTCTGTTAGCAACAGTCGGGTCGAAAATGGCTCCCAGATAGGCCACGAAATTTGGTTCAAACGGCCTTTGAGTAGCCATGAACCTGAGCTGATAACAGACTTCTATTAGTGCCGTGGAACGGATGAAAATCCAACCTCCATCAGGTTGTGTGTGATCGGGAAGAAAATCGGCATACATCAGGGCCAAGATCAGCCCTAGATCAGGTCGAAAACAGTCCCTCTGTTAGACCATATAGCTGGGATGAGACCGGCCCTTTTACCAGGGCCGAGAGCTAGGCTCAAAGACTCCCAAATGGACCGAATCCATCCCAAGTTCTGGACCATGGTGTGGTCTGAGCACAACCATGAGCATGGGCCAAGATTTGGCTTGCACGTAGCTCGGGCCCAGGCGCAATGGACCAAAATTAGGCAATGGGCCTATGTCCAAGCCTTACACACGGCGAGTGGGCCACACCATACGGCCAGTGGGCCTCACCTTAAAACAGGTGGGCCGCACCCTAAGAATCAGGTGGCTCGCACCCTGAAAGCTCAGTGGGCCATACCGCATGACGATGGGCCTCACCTCAGAATATAGTGGGCCGCACCACATCTAGTGGGTGGGCCACACATGAGATCCAATCTCAGTGGACCACACCTGAGATCAAAGATCAGTGGGCCTCACCATAATCTCAGTAGGTCGCACCACATTCAGTGGGTGGGCCGCACCTGAGATCAAAGATTAGTGGGCCTCACCATAAGATCAATGAGACCTCACCATAAGATACAATGGGCCTCACCATAGATTGCAACAGGCCACACAGTGGGCCTCACCATGAATCACAATGAGCTACCCGGCCCCATCTTTGGCTCGAATTAGGCCTGACAGCCAGGCTTAAAATGGGCCCAGTTCAGCCCGTAGTTAATAATAAGCTTGGGCCCAAAAGTTGGGCCACCTGTTATGACAAAAGTCTGGTGGGCCTAATCACTTTAAGACAAGCCCAAATAACATAACTTATGGGCCCTTTCTGAATCCCGCAAAACCTTCAATATGCTAGTAAATAAAAACCTTAAAAACTCTTGTCTAATGCAAGCTGGTCCTCTAGGAAGCTACTTGCGGGACTTTGGGCCACTAGCTACACGCGAATATTTGAATCAAGGGATTACGACCCTAAAGGTGATGATTTTCTTCCCCTTGAGCTTTTCATCTCTAAACTAGATTAGGGATAGTCTTTTATAATAGTCATAAATGATATCCTAGGAGTGGATGATCATACGACTTGCTTGCTTGAATACATGCCTTATAACTTTATTTAACCATTGGTTAGCTATTGTATATGTATCTTAGAAGTGATCGAATCTTTAATCTACTTGATCATATGTCATAGGACCGATCACTTGATTAGATTACTTTATCACATGTTTTAGAAATTCGTTAAATAACTAGATTAGTTCTATCTAAAAGTATTAGAAACACTTGATCAGTTTGCTATAGCTACATGTTTAGAACTGATAAGATATGGGCACGTGACTCTTGAATTATATACATGCTTGAGTTTTACTTTAAGTATTGAATCATGCTTATATCTTCATGTCTCACCCTCATATAATTGTATTGATTGCAAGTCACATATTGTTTGAAATATCTCTATGACAACTCCTAATTGAACAGAGTTCGAGCTTAGGGTGTAACAGAATGGATTGCGATGAAAATAGACCCTCAACATGGAGGTTATGATTAGTGGCAGTTGATTTATGGGGTTTACCATCTATGAAGTGATTCCATTTACCTGACTATGGAATGAACTGTACAACATTTATTACCGTCGCTGTTTACTCGTATTTAAACCATACATACCGTCTCATATTAGTCGTTACATTTAATGATTTCCATACTTCATCCCTAGTCAGTATATGGTGATAGTTCCATTGTATCAAGGATTTATTGGCCACGTGTTGATGGGTTCTATTCACACCCTAAGGCTGTAGACTCATGGGCTGGGGATGGTGATCATGTGACACTATGCCCGAGCCATCGGTGTGAGACCCGTATCCTATCATGTACCGTTTCGTAGGCTTCCATGGTCCTCCCGATTAAATTTCGATGACCCGCGATCTGTTATCAGTATTTACGTACAGTCTTAAGTCATGTCCTATATTCAAAAGTCAGCTCGACCCGAGACTTGTACCATTGCGACCGCGCTATCGCCACGGTTCCGACGCCGCGTCTCGCGGCCCAAAGTGATACCCGGGCCAGGAGATGTGGGCCCACCTTCAGTTCGAGGAAAATACTGCGCGTTGCAATTTCATGAGAATCTCTACAAAACATCACATCAATCCATCAATTAAGTATAAGCAACCCAACCCATCCCTCTCTCTCTTACAACCTCTCTCTCTCTCTCTCTCATCTCTCTCTCCCTCATTCTCCAAACAAACGTCCATGGCTTCCATAAAAGAGAAGTTAGTGTGGCCCACCTTCTTACCACTCAATCCCACCATCTAAAGGCCATCTCCACCGTTGAAATACATACCTTGGAGCTCTAGGGTGCGTTGATGGAAGAAGTCCAAGAAGATCAAAGGTGGGTGCATTTATTTGTTGATTTTGTGATTTGAGGGCCCACATATGTGGGACCCTCTTGATGTATACAATGTATAGGGAGGGCCGATAGTGGCGGGGTCCCTCCCCTCTCACGTTCAGCTCTCTCTCTCTCTCTCTCCTCTCTCTCTCTTCCTATTTTGTAGTCCCCACTACGATGCACGTATCTGACCCATGCCATCCACCTATGCGGGACCCACCACTGATGTATATGTTTTAAACCCACACCATTAATCTATTTATCGAAACCGTCCAGCAGCAAGGTTGTTGTAATGGGGCCCTGATGTGCATGTTTCTCCATGTTGTCCATCTATTTTGGCAGCTGCCACATGGGGCCCGCATGATAGTATGTGTGAGATCCGGACCATTCAGATGGTGTGGGTCCAACTTGACCTATACGTGTGGCACACCACACTGTCCAGAAGTAAGGACGGTGGATCCCACCTGGAGTCACATCCAAACTGTCCGCCCAATGATCGTCCAGGGCTGGACGTTTAAATATATAATATAATTAGTATATATATATATATATATATATATATATATATATATATATATATATATATAATACCTAGTGGGCCACATGTGGGACCCACCAGGCCGTGAAGACGATTGGCTAGTGCATCTCATAATAGCTATACCGCAGCTGTATTGACGTCATCGAGTCCCGTGGGACCACCATGATTTGTGTTATATCCCAACTGTCCATTGCTGGACGGTGGGATCCACCTTGCACGTGTGGGGTCTCCACCGTCCAGTTGGACGTGGACCCCACTTGCTGTGTGGGCTATAACCGCACGGCCACCCATGCGGCCTACCATGATGTATGTATTTTACCTCCACGCCGTTCATCTATCTTGCATCCCCACCGTCCATCTGTTTTACTGGTGGGCCAGAAGCCAGCATATTGCTACTGTTGTATCACGTCGGTAAGTTCTGGGCCCACCATTTCATAGTGTTGTATTCATACCGTCCAAATCTGGCCGGTGCTATGGGATGCACCGTGATGCTTAGATCTCATCCACTCCATCAAGCTGATAGGCGTGGGTCCACGTTGATGTATTTATTCTATATCATCTCCGTTCGTCTGTCCCGTTTTGTGGGCCATGATCGTGATGGGTGTTTTAATCCACGCCACTGCTCCAAAGTGAAGCAGATTCAACCTCAGATGTTCAACCATGGACCACACCCTGCTGCAGTGCTTCATCTGCACCGTCCACGTGCCCTGGACGGTGGTACCCATCTGGACTTGTGCTGATCAACACATGCTCCACGGTGGTGCATGTGATTGTCCACACCGTCCCTACCTTGCATCCAGCCGGCCGTCCGTTTAGGACGCTGGACACTGGACTCCATGTAATATTAATATATATTATAATAATATATTATATAACGTCGTGGTAGGCCTCACGTGAGACCCACCCGATGTTGACGGCAGCAAGTTCTGTGGGACCCACCCTGCACGTGTGAGGGTGGGGACCACCTTGATGTTCGTGTAATATCTAGGCCGTCCACCTGTTTTAGGTCCCAGTCGTCCATCTCTTGGACGGTGGGCCAGGGGCCACCCAGCAGCAATGTGGCTATTGTTTAGACGTCAGCAAGTTTTGTGGGTCACATACATGCATGATGTATGTGTTGTTGATCTACACCGTCCACACGCGTGGACCCCGCCCTGATGTATTTGATCCCCACCGTCCAGTAGCAGCGGACAGTGGGGCCTGCCTTGATGATACGTGTTGTATACACCGTCCACCCATGTGGGGCCAGCCGTGATGTATTTATTATCCGGCTCGTCCATTTGGGCAATGCTACGTGGGCCCACTTTGATGTATTTTATGGCCCATTCGAGAGGCCCACCTTGATATACGTGTGGCCCATTTGTGAGGCCAACTTTGATGTATTTTGTGGCCCATGAGAATGGCCCATAGTAATGTGTATTAGGCCCATGTGTAGGGCCCACCTGTTGTGTATTTAAGGCCCGTGTGATGAGTGGCCAATGTGATGTATTTGAGGCCCAGGTGCAGGGCCCACCTATTGTGTATTTGAGGCCCGTGTGATGAGGGGCCAATGTGATGTATTTAAGGCCCAGGTGCGGGGCCCACCTATTGTGTATTTGAGGCCCATGTGATGAGGGGCCAACGTGATGTATTTAAGGCCCAGGTGCAGGGCCCACCTGTTATTTATTTGAGGCCCGTGTGATGAGGGGCCAATGTGATGTATTTGAGGCCCAGGTGTAGGGCCCACCTGTTGTGTATTTGAGGCCTGTGTGATGAGGGGCTAATGTGATGTATTTGAGGCCCAAGTGCAGGGCCCACCCGTTGTATATTCAAGGCCGGTTGAAATATGTGATTTTGCCATGTTGTATGTGGGCCGCTCCTTAGAAGCAATGTTGGTTAAATGTCCACATTGATGAACAATGATGGTTGAATGTTCACATTGTGACCTTTCATAGGCCTTGTTAGGCCCATTCTTACCGATCCCGATTGTCGAGGCCGATTATCGATCGATTTCGATTATCATGACTAATTGTTGATTCCGATTGACATGACCAATTTGCCGATTCCAATTATTGATCGATTTCGATTATCGTCGCCGATTGCCGATTCTGATTGACGTGACCGATTTTCCGATTCTAATTATCGATCGATTTTAATTGACGTGACCGATTTGCCGATTCCGATTCTCATGGTCGATTGTCGATTCCGATTGTCGGGGCCAATTGTCGATTAGCGATCGAGGCCAATTATCATGACCGATTTACCGATTCCGATTATTGATCAATTCCGATTGTCGTGGCTGATTACCTATTCTGATTGACATGGCCGATTTGCTGATTTCAATTGTTGAGGCGAATTCTGACTCCGATTGTCGAGGCTAACTGTTTAGGCCGATTCTGATTCCGATTGTCGAGGCCGATTTTGATTGTCGATTCCGACTCCGATTGTCGAGGTAGATTGTTGAGGCCGATTCCTATTCCGATTGTCGAGGCCGATTATCGAGGCCAGTTCCGATTATCGATACCGAATCCGATTATTGAAGTCGATTCTGATTGTCGAGGCCGATTCTGATGATTCTGATAATCGAGGTCGATTCTGATTGTCGAGGTCGATTCCGATTGTCGAGGCTGATTCTGATTGTCGAGGTCAATTGACGAGGCCCAATGTGATTTATATGCGGCCCGTATTTGAGGCCCATTGTTATGTGCATTCAGCCCGTGTTTGAGGCCCAATGTGATATATATGCGGCCTGTATTTGAGGCCCGTTGTGATGTATATTCAGCCATGTTTGAGGCCCAATGTGATGTATATAAGGCCTATGTGATGAGGCCCATTATGTTGCATTTGAGGGCCAAGCGATGTAGTCCATTGTGATGTATGTTAGGCCCATCGTGATGTATTAAGCTCTTGAGTGAGACCCATGGTGTTGTATATTAGGTCCTTGTATGAGGCCATGGGTCTACTATATGTTAGGCCCTATGTAGGCCATCCCTTGGGGGCAATGTTAGTTAAATGTTCACATTGTTGAGGCTTATTATTGATACCGATTATGAGTATGTGACAGCATAACATCATGATACATGCCCATACACATCATCTGCATGTTTGTTATGAGATGTGATTGACCATTGCATATGTCATTGGGTAGGTTGCTATGAGACTCCCTGATAGGTGGAGATTATCTCACATGAGCGCACGATATGCGTAGGATTGATGCATGATTAAATTGTATGACTCATGCATCTTGCATTGTATGTTATGAGTACTGTACGCCTTAGCAACATCAGGGCCATGGCCTCTACAGGCATATTATGGATGGCCAAATGGGACACTGAAAATGTTTGGTTCTAACACATGGGTGCCATAGATGTCCCTAGGTGAAAATTCCTAAACCTCCGTGGCCAGGAGACGCCCCAACGTCGAGACCGAGTGGATAATATGAGTGCATGAGGGCCGTATACCACTAGGCCGCGTCTCTCACTGTGTCGTGGTCAGTTGGGAAGGGGTGTGACCTTACTCGCCTGAGTAAGGGGGCAATGTCTAGGTTAAGTTTGACCAGCTTGAGCAATGGCCAGGATTTCGGTTGGGGCGCACGACTAACTTGAGATCAGAAGTTTACCACATTGAGTTTTACTATCCAAATTTAGGTATGGGACTGGTTTGGACAGAAGCCCTTGTTATGGACCACATAGCTTACGATACTACGTACTATCATCCTGACTTCACATTGGTCATTTCATTTGCATCGTATATTGCATTACATCTGCAGGCATATGACATTTTTTATTACTATGTTTCTCCACTTATATGGCCTAGATAGACTTGACAAGATTTACATATTGCATTGTACCCTCGACACCTGATACTTGGCTCTCTTTGACTCCTCATTTGTATAGCTAATCTGTAGTGCGTACTCTGATATCGTATGATTTATGATGTTGCCAATATTTCTGATATTGTATGATTTTGGCATTGTAATTGTGTGCTTGGCACTTATCTTGAGCACACACTTACACCATCCTCTAAGCTTTTTATAAGCTTATGCATGATAGATGCGTGCAGGTGGCGTTAGGTTGCCGTAGAATGGAGCTTAGAGCACGCAGCGTCTTCTGGAGCTTTAATTTTCGATATATGTATTTCCCTTTCAGCATTGTATTCAAATGTTTATATTGGTGGATATGTGATGATGATGCTGCCTTTGTAATTTGGGAATGCTTGTAGTTATGCTTCTTATGAGAAAAATGTACATTAGAAAAGCCTCCTTGTAGGATTCCAGGATCGGAACCTGGCGTATGGATGCCGGGAGCAGAGAATGGGGTACTACAGAGGCTGTTGGCACCAGATTCAGTGATCGAAAATTTTGTGAGCCTAGTTTCCAAGTTTGGGGTGTGACAATCGGACTATGCTAGTGATGAGCCCCCGTAGTGACCTTGAGTTTTTCTAAACCGGCTGATTGTAATTGGACTAATAATGGTTTGGCTAATCATGCATACATGGCACAAACCAGCGTCTATCGCTAAAGTACGTGATGTATGATTGCCAGTCGTTATGCGGTACGTGATGTGCTTCATTAACGGCCAGCCTCTGTCCAACTGGATAAGAATTCCCTGGTGGATGATTGCATGGGTGACGAGCCCAATATCCGCATAGATGAGCATCCCCAGGGCGATGATGCATTCACGCATTCATGTATATAATAAGATTACACATATTATGTTATGGTTGTCTGGATGTTTTGTGTTATTTCTTGTCTTGGGCAACGGTGTGTAATCTTGAGGGGAAATCACACTTGGCTGACCACTCATTCATCAATGTTCAACCGTACAGAGGATGCAGGTACAGGGGCAGATGGATACGGAGCAGACCCGGAGGCGGTTGCAGTCGAGGAAGAGTTTTACGATGAGGAGCCACACCAGGAAGTGGCTGCATATTATGGCTTGAACCAGTAGATTCAGTTGTGATAGTTTGTTTTGAACATTTACATTTGAGGTTTTGTATTTGGCTCCCAGCTAAGTGGACCAGGATAATATTCTCATCTTGATTTTATTTATGCTATGCTTGATTCTCGCTATTTGTGCTTTGCTTTAAATTGATTGTCATTAATATTTCTATTAACTCCCGAGTTTTTGGGATGCGAATCATATACTCGGGTTTTGAAAACCGGGGCGTTACAGCAGGACACCATTGTGCATTACCTTAAGGAGATTGGGGCCCTTAGTAAACAATTAGAATATCGATCATGGCATCTAGCTGAGTCAAACATTCTGATTCCTATGGGCACAACAAGTCCAAACCACGCTCATGCAAACAGATGAGTACTTGGTACAAAATTTCATTTTCCTCCATCTCATTTCATGTATGATTTGCGCACCTAATTTTTTCAAAAGACAAAAAAAATCCTTTTTCCCTTATCCATGCATACAAAAAAAAAAAAAGAAAGATCATATAAGGATTCCAAAAAAAAATAAATCCTTCAGTCAACTCGCGAGAGCCTCTGGTGAGCTCCTTTTCTCTTGGTCATCCTCTCCAAAAGGTAAGTATTTCTCCCCCTGTTCCAACTCTTCAATCCTTTTGCTAAAGTGCTCTTTCTTCTCACAGGTATTGAAGCTCTTCGACCATTTAGCTATCTAAGCCATCTTCGAAGACCGCCCAACACAATGAAGCATCTGGGCCGATCCAACTGTCAAGGAAGACATCTGAATCAATCAAAGTGGATGGATGTGCTTTCGAGCAGACAAAAGAACTAAACGTTGGACCTTCTTGATCACCCCATCTAAGACAAAAGCAGGCATCCAATCCTCATCACAATCGTCTAAAAGGAAAATCTAACCATCCACACTATTAAGAAGTGAAGGGACATGATCTCTACTGTCAATCATCACATACAAGCCATCCAAGGGGGCCGATCTCTGATCCAAGCCATTAAGAGGCTGATGTAGCCCATCCAAAGAAACATCCAAGTCATCCAAGCCATCCAATAGGTAGGTCAGCCCCTCCAAATCAACCATGTCCTTATCCTCACCATCAAAAGCTACAACTCCTTCCAACAAACCCATAATTTCACTCATGGCCTCCCTAACAACACCATCTCCACCATCCGACCTCCTATACATGGATGCCCAACCAAGATCTAAATTTCCAACAACATCTCCATCAATGGGTGCATTCAAGGCAGCCCCAACAACTACATTTAAGTTCTCTCGTCAATAGCTCCCTCTAAGAACCCATTAAATGCCTCACCTTGGACATCAATGGGAGAGTTATTGACTCAAAGAGAGTCCAAGAGAATCTTTGATGATAATGGCCCACCTAACCCAACCAAAGGCCCCTCCAATCATCACCATCCATAACAAAGAAAGGGATAAGTAAAGAAGAAAATAAAAGGAGGAAAAAAGGAGAAAGGAGACAATATGGCATGATTCAAATTGAATGATCAAACAGTGCAGTGTACACAGATGACATAGAGAATGTTCTAATGTTCTGAACCAAAACAAGATGAAGCAACTCCTGTACAAAGTGATGAGCGGCCCTCAAGGTGTCGCCCATCCTTGGTTTCTGCTCTCATGTAACGCCGTGAAAATTGGTGGTCGAGCAAAGCTCAGCTCCCGAGTTCCAATGCATCACTTATGCAACTAAATGAATGATGATTAAATGTTGTCTGTATTAGTATAATGAACATGAGTGAGATTAAGCCAAAACAGCATATCATACTCCAAAGACAGTTAAATTGCAAGCGGAAGACTAGGATATATAGATAAAATATATAAACTATGGTGAGTCTCCAGAGTGTGATAAGGTTACTAGGTTAAATAATTACAAGTACAATCCTAAAATATACCAAATGTGTAAGGTACTCTAGTCAATATCCCAGAAAGCCCCGTCGATCAGGACACGGCTCACAGAAACCCACCTGAAACTGCATAAAGGAGGAATCCTCCTCATTCTCATAAAAGTCCGGCTCCGCTTCGCAGCATCGCCATCATCTGAAACTCAAACAAGTCTGGTTGGTGTGTATAACACCGTCCCGTAATGTGGGAGTGAGTAATCAACTCAGTGGAACAATAAAGCATAGGTTAACATGTTATCAATTCAGTCAAGCAGTAATGATAAAGCAGTACAATAACAATTCTAACTACTCTTATTTAATGCAAGTATGAAATGACATGATGAATACCCTTGCCAAACCACACTCATGCAACACCATCTTACGTTCGTGATATGCGTTCATCCCTCAGTGCTCCACATATACCAGGCACATGCAGTGCAATGATGAGCATGATTATCGAGTAGTTATTAGTCCATTTCAAACAGTAGGATTATGAAACTTAGGTACCTCCCTTGTATCATTCCCAAACATGATCCATTCTAGGGTCATCAGCCCTAACAATATACGTTAATGTATTTCTAGGTCGCTACAAAGGCTGCCAGGGCTGTTACGCACAATGGTTACACCACTCTCCCATCACCTCTTTAACAGTTTATCACTATACAGATACAGGCCTAGTTCATACTCTATATACCATGGTAAAACTCTAAGGCTCACCGCAATTTCAGAGTATGCTCGAGGTCACTACAAAGGGCTGCCAGGGCTGTTACACGCATTCGTTGCACCACTCCCTCATGACCTTATCAATTTAGGCTGACAACACGAATATAGTGTCCCATACCACCATAATCGGCTCACAAGTCTGGTTGCTCACTGGTCACTACGGGGAGGCACATGGCCCGAGCGTAGACTGACAGCTCGACCACGGTGTCCCATACTACTATGCCCGGCTCATGAGTCTTAGCGGATCGAGGTACCATCGTTAACGGGATTTCACTGGTAAGTTTGGTACCCTAAGTTCAAGCAGTAGCGTCCAAACATGGTGAACATACATAAGACAGATCGAGTTACTTGACGAGCCTAACTAGCTCGAGCGCCCGTTGAGTTGTATGACATGAAGTGCATAAGCACTTCGTGTGGCCTAACCACTGTCGACAAGCAACGCACGACTCAGGTTCGTAAAACACATCTTACGTGGTGAAATGAATCTCAACCACGATCTCAAGTCTGGTACCAATTGTCTGGACTATAAACATAGTCCCAAACTCATTCAACTATATATAGGTAAAGTAGTAATAGATCAAGATTCAAATCATACAATCAAAGTCTGATAACATCCGCTTAGGGCTGTCAGGGATGTTGCACGCACTCGTTACACCACTCCCCCATCACCCTTCACGACACTTATGGAATACAACATAAACATGAATTTAAACATATGCATTACACAGATAAAATCATAGAATCAGTTGAGCATGTTATGAAGTACAACATAAGCATGAGTTTGTACATATTCAATACCTAATCACACAGATATCTAAAGAAATCATACGCATAGTTAAAGAAGTTGAGAATCATATCTCAACACCCTTATACATTACAATTTACTAACTACTACTCATTCAGACATTTCAACAAACACTTTAAACTACATACATCAACATACATGACATATGTTGATCACATAAGCATTAGGCCAAATCCTTTCACTAGGGAGTTGCCCCAATTAAAACATGCATGCACCCACGACGGATAGTCATGGCAAGCAGGAATCCAAGTTTTATGTTCATTCAATCATTTCCACAAACACTTGGGCTACACGTTTTAGCATGTATAGTGTATATTGGTCGTAGCGTGGATTAGGGCAAATCCTTTCGTCAAAGGGGTATCATCAATACAACAATCATATATCCATCACAATTAGTCGTGGCGAGCACGAATGAGAATTCTATACTAATTCAGTCATTTTCACAACCACTTAGAATACACTATTTCAACATACATAGTGTATGTTAGCAAAATATGTATTAGAGTGAGTCCTTTCGCCAAACAAGTATTTTTGCACATATAATATATTCATACAGCAAATAATCATGGCAAACATATCTCCAAAATTTATACATATACGGTACTTTCTAGAATACACTATTTCTACATACATAGTGTATATTAGCAAATCATGTATTAGGGCGAGTCCTTTCGCCAACTAAGTATTTTATCCATATATATTATATTCATATAACAAATAATCATGGCAAACACATTTTCAAAATTTATACGTATACGGTATTTTCTACGAATACCTAGAATATGTAAAATTCCATATTCATTGTCTTTAATCGAAACGGAAAACAGACAGCACTTTGTATATGTGCAATTGCATGTAGATCATGAATCTATCATTATCTGACATTAAAAGCGTTGAAAACCATAACCTATACATCTAAAGTTCGCACCTTTTGTCGTAGAATTGTAACAGATACGATAGGTTTGCTAAGCTTCCGTATTCGGCAGTTTGGTAACCTATAGAATGAAATAGGTTAGATATTTCATAACATACAACTATCAACACCCCAAATCAGATTAGGGTTAGGGTTTCTTGCCTAGAAATGACACCGAAATCGCTGGAAAAGCGATTAGAACGGAGTGGTGGAGCATGGATAGCAGCAGGGTAGAAGGGCAGGAAGACTCTCCCACATCTCCCATACGTTCTCTCACTTTTCTCTCTTCTCTCTCTATGGTTTCTCTCAAATTCGTATGGCTGTGAGAGAGAGGGTTTTAAGGTCCTTATATAGCCTAAAAACACTCTAAAATAGACTTGTGGTCAAGGTATACTTAGGTTATAACCAAAGCGACCATTTTTCAGCTCAACGGAGGACTTCTGACGGCCCTTTTTCTGTATGCGGTCGGACTTAAGCTCACTAACACTAGATCTAGGTTCAGCCAAGGTTTCGTTGCAGTCGGCTTCTAAGATCACGCGTGGCGAACCAGTTTCAGTTCAACGGTCAGTGGATCTCGATCGGAGATTCTGAGTACATGGATATATTTATAAAATTTTTCCTGATCCAAGGGTGTATTTAGGTCAGATTCTGACGGTCTAGTTGCTTACTAAATGTCCGCAAGTAACAAGTCTCAGATTACTATTTGAGATATTTATTTTCAAAGAAAACCAAGTGTTTTCACACTCCTCGCTCCGGACTCAAGCGAACAACCGTGGGACATTGTCTGGATTTGATTTCCGAGATGGTTGTCAAGCCCAGCAAGGCGGTCCTAAGTCCTTAACTTTGTATTATTCGGACTCCCAATGTGCGGTTCAGACCTGATACGGAGTTTCAACGTGCTCCCGAGAGCAGTCGAGTAATGAGTTTGATCCTAGATTTTAGGGTAACCTAGCGTGAATGATTCTATAAGTTTTGGTTCTTGCAGATCGTATTTAAAGTGGATCAAACGGATTTCGTAGCTAATCTAGCTTAACACTTAGTTACTTTGTCAAATTTCTAAAGGATTTAATCCTAAGTGATTTCTGTCTGAGGTGGTACCTAGGCCTTTGTAGTTTGTATATAAGGTGATCCCAATTACTTAGAAAAATTGAAAGAGCAAGGTGGTGAAGGGTGGGGTTTGTGAAGGAAATGGGTTCAGAAGCGGTTTTAAACTTTGGTATTGAGTTCTGACAAGTTAATTAGGTGTTAGGATTGACCCATTGCCTAAGGACATCTAATTCCAGGCTGGCAAAAATTCGGGATGTTACATCTCACTTGTGGAGGATTGGCTCATGGGACCCGTGGTAGGTGAGATTGCAAGTTTAGTCAATAAGTGGCCCTTAGGAGCCGTCAATACCTCTGATGGACTTTAACTTTGTCTGAATCATATAAAACCTTCTCAAGATATCAGATGGTGAAAAGCAAAGCCTGGAGTGGGGTGTTAAGTGCAAAAATGGTCAACTGTCGATGGATGGTGCAATCTATGATACAATCTATCAAAAGCATGATCTAGGCCGTTCAAGACCTCCCTAAGGCATCTGAAATGGGGTAAAAAAAAAAATAAAGTTTACAATAGACACATCAAGTGTTAGAGTCCAACCGTTAATAAAAAAAACCTTAAAATCCAAACACAACATGGTAAGTCTACCTTTTCAATAAAAATCGGCATCTATGGTGACCGTTGGATCATGATCTGATGGACCGGATCATCTTTTAAAATATATTAAAAAACATCATAATAAAAGCCAGCATCAATTACGATCGTCGATTTCGCGATCTGATGGACTGGATCCTTTTTAAAAATATCCTAAAAAACTAACGTCGATCATGATCCGATGGACTAGATCATATTTAAAATTTTAAAAAGTATTTTAATAAAATCCAGCATCCATCATGACCGTTGATTTTACAATCCGATAGACTGGATTATTTTTTAAAAATCACAAAAATATCTCAATAGACACAAGCATCGATTATGACCGTATGATTTCATGATCCGATGGACTTGATCCTTTCTAAAAATCATTAAAAAAATATTCAATAAAAGTCATCATCAATTGTAACCATCGATTTCACGATCTGATGGACTGGATCATCTTCAAAAAAATATTCTAATAAAAACTAGCATCGATTGCGACAATTGATTTCACGATATGATGAACTGGTATGGATCTTATATATATATATATATATATATATATAAACTGGGATCAATCGCGACTGTCGATTTCATGATCCGATGGACTGGATCACTTCCAAAAAGCATAAAAATGTTTTAATAAAAACCGGCATTAATTCGACTGTCGAGTTCGTAATTTTAAAAACCATTTAAAAATATACCCCTAGTAGAACACTCACAAAATTATCCCCAATAAGTCACACTACAACAATGGGATGATGGAACTGATTGACCATAAATCGAAATCTTGATCATGAATGTCAAACTAATCTTGATCATGGTTGGACAAGAGGAAAGAAAATTGATTTGTTATATTCCTAGTTATCATCCCCAATAGATCTAACTCGGTTGCCCGACCGTGGGAAGATGGATTAGTCCTTTGCATGTTTCTAATAAAAACTATTTCGCTTAAAATCCCATAGGCATCCTTAGTAGAGATAATTATGTAGGTTGGATCATGTTTACAAAAGTCATTTACAAAAAAAACCCCCACGAAGTATCGCTCCTTAGTGTGAGGCGACTTTTATATATCTAAAAAAAACTTCAAAAAAATGCCAGGCTTCCGAGGCACTAGGAGATCTTCTATATCTCTAGGTGGGGGGTTACTGTAAAAGCAAATAAGATTTGATGATTCTCGATTTTCCCTGAACCGTTAGATCCGCATGCGCACAAAGTACAGTCAGTTTGAACTCAAGATGACAGAACAATCGTGCTAAATGTTAATGTTATGAATGGATGACATGTTCAATCCTAGTCAGAAGAAACCACTCAGAAATGTGAAAAAGATAAACTATAATCTAAGTATCAAAACTAACAGACTGCATGAAAAATGATCACCTGCACATACTTAGTCTTAGATATTTTTATACCTTAATCGAGTTCAGGTCGGCATAGTAAGATCCCTGTAAGGCGACAAAAAGTGCAGGGTAAGCTAATCACTTTGATGATTAAATGAAACAATTACTCTTGGGGTAATCCGAGAAGCAATGAACATTTCAGTTCTAGACAATATCCTCATAAGACCACAGAAAGCACAAGGGCTCTACTATGCTAGGTTCTTCCAATCTTAGTACCGATTATGAGAGAAAAGGTTGCGATTGGTTGCCCGTAAAGCTGCAAAAAGTACATGGATAATCGCAATGTTTTCCCCAAACCCCCATGATATGTGCAAGTCATCTACTTTCGAATAATCAATTGACTCGGATACAAAGGTAGGCAATGAGTTTAGACCGCATTCTAATCTAACTATAGAAGGCAGGGTGTCCACTTGCTTTGGCATTCAGTTGCACATAACCTCTTCCAAAGATGAGCATTTGTAGACACCCCTGAAATTGCAATTTAGACCGCTACTATTGAAGTGTGAATGTATGACAAAGGAATTAGAGGGGGGTGAATAAGACTTTTCAATAATTATGCTAATTTAAAATCCTTATTGCATAGCTTAAACTAATCTCTAGTTAAACCAAGCAAGGCAATCTAACTCCAAAGGCTTCCAAGCTAATAGAGGGTCCAATCTCATAGACTTCTAAAGATATATCAATCAAGCAACTAGTCAATAGCATTGTGAACATGTGTGAATAGAATATGCTACTCATTAATCCTAAGCATTCATCTTATCATGCATACATATCTAAGCATTCAAACATATAAGAATGATTTAAACAAATACACAAATGTCGATCCCAAACACAAGCATATATAGTGGTTCGACTATGTGCCTACTCCACTCCCGGCGGACTCACTCTCTCTTAGAGTGTGCCGGATTTCACTATGAAAAGATTTTAAATTAGGTTTACCTTAAACCTTTACAAGCTACACAAGGTATTGCCTATATAAGATAATTAATCAAGCCTACACAAGGAAATCACACATACCTACACAAGGAATTAGGTCCTACACAAGGACACTATACGTATTCTCCCGTCGGAGGCCTACAAAAGGTCTTAGTGAGTTTGAGAAACAAACTCTGAAACCAAATCCTACACAAGGAAGAGGTTTCAGACTCTTTGGACTCTTATACTTACTTGTAAGTAGGTGAGCCCTCTTGTTGCACTTCTTGGGTTGCTAGATCTCTGCTCTCTCGTGCTTCAATCAGTTCCCTAATGCTCCCCCAATCATGTTGCTATTTCTTTGTCAAAGTTTCAGCTCCAAGATCAATTTCCTTGCATTGGGTGTTTCGGTAAGGTTACCAAAGTAATAGGAGTGGGTTGAATCTGAAAAGGTCGAGCTATGTCCTAGAGGGGGGGTGAATAGGACTATGCCAATAAAAATTAATAAGCAGAATATAAACAATAAGATAGCCAAATGAATTGTAAATAACCAAAGGAAATAATAACCTGAAAAATCTAGTATTAAGAGATTGATACAAACTAGGTTCTAAGGATAACCTAACACCAAAAACCAATGGTTTATGGCTGGACAACTTTACTAGAAAATGGGTGAATATCAAAAGCTCAAACTAAAGAGGATATGAAAGAAATAAAAACTAATATATTACAACATTCACCACACAATGCTGAAAAGTAAAGATTACAACATTTAAATCCACAAATACATCCTACACTCTTAAATCATAAAAGATAAAGAAATAAACCACATATTTACCAAACACAAAGAATTATAGTGGTTCGCTTGTGTGTACACCAACTGTTAAACAACCGCCACACAACTACTCCACTCCTAATATCCTCACATAGTGGATATTAGCGTTCATTATGAAATAGGTTTTTCAAGGTTCTCCTAAAACCCTCACAATTGTGTCTTTCAAGTGGGCTTACACAATTCAAAAACCCAACACTCTGAGTTTTCTGGATCACCCCATATAAATTAAAAGAAAGATTTTTCTAGCACAATCTCAAAGAAACCAAAAGAATAAGATTTACAAAATAGTAAAATACTTATCTGGATATTCTCCTTTGTTGCAGCCCGGTAGAACCAATTCGGAGTAGAAGTTCAATCATAGATGTTCAATGTTCACACTCACTATTGAAATGGTTCTAAGTTCTAAATGGATTTTAGATTAAATCACCTTGGGCTCGCTTGATTTGATTTTGATTTCAAGAAAGGGGAAAATTTCAATCCCTTATTCAAATAAGATTGGAATATAGAATACAAAACCAAATGTAAAAAGATAATTAAAGAGAATATTAAATGAGCACTAAATAGCTAAAGAATATCACAAATTTATCTCTCAAAGTGGTGTCTTGATTTTGCTTGAATTGGATACAAAACTCTGAAAATTATGCTTTATTTATAAGTGCAAAAATCGTCCACTTGACTAGCCCAGAGGTTGGCTCGACTGGTCGAAGGACCAACAGACATTTGAAATTTTGAGCGCGATAAGATCAGGTCATTCCACGACTGGTCGAAGGACCTGCTTGACCGGTCGAGTGGCCTCCACGACCGATTGAGTCTTGTCCACGATAAGTCGTGTGGGACTCAATTTAGTTGCTGGACTTTGAGTCGAGCCTGAAGGACTGGTTGAGCACAGGTCGATCACTGTTCACTCGACCGGTCGAGCAGTCTCTGGGACTGGTCGAGGCTTTATAAAAAATTTCAAAAATCATTAACAAACTTAGGACAGGTCGAGGAATTTCTTGGACTGGTCAAGCTAGTGCTAGGACTTGTCGAACATAATCTAAGATTAGTCGAAAAATAGACTATGCACTTATAAAGTGACCCAATTAAATTATGTATTCAAAATGACCTATCCTATGGTCAATCTAGGGTCATTCATACCTTAGCAGCGATGTTTGAACATTGAAACATCTTTTTCTTCGGTTGATTGTTGTTCTTTGAAGATCACGAAGCTTGTTATCTTGACATATGATGAAGCTTAAACTTGAGACATTTTGAAGCTTCAACTTGAAGTATTTTGAAACTTGAATTTGTAACCTTAAGAAGCTTGAACTTAAAATATCCTGAAGCTTGAGATTGAGGTACTTGAGTTGTATTTCACCATGAGCTTTGAGTACCAAAGTAATGACTATTGAATCTTTGAAAGCTTGAACTATCAGTTGATGTTTTACTTGAATTCTGATGCTTGAATCTCAAAACGGAACACCTTGTAATGGATCATCTTGAGCTTGTATAAGAATTGTATTTGACATGAAGATAAGCTACACAAGATAGAACATTTAAGAGGTTTTAGTGCTACAAAATTTGACAATCATACGAGTTAGAAAACATAGCATTACAATCTCCCCCTTTGTTAAATTAGTGACAAAACACACTATATAATAATAAGATAAGCATAACACACACAGTAAAGAATCATGCATCAGTTTTAGCCTGGTCAAAGAATCATGCACCAGTTATATACAGGTTAAAGAAATATGCATCAATATTCTCCCAACAATACTCCCCCTTACTTCCAACTTCATGCAATGAAAAATTTGTCTACCTATCCACACTATTGCACATTATCATAAACATTATCATAAATTCTCCCCCTTTTGTCTCAATATGACAAAGGAAAGAGCGATAAAGGAAGTAGATCATTAAAGAAGTAAATAGAAGAGAAAAATAAGAGAATAATGATTAAGGGAAGTGCACAAGTAAGTTAACCAAGTTAAATAAATCCAAAAGAAACCAAGTTTAAGCGTGTCCAAGCCAAAAAAAAAGAGAGAAATTCAAGTATCTTAAAAGTTATTACAAACCACAAATTCAAATCCTAATCTAAACCCGATGAAGGAGCATGTATGAAAGGGTCAATTTGATAAAGTCCCTTGTTAATGCACTTCAGATACTTGCGCATATATTTGAATTGCATATCATGGGACACATTCATGTTTTCAACCTTCTCCTCTAGTGAGAGCAAACGCGCATCAAAGTCAGGATCATCTACTTAATTGAATTCGATTTCGTCAAAAATATCATCTATATTGATGTCATTTGGAGGTAAATCACCCTCCTCTTCATTTGTGGCATCAGCTCCACCAGCACCCACATTAACTTGACCGGGGGCCAACCTTAAGTTCATCTTGTTAATATTTGAGTTGTTGAAGATTAAGTGGTGAATGGGAGCTTCCCCAATAGGTTTAGCCACTAGACGATGGGTGGCTAACATAGTCATAAGATAAGCGAAGGGAATGTCACTGTGTCCAGGATGGAGATGGAATTGAATGGTGCAATGACAAATTAGAGAAGGAAGACATACAGAAGTTCCAGAAATGATGGAATGAAGAATACGAACCATGAAAGTAACGAGTTCAGTTTTGTTACCAAATCGAGGATAAGCATTAGAAATGAAAATCCTATGAAGGATTCTGTATCTGGGTAACAAATACTTTGAGGCAAGTACATTTTCAGCACGAGTCCATTTCGCATCTATATTTCATAAAGCTCTAGTCATCATTCGCTTCTTAGTTTCAGATGGTTTTGCCACTAGAATGCTAATGGAAATACCTTCGTCATTGACAGGTATATCTATTAATCCAGAGATAAGGTGACGGTCCACCTCTCTTGGACCTTCTCTGGTTGAGATAATAAATGTCAGATTTTCTGTAGAAAAATTAGTAATGCAAGCATACATAGCCTACGCAATGGAGCGGTATGCATGCCCACCCCAATGTAGTATGTTATTCCATCCTACAGACTGAAGGAGAGGAAGGATATCAAATGGATCCAAATGATCAACATTAACTGGCCGTTCAACTATAACATTGTGCAACCGAATATAATCCAAAGAAATAGTCTTGTCTTCCACTAATTCACGAATATAGTGATATCTAATGTCAATATGCTTGGTTCGTAAATGCTCGATTGGGTTTTTAGAGATATTAATTATGTTTGAATTATCACAATATACGACCATCAAATCTTGCGCAATTCTGTAATCTCTTAGCATTCTTTTCATCCAAACAAGCTGAGTGCATGCATTACCTACAATGATATCTAATGTTAATATGTATGTAAATTCAATTGGGTTTTTAGAGATATTAATTTGTTGAAAGCGATACGGAACTTTATTTTTTACTTAGCCAAGAAACTAAACAATTTCCTACATAGAAATAACCACCACTGGTTGATTTTCGATCATCAATGTTAACATCCCAATCAGCATTCGAGTAACTAGCTAATTGCACAGTGGTATCATGTGGATACCAGAGACCAAGATTTACTGAACTAGCGACATATCATATAATCCGCTTAACAACAATTAAATGTGACTCTTTAGGGTTAGATTGATATCTAAAGCAAATTTCTACGATAAAAGCAATATCAGGTCTACTAACAGTTAAATAAAGCAAACTACCTATCATACTGCGATACAGTTTAAGATCTACATTCTTACTTGTAGAGTCCTTTGAGAGTTTTAAAGTAGTACTCATTGGAGTATCAAAATTTTTTCCACTCTCAAATCCAAACTTTTTAACTAAGTTCAGAGCATATTTGGTTTGAGAAATAAAGAAACCATCATGTTGCTGTTTAACTTGCAACCCTAGAAAATAATTCAATTCTCCAACCATGCTCATTTCAAATTTAGACTTCATGAGATCTGCAAACTCAACAGTCATATCAGCACAGGTAGATCCATAAATAATATCATCAACATATATTTACACTATAAGAATATGATCATTATGTTTCTTTACAAACAATGTCTTATTAACCCTTCCCATTATAAAGTTATGACTTAATAAAAACTTAGTCAATTTTTCATATCATGCCTTGGGAGCTTGTTTCAAACCATAAAGTGCCTTTTTTTAGGCGATAAAAATGATTAGTATGCTTAGGGTCTTCAAAATTCAAAGGTTGTTCAACATACACTTCTTCATGTAAATCATCATTCAAGAATGCACTCTTTACGTCCATTTGATAAATGTTGAATTTTTTAAAGCATACAATGGATATTAATAGTCTAATTAATTCAAGATGAGCTACTGGGGCAAAGATCTCATCATAATCGATGCCTTCTATTTGAGTGTACCCTTGTACAACCAGCCTAGCCTTGTTTCTAATGATATTACCAAGTTCATCAGGCTTATTTTTGAAAATCCATTTTGTTCCGATAATGTGTTTATCTTTCAGTCTTGGAACTAAGTACCAAACATCATTTCTAACAAATTGATTAAGCTCTTCTTGCATCGCACAAATCCAGTTTTCGTCAGTAAGAGCTTCTTTTACGTTAGCCGGTTCTATCTGAGATATAAAGCATACGTAGTTACACATATCTTCAAGTTGTCCACGAGTGCACACACCAGTAAGAGGGTTTCCAAGAATTTGATTAGAAGGATGGTCTTTAACTGTCCTCAGTTCAGTATTATCTTAACTTGATGAAGAGTCTGATTTATCAATTAAAAGAACTTCATCATTTTCTGAACTTGAGACAGGTGTATTCAAGTGATCATTAATAACCACATTAATGGACTCTTGAATTACACCAGCCCTCTTGTTAAGAACTCGATATGCTCAACTATTTAAAGCATACCCTAAAAATATCCCTTCATCACTTTTAGTGTCAAACTTACCCAGATTTTCTTGGTCACGTAAGATGTAGCACTTGCTGCCAAAAACTTGAAAATATTTGATAATAGGCTTCTTATCAAACCACATTTCATAAGCCATTTTACTATTTAATTTTCTATTATAAACATTGCTAATTATATAACAAGCAGTATTTACAACTTCGGCCCAAAGAGTTTTAAGAAGCTTTATACTATTTAACATTACATTTGCTATTTCTTAAAGCACTCTATTTTTTCTTTCTACTATACCATTTTGTTGTGGTGTTTTGGGTGTAGAATATTCATGTGATATTCCCTGATCAATGCAAAACTTTTCAAAATAGATATTTTCAAATTCCGAACCATGATCACTGCGGATCTTAAAGACTTGTGATTCTTTTTCTATTTGGATACGTTTAAGTACCCTTTTTACTTCATCGAGAGTTTCTGATTTGTCTCTTAAGAAGACTATCCAAGTGTACCTGGTAAAGTCATCAATAATTACCAGTATGTACTTCTTGCCACCTCGACTCTCCGTTCTGGTTGGTCCAATAAGATCTATGTGGAAAAGTTCAAGCAGTTTATATGTGGCATTGGAGTTCACCTTTTTGTGAGTACTCCTAGTTTGTTTGCCAATTTGGCATTCGCCACATATTTTATCTACTTTCTTTATTTTGGTAAACCTCTTATTAACTCTTTTTTGCCCATTCTATACAAGTTGCAGTAGTGTACATGTCCGAGGTGCTTATGCCATAATTCGGTTTCATCAGTATGGACCATGTAGCACGATATATTAGATGAGCTTGAATCACTCACAATGTAGTAGTTTTCAGAAGTTCTGCGACTAGTTAATATTACATAACCATTTTTATTTAAAATTTTACACCCTTGGTTAGTAAAATTTACACTATGATTTTTATCGCATATTTGAGAGATGCTTAATAAATTGTGTTTTAACCCTTCTACATATAAAACATTCTCAAATAAAGGGAGGTTAAAGAGCTGAACCGTACCTTGGACAATAATTCTGCAGTTGCTACCATCACCGAATGTGACTGAACCATCAGTCTTATCTTTAAGATTGGTGAACAGACCTTTGTCACCTGCCATGTGTCTGGAGCATCCACTGTCTAGGTACAACTTTGAATGGCTTGATGCTTGGAAAGTAGTGTGAGCAACCAAGCAAGTAACCTTAGGAACCCATTTCATTATAATTTTGGGTTTAGGAGTATAGTTGGTCTTATTATGTTTGTAATTGTTATAAGACCGACCCACTGAGTTAGATTTTAAGAGCTCCTTAAGTAAGTCAACAATTTTCTCAGCTAAAGGATTTCAATTTTGGTTTTTATAGTTGATATGGTTACTTCTAGTTTTTAAGGTTTGAAAAGACTTAGCATTTTTAAAATGATTTTGATTCAGACTTTTCCCTTTTGAGTTTGAAGACTCCCCTTTCACAAATCTGGGTGGAGTATTCTTATGTTTAGGAGGAATACTTTTGTCGTAGCCCAATCCGAATTTTCCAATTCAAACACTTGATGTTTTATTTAAACCAACCTGATTTAAATGATTTTTAAACTCGCAAGTATACGAATCAGATGTAGATACGGTACGTATTACGAGATCGTTCCCACGAGGACTGGTTGTCACAATTCAAATCTATGATTCTCCTTAACTAATCCAACAAATAATGGAGCGAACTACTAAGCACAATTCTATGAAAAACAATTGAGAACAGGGAAGAAAATTCAATCAGAGAGAGCACTAGGACTTTCGAATCCACCCCTAAATATCCTAACCCTTGTTTTGTCTATTGATTCACCTTAATCTAGATTGATACCACTTATATAGAGAAAGCACAATCTGTGTCCTTAATCGGGCATACAGAATGTCTAATTCCTTTAAGCAATGCCATGAATAACATATCCCATGTCCTTGGTCGGGCACATGGAATGTACAGTTCATTAAAGCACCCTGTTTCTTCCTCTATAGGAAACTTATTCATGATCAAACACAAGCACCTAGAATAAGCATCCAAACAACATCCATATATATACTTTGGTCAAGTTCATAGATGGAGAAGTACAGAATTCAAACCAATCAAGCACACTTAGAGAAAGAAACAAATCAATTAAATTCAGGATGGAATCAACATATAACAAAAGTCATTCAAATTAGGGGCTTCATCTCAGCCCTAGCTAAGGAAATTAGCTATCCATGAATTCAAATAAAAAGAAGGAAAAATAAAATATAAAGAAATACATCTCCCTTCTCTTTCTTCTCTTCCTGTCTCTCCTCAAGCTATGGATCTGCTCTCCCCAGCTATGGATCTGGAATTCTCTCTCTCCCACGTCCAAAACCCTTTTTATAACTGCTGGAGTGGAGAAAATCAGATTTGGAAAGTTGTCGCACGCACAGAGAAAGCCTTTTCGCAGCAAACTTTGGGGCTTCATAAGTTCCTTGTTCCTTGCACTTTTTCCATAAAGTCGACGTCTCCTGGGACGCTTTTGGCTGAACTACATGATGGACGGATCATATCTTCCATCTGATCAAAGTTGGTGGTCCACAACCGCCTGAAAAATCACTTTTCACGGACGTGCGTAAGCCTACGCACGTGGCTTCGCCGACGTGATCGGTGGGCCCCACAGAGATATTTTCAGGAAAATCCACCTCATCCATTGGATTCAGGACGAAATTTCAGTAAAAAATGGGTGATTTTGAATGTCCATTGACGCGACCCAGAGAAGAAATCACAAAAAGATCAGTTTTGAACGTAGTAGGGCAATCCGTTTGTGGCCTCTGTACCGCACACGTGTGCATGCATGGGTGTAAAGTATCAGCATGGTTTTGAAGTTTACGAAGCCCTCTACACGATGGATGGATTGGATGAACCATATGGGTGATGGGTGGGGCCCACTAGCATTCGTAAAATGGCCCGACCATGAATTCGTGGCACCCAGTGCAACGATTGAAAGGCTATTGGGGACGCGGATCTCTTCCATGATTGTCCGATTACGGTGGGGCCCACTTCGATGATTTTTTAATCAATACAAGACGTACATTGGATTCCTCTCGAAAAACCATTCGGGAAGGGATAGTTTTGGGTGTTCATTGATGCGGTCCACTTGATTTCTGCTCCGCCGTCCGTTCCACTTTTGAACGGTTGAAAAACCAATATTCATTGTATTTTTCAGTTCTATCACCTAGGCGTGGGTGAGAGGTACCCAGGGACTCTGATTTACGGTCAGGATTGTCCATTTGGACAATGGATGGGGTCCACAACTGCGAACCGACCCTTGGTGCGAAAGTAGCGTAACGGCAGTTGCCATTTTTGAGAAGAACACGAGTTAAAGTCGGTTTGACCCGACTTGAGTTGCAGTGCACCTCCAGCGCACTTGTGCACTATGCACAAACCATGCAAGGTGAGGTCCATGTTGATGTTTTTGAGAGATCCACTCCATTCATCCTGTTTCTCATATTATTTAAACCGTCTAGGTAAATTTTGAAGAAGTTCCAGATATCAGGTGGGCCTGAAATCAACGGTTTGTGGGCTGATTTGTCAGTTGGAGCACTTTCCGAGACATCAAAAGGCTGAAACTTAATACGTACGGTTGATTTTTGGCTCTCATCACATGTATGTAGTTTCGAGCCAATCAGATAGCTGGAACCATGTGATCTTGCATTCTGGACCCTTTTCGGGCCCCTTTGACTTACTTTCCTCATATCCTAGGCGTGTAAATTCTTCATTATTGGTTCTCTGGAGTCCATCCCGTGCTCTGGTGACTTTGGATCATCAAATCCATGCTTTTAATTCTCTTTTTAGTGTAACGCTCATTATTACGTCCTGCAATGAAAACACGATTAAAACACTCCATTAAACCTTATCATGTACGTATCATTAGGCAATTACTGGGGTCTGATATGCAACATTCGACACTCATCATAGCCCAATCCAGATCGATGGCCATGTTTTCTGGATCCGAATAAGAGTTTTTCTAACTTGGGATCACCTTGGGTATACCTCCATGTGTCTTTTAAACTCAAAAGTGAAGAGACTTCTAGTTTTAGCTTTTCATTTCCAGATTTTAGATTTTCAACAAGGGAGGTTTTGAAATCTAAATCGCATTTAGTTTTTTCAAAACAATCTGAAATGTGTGATTTTTCTAAGACTAGATTATCAAAATTTTCTTTAAGTTTTGAAAACATTTCTTTTTGAAGTTTGTTTTACAACAATTTTGCAACTTTCCTTGTATAGGGCATTATAAGTATCTTGAAGATCTTCTTCATTTTCATGATCACTATTCAGATATTCTTCACTAGTTGAATCATTGTTATTTAAAAAAGTGAACTTGGTTAGAGTCATTAGGGCTTTAACATCATTACCCGACTCGGTTTCAGAATCTTCTGACTTAGAAGAAGCTTCAGAGCAGGAAGATTCATCCCATGTAGCCAACATACCTTTCTTTTTAGGTTTGTCCTTTTTAGGACATTTGTTTGCTTAATGCCCATATTCATGACAGTTGTAACATTGGCTATATTTTAAAGATTTTCAAGTTTTAGATCTAGATCTTTTCTTTTCAATAGGTTTTTAAAAATCAACCCTCTTTTTACTTTTGAAAATTTTGTAAAACTTTTTAGCTAAAAGGGCCATATCATCTTCAGAATTTTCTATATCAGAATTGTTATTTTCTTGAGAAATATTTTTAGAAGACTTAAGGGCGATAGATTTTCCTTTAGGAGCTTTAAAGTATAACTCATAGGTTTGTAATGAGCCAACTAATTCTTCTACCCTCATATTATTCATATCACGAAGTTCCTGGATCGCAGTCACCTTTAAATTGAACCGTTCAGGTAATGAGTGTAGTATCTTTGCACAGACTTTACTTTCTGGGATTCTATCACCGAGACCCCACATAGAGTTGACAATGTCATTCAATCTTGTATAGAAGTCCATGAAAGTTTCACTTTCTTCGATACATATTTTCTCAAATTTGGTTGTGAGGATTTGGACTTTAGATTTCTTAACAATTGTTATTCTCTCGTGTGTCATTTCTAAAATATTTCAGGCTTGCTTTACAGTATCACTGGATATAATTCTTTTGAATTCATCCGATGATAGTGCACAAGTAATTGCATTTAAAGCCTTTGCATTGGCACTACTCTCATTTTTTTGAAGAACATACCAAGAAAAATAGGGTGAGACTTTTATCGATTTAGATCCATCGGTACCAGTTACTTCAGTGGTAGGAGAGGTCCAATTAGTCACTGTGGCTTGCCACACACTATCATCCATGGATTTTAAGAAAATCCTCATTCTGGCTTTCCAATAGGCATAATTTGAGCCATCAAATGGTGGAGGCCTAGTGATTGAAAGGCTATTGAAATTTGACATCTTAAAAACCTCAGATCGATTAGCCCAGAAATTTAATCCAAAAAAATAATTAAAGCGAGCTATTAGGCTCTGATACCACTTGAAAAGGCCGAGCTATATATCCTAGAGAGAGAGGGGGGGGGGGTGAATAGGAATATGCCAAATAAAAATTAATAAGCGGAATATAAACAATAAGATAGCCAAATGAATTGCAAATAACCAAAGGAAATAACAACCTCAAAAATCTAGTATTGAGAGATTGATACAAACTTGGTTTTAAGGACAACCTGACACTAAAAACTAACGGTTTATGGCAGGACAACCTTACTAAAACGTAGGTGAGTATCAAAAACTCAAACTAAAGAGGATACGAAAGAAATAGAAACTAATCTATTACAACATTCACCACACAATGCTGAAAAGTAAAGATTACAACATTCACATCCACAAATACATCCCACAATCTTAAATCATAAAAGATAAAGAAATAAACTACACATCCACCAAACACAACGAATTATAGTGGTTCGCTTGTGTGTACACCAACTGTTAAATAACAGACACACAACTACTCCACTCCTAATATCCTCACATAGTGGATATTAGTGTTCACTATGAAATAGGTTTTTCAAGGTTCACCTAAAACTCTCACAATTGTGTCTTTCAAGTGGGCTTACACAGTTCAAAAACCCCACACTCTGAGTTTTCTAGATCACCTTAGACAAACTAAAAGAAAGATATTTTTTTGGCACAATCTCAAGAAACTAAAAGAATAAGATTTATAAAACAGTAAAATACTTATCTGGATATTCTCCTTTGTTGTAGCCCGGTAGAACCAATTCGGAGTAGAAGTTCAATCGTAGATGTTCAATGTTCACACTCACTATTGAAATGGTTCTAAGTTCTAAATGAATTTTAGATTAAATCACCTTGGACTAGTTTGATTTGATTTTGAGTCCAAGAAAGGGGAAAATTTGAAACCCTTCTTCAAATAAGATTGGAATATAGAAGTACAAAATCAAATGCAAAAAGCTAATTAAAGAGAATATTAAATGAGCATTAAATAGGTAAAGAATATCACAAACTTATCTCTCAGAGTGGTGTCTTAATTTTCTTGAATTGGATACAAAACTCTGAAAATCGTGCTCTATTTATAAGTGCAGAAATCGTCCACTCAACTGGCCCAGAGATCGACTCGACTGGTCGAAGGACCAACACACATTTGAAATTTTGAGCACGATAAGATCAGGTCGTTCCATGACTGGTCGAAGGACCTGCTCGACCGGTCGAGTGGTCTCCACGACCAGTCGAGTCCTGTCCACGACAGGTCGTGTGGGACTCAATTTAGTTGCTGGACTTTGAGTCGAGCCTGCAAGACTGGTCGAGCACAGGTTGAGCACTATTCACTTGACCGGTCGAGCAGTCTCTAGGACTAGTCGAGGCTTTAACAAAAAATTCTAAAAATCATTAACAAACTTAGGACAGGTCGAGGAATTTCTTGGACTGGTCGAGCCAGTGCTAGGACTAGTCGAACATAGTTTAAGACTAGTCAAAAAATAGACTATGCACTTATAAAGTGACCCAATTAAATTATGTATTCAAAATGACCTATCCTATGGTCAATCTAGGGTCATTCATACCTTATAAGCGATGTTTGAACATTGAAACATCTTTTACTTCGGTTGATTGTTGTTCTTTAAAGATCATGAAGCTTGTTATCTTGACATATGATGAAGCTTGAACTTGAGACATTTTGAAGCTTCAACTTGAAGTATTTTGAAACTTAAATTTGTAACCTTAAGAAGCTTGAACTTGAAATATCCTAAAGCTTGAGCTTGAGGTACTTGAGTTGTATTTCACCATGAGGTTTGAGTACCAAAGTAATGACTATTAAATCTTTGAAAGCTTGAACTATCAGTTGATGTTTTACTTGAATTCTGATGCTTGAATCTCAAAACGAAACACCTTATAATGGATCATCTTGAGCTTGTACAAGAATTGTATTTGACATGAAGATGAGCTATACAAGATAGAAAATCCAAGATGTTTTGGCACTACAAAATTTGACAATCATAGGAGTTAGAAAACATAGCACTTACAGAATCTCCTACAACTAGGTGGTAAGTTGATTTCCTAGGGGATTCAACTGATGGATGCTCTAGAGTATCATAAAGACTATGAATATACCAATATGTTTGGTCTCAATGCTCTAGAGAAGGCTTGAGATCATGTTCTTTACAAATAAGAGCTTTGAATACACATTAAAGTGAGGAATCACAATGATAAGTGTTGAGGGTCAAATATTGCATATTAGACCTCAATTATTACTTGATTTTATGTACATGATAATGTTTAATGCCCTATTTTAATCATGTTTGTGTTACAAGGTGAATTTAGGAGCTTGGACTGAAAAAATGTATTAAAAGCATGGATTTAATGCTCAGAAATCACCAAGGCAAGGGACGGATCTTAAGGGATCGCTATTGAAGAATTCACATGTGAAAGATCCAAGAAAATCAAGAAATTAATGATAAAGAGGCCTGAAAATCGTCCTGAATGCAAAATCACAGGGTTCCCACCATCCGTTTGGCTCGAAACTTTATATATGGCCTAAGGACCCTAAATTAACAATACACCTCTAATTTCAGCCCTTGGATCCTTGTAGTAGTGGCTCAACGGACAGATCAGCCCATAAATAATCAATATGGGGCCCACCTGATCTTTGGATATGCTTCAAGTTTGGTCTCAACCTTTAAAATTAGACGGGAAGTCGGATGGATGGAGTGAATTTTTCATATACATCACAATGGAACCCACATGTACATGTGAGAGTGTAGGCGGTGCACTCCTGCACCGCACTGGATTGCCAAGCTTGGTTAAGGGTCGTTGACCCGACCTTGCTTCCGCAAATACACAACGTCCATAAGGTGCAAACGTTGTGATCAGAAGTGGGCCACCACCGTGGATCATCTCAATGATCTGAACCGCTCACTCAACTCAGGGGGTGGCCACGACCCTAGCCAAGGAGTCCTTTTGGCCTCATGCACGTGTACACACGTAGATCGTCAGAAAATGCAGGATGAACGAAGGAAAGATTTGATACAGTGGGCCACACCAAACTAGACCAAAATCGCCCCTTTTCAACCAAAATTTCACCAGGAATCCAATGAACGGGGTGGATTTCTCTGAAAACAATACTGTGGGGCCCATCGGGCATCTCAGCACAGGTTGAAACTAAGATTGCGCATCCTGGGAAACCGGGATTTTTGGGAGGTTGTGGCCCACCATCTCTGATCGGTTGGCTAATCCAAACCGTCCAGATGATGCTCAGGCCAAGTCCAACCTTAGCCATGGAGAAAAACCCATTTTTTTGGCTCTCCTCTTGCCAAAAAGGGGATCCGAACGCAAGGTGTTGCATTTCGTGGCTGCGCAACATGCATACGGGTTACGCATGACTTCTCTCCACCGCCTGTTGTGCATAAAAACTCTAGCCACCGACTTACTCCATCTATAAAAAAAAAGAGAGAGAAAGGGATTTTAGGGGAAAACTTGGGCGTGGGAAGCTAGAGAGAAAGAGAGAGAGAGAGAGAGAGAGAGAGAGTGAGAGAGAGAGATCGTGGACGCATACTGGCCCTAGAGTTCTTCCAACTCCTTTCTTCTTCTTGTTTTTTTTTAAATGTTTTTATGAGTTTTAGCATGATCATGCTTATGGTTGGTTAAACCTCTTAGCTAGGGCTAAGAGGTGAAGCTTGTAGCATGATGGGGTATTTTCTACGGCTTTGATTCATGTCTATTGAACTCTCTTTGATTATAGTTTGATTATATGGAATATTAATAGTTTTTAATGGTTTGTTGTGACTTAAATTACAATGGATCTATGATAGTTTTTAGTATTTCCTATGCATGTATAGAGGTTGTGAGCATAGGACCCCTGTTGTTCACCATCGTCTTATGGACATGGTTGGATGATGAGACCTTCCCTTATGTTCATAACTCTCTCAGATTGAATATGGATTGGTTAAATTCTGTTGTTTACTTTGTCTCATGAGCATGGTTTTGTGATGGAATCAAGTCTCATTCACATCCTTCTCATCTCTTGAAAACTGGATCAAAGGAAGTTCAGATTTGATTTTTAATGTTATATCCTCCAATTGGATGAAGATGGAACTCTAAATCCAGTTGTGTTCGTGAATCAAGCATAAATCTCTATGATCTCTACAAGTGGAATCCTTGGAAACCTTAGTTTCCCACCTTTAAATTTCACAGGTTTTAGTTAAGTAATTTACAATTATTCTGCTACATTCTCTGATTTAGATTACATCTTCTTCTAGTTCTAGTTCTAGTTACTTTCAGATTGCATACAAGGTTCAGTCCCTGTGGATTCGACCTCAGTCTTACCAAGATTAATACTTCATCGCGACCCTACACTTGAGGTTGTGAACAATTTTTTGGCGCCGTTGACAGGGATTGACGGTTACGTTTTTCTAAGATTAACTAGTTTTAGAATTAGGTTAAGATTAGGGTTTTTCTAGTTTCTAATTCTAGGTATAGGTTTTTCTATTTGATTTCTAGAAACTAACCTAACTTTCCTGTTTTATAGGACTCTGATATAGGCTTTCTAAATTGGTAATCTCTTTCTAATTTTTCTATTTTTTTTATTAGAGTTTTATTTTCTATTTTTAGAAATTTTCTATTTTTTTAGGATCTCTTCTATTTTTAGGATCTCTTTTATTTTTAGAAACTAACTTACTTTCTAATTAAGGTTTAGAACTTTCTTAATTTATTTTTAGAAACTTTCTATTTTCCATTTTTAGGAATTTTTCCTTTTTAGAAATTAGTTTACTTTCTATTTTAGGAACTTTCACTTTTTAGACTTTCACTTTTTAGAAAGTGACTTGTTTTATTTTGTTTTGCAGGTTTTTAACATATGAACTTCCAATTTGGTAACTTCCTTCTAACATTTTACTTTCCATATTTGCAGTAGGATTTTTTAGGATTAGGTTCAGGATTAGGGTTTCACCATGTATATGCACGAGTGGGAACGTCAATATGCTAAGATAGCTTTTGAGAATGCGAAAAAGTGTGGAGGGATGTATGATGATTATGATAGAAATCAACCTGTCTCAGAATTTTTTCGAAACCATCATCGAGAACCGACCAGAATATAACACTCCACCGGTTAAGAAGTCTTTACACAATCATATAAGGGAGAACAATTAGACCCCATGGACAGTGTTGAGGGTCAAATATTGCATATTAGACCCCAATTAATTCTTGGTTTTACGTACAAGATAATGCTTAACGTCCTAGTTTAATCATGTTTTTTGTTGCAAGGTGAATTTAGGAGCTTGGACATAAAAGAGTGCTAAAAGCCTAGATTTAATGCTCAGAAATTACCAAGGTAAGGGACGAACCCCAGGAGACCGAGATCGAAGAATTTATACGCCAGAGATCCGAGAAAATCAAGCAATTCACGCTAAAGAGGCCTGAAAGTCATCCTAAATGCAAGATCACAGGGTTCCCACCATCCGTTTGGCTCGAAACTTTATATCGGGCCTGAGGACCCTAAATTAACTGTACACGTCGAATTTCAGCCCTTAGATCCCTCTGAAAGTGGCCCAACGAACAGATTATCCAACATATCGGTGATTTGGGGCCCACCTGATCTCTGGATATGCTTCAATTTTGGTCTTAACCCCTTAAATTAGATGACTAAACGGATGGACAGAGCAGATTTCTCATGTACACCTCGGTGGACCCTACATGCGTGATACACGTGCACCACGGTAGGACCACGGCCGCCGTACTGAACCAAGGGTCCGGTCAAAGAGCTGCTGACCCAACTCTTCTCTGTGTAAACGGGTAGCGGGCGGACGCTGTACACCATGTGATCTCAGTGCGCCCCACCCGTCATCCCGATGGACGATCGGGACCATCCACTCACCCCGGGGGGTGGCCATGACCCCAGCCATATTAAGCTTTTGACCTCATGCACGTGTACACACGTAAATCGCGATTAAACGCAAGATGGACGGCGAGAAGATCTGATACAGTGGGCAGCACCAAACTTGAGAAAAAGTACCATTCCCGACTGGTTTTTCACCAGGAATTCAATAGACAAGGTGGATTTCACTAAAAACATCACTGTGGGGCCCACCGAGCTTCTTAGCACAAGAATGTCCGCAAGTTACGTGTGTTCGAACGTCCGGCCGCTGTGGGCCAATTATATGATCAAGAGCAGGGTCGGATCGATGATCCAAACCATTCAAATTATGGAGAAGGGGGTCTTGACCATTCCCATGAAGTCAGATTTCCAAGCTGAGCCATTCAGCGTCCTAAAAACGTATCCAAATGCAAGAATTTCTTGCGGTTTGAGTTTTCTGGATGCGTAAAGGCTACGCACGCAAGCTCCCACTAACTCCCACCATCCAGAACCGACCCCCTGCTCTTATAAAGAGAGAGAGAGAGAGAGAGAGAGAGAGAGAGGCAGGTTCATCCTTAGATCTGGAGAGCCAGGTAGCTGTGCAGCTGTGGAGGCAAGGAGGGAGATGTGGGAAGAAAAAGACGAGGGAGACAGCGGAAGTGGACGCCAACTGGGAGGAGTTCCTTTTTTCCTTTCCTCTTTTTCTTTGTTTATTTCTTTCCTTTAAAGGGTCTTTAGCGTGATCATGTCAGGCTAAACCTCTTAGCTAGGGCTAAGAGGTGAAGCTTGTAGCGTGATGAGGTATTTTCTACGGCCTTGATTCATGTTTATTGAACTATCTTTGGTTTTAGTTTGATTATGAGGAATATTCATAGTTTTTAATAGTTTATTGTGATTTAAAATTACAATGGATCTGCGATAGCTTCGGGTATGTTCTTAACATTATAGAGATTGTGAATTTAGGAGTCCCTGTTGTTCACCATCATCTCCTGGGCATGGTTGGATGATGGAATCCTTCCTAACATTTATACATCCTTTAGATTGGATGTGGATTGGCTAAATTTTGTTGTTTGCTTTGTCTCATGGGCATGGTTTTGAGATGGAATCAATTCTAATTCTCATACCTATCTTCTATTGAAAACTATATCAAAAGAAGTTCAGATTTGGTTTTTTTAATGATATATCTTTCAACTGGATGAAGATGGGATTCTAAATTCAGTTGTGTTCATGAATCAAGCAGAGATCTCCCTGATCTCTACAAGTAGATCCTTAGCACCCTAGTTTCCCACCTTTGAATTTTACAAGCTTTAGTTTAATATTTCACCATTATTCTCTTAAATTTTCCTGATTTAGATTACTTCTTTGCCTAGTTCTAGTTCAAGTTACTTTCAAAATACGTAAAAGGTTCAATCCCTGTGGATTCAACCTCGGTCTTACTGATATTATTACTACATCACAACCCTATACTTGGGGTGTGAACAAACAGTACGTGAGTGTTGGGGTTATCATAACTATGGGAGTGAGAATTATTATCACCCATCAAATAAGAAGAAAACAATGAGAGATTATATTATGTGTGATAATATGTATCAACAACCATCATACTCTCCCACCTATGATCCATATGACTATAACCAGTAGAAACATCAAAATTGGGAAGATGAACCAACAACATGTTATAATGATTATTCTCTTGGATCCCCTACCTTTGAGATCCAACTAGAAACGATATATGAGGATTCATTTCAGCGTAACATAGAGTGTCTTGCAGAAATTAGAAAAATATTAGAAGCGCTTAATTTACGCATTGATAAGATAGTGGAGGCATGTTCATCCCAACCATAACCCAATCCAAAAACACAATGCGAGGAAAGTGATCTAAACTCGCTTGTGAAAAATTCTGGAATTTAGAATAAGGAGTTGGATTCTATTAATGAGCATATGGTTCAATTCCCCGAAGAATTGATCTCGATAACAGTTCAAAAGAATGATCAAGAGACGTGGGTGTCTTTTAAATATAATGATGATGACACACTTCACTCACATGACACACTTGGATTCAATGATGAGGAAGAGGTTAGTTTATTCCAACCTCAACCCAATTTAGGAGAAGAATGTGAGGGAAGCAATTCCATCCCAAGTGTTTACTGCACGGAATTAGAAAATGATAAGTATTGGGATGACGATCATGAATGTTTAGCCCAAATTCCATCGGAATCGATCTCAAGTTTGGCCCAGGTCAAGGATCAAGAGGTTCAGGAGATTGTTAACCAAAGTGATCTACTCCACCTATCTGACATGGCCAATTTAAATTGGAGGATAAGCCCCTTACGATCGACCCTTCTAACTCTTGTGAGACATGTTTGGACCACTCCCCTGAATTGAATGATGATATGATTCGGGAGAGGGACGAGCTGCTCGATATGACTCTAGAAGTTGAAACCACGCAGTTGAGGTTACCATCTAAGTTGTACACTACGATACCTTTACTAAGTAGTACCAATTAACAGAGTTTTCACATCAATTCTTCGCCTGATGATTTTTAATCTGTTTGTGCAGGGTAAGAGCAAGAGAGCATGCGTCCATCGACTTCCAGAGATGATGAAATCCTTAGGCAGATCATCCCAAGCTTCAATGTGGAAAATGAGTCACTCTCAACTGAATTTCTCAACTGTTCGGATGATTGTTTGGCACACGTTGCAGATTCAGACGATCCTATGATAAAAGAAATAGTGGATGTCTTACAAATCAATACCTCGGTAGTTGTCACTAACAGAGAAAACTTATTCTGAAGCCCCTCCTTCCTCAAATCCTAAATGTCTATCATTAAAGGAGGAGGAGCTGAAAATCGAACCTGAGTCTAAAACTTCAGAATGTGTCGAGACTACATCATCTTCTGAGAATTTTTCTGAATTTTATGTACTTGTAGTCTCTGATTCACCATGGAATACTAACTCTAAAACTTTCTCTGTCACAGGTGAATCATATAACTTTGGATACCTCAAGCGATTGAACAACAATTTTTTGCTAAGGTCCATAAATTTCTCTGGAAATTCATGCTCTAGGGCATCCAAGCCTATTACAAAAAGGGGCTTTTGGATGATCTTTTTGAGAAACTTACTTAGAAATTTATTAAGATATTGGCCAAAGGAGGAACCTTGTGACATGACTGAGTAGCTTTTCCCTTGCTTTCCTAGTTTAGGATTAGTTATTACTTTCATGTTATGTCTAGGATAGTCGATTTTATGCCTTAGGATAGTTTGCTTTTTGTTGGTTTCACTCTTGTGTTGACCCACTTTCACGCTGAGATCTCTTTGGAAAAAGCCTCTTGATTCCTTCTTCAGGTACTATCTTCCATCACTTCCCCTTCAATTTCCTTATCTCATGTGCATTGCATGCGTATATCTTTTACATTGAGGACAATATAGATTTTAGGTTGGGGATGGGAGATTAGGTTACCTAATCATGTTTTCTTGGTCTTGAGCGTCTTGAGCAAAAATTGTGAAATTAAAAAAAAATAAAATTCTGGAAATTCTTATGAATTCAAAATGATTTTAAAGGTCATCCTTGATTTAAGAAGTACAAGATACTTAATGTTGGTAATTTATGCCTCTTGGATTCAGTTATCTGTTAGATTTCACAATTAAGTCTGAATTATTAATCCATGATTAGAAGTTTTAAACATTGATTGAGCCATGATTTCACATGTCATACCTAGCTTACACATTAAGGCTTCAATTCGATATTGAATTGTTAACTTGGTAATCATTAAAGTATGGATGGAACCAACCTGGGGAATTTGTCCATCATGATCATCAGAAAAAAAAAGAGTAAATACCGAGCTAAAAAACAGTTGTGTTCGAAAACCACTACCTGTTAAAGATCTTTAAAAAGGTTGACACAGCGTGAAGCCATTGATGGAAAAATCAAAAGCTGGAAGAGTAAAAAGGTTGAACTATAAGGCAAGTTTCAGTCTAGGTTAGGTTATTTAGGTATGCTCTATTTGATTATCAATGTTATCTTGAAAATTGATGATTGGACTCTTAATGATGATAAGCTGAGATTACACTATACACCCATGGAACTCAATGTTTAGAATTGTTCTAATCAATGGATTAATACTTTGAACTTGACTATGAAGTTTACTATGCGCTTGAGTCCAGGAGAAAGTAATGTCCAACATTCATGAACCTTAGAATTCTAGTATCTGGATTGTTTTTCAAAAATTACTTGAGTTTATAGAATCTGTCCCGTAATTCTTAAAATATTTTTTGCATACTTTGTTTGGGACTAGCAAAATGCTGGTTGAGGATTGTGTTGAGGGTCAAATATTGCATATTAAACCCTAGTTATTACCTGATTTTACGTACATGATAATGTTTAATGACCTATTTTAATCATGTTTGTGTTGCAAGGTGAATTTAGGAGATAGGACTGAAAAAGGGTATTAAAAGCATGGATTTAACGCTCGGAAATTACCAAGGCAAGGGATGGATCTTAGGGGACTGAGATTGAAGAATTCACACACCAAATATCCGAAAAAATTAAGAAATTAATGATAAGAGGCCTGAAAATCATCTAGAATGCAAAATTATAGGGTTTCCACCATTCGTTTGGCTTGAAACTTTATATCTAGCCTGAGGACTCTAAATTAACCATACACGTCAAATTTCAGCCCTTGGATCCTTGTAAAGTGGCTCAACAGACAGATCAGCCCATAAATCATCAATTTGGGGTCCACCTGATCTTTGGATATGCTTCAAGTTTGGTCTCAACCCTTAAAATTATATGGGAAGTTGGATGGACGAAAGCGGATTTTTCATATACATCACAATGGACCCCACATTTACATGTGGGAGTGCACAGGCGGTGCACTCCCGCACTACACCGATTGCCAAGCTCGGTCAAGGGTCGTTAACCCGACCTGGCTTGCGCAATACACAACGTTTGCAAGGTGTGGACATTGTGATCGGTAGTGGCCACCACCGTGGATCATCTCAATGATCCGGACCACTCACTCGACTCAGGAGGTGGCCACGACCCTAGCTAAGGTGTCCTTTTGGCCCCATACACGTGTACACACGTAGATCACCAAAAAATGCAAGATGAACGGCAGGAAGATTTGATACAGTGGGTTGCACCAAACTCGACCAAAACTACCCTTTCTGACCGAAATTTTGCTAGGAATCTAATGAATGAGGTGGATTTCTTTGCAAACAACACTAAGGGGCCCGCCGAGCATCTCATCGCAGGTTGAAACCAAGATCATGTGTCCGAGAAAATTGGGATTTTTGGGAGGTTGTGGCCCACCATCTCTGAACGGTTGGCTGATCCATACCGTCCAAATGATGCTCAGGTCAGGGCCAACCCTAGCCATGGAGAAAAAGCTAGTTTTTCGGTGCTCCTGTTGCCAAAAATGGGATCCAAACGCAAGGTGTTGTGTTTCACGGCACGACTTCTCTCCACCGCCTGTTGTGTATAAAAACTCCAGCCATTGACCTACTCCATCTATAAAAATGAGAGAGAAAGGGAGGTTAGGGGATAGCTTGGGGCATGGGCAGAGAGAGAGAGAGAGAGAGAGAGAGAGAGAGAGAGAGAGAGAGAGAGATATATATATATATATATATATATATATATATATATCGTGGATGCACGTTGGCCCTAAAGTTCTTTCAGCTCCTTTCTTCTTGTTTACTTTTATTGTTTTTATGAGTTTTAGCGTGATCATGCTTATGGTTGGCTAAATCTCTTAGCTAGGGCTAAGAGGTGAAGCTTGTAGTGTGATGGGGTGTTTTTTATGACTTTAATTCATGTCTATTGAACTCTCTTTGATTATAGTTTGATTATATGGAATATTCATAGTTTTTAATGGTTTGTAGTGACTTAAATTACAATCGATCTGCAATAGCTTTGAGTATTTCCTATGCATGTATAGTGGTTGTGAACATAGGACCCCTGTTGTTCACCATCGTTTCATGGACATGGTTGGATGATGGAACCTTCCCCTATGTTCATAACTCTCTCAGAATGGATATGGATTGGTTAAATTCTGTTGTTTACTTTGTCTCATGGGCATGGTTTTGTGATGGAATCAAGTCTCATTCACATCCTTCTCATCTCTTGAAAACTAGATCAACGGAAGTTCATATTTGATTTTTAATGTTATATCTTCCAACTGGATGAAGATGGGACTCTAAATCTAGTTGTGTTCATGAATCAAGCATAAATCTCCCTGATCTCTACAAGTGGATCCTTGGAAACCCTAGTTTCCCACTTTTGAATTTCACAAGTTTTAGTTAAGTAATTTACAATTATTCTCCTACATTCTCTGATTTAGATTACATCTTCTTCGAGTTCTAATTCTAGTTACTTTTAGATTGCGTACAAGGTTCAGTCCTCATGGATTCGACCTTGGTCTTACCGAGATTATTACAACATCATGACCCTATACTTGGGATTATGAACAATAAGAACATGAATATCATAGGAATAGAGTTTATGATGATTTGGTTAAGCTTGAGATGCACTAGGGACTTTAGGATGCCTTAATCCAAATTTTCTGTAAAGGTCTGGATGCTCCTTTTATAAGAAAAAAGGTTGCAACAGATCTCTAATGACTATATTTTGGTCCTACTGAGTAATCTTTCGGTCGAACCGAAATATCTTCAGTCGAACCGAATTCTTGCTCGGTCGGACCAAATTTGGTCTTGAAGTTGCTGGACAGTTTTGTCCATTTTAGTTCGGACCAAGGCTTGTCTTCAGTTGCACTCGATTGGACTGAATTAGCTCTTAAAGTTGTTAGACAGTTTTGTCTACTTTCGGTCGGACCAAGGCTTGTCTTCAGTTGCACTCGGTCAGACCGAAATTAAGCTCGGTCAGACTGAATTAGCCTTGAACCTTGCTAGACAGTTTTGGCCTGTTTCGGTCAGACGAGGCTTACTTCAGTCGGACTGAAGTTACCATTCGGTCGGACCGAGTCCAACCGAACAGAGGCTAGATTTTCCTATTTGAGTTTAAGTCCTGCAATTGCCAGATTCGGTCAAACCAAAGCTATGTTCGGTCAGACCGAAGGTTACTACTGTCTTCAATGTGTTTTTCAGCAACTTTAAACTTTTTAAAGCCAAATCAAAGAGATATAATATATGATCTTTATGGCTTAAGGGATGATCAAAATGGGGTATCCTATTTGAGTTAGGATCATCTAGGAGGTAAATGTTTGTTTTAGTTTGAGGGTTAGAATCACAAGAGCTTCTATGAATGTTTTTTGATACTTCTGCTCCACTGCCTCTTCGGTCTTCATTTTCTGAGGGGCTCACCCAACTACTTGACACAATGGTTCACGTGATTGACAAACTAGTTTGCAGGAATGGGTGCACTAACAACCCCACCTTGATTTGATAGGGTTGATAAAATAGAAACCCTAATCCATACCCTTAACCCCGAATCCAAACCCTTGAAACCCTAAAATCCTAAGAACCAACCCTAAAACTTAGTTAACCTAGTCGCAATAACTTGAAAAAAATCCTAAACCTAGTCTCCAACCCAAACTTTAGGAAAAACTTAACTTATAGAGTTAACCCATAAGTCAATCCATTGAGTCAACTCACATGGTCAGCCCACGCAGCCTACCCAGCCAACTCACCTTATTAAACTAAGTACATAAATCCATTTTGGTGCAAGCCCATTCTAAAGCCCAATTCGGAGGGGTGAGGAAGACAACAAGACAACTTCAAAGGACCAAAATTGTCAACGTGTATAAGAGGAATCTCCCTTTCGAAGCTGAAGAAAAAATGAAGGACGAACGATACCCGGGTGCCTAAAATTTCAGTTTATACCACTGATACTGAAGAATGAATATGTGACAAGGTCCTAAAGGGGGGTGAATAGGACTTTTCAAATATTATGCCCATTTAAAAATCCTAATTGCCTAACTTAAACAATCATTCAGTTTAAAGAAAGTAAGACAATATAACTCTAAAGGCTTCCAAGCCAATAGAGGTTACAATTACATAGGCTACTTAAGATATACAAATAAAACAACTAGCTTAGAGTTGTGAGCTTGTGTGTGGAATGTGCTTTCTATCAATCTTAAGCATTCATCTAATCATGCATAAACAATCAAGTATTCAAACTTAAATAATCATGATAAATGCGCAAATGACCATTCCAAACACAAGCATATATACTGGTTTGACTACTTGCCTACTCCACTTCCGACAACCGTACTCTCTCCTAGAGTGTGTCGAATTTCACTATGAATGGTTTTAAATCAGGTTCACCATTAACTTTTACAGCCCTACATAAAGCACTCTCAAATTTATGCTCTACACACGAGCAAAGGTCCTACACAACTCACGTTTAGGCCCCACGGCCAAGGTCCCACACTAGGAACATACGTTTAAGCCCACCGGCCAAGGTCCCACACAAGGCACATACGTTTAGGCCCAATGGCCAAGGTCCAACACAAGGTACTTACGTTTTGGCCCACCGGCCAAGGTTCCACACAAAGAACCTACGTTTTGGGCCCATCAGCCAAAGTCCCACACAAGGAACCTACGTTTAGGCACACCGGCCAAGGTCCCACACAAGGCACCTACATGAGTTTGTTGATAGCAAACTCTTAGCCTCAATCCTACATGAGGATAGAGACTAAACTCTCTTAGCCTCAATCCTACTTGTCGGAATGAGTCCTCTCTTGTAGCTTGGTTACTTGATCTCGCTCTTCTATGCTTGAATCAGGTCCTCGATCCTCCCTCGATCGCTATGTTGTAGTTTACCTATTGTTTCAGCTTCAAGATCAAGAACTTTGCATATGATGTTCCTATAAAGGTAACCAAGGTAATGAGAGTTGGTTGAATCTCTAAGAGATTCAACTGATGGATGCACTAGAGTATGATTGAGACTAAGGATATACCTATAGGTTTGGTCTCAATACTCTAGTGAAGGCTTGAGATCATATTCTTCATAAATAAGAGCTTTGAATGCTCATGAGTGATGAATGACAATGAAAAGAACATGAATCTCATGTAGATAGAATCTAGGATAAGTGATTTGAGCTTGGGACAACCTCGGGACTCTGAAATGCCTAAATCCACACTTTACACAAAGTTCTGAGTCCTATATTTATAGAGAAAAGGTACCAATGGATATAAAATGGCTACTTCTCCATTCTACCGAGTGAACCTTCGGTAGTGTTGAAATTCACTCGGTAGCATCGAAATATCATTCGGTGGTACTGAATTAAATCTTGAAGTTGCTGGATGAATTTTACTCCTTTCGGTGGCAACGAAATTTGTATGTCGGTAGGAGTCGGAGGTACCGATTTTTTTTTGAAAGCTGTTGGAACGATTTGGGCACTTTCAGTGGTACCGATGGTATCTTCGGTGCTACCAAAAGTGTCATTCGGTGGCACCTTCACCTGCCGAACTATGATAGATTTTCCTATTTTAATTCTTTGTCCTATGATTCATTCAACAACTTGAACTTTCTCAAAGCCAAGACTAATAGGATAGAAAGTATAAACTTGGAGTTGGCTTTTGAATAGATGACCTAAGTGGGTTTTTCTATTTAGGTTTGAGTCATCTATAGGTAAGTCCTGATCGTAGAAGCCTCTTTGGAATACGACTTTGTAGCTCAGGCTTCTACTCCACTTGCATTGTCGGTCTTCATTTGCAAATGACTCATCCGACTACTTGACACAACTAGTCACGTGATTGACAAGCATGTGTGCAAATAAGTGCACTAACAATCTCCCCCTTTGTCAATTACGTAACAAAAACCTATCCTAGAATATAGTCATGATCCATACCATGACCTACCAAAACAATAAAAGATTATATATCATGTACAAAATTACAACTCAAATATAAGACTAGATATGTAACATAGAGATGTTGCTCCCCCGTAGTTTCTTCCATGATCATCCTGTAAGAAATCAACGAAGTGTTTTGGTGGGTGGATAGGTTTCTTCTCCCCTTTTGTTAGTTATTGGCAAAGGATTTACCTAGAAGTAATCCAATATGAAATTCAGTGTAGAGAGAGAGAGAACATGCTAATCACATAAAGTTAAAATGAAATAGCAGGAAATATATAATCATTATGTGATCAATAGAAAGATATAACCCATGTTAGAAGAGATATAACAATGAAAGAGAATAGCCAACATGAGCATAACTATAGCATCATAAATGCGTCAAAATTACTACCCCAAGTTTAGGTAGAATAATCCATCATCTAAAAACCAACAAGCCCGTAAGGGCATAATCATCCAAAAAGAAAATGTACTATGATTCAGCAACAACACAAAAAAAAAATCATCTAGATGATCCACCCTTATACGGAGGGATATAAGAACGACGTGTCAGAAGAAATTCAGTGACGTGCTCCCCAATATGTTGAAGAGCGTCAAGACGCAGTTCAATCCCGGAGAGTCAATTTTTGCATTGCCAGAGGTGAGCTTCTATATTTGACTGTGTAAGTGTTATGGTCTTATACTCCTTTGGTTGTCAAATTTTGATGTGTCAAAACATCTATCTGTGTCTTGTGCTTGTATGATGATTTATATGAATTCAAGACACTGCATAAACACTTCAAGAAGTTACAAGTTGAACTTTTCAAGAAGTTACATATTGAAGTTCAAGAAGCTACATGTTGAAGTCTCAAGAAGCTACAATGTTGATGTTCAAGTCTTAAGAAACAACTCATGACTTCAAGACTAATAAGCAATGCATGAAGTAGTTGTTATGCTGATGAAGATCTCAAGTTTGAAGCTACAACAAGTTCAAGATCTCAAGCCTGATATGGTTCAAACAATCTACATTCGTTGAATGATTGAAGTTCAATGTCTATACGACATGATTCAGGTTTGAATGACCTTAGGTTGACCCTTTAAGTAGGTCACTTTGGATACATAAATCAAAAATTTATTTTACATAAGTTTGGTCTATTCTACGACCCCCTAGCTCTTGTTCGACCAAAGTCCGGCATTGGTTCGACTACCCAAGAAATTCCACGACAAAGTCCTAAGTAGTTGAAGATTTTTCTGAATTTTTGGTACGCCCACGACCGGCCCCTGGAGGTCCTTCGACCGGTCGTAGGTGTGGTTGACTGCCCACGACCAGTCGTGGATCTACGACTCAAAGTCTAGCAACGTAATCTATGGTCCTACGACTGGGTCGTAAGGATCTACGACATCAGGTGACCCACGACCAGTCGTAGGCTACTCACGACCAGTCGTGGAACGACTTTCAAAGATCGCGCTCAATATTTCAAAAATCTGTTAGAGCTACGACCAGTCGTAGGTTTCTAAGACCAGTCGTAGGAACGATTTTTGCTTCTATAAATTGAACACGAAATTCAGAGTTTTCACACTTCAACTCTATTCTATTCAAGAATTTTCAAGTGATCACTCTGAGATAAGTTTGTGTTTATTTTAAGCTGCATTGTGCTTATTTAATATTCCTTTTTCCTAGCTTATTTAATTTGATTTTGTTTCTATATTCCAATCTTATTTGAAAAGAGGAATTATCTTATTCCTTCTTCTTGGAATCAAAATCAAATATAGCTACGCCCAACGAGTTAAATCTAAAATCTATTAGAATTTAGAACTTTATGAATGAGAGTATTGGAAATTGAACTTTGACATTCAATCATCTACTCCGATTGGTTCTACCGGGCTGCTAAGAAAAGAAGAAATCCAGGTATTTTACAATTCTGTAAAATTTATTTAGTTTTGGTTTTGTTTGAGGTTAAGCCAGAAAAATCTCATTGTACTGATTTTGTTTGAGGTTGAACCAGAAAAATCTCATTGTATTGGTTGTCTCGAGGAAAACCAAAAACTTCGTAAAAGAGGGTTTTGAATTGTGTAAGCCCAAGTGAAAAAGACACAATTGTAAAGGTTTTTGGTGAACCTGTGAAAACCTATTTGATAGTGAACGCTAATATCCCCCGTGTGAGGATATTAGAGTGGAGTAGCTTTTTGTGTGGTGTTGGAAAACAAGTTGGTGTACACACAGCGAACCACTATAACTCTTTGCCTTGTGGATTGAATGCTTGCTTAATTTTCATATCTTTTATCATTCGATTGTGTGGAATGTACAAGTGGATGTGAATGTTGTAACTATTTACATTTCAAGCAAGTGTGGGAATTGTTGTAATAATTTAGATCTATACTTCTGCATTTAATTTCAATTCCTTGTTATTTCATTTACTTATATTAAAATTGAGTCCTTGATCCAAAAGAAGTTCTAGAAATAAGGTTGTCCTACCATAAGCCCTTGTTTATTATGGTGTAAGGTTGTCCTTAGAATTGAATTTGTATCAATCTCTCAATACTTATTTATCAAGGTGATTTAAAATTTAGCATTGTGAATTGATTCATATTGTAAGGCTATTGGTTTAATTTATTTCCGCTAATTTTATTTTAAATTTGGCATAGTCCTATTCACCCCCCCCCCCCCCCCCCCTCTAGGACATTTAGCTTGGCCTTTTCAAGTGGTATCAAAGCCTAATAGCTCATTTTTGTTGCTTTTTATTTGGATTTATTTCTGAGCTAACGATCTAAGCTATATCAAAAAGATGTCAAATTTTGATAGCCTTTCGATTACTAGGCCTCCACCTTTTGATGGCTCCAACTATGCCTATGGAAAGCGTAATGAGGATCTTCCTCAAATCAATGGATGAAAGTGTGTGGCAAGCCACGGTGGATGAATGGAAACCTCCTATCATGGAAGTAACGGTGTCGATGGTTCAAAATCTATGAAAATTACACCGTATTTTCAATGGACCACACTTGAGAAAAATGAGAGTAGTGCTAATGCTAAAGCACTAAATGCAATCACTTAGCACTATCACCGGATGAGTTCAAAAGAATCATATCTGTGATATCGCCGCAAAAAGCAAGCCTGGGATATTTTAGAAATGACACACGGAGGTACATCAATTGTCAAGAAATCTAAAGTCCAACTCCTCACAACTAAATTTGAAGAAATTCATATGGAGGAAAATGAAATGTTTATGGACTTTTATACTAGATTGAATGACATTGTAAACTCAATGTGGGGTCTTGGTGATAAGATTCTAGAAAGTAAAGTGTGTGCAAAAATACTACGCTCTCTTCCTGAACGGTTCAATTCTAAGGTAACCGCAATTCAGGAACTTCGTGATACGGATAATATGAAGGTAGATGAATTAGTTGGTTCTTTACAAACCTATGAATTAAGTTTTAAAGCTCCTAAAGGTAAATCTATTGCTTTGAAGTCATCTAAAAGTATTACTCAAGAAAATTCAGATTCAGAAAAGTCTGAAGATGATATGGCCCTTTTGGCGAAAAAGTTTTATAAGATTTTCAAAAGTAAGAACGGAGTCGACTTTCAAAAGGTAAATGAAAAGAAACGTTCTAAACCTAAGTCTAAAACTTAGAAGTCATTGAAAGATAGTCAATGTTACAACTGTCAAGAATATGGGCATTTAGCAAACAAATGTCCTAAAAAGGACAGATCCAAAAGGAAGGGTATGTTGGCTACTTGGGATGAATCGTCTGATTCTGAAGCCTCTTCTAAATCAAAAAATTCAGAAACCGAGTCGGGCAGTGAACTTAAGGCCCTTATGACTCTAGCCAAGTTTACTTTTTCAGATCACGATGATTCAACAAGTGAAGAAAATTTGGATAGTGATCATGAAAATGATGAAGATCTTCAAGATGCTTACAATGCCTTATATAAGGAAAGTTGTAAAATTGCTGTTAAACTTAAACTTCAAAAAGAAAAGTTTTTTAAACTTAAAGAATGTTTTGAAACCCTTGTTTTAGAAAAATCTCAAATTTCAGATTGTTTTGAAAAATCAAAGTGTGATCTAGAATTCAAAACCTCCCTAATTGAAAATTTGAAATCTGAAAATGAGAAACTTAAAAATGAAGTATCTTCTCTTCTGAGTTTGAAGGACACATGGAGATATGCCCAAGGTGATCCAAAATTAGAAAAATTATTATCCAGATCAAGAAAATGTGGCGATCGATCCGGGTTGGGCTATGATAAAAACACATCTCCTAAACAGAAGAATACTCCTTCCAATTTTGTGAAAGGAGAGACTTCTAACTCAAAAGGAAATGGTACCAATCAAGTTTTTTCTAAAAATACAAAAACTCTTCAAAAACACAAAAGCTATATAAATTTCAAAAATCGATTCAAACCCACTAGCTGAAAAAATTGTTGATTTACTTAAGGAGCTATTAAAATCTAACTCAGTAGGTCACTCTTACAACTATAAACAAAAGAAGACCAATTATTCTCCTAAACCCAAAACAGTACTGAAATGGGTTCCTAAGGTTACTTGTTTGGTTGCTCACACTGCTTTCAAAGTTACAAGCCATTCGAAATGGTACCTAGATAGTGGATGCTCCGGACATATGACAAAGTGCGACAAAGCTCTATTCACCGATCTTAAAGATATGACTGATGGGTCAGTCACATTTGGTGATGGTAGCAACTGCAAGATAATTGGCAAAGGTACGGTCCAACTCTATAACCTTCCCTTATTTAAAAATGTTTTATATGTTGAGGGTTTAAAACACAACCTGTTGAGCATATCTCAAATATGCGATAACAACCATAATGTTAAATTTTCTAATCAAGGTTGTGAAATTATAAATGAAAAGGGTTCTGTAATATTAACTGGTCGCAGAACTTCTGAAAACTGCTATATTGTAAGCAATGGTAGCTCATCTAAACAATCGTGCTACATGGTCCATACCGATGAGATGCAATTATGGCATAAACACCTTGGACATGTTCACTACCGAAATTTATACAGATTGAGCAAAAGTGAACTAATTAAAGGTCTACCTAAGATGCAAAAAGTAGACAAGATTTGTGGTGAATGCCAGTATGGTAAACAAACTAGGAGCTCTCGCAAAAAGGTGAACTCCAATATCACCACAAGACCACTGAAATTTGCTCCACATGGATCTTATAGGACCAACAAGAATGGAAAGTCGAGGTGGCAAAAAGTACATCTTAGTTATTGTAGATGATTACACAAGATACACTTGAGTTTCATTCTTAAGAGACAAATCAGAAACCCATGATGAAGTGAAAAAGATTATAAAACGGATTCAAACTGAAAAATGTTCTCAAGTCAGCAAGATCCGTAGTGATCATGGATCCGAATTCGAAAATAGCGGTTTTGAGAAATTTTGTAGCGATCAGGGAATATCGCATGAATTCTCTGCACCTAAAACTCCTCAATAAAATGGTATTGACTATAATGAAACATTTGCTCCTGTAGCTCGTCTTGAATCAATCAGACTTTTTATCTCTATTGCATGTTTTAGGAAGATTAAAATTTACCAAATGGATGTAAAGAGTGCCTTTCTGAATGGTGATTTACATGAAGAGGTATATGTTGAACAACCTATAGGGTTTGAAGATCCTAAATTTACTGATAATGTGTATCGTCTTAAGAAGGCTCTCTATGGTCTGAAACAAGCTCTCAGAGCATGGTACGAAAAACTGACTAAGTTTTTACTGAGTCATAATTTTCAGATGGGGTGTGTTGATAAGACGCTCTTTGTTAAGAAACATAACGATGATATTCTAATGGTTCAAATATATATTGACGATATTATTTATGGATCAACATGTACTAACATGACTGTTGAGTTTGCAGATTTGATGAAGTCTAAATTTGAAATGAGCATGGTTGGAGAATTAAACTATTTTCTAGGGTTGCAAGTAAAAAAACAACCTGATGGAATTTTTATCTCTCAAACCAAATATGCTCAGAGTTTAATTAAGAAATTTGGATTTGAGAAAGGTAAAAATTTTGATACTCCTATGAGTACAACTTTGAGATTCTCAAAAGACTCTACAGGTAATGATGTGGATCCTAAATTGTATCGTAGTTTGATTGGTAGTTTGCTTTATCTGACTGCTAGTAGACCAGATATTGCTTTGAGTGTTGGTATTTGTGCTCGTTATCAATCAAATCCTAAAGAATCTCACTTAACTGCTGTTAAGCGGATTATGCGATATGTCGCAAGTTCTACTAAACCGGGTCTCTGGTATCCACATGAGACTAATGTTCAATTAGCACGATGCAGATGTTGTTGGTGGAAACATTGATGATAGGAAATCAACCGGTGGTGGTTGTTTCTACATTGAAATTGTCTTGTTTCTTGGTTTAGCAAGAAACAAAGTTCTATATCGCTATCAATGACTTTAAGGTGAATACATTCTTCATTGAAATGCATGTACTCAACTTGTTTGGATGAAACGAATGTTGTTAAGCGATTATGGAATCACTCAGGATTCTATGATTTTATTTTGTGATAATTCCAGTGCAATAAATATCTCTAAAAATCTAGTTCAACATTCACGTACTAAGCATATTGACATTAGATTTCATTACATTCGTGAATTAGTGGAAGAAAAATTAATATATTTGGATTACATTCCAACCGAGACTCAACTTGCGGACATTTTCACTAAACCGCTCGACAAAAGCAGGTTTAATAAATTAAAATTTGATCTCGGTATGTGCAATTTAAATTGAATTTACATGATTTGGTGTATCATAATATACATAACTATGATGTTTTATTTGCTTGAATTTGAAAATTATTTAAAAATTTTGTAAATTTTGAGTCGTACTCGACCAGTCGTGAGTGTACACGACCGGTCGAACACTTACACGACCAGTCGTGAAACTCGGGATTTCACTTTAATTTGGGAATTTTGACTCTTCTTCTTCATTTCTTTTTACTCTCCAACGGTTCTAGCTACGACCGATCGAACCCACCTTCATAGTACTTCAAGGTTAGTGGTTCTTTTGCATTTTTTTTTGTAGATTCTTGCTATTAGTGTTTCAAATCTCATTCTTGTGGAATCTATTTGGTCGTTCATTGCAAGTTTGGGGTTTTATCTTGAAAAATCTGTTCTATCTAAACCTCATTTCTTCCAACTTGTTGTTTCCTTGAAATCCTTCTGTGAAAATGGATGCTAGAGGTAAAAAGAAAACTACTCGAGGTCCATCTTCTTCTAGATCAGCTTCTATTGTACAACGTCATCTTCGCTCTCCTGAAAATGATCCTTCTAATGCTCGGGATTTGCGTATGCGCAATGTTATTGTTGAGCGGCTTGTTAATATCAATCTCATTGCTTCTTTTGGTATCCCTCCTCCGTTGGAATCAGGATGGGATAACATCTTACATTGGGGTGGAGTCGCATACCAGTCCATTGCCCAATCCATGTTTGCATGTATTCTGTGATTTTTCTCTTGAGGATTTAACTTTTAAAGTTGATACTCAAGAAGGATTGTTTTTAGTAGATCGACATTTGATTCTTGACATTATGGAAATACTGTCAATGATGAGAGCATTCCAATTCATATTTTACATGACATCTCTCGAATCGAACGAAAAATGCTTACTAGAGATTTATGTAATTTGGATGTTCATTGGACTCATAAAGGTCATGTACTTCCCTCAAGGTATTTGTTACCCGCATACGTAGTACTTCATAGGATATTCATCTCAAATCTTTATCCACGTTCCGTAATAAACCGAACTCACTGCTTTCATGGTTCGTGTTTTGCATTCTGTAGTCTCTGGTGCAAAAATATGTCTACCTTCTTTAATTTGTCATTCCATTATTCTGTCTCGTCACCATCCTGGACATAGTGATATACCCTTTGGTTATTTATTGACTATGCTGGCAAATCATATGCTCGTGGCTATGCCTACTAGAGAAAAACCCATCCATCATTTCCCTTTTAATAATTCCAATATTAACAAGATGAATTTAGAATTGGCTGATGGCCAAGTGGATCTTGTAGCAATGATGGTGAAGTCAGGAAATGCTCAAGCTAGTGATCTTCCTGAAGACGTGAATATGGATGATTTATTTGAAGAACTTGAATCAGACTCGGCTGATGATCCTGATTTTCAGCCTTCTGATTTTGATGAGAGATTGAATTCCCTTCAAGAGCAGGTGGCTCAAATTCGTGTTACCCAAGACACGCAATTTTCATATTTATGCAAATATATGAGGCGGATTGCTAAAGGTTTACATAAAATTGATCCATCTAATCCTGCTCCCTCTTCTGGTTCTGACTGAATTTTTAATGGGTCTGTAATATTTTTTTTACTGAACTTTACATGCTTACTGACTTTTTTAATTATGCACTATGTTCTCTTGAATCAATTCCTATTTTCATTATTATTGATGCTCTTCTTCCTTTGTCATTTTGTGTCAAAAAGGGGGAGAAGTTTTGGAGGCTTTTGATTTATTTGAATTTAATCTTTATGATGTGCTCCTATTACTCAAGCTATTACTCAGGGGGAGTTAAGCTTCTCAGGGGTAATTATAGGAGAATGATATCTATATAACTGTGCATGCTTCTCTATTGTGAACCTGTTGTGTTTGTACTTCTCTTATGTTTGTACTTCTCTTATGTCTATTGGAAGTATTATTACTTGGGTGTTTTGTCATAAATTTGACAAAGGGGGAGATTGTAAGTGTTATGGTCTTATACTCCTTTGGTTGTCAAATTTTGATGTGTCAAAACATCTATTTGTGCCTTGTGCTTGTATGATGATTTATATGAATTCAAGACACTGCATAAACACTTCAAGAAGCTACAAGTTGAACTTTTCAAGAAGTTACATATTGAAGTTCAAGAAGCTACATGTTGAAGTCTCAAGAAGCTACAATGTTGATGTTCAAGTCTTAAGAAACAACTCATGACTTCAAGACTAATAAGCAATGCATGAAGTAGTTGTTATGCTGATGAAGATCTCAAGATTGAAGCTACAACAAGTTCAAGATCTCAAGCCTGATATGGTTCAAACAATCTACATTCGTTGAATGGTTGAAGTTCAATGTCCATACGACATGATTCAGGTTTGAATGACCTTAGGTTGACCCTTTAAGTAGGTCACTTTGGATACATAAATCAAAAATTTATTTTACATAAGTTTGGTCTATTCTACGACCAGTCCTAGCTCTTGTTCGACCAGCCCCTGGCATTGGTTCGACTAGTACCCAAGAAATTCCACGACCGATACCCTAAGTAGTTGAAGATTTTTCGGAATATTTGGTACGCCCACGACCGAGCCCCTGGAGGTCCTTCGACCGGTCGTAGGTGTGTTTCGACTGTCACGACCGGTCGTGGATCTACGACTCAAAGTCCAACAACGTAATCTATGGTCCCTACGACTAGTCGTAAGGATCTACGACCGATCGTAGGTGACCCACGACCATCGTAGGCTACTCATGACCGTCGGGAACGACTTTCAAAGATCGCTCAATATTTCAAAAATGTTAGAGCTACGACTAGTCGTAGGTTTCTAAGACCACTCGTAGGAACGATTTTTGCTTCTATAAATTGAACACTAAATTCGAGTTTTCACACTTCAACTCTATTCTATTCAAGAATTTTCAAGTGATCACTCGAGATAAGTCCGTGTTTATTTTAAGCTGCATTGTGCTTATTTAATATTCCTTTTACTAGCTTATTTAATTTGATTTTGTTTCTATATTCCAATCTTATTTGAAAAGAGGAATTATCTTATTCCTTCTTCTTGGAATCAAAATCAAATATAGCTACTACCGAATGAGTTAAATCTAAAATCTATTAGAATTTAGAACCTTATGAATGAGAGTATTGGAAATTGAACTTTGACATTCAATCATCTACTCCGATTGGTTCTCTAGGGCCGCTAAGAAAAGGAGAAATCCGTGTATTTTACAATTTTGTAAAATTTATTTAGTTTTGGTTTTGTTTGAGGTTGCGAGAAAAATCTCATTGACTTGGTTTTGTTTAAGGTTGAACGAGAAAAATCTCATTGTATTGGTTGTCCGAGGAAAACCGGAAAACTCGTAAAAGAGGGTTTTTGAATTGTGTAAGCCCAAGTGAAAAAGACACAATTGTAAAGGTTTTTGGTGAACCTGTGAAAACCTATTTGATAGTGAACGCTAATATCCCCTGTGTGAGGATATTAGAGTGGAGTAGCTTTTTGTGTGGTGTTGGAAAACAGCTTGGTGTACACACAGCGAACCACTATAACTCTTTGCCTTGTGGATTGAATGCTTGCTTAATTTTCATATCTTTTCTCATTCGATTGTGTGGAATGTACAAGTGGATGTGAATGTTGTAACTATTTACATTTCAAGCAAGTGTGGGAATTGTTGTAATAATTTAGATCTATACTTCTGCATTTAATTTCAATTCCTTGCTATTTCATTTACTTATATTAAAATTGAGTCCTTGATCCAAAAGAGGTTCTAGAAATAAGGTTGTCCTACCATAAGCCCTTGTTTATTATGGTGTAAGGTTGTCCTTAGAACTGAATTTGTATCAATCTCTCAATACTTATTTATCAAGGTGATTTAAAATTTAGCATTGTGAATTGATTCATATTGTAAGGCTATTGGTTTAATTTATTTCTGCTAATTTTATTTTAAATTTGACATAGTCCTATTCACACCCCCTCCCCCTCTAGGACATTTAGCTTGGCCTTTTCAGACTGCCCTTCAAGAAGTTAACGAGTGAATCGTTCTGGTGAAGAAGACGCCCAGTGCTAACTGATAATGGACTTGGTGCATTCACTGGGGTGCGACAAGAGTCTCAGCTAGTGGCCATGGGAGTGTCTTGAGCTTCTTCGCCGCTCATGCATTCATGATTCTCCTCAAATGTAGTTACAAACATATTTAGTTGAATTAAAGTTTCCTTGGTAAAGCACACGACAGGATATACCATATCGTGGGTAGGTAACAAACTAAGGAATTTTAAGAGTTTGCAGATAACACTTGACAAGGGAAGGCTACAGTGAATGCCTTTGACGACTAGGATCAATTGTTTGAAGATAAGAGTGAGTAGGCATACTTCAATCCCCTGAAAGGTGTCATACAGGATATTCAGAATAAATGGAGAGATCATTTCTCCAGAAACTTCACATGGGTATGCATTTGTACTCAGAATGTTGTGTAGTACTTTCGTGGTTGGGTCGCATGAAGACCTCCGAACGGCTCCGTCCGCTCTTTCTCATTCCTATGCATAGGTCCGAAACCATATACAGTTTTGGTCGGACAGACCCCACGAACCTGATGAATGGTTTAGATGGTTCAGATAGTGTCTAGGGTGGGCCACTCAGGAGGTTGCAACTCGTCAGGTTCAAACAGACCGTTGGCGGGAGAAATCCAAATTTTGGTGTTTTTTGGCTCGGTCAACGATCGTTTGACCCGCTCGACGCGTCCAGTGCACATCGTGCATGAGTACACTAGGTGCACTCGCACACCATGTGGGTCCATTGCGATGGTTGTGTTAAATTCACTGTAACGCCTTGAAAATCGGGGGTCGAGCATAAACTCAACTCCCGAGTTCTAGAACATCACTTATGCAACAAAATGAATGATGATTGAATATTGACTGTATTTGTGCATTGAACATGAGTGAGATAAGCCAAAACAGAATATCATACTCCAGAGACAGTAAATTAGCAAGCGGAAGACTGTGATAGATATATAAAATATAGAAAATCTGTGGTGAGTCTCCAGAGCGTGATAACATTACCAGGTTAATAAATTACAAATACAGTTCAAATTTTACCAATGTGTAAGTGTAATGTCTTCTATCCCATGTACCATAGCCCCGTCAATACAGTACCAGGTCTTCAGAGACCCGTCAGAGAGTTACATGTAGGAGAACTCCTCCTCGACATCATAATAGTAGTCCGGCTCTGCTTCAGGAGTAGTGTAGCCATCTGCAATCAGACAATGTCTGGTGGGTGTTCGAAACACCGTCCCGTAACGTGGGAGTGAGTGATCAACTCAGTGGAACAATAAAGCATAGGTTAACATGTTATCAATTCAATCAAGCAGTAATGATAAAGCAAGACAAATCAAACAATTCTAACTACTCTTATTAAATGCAAGTATGAAATGACATGATGTATGCCCTTGCCAAACCACCCTCGACATCATCTTACGTTCGCGAATGCTTAACTCCCTCAGTGCGCCACATCTACTAAGCACATGCGGTGCGATGATGATCATGATTACCGAGTTGTTATTAGTCCAATTCAAACAACAGTATTGGGAAACTAAGGTACCTCCCTTGTATCATTCCCAAACATGATCCATTCTAGGGTTGTCAAACCTAGATAATCTCATACGATATTATGGTTTGAGAGGCGTAGCGAAGGCATCACAAAGGGCTCGTCACCTGTCAGCACGGATACAGATCTCACCGTATGAGGCTCAATTGTTGGCCGTCAGCTCGAATACAGGTCTCACCATACTCGGCTCAATTACTAGCCGTCAGCTCGAATACAGGTCTCACCATACTCGGCTCAATCACTAGCCGTCAGCTCGAATACAGATCTCACCGTACTCGGCTCAACTCATGCTCAAGTTGCTGTGAAGGGCTCGTCGCTAATCACAGACCTTAGAGCATACTCGAAGACACTACGGAGGACTCGTTGCTTCGTCAAGACGCAGTACAGATCTCACCGTGTACTCAAGACTCTCCGTAGTGTGTCGACAAATTAATATAGTGTCCCATACCACCATAATCGGCTCACGAGTCTAGTTGCTCACGGTCACTACGGGAGGCACATGGCCCCGGCCGTGGTCGAGCGGCCTCGGACCGGTGTCCCATACCACCATGCCCGGCTCATGAGTCTTAGCGGATCGAGGTACCATGGTTAAAAGAGATTTCACGGTAAGTTTGGTACCCTAGGTTCGAGCAAGAGCGACCAAACATGGTGAACATACATAAGACAGATCGGGTTACTTGACGAGCTCGGCTAGCTCGAGCGCACAACAAGTTGAACGACATGAAGTGCATAAGCACTTCGCGTGGCCAACCACTATCGCCAACCGAAGTACGACTCGGGTTCGTCGAACACATCTCACGTGGCAAATGAATCGCAACCACCAATTCAATTATGGTACCGATTGTCTGGACTATAATCATAGCCCCAAACATGATAACTTGCAGATAGATAAAGCAGTAATGGATCAAGATTCAACTCATACAATCAAGGTATGGTATTATCCGTTTAGGTCGCTGTGGTCAAGACGCACTCGTTGCTCCGCTCCCCCATCACCCATGACGGATCATACAACGTAAATATAAATTTAAACATATGCATTACATAGTTATAATCATAAAGCAGTTGAACATGTTATGAATCACAACACAAGCATGAGTTTATACATGTTCAATTCCTAATCACACAACAATCCAAGGAGATCATACACAGTTAAAAGAGGTTGAGAATCATATCTCAACACCCTTATACATTACAATTTGCTAACTACTACTCATTCAGACATTTCAAGAAACACTTAAACAAACATGCATCAACATACATGACATATGTCGATCACATAGGCATTAGGCCAAATCCTTTCACTAGGGAGTTGCCCCAATCATAACACGCAGTACACCCACGACGGATAGTCATGGCAAGCAGAATCCAAGTTCCATATTCATTCATCATTTCCACAAACACTTGGGCCTCACATTTTAGCATATATGGTGTCTATTGGTCGTGGCGTGATTTAGGGCAAATCCTTTCGTCAAAAGGGTATCGCCAATACAACAATCATGAATCTATGACAATTAGTCATGGCGAGCACGAATGAGGATTCTATACTCATTCAGTCATTTTCACAAACACTTAGAATACACTAATACAACATACATGGTGTATGTTAGCAAAACATGTATTAGGGCTATCCTTTAGCCAAGTGAGTATTTTACCCATGTATAATATATTACTACAGCAAATAATCATGATAAATGCATCTCCAAAATTTATACGCATACAGTATTTTCTAGAATATGCATTTTCAACATACATACTGTATATAAGAAAACATGTATTATGGCGATTCCCTTCGCCAAGCAATTATTTTATACGCACATAATATATTTATACGACGATTAATCATGACAAACACATCGCTAAAATATACATGTATACTGTACTTCTTACAATACCGTATTTCTACATACATAGTGTTTATTAGTAAACATGTATTTAGGCGAATCCTTTCGCCAAATAAGTATTTTATCCATACGTCATATATCCATACGACAAATAAACATGTCAAACACATTTCCATAAAAAATACGTATACGGTATTTTATACGAATACCTAGAGTATGTGAAATTCCAAATTCTACAATTCTAATCGAACCGAAACGGAAAGCACTTTGACATGTGCAATTGCATGCGAGATCATGAATCTACCATTATCGACATTGAAAGCGTTGAAAACCGCAACCTATACACCTAAAGTCCTCACCTTGTGTCGTAGAATCGTAACTGAGTTGATAGGTTCGCTAAGCTTCCGTATACGGGAGTTTGGCAACCTATGGAACGAAATACGTTAGCTATTTCATAACCTACAACCTAAACAACCCTAAAACACGGAGTTAGGGTTAGGGTTTTTACATAGAAACGACGCCCAAATCGCCGGAAAGCGATGAGAATCAAAGCGGTTGAGCCCGAATAGCTAGGGGAAACGGAAAAGAACAGGAGTTCCTCCCACATCTCCCTCACTTTCTCTCTCTTTTTTCTCTCAAATCCAAATTCGTATGGCTGCCATGAGAGAGGGTTTAAGGTCCTTATATAGTCTCAAAACTTACCGAATAGACTCCTGTTCAAGGGTTACTGCTAATATAGGTATTTCGTCACTTTTCCAGCTCAAAAGAGGGGTTCTGGTGGCCCTCCTTGAGCCAAACGTCAGACTTAAGCTCTCCACACATGGATCTACGTGGGATTACACTTTCGACTCGATCGGATTCCCAGATCGCACGTGGCGGACCACTTTCAGTTCAACGGTCAGTGGGCCACGATCCGAAATTCCAAGTACATGTAAATGTTCCTCAAATTTTTCTCGATCCGAGGGTGTAATTTGGTCCGATTACTCGATTCAGTTGCTTAATACTGATGCGCAAGCGAATGGTGCCAGATCACTATTCCAGATATTTATTTTGTAAAGGGAATAGTGTTTTTCACACACCCTCGCTCCGGATCGAAACGAATGGCCGTGGGACATCGGTTGGACCTGATTTTTGAGATGATTGTCAAGCCCAGTGAGGCGGTCCTAGTTCCTTAGCTTCGTGTTAATCGGACTACCGATGTGCGATCTAGACCTAATACGAAAGTTTTCGTTTCATTCTAGAGCAGCAAAGGAAATGAGTTTGGTTCTAAACTTTAGGGTAACCTAGCGTCACTTGTTTTGCAAGTTTTGGGTCTTGCAGATCGTATTTAAAGTGTTCCCAATGGATTTCATGGCTAATCTAGTTTAGCACCTAGTTCACTTTGTCAAATTTCTAAAGGATTTAATCCTAAGTGATTTTCGTCTGAGGTGGAACTTAGTCCATTGTAGTTTGTATATAAAGTGATCCAAGTTATGCTACTTAGCTAGTTTAAGATAGTGTCTAGGGCGAAGGTGCTTCGAAAAATTGAAAGCACAAGGTAGTGAAGGGTGGGATTTGTGAAGAAAATAGTTTAAGGAGCAATTTGAGACTTTAATTGAGCGTTTAAGAAGTTAAACCTGTGTTAGGATTGACCCATTGCCTAAGGACGTCTAATCTCAGGTTGGCAAAAAATCCGGGGCGTTACATTCACTCCGTCCATTCGGATTGGGGGCCCCACTTAGGGGTTCAGGCCCAGTTTGGGACGGGGCTGAGGCCCAGATGGGCCGTATCACATGCGTCAAGCTCCATTTGGCCAAATTTTCACTGATCCGATGGCTGGATCAGTTTGACACTTGATTTCAATGACTGAATATGGATTTGAGACACAGTGGGTGCTTGGTTTGTTATCCACTAGCCCTAGAAGGTCAATTTCTTAGAGTGGTGTTTCGTTTCTTTACTATCAGTTGACTTAGAAACTGTTTTATCTCAAGACGATTAACCAAGGTTACCTTCTTGACTGATGTGGGGCACAATTCAGCACCTAGGGCCTTTGATGGGTGGCTTATCGATGACTAGAAGCCTCATCCTGCACACATTGAGTACAAGTTGTTTGGTTAATTGACTCTAGATTTCCATTGATGTAGGTTTAAATGGTAACACCCGTGTACCAGAGGTGCGGAGTGGTACACCTGCCCCTAGAATTTGGGGAGAGCTTAAAAGAATTCTTAATTGATGGCCTCCAAACATGTGTCTGTTGAATCTTCATGTTTTCTGAACTTTCCATGTACATGCTTTCCTTTTATTTATTTTTCCTCTTGTCATTTTTACGACAACGCCCTTTTGGGTCTTCGTTGCGTCCGGCTTGCCGGTCATTTTTACCCATGGCGCCCTTTCGAATTTTCACCACGTCCTGAGTATTTGATCTTTCCTGCCTCTTGACAGCTTTGTTGTTTTTTTTACCTTTGGCGCCCTTTCGAGTTTTCACCAAGTTTACTATGTGCTCGCTTTTTCTACTTGAAGCACTCTTTCGGGTTTTCACTCTTCACAATTTTCTTAAGCATGTTTTTTTTTCTCTATTTGATTTTGTTGTGGCCGATTGGCTTGCTTTTCCAGCCTTGCCTTCAGTCACAATGGCAAAGTTGTTAACCTAGGTTGAAATCATCTTGGGGGGAGGAGGATTGAGATGGGTGTGGTGCTTCCTTTTTTCTTATTAACTCTCTCTCTCTCTCTCTCTCTCTCTCTCTCTCTCTCTCTCTTAAAAAAACTTTTTATCTATCTTGGACTTCATGCTCTAATTTTGTCCTTATCACCTTTTTTTTCCATCTTCTTCTTCTTCTTCTTCTTCTTCTTCTTCTTCTTCTCTCTCTCTCTCTCTCTCTCTCTCTCTCTCTATTCTAACCCTTTTTATTAAAGTGCTTAATTGAGGAATGGAATGGGGGAGATGATTCTCAAAATGACCAGCTTTCGGTCACTTGATTTCAACTTAGCTAATGTAACTCTTAACATGGTAAGATTAGTTTACCTCGGTGTTAATTAGCTCTAGAAGATCCTCGCCTCTCAGTTTGGTATGTCGAAAGGTACCTCCCGGAAGAACTTTGGGCCATCGCATGTGATCTTTGAACCCACCCCTTGAGTCTGATTGATGTGGCGTTGTTGCCTCCAACCACTTTGTGAAGTAGTTGATCATCCCGAGGATGTAATTATGACCGTTAAATCTTGTCGAGCTAACTTTCCCATTGATGTTGATAACCCGTATAGAGAATGGCCAGTGCGTTGAAAGGTTGTAGAGTTTTGAAGAACATAGATGGATCCGATGTGCGTGCACCTGATACTTGAAGTACTATCTGACATGCTGACTACAGTATGTTAGCTGATAATAACCGAGCCATATGACATCTTCCACCATGTATTCATTTATGTTTAAGCCGCACACTTAAGTGTGGAAAGTAGGCATGGTCATGCCAACTTCTAATTAACAAACTTGATGTCAGGTTTTGTTGGTAGATGACGTATAACTGGCTCTTCCTTGAGTTCAGACAAGTCTTTATAGGATGTAAACTTGGGTAGTCATTACTTCAAGAATTCAATCATTCTCTGCTTATTTTTCAGAGATAAGGATTCTCAATGTGCATTTCCATACGGGTTTCGGGATATCTTAGGTTCACAATTTCAAAGATTTCTGGGATAATAAAAGGTGTTGAACTTTTTATGAGATCCACTAGTTTGAGAGTTGGCTCATCATCTTCCATATCATTTGATTCGTCCAAACCCTTGAATTCGAATTCCAACTCTAGATAAAAAAAATCATACGAGTTGACTTTGTACCTAAATGCTTTGATTAATGGACTTGGCACTTTGTTGCTTAATACTTTTGAAAGATTTTTTTATTATTTATTTTTTTGCTTAGATTTTTTTAAAATTTTACAAATATATGATTTTTTTTAAAAGATTTTAAATGTCTAAATTTTAAAATTTTGAAATTTGAATTTTTTAGAAATTTAGAAATATTCAATGTTTTAGATTTTGAATTTTTTTTTTTTAAATTTTAATTAGAAGGGATCTTGAACCAGGTGACGTTGCAGACCAATGGTTGCCTTATTTGGCTCAGGGATTGCTTTTATTGCCACAATGGGGGCTATGAACTAGTTATTACCCTGCACTCCATCCCCTTAGGAGGTAAGGCCAAAGGAATCAGTAAGCAAGCCTTTGCCATTGTGCCTAAGCATCATGATAGATGTGGGACTGAGCTATGAGTCGATGTCAGATGTGATTTCTCTTGCTTCATCCCTGATCATTGCAACTCCTCAATTTCTTCCAGCTTGAGTGGAACTGACATTGTGGTCTAGTTAACCTGGGGTAATTCCTAACCCTTAGTTATGTCCTTATCAGACAGCTTGATCAGGCTCAATCCACTCATTTAGTCTTCAGGGGTAGAAACTGTCCTGCCATCGAGATAGATAACCCTTGCACTGATAAATTGGGTCGGTGTGTAAATGGAAGGGTTGCCCTCATCTTGATGACCCCGTCCTCTTCTCGTACTCCTATGCCTTGGTTTCTCCCCTGGTAGAGACTGATATCCCCAGTCTTCTTCTGTTCGCATTCACTTAGTCCTCAATGACTAGGGTCGAGTCTTAATATTCGAGTCCATAGTAGAAGATTTGGCTCTCGAGAGGAAGGAAGACATAGAATGATCTGATGGGACATGCAAGAGGAATGTAATTCATAGTCTCGGACTTGGAACAGTGGTATGCGATGTCCTCATCTGAGCATTATATGTCTACGGCTAAGATGCTAGGCTCCATCCGTCTCTCGTTGTTGTGGCTAGATGGTGGGGACTTCTACCCCTGGTTGTCTACTGGTAATGCTCGTGAGTTACAACCTTGATTGGTGACTAGAATGGGTAGATCGTGCCCTTGGCTAGATGTTGGAGGGAACGGATCGTGCCCCTGGATAGATGTTAGAGTGGGCAACTTCTGCCCCTGGCTGATGAAAGAGATAGGGAGGTTGTCCCCTTGATTGATTATTGAGATGGGGAGATCATCCCCGATTGATTGCTGGAGAGGGCCAGTTATGCCCCTAGTTAAATGCTAGAATGATGGGGGGTTTCCCCTTTGCTACTTACTAGAAAGGGAAGGTTGTGCCCCCGGCTGACTACTTCTGAGACAGTAAGATTGCCCCTCTAATTGATTGTTAGAGAGTTGTACCCTTGGTAGACCAAGGGTGCAAAGACTAAGCTAATTGAAGATGTCCCTTATATATTTTGGGGCCTCGAGACTAAATTAAATGAATGTCTCCTTTACAGGATGAGGGGCTCTGAGATTAGACCACCTAGAGGCACCCCTTGCAGGACAAGGGGATCGAACTCTGGATGAGAGATGATAGCATGAATAAATTTGAAAAGGATAACTTAACTAGTCCTTGGGGGGGGGGGGGGGGGGGGGGGTTGGTGAATAGGACTATGCCAAATAATAAAATAAAGTGCAAAAATAATAAATAAATCAGAGGTCTCAATTGCACTAGTGTTGAAACATTAATTCAAACTAGTTCGTAGGACAACCTTCACACAAACAAGTTTAGGCAGGACAACCTTATTTCACGAAACTTGTAAGAATCAAAATTGCAAACCAAATAAGAGTCAATAAAAGCTAAACTATTACAAGCATTCACCACTTTAACTTAAAAAGATTACAACCATTCACCACATAAACATAAAAGGCATTCACTCCCAATAATCACTATCCACGTGATATTGGCTTTCACTATAAATAAGGTTTTCACAAGAACACCTTAAAACCTGATACAGTTGTGATTTTATCGGGCTATCACAAATAAAAATCTCCTCACTGAGATTTTCTAGCTATCTCAGGAAAACCAAATGAGATTTTTTGGTTATCTCAATAGAACCAAAATACGAAAGAAATATATACTTATCTTCTCCTTTGAAGGCGTATCTGTCGATGTAGCCATAAAACCACTTCTCTTAAATGTAGATCGTTCAATGTTTAATCATATAGACAAGGGTTCAAGGTTCTCGATTAATTTTAAATAGATTTAAACCAAAGGCTACTTGTTTAAATTCCTTTAAGATCTCAAAAAGATGAGTATTTACTCTATTTATAAAATAAGATTGACAGAATAAGAGATTAATAAATTAAACAAAAAGCTATTAAAAATATTTAATAAATACCATGCAATAGCTTGAGCAAAACAGGGACTTCTCTCTCTCATGTATAAGGATTTAATAGACTTGAATTGTATTTTTGAATTGAGAGAAAGCCTCAATTTATAGGCAAAGAAATTGTTGCTTCGACTCGTCTAAGAACCGGATTTCATTCCAATAAATTTTTAAATTTGAACGCGATAAGATAAAACAGATCTTCGACTGGTCGAAGGCCCTGCTCAACTAGTCAAGGGCCCTGTTCGATTCGTCGAGCATGGTCTTCAACTGGTCAAGGGTGCACAAAATTCGAACTGATTCAGTTGCTGGACTTCGATTCAAGCAACCCTTGACTGGTCGAAGGCCCACCTTCGACTAATCGAGCAGTCTCCTCGACTGGTCGAAGGTGTAACAAAAAATCTGTTTTTTCTTTAATTTAAACTATGACTAATCAAACTTTCTTAGACTAGTCGAGCCATAACTTAAACTAGTCGAACCTTAGCCAACTATAAGCATAAAAACCTATTTAAAGTAGATTTTGAAAGTACTTAAACCTAAGGTCTTTCTAGGGTTCATAATACCTTAAATGACTGAACTTTGAAGTAGATTAGATGCTTGAACTTTATGGAGCTTGATCTTCAACTATATTCTTCAATAGAGCTTGAATTTCTTGATGGAGCTTGATCTTCTACTAAAACTTTAGTAGAACTTGAACTTTACTTGAACTTTCCATCTTGATCTTCTACTTAACTTGAACTTTAGTAGAGCTTGAACTTTCCATCTTGATCCACATTCAAAGGCCACTTCATAAGCTATTTTGTCTAAACGAAATTTGACAAACAAGGTGTTCTTTACACATTATAGCACTTACAAAATTGATCTTAATGAAGAGGTGATTCTTCTATAATGACATTGATGGCATGAGTTCTTTATGAAAGGATAGATTGGGGTACTGTAGTTTCGTTTATCCATTGTGATTATGATACTGTGGGTTCCATCTTAGTTGTTGTTGTTGTTGCGATTGTTCTCATTGAGTGGCAAATGGTGTGCCTTCAATAAAGCCAACAAGATTATCTTCCTCCATTGGATGGGGGTCAGGAACACTTTCATCACCATTCTTATATCTGATAGGCCTTCCTTCTGTTCACACCCCAAGTATAGGGTTGCAATGTAGTAATAATCTCGGTAAGACCGAGGTTGAATCCACAAGGACTGAACCTTGTACATATTCTGAGACTAACTCAAACTAGAACTAGACTAAGACGTAATCTATTTCAGGGAAATTTAAGAGAATAATGGTGAAATATTAAACTAAAACTTGTAAAATTCAAAGGTGGGAAACTAGGGTGCCAATGATCCACTTGTAGAGATAGGGAGATCTATGCTTGATTCATAAACACAACTGGATTTAAAGTCCCATCTTCATCCAGTTAGAAGATATATCATTAAAATTCAAATATGAACTTCCTTTGATCTAGTTTTCAATAGAAGATGGGTACGAGAATTAGAATTGATTCCATCACAAAACCATGCCTATAAGACAAAGCAAACAACAGAATTTAACCAATCCACAACCAATCTAAGAAGTTATGAACATTAGGAAGTATTTCACCATCCAACCATGCCTGTGAGACGATGGTGAACAACAGGGCTTCCCATCTTCACAATCTCAGTAATGAAAAGAATATACTCAAAGCTATCACAGATCCATTGTAATTTAAGTCACAATAAACCATTAAAAACTAAAAGCATTCCGTATAATCAAACTAGCATCAAAGAGAGTTCATCACATGAATCAAAGTCGTAGAAAGCGACCCATCATGCTACAAGCTTCACCTCTTAGCCCTAGCTAAGAGGTTTAACCAATCACAGACATGATCAAACTAAAATCTAAAGGAAAGAAGAAAAAGAACAATGGAGAAGAAGAAAAAATCGAAACAGTCCACAACTGGTTGCTTCTCTCTCTCTCTCTCGTGCTCTTTTCTTCACTTCACGCCTCCATAGCTACCCTAGATGATGCCCCCACGTCCTTCTCTCCCTCTCTTTTATATGTGTTGCAAGGTTAGGTCGGATGGAGTGGAGAACTGACTCCACTTTCGCAGCTCTCTCTTGGGCAGCGAAACACACAGAACAACCTGCATTTGGATGAGATTTTGGGACAGTGATCCTTACAAACTTGAAATCTGACTTCATGGTGGGGTTCAAAACCACCCTCTACGTCTTCTGGACGGTCTGGATCATGGATCCGATCATCTCCATGATCACACAACGGCCCACGGAGGGCCGGTCGTCCGGACGCGTGTTCTTAGGAGGTTTCTTACATTGAGATGCTCGGTGGGCCCCACAGTGCTGTTCTAGGAGAAATTCATCCCATTCATTGGATTCCTGGTAAAATTTCGGTCGGAAAGGGGTGGTTTTAGGCGAGTTTGGTGTGGCCCAAAGGATCAAATCTTCCTGCCGTTCATCCTGCGTTTGACAGCGATCTGAGTGTGTACATGTGCATGGAACAAAAGGACTCCACGGCTAGGGTTGTGCCCCCCCTCTGGATCGAATGGATGGTCCCAATCATTAAGATAGATGATGATGGTGGCCCATTACACGTCCCAGTGTCCGGTGGTGTAGATGTTGGTGATTTTTTTATAGAAAGAGACGGGTCAACCGTCTTTGACCAAGACCGGTGATCTGGTGCTGCGCTGGTGTGCGTCGTCTATGAACACGCAACCCTTCATGTGGGGTCCACTATGATGTATATGAGAATTCCGCTCCATCCATCCTCCCTCTCATCCAATTTAAGGGGTTTAGACCAAAATTGAAGCATATCTAGATATCAGGTGGGTCTCAGATTAGTGATTTATGGGCTGATCTATCTGTTGGGCCACTTCCACAATGATCCAATGACTGAAATTCAATGTGTATGGTTAATTTAGGGTCTTCAGGCCAGATATAAAGTTTTGATCCAAACAGATGGTGGGAACCCTGTAGTCTTGCATTCGGGATGATTTTCAAGCCCTTTCATCTTCAGTTACTTGATTTTCTCAGATCTTTGGCGTGTAAATTCTTCGATCTCGGTCCCTTAAGATCCGTCTCTTGCCTTGTTGATTTCTGAGCGTTAAATCTGTAACGCCCTGAAATTCGAGGGTCGAGTAGCAACTTGACTCTCGAGTTCCAAAACATCACTTATGCAACATAGATAATGATGATTAAATGTTTTCTGTGTTAGTGCAATAAACATGAGTGAGATTATATCAAAACAGTAATTCATACTCCAGATCAATTGTATAAAGGCAAGCGGAAGACTGAAACTGTATATAATTGTATGTAAAAGTAACAAAACCATCATAATCTCCAGACTATGAACCCAACTGAGTCACCATATACATGTATTTGTTTTATGATCAAAATGTCAAAAATACAACTAAAGAAGTAAGTCCTGTAAGTCTCGTCGATCCAGGCAGTCTAGGCAAAATCGCCAGCATACTACATATATGAGAACTCGTCCTGGTCCTCATCGTAGTCCGGCTCAGCCTCCTAAGTCATCACCTCATCTGCACCTAAGACAGAGTCTGGTTGGTGTGTACAACACTGTCCCGTAACGTGGGAGTGAGTAGCTAACTCAGTGGAATAATAAAGCATAGGTTGACATGTTATCAATTCAGTTAAGCAGTAATGATAAAGCAGTACAATCAAACACTCCTAACTACTCTTATTAATGCAAGTATAAATGCAGTCATGATGCATGCCGTCACCGACATACTCCCTCATGCGACACCATCTTACGTTCGTGGCATGCTTTCATTCCTCAGTGCTCCACATCTTCCAGGCACATGCAGTGCGATATGAGCATGATTACCGAGTTGTTATTAGTCCATTTCAAACAGCAGGATTGGGAAACTAAGGTACCTCTCTTGTATCATTCCCAAACATGATCTATTCTAGGGTCGTCAAACCTAGATAATCTCATACGATGGTGTAGTTCTAGGGCACTGCAAAGGCTACCAGGGCTGTTACACGCAATTATTACACCACTCCCCCATCACCTTTTTAACGGTTCATCACTAAATTGATACAGGCCTAGTTCATACTCTATACATCGTAGCAAAACTCGTCGCCTCACCGCAAATTCAGAGTATGCTTGAGGTCACTACAAAGGGCTCGTCACCAATCAGTGTAGGCCGACAGCTCGAATACAGTGTCCCATACCACCGTATTCGGCTCACGAGTCAAGGTTGCTCATTGGTCACTACGGGGAGGCACGTGGCCCCAGTGTAGGCCGACAGCTCAACCACGGTGTGTTATACCACCATGCCCGGCTCATGAGTCTTAGCAGATTGAGGTACCATGGTTAACGGGATTTCACTGGTAAGTTTGGTACCCTAGGTTCCAGCAGTAGCGTCCAAACATGGTGAACATACATTAGACATATCGGGTTACTTGACGAGCCTGACTAGCTCGAGTGCACAATCAATTGAACGACATGAAGTGCATAAGCACTTCGCGTGGCCTAACTACTGTCGCCAACCGAAGTACGACTCGGGTTCGTCAAACACGTCCTTTGTGGCGAAATGAATCTCAACCACGAACTCAAGTCTAGTACCGATTGTCTGGACTATAGACATAGTTCCAATCGCAATTAATCCTTATTCAAAGCATGTGGAGTAAAGCATAATAACAAAGTAATTCAAGCATGTTAACAAAAATGTCATAAAGCATGTTACAAAGCACAAAGTAAACAAGAAATACAAACACATATATTTCATAAGTAATCGGTTAAATTAAACTACCAACATGGAGGAAATCATATACGTTTCTAAGGTAGTTGAGAATCCCATCTCAACACCTACCTAAGGCACCATCAGCCAAGCACTTGACACCATTAGCCAAGCACTTACTCTCACAAGCATTTTCACAAACACTTAGAATACACTATTTCAACATACATAGTGTATATTAGCAAAACATGTATTAGGGCGAGCCCTTTCACCAAGCAAGTATTTTACACATATAATATGTTCATACAGTAATTAATTATGGCAAACACATTTCTAAAATTTATACATATACGGTACTTTCTACAAATACCTAGAATATGTAAAATTCTATATTCTTTATTTTTAATCGAAACGGAAAACAGATAGCACTTTGTACATGTGCAATTGCATGCAGATCATGAATCTATGATTATCTGATATTGAAAGCGTTGAAAATCATAACCTATACACCTAAAGTCCGCACCTTTTATAGTAGAATCGTAACGAATCTGATAGGTTTGCTAAGCTTTCATATTCGGCAGTTTGGTATCCTATAGAATGAAATAGGTTAGCTATTTCATAATCTACAAACATCATAACCCCAAAACAGATTAGGGTTAGGGTTTCTTACCTAGAAACGAAGTCGGAATCGCCGGGAAAGCGATGAGAATGGGGTGGTGAAGCTTGTGTAGTGGCAGGGAAAGATGGTAGGAAGAATCCTCCCACAACTCTCTAACTTTCTCTCTCTTTTCTCTCTTCTCTCTTAGGGTTTTTTTGAAATTCGTATGGCTGGATGAGAGAGGGTTCTAAGGTCCTTATATAGCCTAAAAACACACCAAAACAGACTTAAGGTCAACGTATACTTGGGTTATAACCAAAGTGAGCCTGTTCCAGCTCAACGGAGGACTTCTGGCGGGCCCCCTTGAGCCAAAGGTTGGACTTAAGCTCACCAATACTAGATCTAGGTGGATTTAAGTTTTCGTTTCAGTCGGATTCCCAGATCACACGTGGCGGACCAGTTTCAGTTTAACGGTCAATGAAACTCGATCAGAGATTTCAAGTACACTGCCATGTATATGAAATTTTTTCTGATCTGAGGGTGTATTTGGGTCAGATTCTGATGGTCTGGTTGCTTACAAATTGTCCGCAAGTAACAAGTCTCAGATTACTATTTTAGATATTTATTTATAAAGAAAATCAAGTGTTCTCACACTCCTCACTCCGGACTCAAGCGAACAGCCGTGGGACAATGTCTGGATTTGATTTCTAAGATGGTTATCAAGCCCAGCGAGGCGGTCCTAAGTCTATAACTTCATATTATTTGGACTTTCGATGTACGATCCAGATTTGATACGAAGTTTCAATGTGCTCCCGAGAGCAGTCGGGTAATGAGTTTGATCCTAGATTTTAGGGTAACATAACTCCTAAACCGAACTGCCGAATACGAAAGCTTTGGGTCACCTAGAATGACAGTTTGGTATCCTATAGAATGAAACTTGTAAGACAGTTTGGTATCCTATATTTTAGGGTAACCTAGCTCCTAAACCGACCAAAACTTGTATGACAGTTTGGTATCCTATAGAATGAAATGGTTTGCTAATCCATTTGAATCAATGATTCTACAAGTTTTGGGTCTTACAGATCGTATTTAAAGTGATTCAAATGGATTCATGGCTAATCTAGTTTAACACTTAGTTAACTTTGTTAAATTTCTAAAGGATTTGATCTTAAGCGATTTCTGCCTGAGGTGGTACTCGGGCCATTATACAAGATTTTTCAAGTCGTTACAAAATCCATACTTTTAATACCATTTTTCAGTCCAAGCTCCTAAATTCACCTTGCAACACAAACATGATTAAAATAGAGTGTTAAACATTATCATGTATGTAAAACTGAGTAAAAATCGGGGTCTAATATGTAATATTTGACCCTCAACACAATCTCCAACAACATTTTGCTAGTCCCAAGCAAAGTATGCGAAAAATTATTTGAGAATTACGGGACAATTTCTATAAACTCAAGTGATTTTTGAAAAACAATCTAGTCAATAGAATTCTAAAGTTCATAAATGTTCCTAAGCTTAAGTGCACGGTAAACTTCATAGTCAAGTTCAAAGTATTAATCCATCAATTAGAACAATTCTAAACATTAAGTTCTATGGGTGTCTAGTGTAATCTCGGCTTATCATCGTTAAGAGTCCAATCAACAATTTTCATGATGACATTGATAATCAAACAGAGCATTCCTGGATAACCCAACCTAACCCGAAACTTGCCTTACAGTTCAGCCTTTTTATTCTTCCAGCTTTTAATTTTTTCCATCGATAGCTTTACGCTGTGTCAACCTTTTTAAAGATCTTTAACAGGTAGCCGTTTTCGAACATAACTGTTTTTTAGTTGAGTTTTTTTTTTTCAATGAACATGATGGACAAATTTCCCAGGTTGGCTCCTTCCATGCTTAGTGATTACCAGGTTAACAATTCAATATCGAACTGAAGCTTTAATGTGTAAGCTAGATGTGACATGTGAAATCATGACTCAATCAATGTTTAAAACTTCTAATCATGGATTACTAATTCGAACTTTAACTGTGAAACCAAGAGTCATAAATTAACAACATTACGTATTTAATACTTCTAAATCAAAGATGGCCTTCCAAATCACTTCGAATTCACAAGAAATTTCAGAAAAAATTTAAAAAATTTCATGATTTTTACTGACCAAGAAAATACTGATTAGGTAACCTAATCTCCCATCCCCAACCTAAATCTATATTATCCTCAATGTAAAAAAATATAAGTATGCAATGTACATGAGACAACGAAAGTGAAGGAGAAGTGATGGAAAGATAGTACCTGACGAGGAGATTGAACGGCTTTTTCCAAAGAGATCTCGGCGTGAAGGTGGCTTGGCACAAGAACTTTAAACCAACAAAAGCAAACTACCTGGAACAACTGGAAAGCAAACTATCCTAACAACATAAAGCCATCCTAGAATGATAAGAGGCAAACTAATCCTAAACTAGGAAAGCAGGGGAAAAGCTACTCAGTCATGCCGCAAGGTTCCTCCTCCAATCAATATCTTGATAAATTTCTCAATAAGTTTCTCAACAAGATCATCCAAAAGCCCTCTTTATAACAAGCTTGGATACCCTGGAGCATGAATTTTCAGAGAAATTTATGGACCTCAGCAAAAAATTGCCATTGAATCGCTTGAGGTATCCAAAGTATATATGATTCACTTGTGACAGAAAAAGTTTCAACATTAGTACTCCATGGTGAATCAGAGACTACAAGTATATAAAAGTCAAAAAAATTCTTAGCAGATGTGTAGTCTCTACACATTCCGAAGTTCCAGACTTCGGTTCAATTGTCAGCTCGTCCTCCCTTAATGGTAAACTTTTAGGATCTGGGGAAGGAGGGGCTTAGAGTGAGGATTTTGTTGGTCAGTAACAACTACTGAGATGTTGTTTTACAAGGCATTCACTATTTCTTTTATCATAGGATCGTTTGAATCTGCAAAGTGTGCCAAGCAATCGTTCAAAGAGTGGAAAATTTTAGCTAAGAGTGACTCATTTTCCGCATTGAAGTATGTAATGATCTGCCTAAGGACTCCATCGTCTTTAAAAGTATATGGAGGTATGCTCTCTTACTCCAATCCTGCACAGACAGATTAAGGGTCAGTAGACGAAGTATTGATGTGAGGACTCTGTTCATTGATACTACTCAAAAGAGGCATTGAATCATCAAAATTTGACAGTTCAGATGGTGATCTCAACTGGATGGTTTCAAATTCCAGAATCTTATCGGGCAATTCGTCCATCTCCCTAACTATCTTATAAGTCAATTCAGGGGAGTGGTCTAAACATGCATCACAAAAGTTGAAAGGTTTAGGTGAAAGTGGTTCATCCTCCATATTTAAATTAGCCATATCAGATAGGTGGAGTAGATCACTATGGTCGACAACTTCCTGAACCTCTTGATCATTGATATGGGCCAAACTTGAGATTGAATCTGAATATGCATCATCTTCTAATTCAGTGCAGTACACACTTGGAATGAGATCGCTCTCCTCACATTCTGTTCCTAGATTGGGTTGAGGTTCGAATAAACTAACATCTTCCTCATCATTAAAATCAGGTGTATCATGTGAGTGAAGTGTGTCAATATCTTTATATTTGAAAACCAACAATGTCTCTTGATTAGTCCTTTGGACCGTCATCGAGATCAACTCATCGAAAAATTGAGTCTATGCTCATTAATGAATTTCGACTCCTTATTCCAAATTCTAGAGTTCTCCATAAGCAAGTTAGGATCACTCTCCTCGTATTGTGTTTCTGGATGGAGTTGTGGCTAGGACAAACTAGCCTCCACTATCTTATCATAAGTAGGGAATCCAAATGAGTAATCAACAAAATCAATTGGCGGTTCATCTCTCCAATGTGTCGAGTTGAAATCACTTTCCTTGCACTGTATTTGTAATTTGGGTTGCGGTTGGGATGAATTAGTCTCCATTAACCTATCGAGCCGTGATTCAAATGCTTCAAATAATTTCCTCATGTCAGTGACATAGTTTGTGTAACTCTGAGGTGACTCATCTTGGATCGTTCTAGTGGATATTCAAAAGTGGCTGATCCAAGAGAGTTTTCACCATGATGTTTTACTGACTCAACTTCGAAATATTTTTGTTTCGACTGATCATAATTATACGGGTCATAGGTCAGGAGTTGATACGCATCATCATTCCAATAATCACACACTGTTTTCTTAACTCGTGGAGTGCAATTATTTTCCCGCCTATAATCACCGAAGGACTTCTTAATTTATGGAGCATCATATTCCGATTGGCTCTCGAAGATATTTTCAGAAAAATTTTGAGGCATTGGCTGCTTTCTATCATAATCATCATGCATCCCTTCCCAAGATCCATAAGCTAACTCAGCATACTGACGTGCCCACTCATGCATGGTGAAACCCTAACTCTGAATCTAATCCTAAAAATAAAAGAAAAATCCTACAACAATAAGAGATCTAGAAATAGAAAGAGAGAGAATTAAAAAGAAGTTACCAAATTAGAAGTTCCTATGTTAAGATCCTACAAAAGAAAATAAAAGAAATTAGTTTCTAAAAATAGGAATTCTAATGTTAAAAAGTTCCTAAAATAGAAAGTAAACTAGTTTCTAAAAAAAAAAAAGAAATTTTTTTAAAATAAAAAACCTAGAAAGTTTCTAAAAATAAATTAGGATAGTTCTAAACCTAAAATTAAAAAGTACGTTAGTTTCTAAAAATAAAAGAAAACCTAGAATTAGAAAGTTTCTAAGAATAAAAAATAAAACCCTAATCCTAAAAATAGAAAAATCAGAAAGAGATTACCAATTTAGAAAGTCTATATCAGGGTCCTATAAAACAGGAAAGTTAGGTTAGTTTCTAAAAATCAAACAGGAAAACCCTAATCTTAACCTAATTCTAAAACCAATTAATCTCAGAAAAATGCAACCGTCAGTCCCCGACAACGGCGCCAAAAACTTGTTCACACCTCAAGTATAGGGTAACGATGTAGTAATAATCTCGGTAAGACTGAGGTCGAATCCACAGGGACTGAACCTTGTACGTATTCTGAGAGTAACTTGAACTAGAACTAGACTAAGATGTAATCTAATTCAGAAAATTTTAAGAAAATAATGGTGAAATATTAAACTAAAACTTGTAAAATTCAAAGGTGAGAAACTAGGGTGCTACGGATCCACTTGTAGATAGATCAGGGAGATCTATGCTTGATTCATAAACACAACTGGATTTAGAGTCTCATCTTCATCCAGTTAGAAGATATATCATTAAAATCCAAATCTAAACTTCCTTTGATCTAGTTTTCAATAGAAGATAGGTACGAGAATTAGAATTGATTCCATCACAAAACCATGCTCATGAGACAAAGCAAATAACAGAATTTAAACAATCCACAACCAATCTAAGAGAGTTATGAACATTAGGAAGGATTCCATCATCCAACCATGCCCGTGAGACGATGGTGAACAACAGGGCTTTCCATCTTCACAATCTCAGTAATAAAAAGAATATGCTCAAAGCTATCGCAAATCCATTGTAATTGAAGTCACAATAAACCATTAAAAATTAAAAACATTCCTTATAATCAAACTAGCATCAAAGAGAGTTCATCACATGAATCAAAGCCATAGAAAGTGACCCATCATGCTACAAGCTTTACCTCTTAGCCGTAGCTAAGAGGTTTAGCCGATCACGGACATGATCAAACTAAAATTTAAAGGAAAGAAGAAAAAGAATAATGGAGAAGAAGAAAAAATTGAAACCGTCCACAACCGGTTGCTTCTCTCTCTCTCTCTCTCTCTCTCTCTCGTTCTCTTTTCTTCACTTCACGCCTCCACGGTTGCCCTGGATGATGCGCCCATGTCCTTTTCTCCCTCTCTTTTATAGGTGTTGCAAGGTTTGGTCGGCTGGAGTGGAGAAGCGACTCCACTTTCACAGCTCTCTCTTGCTCAACGAAAGACAAAGAACAACCTACATTTGGATGAGATTTTGGGACAGTGATCCTTGCAAACTTGGAATCTGACTTCATAGTGGGGTTCAAGACCACCCTCTGGGTCTTCTGGATGGTCCGGATAATGGATCCTACCATCTCTACGATCACACAACGGTCCACGGAGGGCCAGACGTCTGAATGCGCATTCTTGGGAGGTTTCTTGCTTTGAGATGTTCGGTGGGCCCCACAGTGCTGTTTTCAGATAAATCCACCCCATTCATTGGATTCCTGGCAAAATTTTGGTTGGAAATGAGTGATTTTGGTCAAGTTTAGTGCGGCCCAAAGGATTGAATCTTCCCGTCGTTCATCCTGCATTTAACAACGATCTGCATGTGTACACGTGCATGGGACCAAAAAGACTCCATGGCTAGGGTCGTGCCCCCTCCTCTAGATCAAATGGATGGTCTCGATCGTCAAGATGGATGATGATGGTGGCCCATTACATGTCCCAGCATTTTTTAGAAAGAGACGGGTCAACCGTCTTTGACCAAGACCGGTGATCCGGTGCGGCACCGGTGTGCGTTGTCTGTGCACACGCACCCCTTCATGTGGGGTCCATTGTGATGTATATGAGAATTCTGCTCTGTCCATCCTCCGTCTCATCCAATTTAAGGGGTTGAGACCAAAATTGAAGCATATCCAGATATCAGGCGGGCCCCAGATTAGTGATTTATGGGCTGATCTATTCGTTGGGCCACTTCCACAATGATCTACTGGCTGAAATTCGACGTGTACGGTTAATTTAGGGTCCTCAGGCTAGATATAAAGTTTCGAGCCAAACGGATGGTGGGAACCTTGTGGTCTTGCATTCGAGACGATTTTTAGGCCCTTTCATCTTCTTTTACTTAATTTTCTCGGATCTTTGGCGTGTAAATTCTTTGATCTTGGTCCCCTAAGATCCGTCCCTTGTCTTGGTGATTTCTGAGCGTTAAATCCATACTTTTAATACCCTTTTTCAGTCCAAGCTCATAAATTCACCTTGCAGCACAAACATGATTAAAATAGAGTATTAAACATTATCATGTACCATAAACATTATCACAGCTTGAGAAAGTTGTTCACAAGTTTTGATTTGATGGTAGTCTAGTGACAGGTACTAATCTAATGCATCACTTTTCAAAGACTTCTGAAATAGACAGATCAGCGCTCCTTCATTGCCTACCATGACGTTAAGCTCTCTACATAATGCTCTCATGTGGTCTATAGGACACCTTTTATTATCATAACTTTTAAGTTTTGGTACCTCATAGCCTAATGGTAAATTTACATCAGGGAAGAGACAGAGATCCCTGAACTTAGTAGATGGGAGATCCACCCCATACTACTTTTGCAACTTCCTCTTCATCTCTCATATTTGTTTTCAAATTTGTTCGGTTTTGGATGGACCGGATGGGAGGGATTTTGCCCCTTGCCTAGCTTGAACTACCCCACTCTCATAATAAGAAGCCTCATTGGTGCCCCTGTGACTTAAGCATGGAGGAGATTGGACTTGGTGATTACTCTTGTTATATGAAGTCCGTTGAACTGGGAATGGGAAAGGAGACTTTAAAGAAACTCTCATTTTAAGAGGATGTTGAAATTGACAAGAATTCCCATTAGGAGCATATCGGAATTGTTTGAGAATCCAAATTGTGCAATGTGATTGGAAATGGCTCCCATTTATGGGAGAATACTACAAGAAACACCCTGAGGTGGAAAGTTTTTCGAGATGCAGGGTTTTTCTAGTTGAAGGTCTCCGTTGGGAGGGTATTGGACGTCATGCGTGAATATGGCTATAGTTGGACCGAACTGGAGGCTAGAAGAAATGCGAGAGCAGGCGATTGTTGTTGTTGAGCTGGACTAGCCTGAATGTTGACTGCCAGAACTGGCACACTTCTACTTTGTACAAGTTGTAGAAGAAGTTCTTACATGGTCTTCATGTTCTGTGTTAGTTCTTAAAGGTAAGAAACTGGCATAAGCGCTGCCAGATGTGGTTGCGAAAGAGTGGCATCTGTCATTTCAAGAGCAGGGAGAGGGAGAGACTTGGATGTTTTAGATCTATACAGATTGAGCTATGGAAGGAAAGGTTTTTACGAGAGCGCCTAACTCGTGGAGGTGCAATGGTTGGGATTTTGATTTTTTCTTTTTCTTTTTTTGAATTTTCGAATCGAAATGGATGCAGATGAGAATGCAAGCATTCAAGAACTATTTATCCCTTAGGAATAGGTGAAATCTTGTTTTTGAAGTTAGATCATAACGTGTGTGGCTAGCATCATCCCTAATAGAGTCATCATTCTGTGGATGTTGGGATCCTAGGGTTGGAATCAACTCGAGACTGCTTTCCCACGTACGGGTCACTTCTTTTGAGGGCTTTGTGTTGTGATTAATTGATTATTTTTTAATAGATTCGCCACTAGCCAATTTTTTCATCTTTACAATTGGTTTGACCCTATTGAAACGTTATGGTAGGGATCTGAAGATTTCTTGTCCTAAGATGATGACTGTTGGATTTTGCAATCATAGATTCGTAATAAAGGACCGTGGTTATAGAGAGGAAACGTGTTACACACTCGCTTTGTCCATATAGATGTATGATCTTTACTTCATATGATCTGATTGTTCTTGAGGATTATGATTCAGTTCTCGTATATGAATGTGTGTAATGCTTATGTCAAAATTTGAAGTAATAGATAAGTTTTTTATTGGGTAAGGTCCGATTAAATTGGTAAGCCTTAGAACATACTTTTAAGGAAATTTGGTGCAATGTTTGTTGAATGATGAGATAAATGTTGCACTATGCAAATGTTATGGCTAGACGAAGCTTGATTAAAAATAGTTGGGTGGACGGTAGTGTTATAAGGATCATATCGAGTGGTTTGGATTGAGCTTGGGTCAGCTGAAGAGACTAGTGTTGAGGCTGGACTTAGGCTAGGTTCTCTTCCTCGCCCTCACTCTCCTTGATAGGTATGGCTAAGGGGGTTTAAGATGCTTCTAGATTGGTAAGGAATAATTGTGGATACTTACGGATTGATAAGAGGTGATTGGAATATGAAGGGAAGATGGGTATTTATAACTCTGCGACCTAATTTTCTTGTAATTCCTCCAAAGCTTGAGGTTAAAAAGGGTTTAAATTGCTAGGATTTGATATTGCCATGTGGCAAGATCTCATGTGTTAGTTTAGATGGCATAAGGTGTAATTTTGGCTCAAGAGATGGGTATCAGAGTAATTTTCAAGTTTTGCACATGCATGAAATAGGCACGAAGGACAATTGTACACGAGTAATCAACTTGTCAAAGTACGGTTAGTGCCACTTGTCAAGCGGCACCCTGAGCACTGCTCATCCTTCCTTTTTTACTTTAGATGGAGGTTTGTCCTGTACATGTGAACAACATTGGTCTTCCGAAACTATCTTGCTCTTTTTCCTTCCCTCTAAATTGGGCTTTAGAATGGGCGTGGGCCAAAATGGGTTCATGGACTTGGTTTGACAAGGTGAGTTGACTGGGTAGGTTGTGTGGGCTGACCGGGTGATTTGACTCAGTAGGGTTAACTCAAGGGTTAACTCTATAAGTTAGATTTTTCCTAAAGTTTGGGTTTAGTAGCAGGTTTAGGATTTTGTCAAGTAATTGTGACTGGGTTAACTAGGTTTTAGGGTTGATTCCTAGGATTTTAGGGTTACTTTCTAACACAATTATTTGAAGGGATTAAGTAGGATGGGATCCACAAAACATAATTATTACCCATGGCAGGGATTGTCCCCTGTTGCCATTGGGATAAGATTAATTCCATGCTTTGTTGATAATATGGTGGTACATTGAATGGATATACCCACCATCATTTGAAATTACTGAGAATAACACACATGTGTTATATCTAAACTGTTCATTTGTTTTGTAACCTCATTTTATGGCATGGGCCTAAAAATGAGACAAATCCAAAACTTATGTGGCCCCAGAGAAGTTTTCAACGGTAAGTATTCAATGCCCATTGCTTTCTATGGTGGGGTCTACTTGAGCTTTAGATTTACCTGATTTTTTGGCCCATGCTCTAAAATAATCTCGAAAAATGTGTGGACAGTCTGGATATAGCCCACACATCATGGTGGGACCTACGCTACGCTAAAATTGAGTGAAATTGGCACGGACCCAATGCAGTTCCATCTAATCTAATTCCAAGCTTTTCCATTCTTCCCAAGGAGTGGAATTGGCACAGGACCAATGAATCCTATCCCACCTAATCCGATTAAAAAGGATTAGGTGGGATGGGATTCAAAAAATATATTTATTACCCATGGCATGGATTGTCCCCTGTTGCCGTGGGATAAGATAAGATTAATGTCATGCTTTGTTGGTACTATAGTGGGACATTGAATGGATATACCCACCATCATTTGAAATTACTTAGAATAACACACGTGTTATATCTAAACCGTTTATTTGTTTTGTAATCTCATTTTATGGCATGAGCCTAAAAATGAGGTAGATCTAAAACTTATGTGGCCCCAAAGAAGTTTTCAACGGTAAGTATTCAATCCCCGTTGCTTTCTATGGTGGGGTCCACTTGAGCTTTAGATTTACCTGATTTTTTGGCCCATGCTCTAAAATAATCTCGAAAAATGGGTGGATGGTGTGGATATAGCCCACACATCATGGTGGGACCTAGACAACTTGCTAACATTGAGTGAAATTGGCAAGGACCCAATGCAATTCCATCTAATCTAATTCCAAGCTTTTCCATTCTTCCCCGACATGGAGTGGAATTGGCACAGGACCATATGAATCTCATCCCACCTAATCCCTTCTAATCCCACTGCCCAGACACGCCCTTAGGATTTCTAGGAAAATGGATTATGGTTCCGGGTCAATCAAGTTAATTTATTGATTGGAGGTGGTGTGTCTCCCCTTTTATTTATTTATTTATTTTAATACACGCACACACACCGCCACACACTCATGCCGTAGTGGGATTTCACCACCCATGGGTACTCAACCAGGTGTGTTGAAACTCTTGAGAGTCTACCACCGGAGTAAGAGCAAAGACCCTAGCGTGTCTACACCTGTCGCAGAGGATTCATAGCCTCATTAATCTATTAATTGAATTGGGATACTCAAGTCCAATCGATCGATCAATTCAATCCCATTAGGTGTAAGCCACATCAGGTGTAGCTAGCCCACATTTCACGACCCATTAGGGAAGAAATCACACTGATTAGATCATCTGATTCATCTGTAAGTTAGCCTTATTTCTATAGTTGTTCATTTTCCAAGCCATGGATGGGAGGTTCTATATGGACGGATAGAATTGATTCTTGGGACCACAGGTGATTCACAATAAAAACTAATTAACAAATAGATAGTTGAATTTATGGATCGTTGTACCTACTTTTTTTTTGTTTTTTTAATGAACTTGATTGTTTGGGAACCATTAAGTGATCTATGATAAGGACTAATAACAAAAAGGTTGTTCGAATTATGGAGTAGACCTACTTTTTTAAGTGATCTTGATCGTTTATTTTATAAGCACCAAGAAAAGGCTCTCGGAATCATCTGATTGGTGTGATTTCTACCAGGTAGCCCATAGAATGCATGCTTCAGCTAATGGACAGTTTAGATTGATGAATTCGATTGTACGACAATCCTAATGCAACCAGGAGTACCATAACTTATAGTGCTCTGGCACCAATGAATAATTTCTCTTTAATATTAGTGGCATCAGGAAGATTCTACATTAAGGAAGCGGAAAGTACTGAGTTACACAGCACGCTTAAGCGTATTGAGTAAACTCTCTGGCCCCACCATGGATACATGTATCTTATCCACGCCGTACATTTATTTTTTTCAGATCATTTTAGGGTATGATCCGAAAATTGAATCATATCCAAAGCTCACGTAGACAACACCACAGGAAACAGTAGAAATAATGATGTCCACCGTTGAAACTTTCCTAGGGCCCACAGTGATATTTATTTGTCATCCAACCTGTTAATAAGGTCATACAGATATAAATGAAGGGAAAATACAAATATCAGTTTGATTCAAAACTTCTGTGGCCCCTAATAAGTTTTCAGCAATAAGCATTCAATTCACACTGTTTACTGTGGTGTGGTCCACTTGAGCTTTGAATATGCTTAATTTTTGGGATCCAGAACTAAAATGATGTGGTAAAAAGGATGAATGGCGTGGATAAAATATTTAAATCAAGGTGGGCCCCACATAGTTTGAGCGTACTGAGTTGCCCAATACGCAATCCGCTTCCCTACATTAATACTTTTTTTAATCACAAAAGAGGAATGGAGAGAGATGATGATCACATGCTCTTACATCAGCCCAATACAATGGTTAAAAACAACGACTTGATAGAATAATAACAACTGTATTATATTCGACCTGAGGATATGTTACATCTACAATCCATGTCCTGAAGATCCACACCGTTGATATGATGGGACCACCATGTATGGACTATAAATCCTAGCCATCCAATCTTTGATATTTCCTAAAATGAATATGGACACTAATACGTTCCTTTACTTAGCTAGCATCTATTTGTAGGTCATCAGGTTAGTCTTGTCCATCTGAGCTGGGACCGCATCATATCAACGGTCCAGATAACTGGACCATGCTCCAACAAGCGCACGCTGGGGCTGGAGGATACATACGTATCCTCGGGCGGAAGGGTCAATATAATTCCTCGAACAGCAATAACAAGTTGGAAGAAGAAGAAGAAGAGAAAGAGATGATGGAACTTGTTTTCAAGATCTTCTTCTCCTTGTTTTTGGTGGGCCTTTGTAGCTTACCTGCCTACTTGTACTGTATCTTATGGATGTTCCCAGGAAAGAATCGAGAGATCTTACGAAAGCAAGGGATCAAAGGCCCACCACCTTCTCTTCTCAATGGGAATATCTCGGAGATGAAATGTATGGGATCAATGGAGAAAAAGGCCGGGGAGGACAGCAGAGATGTGTCGCACAACTACGCTTTGACGCTCTTCCCTTACTTCGAACGGTGGAGAAAAGATTACGGTATTATGGGAATTCTATCATTTTCTTTCGAGTTATAATTCAGTATTGAACACCAATACAAAAACTTGTAAATTTAATCATCATGGTCTGATCAAGATCAGATGGTGATCGATTGGATGGCCGCGACAACCTTATAAAATGCAAAGGTGGGTCTTCTTCTTTATATTCCCATCTTGGCTGCTCAATAAGTTTTATTGTTGGTATTTAACACTGAATCGATACCGCTTTTAATTTATTATCGCTATTCATATATAATCAACTCAAGTAGAATAAAATCATGATTCTGTGACTAAGGTTCTTGAAATAAAATTATCTACTGAAAGCTTTTATATTGACTATATATCAGTTTTGTTTGTAATAAAGCCTGCAAAGTTTTGAAGTGGGTCCCGCTTTGTAGATTGCCATCTTCCATGGATGGTGATGAGGTCCACCAACAACAAAATCTTTCTATTGGTGTTTAAAATCTGATCATTCCTCTTAGGTTGTTTTCAAGTCTTAGAATTATTTTTGTTTGTCTAGATATCACTGAATCATGACTCGAGCGAGTTTAAACCTAGTTTTTCACCAGAAGTAATCCACTAATCATGACATTCATTGAGAAAGATAAAATATCCTGGCACAACCGCATCTTGGTACTATCGTAACGGAAAGAAAAATATATATATATATATATATATATATATATATATATATATATATATATATATATATATATATATATATATATATATTTGAAGGGCTCAAAAAAATTGAAAATTTTGATAACACCTATAACATGGATGGTAAAGCTAAATTCAGTCTTATCATCTATGGTTTGCCTATAGTTCGCCAAACTTCATTTTAAACTCTATATTTGTTAAGAAAACTTATTTAAAAAAAAAAAAAAAAAAAATCAAAGTACAGGCTGTTAGATAGAACTTTTGAAATTTAGAGTATTACAAATACAAGGTGCCAAATACAACCAAAGTATTCCAAAAATAAAATATTCCAAAATCCAAGATATTCCAAATACAAACTATTAAACAAGACATATTTTGATTAATTAAAAATTAAAGATTTAAGAGAAGCAAAGGATGATATTAACCCACCATTTAATTAAATAGTATGTATGCTAGTACTTACACTTATAAAAATTTATCTATTTTAATTTGAGTTTCATATTTTAATATTGTTTATATACAATACACACATAGTTGCATCTAATGCCCTTTTTTCACACTTTTTTTTTTCTTTTTCTTTCTTTCTTTCCTTTTGAATTGAAGCCGTTTTCCATTTTTCGCTAAAGTTTCAACTAACTCGCTAGTGTAAGAGCATGAACAACTCTTAAATGTGCACTAGTAGGTAGCAAGTGAGATGCACCTGAAAAGGAGAGGATGGCATTGATTACATGGCCTGGAAATACATGTAAATGGCGGGGCCCACATGATAATCGGTCAAGATGTCATACAATGTTTCCATATTGGCACATGTCAGGACTGTAGGGATTCCACCAGTAGACCTTGAAAATCCCATATTTGCCATCTATGCCAAGCAACTTGGGTCACAAGGTTGCAAATGCACCGGACGCATGCATGTGCAAGATTGTGGTCTTGACCATAGATCTAAAACTTGGTGATTCAACTCAAAATTCCATTGAGTCAACTCGACTTTCCTAAACTTTGAGCTTTAAACTCAGCTCCGTAGTATAGCTGGTGTAACTCAGTCTTGTGTTGACCAGACTAGTCATGGTGCTGACTCACCCTAGCCCAATCTCTCGAAATATTTTATATTGAAGCATAGACCTGCCATCTGCTTTCATTTTAAATATTCATAAGCATCTTATATATATTTAATTGGATTATTAAATACCAAGTCAAGCTGACACTTGATTGACAAATTTCATTCTTTGCAATTTATCGGCATGGAGATTTCTTGGTAGCTTTTCATATATATTTTTATATTTTTCTGGTTGGAAATAAAATACCATTTTTTAATAAAATTGAGATAAAAAGCTAAAATTTCTGAGATTTTGAAAATTTTGTTATATTCTCTCGCTAATGTCGGTTGATGAATTAGCAAGGAAAATATGGGAGTTCTTCAAAATCTCAACAATATTTTTTATAATATTCTTGCTTAATAGATGAGTTGAATTCTCCATCATGGTATCTTTGTTTTAAGCTCTTGTATATTTGACAAAAATAAAAAAATAAAATAAAAATCATGTAAATCAAACATTTAAAACCCATATAATTAATTTGAAAGATATATAGGTTATTTTTATTTTTATTTTTATTTTAAAGGCCTCAGGTCCAATCAGTTGGACCACAAATTATGGTCTACCCGGAGGGAATATGATATCTAACTCTTCCAATTGGTTGGGCCTACTATTAGGATCATATGGTACAAAAACCAACCACATCTGCTCATCAAATGTATATTTTAATTAAAATTTATATTTTTATGTTATTTATGCACATATATAGCTTTTTCTTTTTTACTCATCTTTTTAGTCCAAACAATAATAAACCCATATTTTATTCATTTTCAAAATTTTGATATTTCTGTTTATACTAAATCTTTCATCGTTTTTTAAATGATCAAAATTGAATTAAACATGAATATATTTCCTCCCATAACGTTTTTTAGTCACATGCCGCTTTGTTAACTGCGGGCCAACCATCCAAGGCGTTGACCCTTTTATAACTTGTGGTTTCTTACGTGGCATACAAGCACTTTGATCCGAACCATTCAAATTGTATGGCCCACTGTGGATGGATCTGGCATGAAAATCAAAGCGTCATCGTACCTGTTCCATTGATGACTTTCAAGTGGATGATCAAATTCAGATAGTTAAGATCATTCAATCTCCTGAACTTTGGTGGACCACAACTTTTAAGGGTTTGGATCACCACGCATGCATGCGGCTTGTACAGTTATGAGCTATAGAAAATTTAAATATTTTTTAAAAAATATCACCCTAGGAAGAAATATATATATATATATATACAGCTGCATTTCCGTAATTTCAGAAGTCCATATCACAATTAGGTTCTCTCCTCGTTCGAAATAAACCTTGAATCATCTGTCAAGGTCGATGTACGATCCAATAACAAAAACTTTAACAGCGGATCCTGACAATCTAGAATGGGGCACATGATTTGGACGCTCCAGATTAGATTGGAGTGTGTAGATGGGTAACCACATATCAGTGAAACATCCTACTCTAGCCTTTTTGTTTTTTTTTTTTGTTTTTTTTTCAGGCCATGCCGTTCGTTTCAGTGACTCTAACAAAGAAATAGGAATTAATGGAGAATGATATTGGTATACGTGGAGCCCATCTATAGGTGATCCAGACCTTGATCCGGTGGGCCCCACAGTTAACGGAGAATGATGCTGTATTAATATCCTCATCTATCAAGTTTCATGTCATCAATCCACAGGTCGGGACCTACACAGATCAAAGATCCAGAATAACTGAGCTATACAGGCCCACTTTTACAAAACGGGGACCCAATCCGATCATCTGAGTCGTTCGAGATGAACGTTCGAGATTGTTTGATATGGGATGAGACCCCGGGACAAACAAAATTTTTAATGGATCTAGCCCTAAAAGTTCAAAATCTTTAATGGACGCGTGGGTGGATCCTTGACTATAGGGCCCACTGGGATATATTTGCCTTACATCCAGGCGTCCATCCGATTTGACAGCTCATTTTAGGATATGATTCTGAAATATATATATGAACCAGATCCAAATCTCAAGTGGACCACATTGTAGGAAACAATGGTGATTGACACTTAAAAAAAAAAAATTGTCGGCCACACAATTTTTGGATGAATCTGTCATTTATGTGGTCCCTTCATCCAGATCTTTGTCACCTTATCAAAAGGTTGGATGGAAAATAAGCATTCTGGTGGCCCCCCAAAAAGTGTTTAATGGTAGGTATTCAACCACCATGGTTTACTATAGTGTTGTCCACTTGAGATGTAGATCTGCTTCATTTTTTGGATTATGACTTAAAATGAGCTGTCAAAATGTATGGACAGAGTGGATTTAAGACACATATATCACGGTGGGCCCCACCGTCAGAAATCCACCGATCGACCTCCGCCACGCCCCAGTAATCAAGTCTACTTTTTTAAGTCCATCGCACAAAATGTTCTTTTTCATAAATGATGAAATTATCTGCAAAGACCCAACAGACATGGGACACCTTTGTGGTGTGTGGGTCCCACAGCAGACACTTAATTATCCCACACAAGTGCCTAACTATATTATGTTACTCTAATAGATGACAACAACATGGGATTCTACTACTGCAAGCCACGTGTGGTGTGAGGTTTTTTTTTTTTCTTTTTTGTCAACAATCACAACGCTTCTGCGTCTACGACCCTTTGATGTTGTTTGTGCCTGACTTAACGTTCAAGACACATTATAAAAAGATCTTAACCATTCACCATGTGGACCTTACTGTGGAGAGTCCATCTCTCAATCGTCAAATTGAAAAACGACCATCCTAACCATTCAACCAATAAAAAGATATTGTACCATATTCAATCTAACGCTAGGATAATCATAAATATAGACTCTGCCCAATGGGGGCCACCTAATGAAATTATACTATCTCATCAACGTGTGCCACGTATGCAATCTTGGAGATGAGTACTAAGACAGAGTCCATATTGTTTAGAGAGAGTTGGCAGTTGCATGTCCTTTTCAAGACATCCCATTATTAGTTGTTACCTATACGTGCACGTTCTTGGTACTTTCTGCTCACACGTACCAATATCATACACACGTATTAGATCACCACTTGCCATCTTTAGGCCTACCATGGGCACCACCACACTGCTCATCTAACAGTCGTATATGTACAACGCACGTGGCTGTTGGTCTTTCTCACCCTCCATTTTCAGAGTAATTCAATAAAACTCTGCGGGGCTTACCGTGATGTATGTGTCTTATCCACGCCATCCATCTGTTTGGCCGGCTCATTTTAGGGAATCAACCCGAAATCAAAGCATATCCAAAGCTCAAGTGCACCACACCACAGAAAACAGTGGGGATAATGGCATCCACCGTTGATTTTTTTTGGGTCCACCGTGATGTTTAGATGCCATCCAAACCGTTACAGTAGGGTTATTCCCACCTGGATGAATAGAAATCACAAGTATCAGCCTGGCACAAACTTCTCCAGCCCTAAAAGGATTCTGGTAGTTGGCGTTCAATCCTCAATGGTTCCAGTCGCGTGGCCCACTTGACTTTTGGTCTGCCTCATTTTTGGGTCCATGTACTAACATGAACCGGGTGAAACTGATGAACGGAGTGGATATAACACGAATGTTGCGGTGGACCCCACAGAGATTCCGTATACATGGACATGAAGGCCTAAACTCCTGGAAAATGTCTCACAAAAACAACGGTTAAGGAGACAGCCCATGTTCAAAGAAAACGAGTAAAAGATCAAAATGGTTGAAAACTTCCAGTCTGATAATTTCCTTTCTGGGTATCTCTTCCACGGCATGGTCCATCCAATGAAGGGTTTGGATCATTGAAAAATGAACTCCATATATCCAACAGCTTGGATCTTATTATAGCAAACTACAGCTGAAAAATCTAGAATCGACAGCAACAGTTGCATTGAATTCTGAAACATGCATACAAATCTCTCATGACGTACCCATTTAAATAATACTACCTCATTAATATAGTATTTACATTTCGGTACCTATTTTAATATACTTTTCAGGAACCCAAAAAATGCTAGGAAGGGTGGCCAAAACCCATCTAAGAAGGGGGGTTGGGCCATCTGACCCACAGGTAGACCCCACACATTGGCAGTGCTAGTATTGAACAGTTAAGAACAGTTCGTACTGACATTTTAGCTTGTGCAAGTGGGACCCCTTTTTTACTGATCAAGAACATTGGCTCATTAGCTCCCACAGTTGATAGACCATTCACCACTCGATTCATCAATCCTGACATTTCAATTTGCACCTTTCAATAAGACAACTCAAAATATATAAATGGTCAGCATTAAACTGAAAAAGGCCCACGATTGATGGTTAGGATCTTTTGATATGGAGATTTTTGAGGCACGGTCCGTCTGCAATTCGACCCAATGCACTAACAGTCTAGATCATGGGCCCATGGGCCCCAGAAATACAACCTGAAAACCCGATTATCCCTATCCTCTTGAGGATTACATACTATACTAGTGGGTTACACGAGGCTGGGCTAGCCTCTCGGGTCTTCGGGATGGCCTATCAATGGTCGGGTTTGGGCCTAGACTCCTAGCCCATTAAGAATGATCTAAATCTTTGTTTACCATTAGTAGTAATTGAGAAACCAGGTTGGGCTTTGGTTGAGTTCACGGTCCTTTCGGCAATGGGCTTGATGTCATGATGGGCCTACAAGGCCTCGTTTGTAAACTCAGTTGGCGTTTGAGAACTTGGGGCCATGCTAGCATTGAGCGATAGCCCAAGAAGGCGACTATGGGAAATGCCCATCAACTTGAACGGACCGGTTGATGGACCACCTGATACTGGGGCAACCAATGCTCAACAAATTAGCACTTTTAGGGCATTTGTGACCTTTTGATTCATGTCACTTTTCTGGCCCACCATACCTTGCTTGTAAAATCCATACCGTTCACTGCATTTTTTATTTTTATTTTTAAAACCTTGTGTTTTCTTTCACCAAATATACTAAAATTTTCATGGGCCCAAATGTAACAGGCCCAATATTCATGTACTCGCTGCGAAACGTTTTGATACTGCATGTGACCGACCCGGATCTGATAAATGAGATTGGGCGATCCACATCTCTGGATTTAGGAAAGCCTTCATATCTACAAAAGGATCAGAAGCCTTTGTTTGGCCAAGGCATTTTAAGGTCAAATGGGCCATCTTGGGCCCACCAAAGGAAAATCATCGCGCCAGAATTCTTCATGGACAAAGTTAAGGTGACGTTTTACTAGTCAATTTTCTCTTTTCCTTTGGAAATTAATATAGTAATTATTAGCATAATCAAGATGTATCTTAGTAGGTATAATTTGAGTGTATTTTTTAATTTTTATAATAATATGGTATTAGAGTTACGGTTCTAATCTTTCCCTCTCTTTTGTTGATTTCTTAACATATCACCTTTTCGAATTGTCTTCTTTGATGTTGGTTTTGTCAAATCAAAATTTGATCTAAAATCTTGAGATGTATATCGAGGGACTTTAACACTCCTTCGCACATGTGGGTTGGAAATAGTGAGCAAAGGTGGAAGGATGCACAACTCATACCTAAGTAGAGGGACATTCACAACTCATACCATGAACGACCACCATGAGAGAATATATTCCGGTGGCATATTTGCTAATCTCGAAATTTGAACACAAGACCTTCCACTCTTATACCATATCAAACAACCAATTGCTCTAAAAGCTTCGAGCCTCCACTTTAATACCATGTCAAGCAACTAATTTATTTAAAAGCTCGAGTTGTTAGAAGATTGTGTATCAATGTATATCAAGGGACTTTAATACTCCAACTCCAACAGGTTCAAATTTTGTATCAAATCTAAATTTGCTATTATTTGTTGTGTCTCATCTAACTCACATTTCTGCCTGTGATTGATTTCAAACCTGAGGGGCTCTTACCTTGAAATCAATTAATTAGAGTGGGTGACCTAATTTGGACTTATGTCTAACATCTCCATATGTGTGATCTTGGCCTTAATCAAGTTATTGTAGTCACCAAACCTTAGCCCTCACTGATTTCTAGCAAAGTGACTTTGATATTATATCTTACTATTTGAATATCGCAACCACCATTTCTACCTACAACCACCATTAGATCTGATGACATTTTATGGAACCATCATCTCTAACCCATATCTTTGCCAACCCAACTTAAAACCTATCTTTTAAAATACCTTTCTTTAATCAAGATCGACTACCATTATCTCTATATGAACCTATTCGTTAGACATGTTTCAATCGTTGCAACTATCATTTCCCATTTAAGTATTGACCTCAACTATGCTGCCTATCACCATTCATTTGACACTGCCATCAATAATAGTTGTGTTCGTCAGTACCAATTGCCCACCCAATCCATATTCCCCAATAACACCATCAATCAATGTTTGAAATTAGATCTACTATCCTCTCCAACATTCTCATTTCATTCAATCTAGAAATCAGACCTATATGTGATTAAAATCTCTTCCTCTGATTTTCTTTATGAAGATTAGATAAATAAATAAGACCCACTGAAATGTCTGTTCCCACTGTTTAATCTATATATGATAATGTTTATCTATATAGTCTATTCATCAGTTTTCGCTAATGTATTAAAATTTACAAAAATCCCTCTCTTTCTTAGGTGACTTAAAGAATAATATCAATTCTCGATTAGGAAGCCCATTTTATCAAGTGAGTTACCAAGCATGTTCTGGATTTATATTAAAAAGTGATGAAGCGTGCACTCTTGATAACTATGGGCTTAAAGCACAATCTGAATATCCATATTGAAAGCTAAAAGCCTAAAAAGCTCAAATGTTTAACCATTTACATTTAACAATATAAAATATTTCTCTTGCTTGTATTTTTTTTTTTTTTGGATATAAAATAGAAATAAAAGTTTTTTGTTTCTAATTTACATAAACTCATATTACACAAAAAAAAAAAAAAAAAAAAAAAAAAAAAAAGAGTTATGCAAGCGATAAAAAAATTGTATTTAGATGATGTCATCACCTTCATGACATCATTATAAATATCTTTTAAAATTTTTTTTTTTTTCTGTTTTTTTGTTTTCTTTTTTGTGTAAAAACACACAAAAGAATATTTTAATGTGCATTTTACACCTTATAAAAGAAGATGGATGTACAAGTGTGATAAGACGACTTTAGATAATATTATTATCTTTAATATTATTAATAACATCATTTTAAATGATCTTTTGCACTTTCATTCCTTTTTATTAGGTTAAAAAATGATACAATCTTTTACTGCAAAATAATATAATAAAAATAGTGATACTATTTTTTTAAAAAAAATTTATATAATTACACCCACTTTTATGGTTTGTAAAACTTATATCAAAACTTTTATTAAATATTGGGCAAATTAGCGTATGCATTTTCACACTATAAAAGGAATGTTAACACTAAAAGATAAGTGTAGCTGACATCATCCCCTTTATAACATCATTAATAACATATATTAAAATAGTTTTCAAAATTGTTTATAATAATTTTATTGTCAATACCAAAAAATAAATTTAGGTAATATAACCTTCTTATATGATATCATTGGTGGCATTATTTAAATAAATCTTTGCGCATGCAACCTTTTATTATATAGTTATGTATATTTTACACCTTACAAAAAATAACATATGTATTTAAAAATGAGTCATTTTCTTTCATACATTATTAGTGACATTTTTTTAAATATCATTTTTATATTCGTACTCTTTCTTATAAGGTGCAATTGCTAAAAGCAAATTTACACTAAAGTTTATCATAGATTTTTGTGTTTTTCATCTTATATAAAATGATATTAGTGTCAAAACACAAACTTAAATAAGTTTACCTTCACTGTGATTTCTTCATTAACATACTTTAAGTGTTTTAAAACTTTAAGTCCTCGGTTGTTGAGTAAGTACATATATTGTATATCATAAAAATGGGAGTGAAAATGTTAGAAATTGATTTTAAATTATGTCATCACTCTTAAAATATTAACTATGGCATTATATAAACAATTTTCTTTTCATTTTTACGCTCTTTTTTATGAGGTACAAAATGCGCACTAAAACTTGTATGTTTTATTCTTTACAGAAAATATTGCAAGTGTTAAAAGATGAGTTTAAATGATATTAATTCATTTATGAAATTATCCATGATATTATTTAAAATATCTTTTATTTTTTATATTCTTTTTCTTTGAGTAAAAAATCTTTAAAAAAATATATTTAAGAATAGAAAAAATAATTTTCTCTTATTTTGTGGTTTTATATTTCACCCTTTTATTTTCTAATGTTAAGTTTAATACCACATTAGAAAGATGAGAATTTTAAACATGTATATTAGAATTTTAAACATGTATATTAGGATTCTAAACATGTATATTAGAAAGAGATAAGAATTTTAACAATGTATATTAGAAAGAGATGAGAATTTTAAACATGTATATTAGAATTTTAAACATGTATATTAGGATTCTAAACATGTATATTAGAAAGAGATGAGAATTTTAAACATGTATATTAAAAAGAGATGAGAATTTTAAACATGTATATTAAAATTTTAAACATGTATATTAGGATTCTAATGTTAGAATCCTTCACAAGTGATTAATGAAATTGTGGCAAGAGCCCACTTTTACAAAAAATAAAAAAAATAATTAAAAAAAAATGTATATTAGAATCCTTCACAAGTTGTTTGTATTGGGAACTAAGAATATGCGATAAGTGTAACGTCGCACACGTGCGTATACAGGCATCGACCACGATCGTAACATGACATAGCGCAGTGGTGTATCTTTGAGTTATTCACTTTTACATTCATGTATACACACATGAGCAGAGAGTCATCATGCACTAACAAATAATTAATGAGTTGGCATACACCGACAAATATTTAATGTATCGCCCGTATATGCTTAGAGCCCAACGAACATTTATTAATTCCTTTAGTTTTTCTTAACAATATACTGAAAAATCTCTCATTTTCTTCTCTCTGGTTTTCCTCTTAGTTTCTTTATACAATTTTTTTTCAGATAAAGTATTACAAGCTAGCTTGGATACGTGTGACTGAGATCGCGTGTACACTTGATCGAATCCATCCATCATGGATGATACGTCACGGCTCTAGTTTTCGATACTTAGCATGTACTTTGGACCTGAGATCTACATTATGACTTGTACACTAACTATACTTAAATTATTTAATATGCTTACACAAAATTCGCTTACCTAGTGGTACTACCATAGATCTAAGTTCTATTCATACTTAGCCACATCTCATAAATAAGAAATCGACCATCAATTTCAATAATCAATTATTAACATAGCTAAGGACCCTCCCATTTGGGGTCTTATATATGCAATAAAATAAATCTTGTCCTACAAACTTAAAAAAAATAAATAATAATCCAAGAATATCAAATAAAATGAAAATAATAGTCATGATTGGTCTAGGGCAACAACTTCTTCCTCTATCAAGTAGGGCCACGTGTTTCTTGAGTCATTTTCTAACTCGACCACATACTCTTGTTTTTAAACCACTGACTCACCCTCAATCATATCTGTACAATTTTACATCAATATAAGATAAGCTGGGCAGGCCTAGTGAGAAGTTCCGACATGATTATTCACATCAAATTAGAATAAAATAACAATAATCATATACAATATAAGTTTAGAAAGAAAATGTAAATGTTATACAATGTATGAATGCATGAATGCATCAAGTGAAAATCTGTTCACTTACTTGAGTTGAAAACCTATCAACCCACATCTGCCCTTTAACAAGCTTCTACCATTTGGTAGGGATAGGCAAGACCCACATCTATACCTTGAGTAGGCTTCCAATAGTATAGTGGGCTTCTGGTAACAAGTCTATCAGGTATACCATCTAAGGAGATCCTATATAAATTCAGTACATATTATACATATAAATGATAGATACACAAGGATATAAAGTAGTCGTGAATGATATATCATATGATCATTCTCATTTTCATATTTAAATCGTTGTAGTTTGATGCTAACTGGTAACATCATCACAACTATCAATTTATAGTTATATCTATTCATCAGATCAGATCACTAGTTATAATTATATATATATATATATATATATATATATATATATATATATATATATATATATATCATCATAAGTTCACCAACATAGTAAATCAAAGCATTGACTATACTAACATATTGAACAAATCACATCATTAATAATACATCATCAAAATTATACGTTCAATCAAATTTAATAAGAGATCATAATAACAATATTAAAACATACATACAACACATCTTCAACAAATCTATTTTAATTTAAGAGAGGAAAAACACATTGGGATCACTCACCTAGATGCAGTAGAGATGATTCCGTAAACCAATGATTTGATTTGAATTAGAATTCCCCAAAATCACATAAATAAAATTTTTTTTCTAATCTCACTAGTTCACATGGTGGGCCCCATCTTTGATCGATCTAAATTCATTTAAATAATAATATATCTCATTTAAATGAATTCATAAATTATGAAATAATATTGTAAAATTAACGTATTGTTAGAATTAAGCCAGTAGAATTTCTGCAGATTCAGGTTGTTTTCAATAACAGTTCTGAAAGTTGATTTTTCTAAAAGTTTGGGCGGCATTCTATAATATTCTAAATTTTATGCTAGAATCCCTTGACTTCACAAAATATTCTATTTTAGCCCTAAAATTCTGAATTTTTATGCATTTTGTGATGTTTTATATGAAATATTGGAGATTTATCTCTTTTAATAATTTAAGGTTCAAATCACATTTGATAGATGGATCAAAGCCAACCATTGATCGTCACTTGATCAATTTCAATGGACAACCGATGATCATCTTGATCCAACCATCTATACATTAATTGATTATAATTCTTAATAATTACATTGATTGCTCAATGTGGCCTATTAGATGATTAGATTGATCATCAAATTTGAATGTCGTCATTATCTGATGTCTGGATTTTGATAGTCAGTATAAATTGAGTTAGATTTTAACCATCGATCCAATGATTTTACATAATAAATCAACATATGATTCATTGTCTACCATTTTGTTAGATCGATGTAGCCCATTCAATGATCCGATCGGTCTGAAATTTAAGAATTTAATTAATTTTATTCTTAAAAATCTGATAAATGGCAATGATTTAATTATACATTTCAGATCAGGTTATATAATTCTCTATGCCAAGTTGTAGCTTATGCAGATAATTATTCTTCCAATATTAATTCAATTTCCTTAAATTAAGAAAGAACCTTAGTAAATATATGATCGATACGGTCCATTGAGGTGTCGAATATGTCTAATTTTTAAGTCATTACATGATTGAGCCTTAAAAAATCCATAAATTATACAAATCATATCGATTGTTGTCTATCATGAAAAATCTCTCTTTCTAGACATTAGCTCTAAAGACATGCATATGAGTGTACCTTTCCATATGGATGAATTAGACGTACACAATAGATAGTTGATTGATCTAATCCGTCTATTGTATAAATCAATACCAACTTAAACTATTTCAAAAAGAAAATAAAGAAAAGATCATTATACTAATTTGAATGTGCGAATTTCAAACGCCTCTCTCTAATTTTCTCTCTTTAAAATAAAAAATAATAATAATAAAATGATTTTCTCTTTGGTTCTTTGAGTCTTAGTAGGACACTCGCTCTTACATGCTCTCTCTTTAAGAGAGAGGGTTTGTTGAGAGACTACGAGATATGAGGAAGAATTGGGATAAGGAGAATGAGAGATGAGATGAGATCAACAGATCTTTCTCACTCACTTAAATTAAAAATAAAAATAATTTATTTTTTAAAAAAATCAGGCATTATAAGAGAATTGTTATACCTCGAGGGCAAAATTGTTGAGACCTACTAGTGCATTAAAGATATTTCTCGTGGGGACAAATCCATCTTTAAGACATCGATCGTAACTTACCTCAACTCTCTAGATAATTCTTTTAGCATTTATTATTTGTATTTTTAAAATTTTCTATTATATTTGTATATTACATCTAACAAAAAAATGCACTTAAAAGTCTATTCAAATATGAGAGAGTTTTGCATGCATTTTGCATCCCATAAGTCTAAGAGTTAAAATATAATGCGTGCCCCTTGTAACATAATAAAAATATCATCTAAGGGGGTGTTTGGCACATGGTATTGGGAAGGATTAGGTGGGATGAGATTAAAAAAATATAATAATTACATATGGCAGGGATTGTCCGCTGTTACCATGTGATAAGCTTAATTTCATGCTATGTTTGTAATACGGTGGTACATTGGATATACCCACTATGATTTGAAACTATTGAGAATAACACATGTTATATCCAAATTGTTCATCTATTTTCTAACCTCATTTTATGGCATGGGCCTAAAAATGAGGCAGATCTAAAACTTATGTGGCCCCAGAGAAGTTTTCAACGGTAGGTATTCAATCCCCACTGCTTTCTATGGTGGGGTCCACTTGTGCTTTAGATCTACTTGATTTCTTGGCCCATGCTCTAAAATGATCTCGGAAAATGGGTGGACGGTGTGGATATAGCCCACACATCATGGTAGGACCAACACAACTTGCTAACATTAAGTGGAATTGGCACAGGACCCAATGCGATTCCATTAATCTAATTCCAAGCTTTTCCATTCTTCCCAAACATTGAGTGGAATTGGCACGGGACCAAATGCAATTCTATCCCACCTAATCCCATCTAATACCATTCGCCAAACGCCCCCTAAAGAAAATTTTCTTCTAACCTCTTTACTATGTGCAGAACTCTCATTAGAATATTCTCTATGAAATATTTGTAGGTAATGGTAGGGCTTATGGTGGAATCTACAATTCCATTATTGAGATCATGGGAGCATAAAATTGAGGCAGATGGTGGCATTGGAGAGATAAGGGTTGATGAGGATTTAAGGAACTTCTCAGCTGATGTAATCTCAAGAGCTTGTTTTGGGAGCTCTTATTCAAAAGGGAAAGAAATATTTTTAAGGCTCAGGGTCCTTCAACATGCAATGGATAAGCCTGGTTTATTTACTGGGATCCCATGTTTAAGGTGCGTTTGTTTACTTTCTTAAATGAAGAAGCATGCTTAACTTGTCATGTGACAATTATTTATTTTTACTATAATTTCACATTTATATAATAGGCTAACTTATCATAAAGATGAAATAGGGATGATTAATTAATTAAGTGGTCGACACTATCAAATATAATTATCAATTAATTTGACCAATATGCATGTGTGACCCACCCAATGAGTTTATCAAGGTAATATTTACCGCAAGGATTCTTCATGAGAGGTTTTTACTTTTAATATAGTTTGAATATCAAACACATGTGACAAGTTGAAAAGTACATGTATATCATGATTAGTTTATGCCATGGTTGCAAATGATTGTTCCTTTTTTACACTAGTCATCATTAGCTCATTTCTCTCCATTTATATAGACCAATTAACTGATTTATATGGTCCAATCATTGTGTGTATGACATCAAACTTTTCTAATCTCTTCATTAAATTGGGATACCCAAAAATCATGTTAATCTAACTATCATGTGGGCAACCATGTGAATGTGGAGGTTTTTCAGTGGTTGTAAATTATTTTCTACGGTATGTTACATGATGATTATATAGGCTTGCTTTTTAGGGCATCTATCAATATTTGTTAGGCTACCTTGATACATAAGTAGTAAAATAACTTCTACATGTAATTCAATAACTTTTAATGTACATTTTTCATTAATTAATAAATTTCAAGCATAGTTAAATAATTTTTACATATATTTAAATACATATTATGGAATAAGCTTATTTTTTAAGGATGTAGAGGAACGGACGTGCCTTATAGTACATTTAATTCCTTTTAAGTCAAGTGGTAATGCACGTTAAATCTAGGTTGCTCATCACTTGGGATACAACATGCATATGATATGAGCACATGGGTGTCGACCATCAACTGATTAATTTAAATATCCTTTTTTTGGACATGTTATTAATAGATGTCTTTAATCTGTCGGTTGAGGGTTCGATGACATCGAACCAGCTTCGATGTCATCGAAGCCAGTTCAATGACATCGAAGTCGGTCGATGCCATCAAGTTTTATTCAAATTTTCGCCCTTGCTCGCTGGACAGTTTTGGTTCTTCTTCCATGACATCGAACTAGGTTTGATGTCATCGAAGGTTTATGCAGATTCGTTTGTGGAAATGCAATTTCTACCAAAATTGTTTCTGATTTTTCTTAGGTTTCTTTTTAAACCTATAAATAGGCATGTATACGGGACTAGGAGCTATGCTAAGAGGTTCTAAGTATTTCTAAAAGGGTTCTAGGGTTTCAAGGGGTGGAAAGAAGGTGAGGTTTGAGGATTGCTCAAGTCGGGTAAGTCCTCCATCTTTGTAATATGTGCTTTCATAGTGAAATTCTCTATCACTTTGTGTCATAGTTTTTTCCCATAAGGGTTTTCTACATTAAAATGGTTGTGTGATCTTGTGTGTGCTTGTTTCTCTTAGATTGCTTTCCTAGATCTAGATCTGTTTGATTCCACAGGCCCAAATCCCAACAAGTGGTATTAGAGCAATCGTTGGGGCACAAATCTGAATTTGCAAGATTAACAACAATGAGAAATTTCAAGTTTGACATTGAGAAGTACTCGGGAAAAAATAATTTTGAGTTATGAAAGGTTAAGATGATTAGTCTATTAACCAAGCAAGGCGAAGCTAAGGCTCTTGAGGAGCAGAAACCGACTATGAAGGATAAGGAATGGGAAACCCTTGATAGTAATGTTTTAGCCTCCATTCGTTTATGTCTCACGGATGAGGTTCTGTATAATATTTTGAGGGAGAAAACTACAACAAGTTTATGAGTGAAGTTAGAGAATATCTATGCAAAGAAGTCCTCTGAAAATCACCTACACTTGAAGCTACAATCTTATACGTTCAAGATGGAAGAAGGTGGAGATCTCGAAGCTCACATCAACAATTTTAGTAAATTGATGTGTAAATTGCTGGTTATGGAGGAAGTGGTCAAAGATGAGGAACATGCATGTATATTGTTGAATTCTCTTCCTGCATCGTATGAGTCATTCATGGACATAATGTACACCACAAATAAAACCCTGAATATCGACATCGTTTTCTCAGCCCTTCGAGGGAAGGCTATGAGAAAGCTATACGGCGACATGGGAACATCTTTCGATGCACTGATTACGAGGGTAGAAATTCTGAGCGAGGTACAGGATCTTCTAGACCTAAATCCAAATCCAAGGGTAAGGGCAAAGAAAAATTAAAGTGCTGGAACTATGTGATGTCTAGACACATGAAGAAGGATTGTAGAAATCCTAAAGCGAAGAAAGAAAATTCAGAGGCTTCTTCCAAGGAGGCCAATGTTGTCACATCTGATGAAGAAACAAGTGGTGGTGATGTTTTGTCTGTTTCCATGATTAGCTACTTACATGACAATCATAAAGACAAGTGAATACTTGACAGTGGATCATTATATCACATGACTCCTCATCGGAGTTGGTTCGCCAATTACAAGGAATGCAATGGTGGACAGGTTTTTATGGGCAATGATAATGCTTGTAACGTTGTGGCTATTAGTACGGTGAGCATTAAGATGTTTGATGGGATGGAGCGTACCTTGACTGATGTCTGGCACATTCCTAATATGAAGAAACGTCTAATTTTTCTCGGTGCACTCGAGGCTCTAAGGTACAAGTTCAATGGTATTGATGGTGTCCTTAATGTTTCAAAAGGGGCACTCGTAGTTATGAGAGCGTAAAGGGACAAAAACTTTTACAGGTTGATCGGAAGCATTTCAACAGGTGGAGCGGCAACAACTATTGCAGACTCCACATCTCTACGTATGTGGTTGCTTGTCTAAGCCACATGAGCGAGCGGGGTATGAAGGTACTTTCTAATCGATGTTTGATTCCAGCTTTTAAAAATTCTGATTTAGATATATGCGAGCATTGTATATATGGTAAACAATCTAGATTATCTTTTAAATCTAGAAAATATATATGTAAGGGAGTGCTTAATTATGTGCACTCTTACGTATGGGGGCCATCGCTAGAAGTTTTCATTACGGGGTTGTCATGGTTTGTCTCATTCATTGATGACTACACCGGGAAAGTTTGAGTTTACTTCATGAAACATAAATCCGAAATTTTCACTATATGCAAACAATTGAAGGCAATAGTGGATAAACAGTCAGAGCAAAAAATAAAGGTTTTAAGGACTCACAATAGTGGAGAATTTACTTCCACTGAGTTTAATGATTATTGTAAGGATGAATGGATCATCAGGCACAACATAATGTGCCACACGCCCGAGTAAAACGGTGTGGCTGAACGAATGAATCAGACTCTCCTGGAGAGGGTCAGATGCATGTTAAGTAATGCTGCGTTGGGCAAGGACCTATGGACAGAGGCCGTTAACACGGCTTGTTATTTGGTGAACCGGTCTCCTTCAATGGCAATTGAATGTAAAATCCTAGAGAAAGTATGGAGTGGACAGAAAATTGACTACTTAGATCTACGCATATTTGGTTGTGAGGCTTACTCTCATGTACCGTCAGTTGAGACAGATAAGATAGATCATAGAGCCAAAAAATATATCTTTGTTGGATATGTCATTGGTGTGAAAGGTTACAGGTTATTTGACAAGGTCACATGCAAGGTCATCACTAGCCGTGACGTCAGATTCAATGAAACCTCCATATTCCGCAAGAATGATCAAAAGGAGCAAGAAGAACTAGAAAAGTTGACCGTAGACATCGAGTTCGACACAGATGATACTCAGGCAGACACAGATGTGCAGACAGAGGTACAGGATCAGGTGGAGCAGCCACCTGTGAGAAGAAACCTACCACATAATCGCATGTTACCAGTAAGATATAGAGATGACTCTAATATTGCATATGCCCTCATTACATATGAGGGAGATCCGTCTACTGTTTAAGAGACTCTTGATGAGGCTGATGCAGAAAATTGGAAGGCGGCTATAGATGATGAAATGGACTTGTTACACAAAAATCACACATAAGAGCTGGTGGAGCTACCATTGGGCTAAAAAGTGATCAGATGCAAGTGGTTATTCAAAAGGAAATAGGATAGATACAAAGCAAGGTTAGTAGCGAAGGGTTATGCTCAAAGAGAAGGAATCGACTTCACAGAGATATTTGCGTCAGTGGTTAAGTAGGTGTCTATCAAATTTTTGTTGGCGTTTGTTGCCCAATATGATATCAAGCTGGAACAGATGGATATCGAGACTACATTCCTGCACGGGGAGTTAGAAGAGTAGATCTACATGAAGCAACCAGAGGGATACAAATTTAAAGGAGCAAAGAAAAAAGTTTGCAGGTTAATGAGGTCGTTGTACGACCTGAAACAGTTGCCTAAGCAATGGTATAAAAAATTTAATTATTTCATGTTGAGTCAGAAATTTACTCGGAGTGAATACAATCAGTGTGTCTATTACAAGACACTGAGTGATGACAAATTTATTATTCTAGTATTGTATGTTGATGATATGTTGATCGCCAATCATAATATGTCTGAAATCAACGTACTGAAGACTCAGTTATCAGGGACATTCGAGATGAAAGATCTGGGGGCTGCAAAGAGGGTTCTTGTCATAGCCCAGACTCAGTAAACGGAATCACAAGGAACCCGATGGCCGGCTCTGGCCGTAATAGCCTCCATAATACTCTATTCTCGGCTCCTGAGGCAAGTTTTGATCCTAGGATCCTACAAGGAGAATTTTTCATAACAATATAATCATTACCAATACGAGCATATCCAAGATCATAGCAAGAACATCTGAGGATAACAAAGGCACACATTGCAAAATCCACTATAAATTTGAATTTTTACAATCATCTATAAGGTCCAAAAGGACATACATAAGACAAAAAGGAAAGGAGAGAAAGGTCGGCAACACTGGAGTCCTCAAATGCTCAGCTCTACTCCACGCTCTGCTGCTACGACCCCTACATGTATTAATCGTTCATAAGCTTATAGAAGCTCAAAGAGTGGTGTAGGTGTGTGACAATGGTGTACAGGAGAATAGTAGGAGGTGCAAGATGGGAAACATGCTCAATGAGGATATAACCAGCCTTACCAAGGCTTATCATGAATACGATGCTATGAGTACTGGACGTCATACCAAGGCAGTGCATGAAGGGGCTTACACAGCCAATGCTAATGCAATGCAAGTAATGCCAGTACTCATATCCAAACTACAAGTTAAGTACATTTTCAATCATAAGGAAATCACTAGGGTCTATTACACTGCTGAATGACTGCCGCTCTACAGACCCCGCACAGTCAAACGAGCGTAAGAGACCTCACTACCCTCCTGTGGACAGCCAATCATCAGTAAGCCTTGAAGGTAGCGGACCCATTCACGAGCTGGTCAGACTCAGCCTAGCAATGCTCCTTACACCAGGCAGGTAAGGTCAGTCCCCTATCCAACTGACTACACGATAGTGGGAGTCGTGGCCTAACAGTATAAGGTCCTTGTGCGCTCATATATTCCACCCGGTCACGGCGTTGGAGCAGATCCTTAGTACCATGAAAGTTTTGGGAATTTCAACCATGGGCATCCTATGCACCCGGTATGCTCAACTAATATTTCTGGTGTCCACACATACGACCATCCACGAATACCCCTGTGGAGGCAAGGCCCTGATGAAGTAAGGGTGGATATCCACAAGCTATGTAATATTAGATGCATGAATCACACAATCACCTATGCATCAATCCCAAGCATTCATCTCTCGAGGAGATACCAACATGTCCTACATAATGGCACAACCATGGTCAATCATACCTCAACCAAGCATGCATATGATGCATATGGGAGTGAGCCATGAAGATGAAGAAGGGAGCCAATGAAATGAAAATGAACTCTCTACTTAACCATGAAGGGTCTAGGTACTTAACCAATTTTCTCATAAGGAATACAACCTCTAGTGGAGGCCCATTTACCTGGGGTAGCCCACAAGACTAAGGAGTACAATGATATGGGCCTAAATAGATGAGACGGGCCTAGCAAGGGTCTATGGTGGGCCTTTAACCACCTATAGAAGCCCATGGGGCTACTTAGGGCCACCAATGTGAGCATTCAACCACAATTGGTCCACAAGAGGTAGCCCATCTCTAATTGATCACGGATCAAGGCCCAAGGCCCACACAATATTAGAAATAAGAAATAGGCAACCATAAACATACCACATACACTCATGTTGGGCTTTAGAAAGGCGGACCAAGGCCTACCCAAAACATGGGTCTAAGGAAAACACACATAGCCCAACCCATACATACCACTATAGGCCCAAAGGGGAAGGGTTAAGGCCCAACATAAAGGCCACTAATCCTATATATTGTGGTGGCCTAGTGGGCAGCTCATTGGTCAAACTACATGAGCAAATGTCATGCTCTTAGTCAAGTAAGGTGGGCCTACAACCCTGCCCAAGTATAAAGTTGATTTGGTGGGCAACCAAAGGCCCATCTACTTGTGTAACCCGGCCCACTAACCCAACACAATAGTATAGTAAAAGAAAATGGTCCAAGAGTATTCTAAAATATAAAGGAGTAATAAATGCCCAATTTCTTCAATATGGTGAGCCCCATAATCATGGCCCCAATGGGCCCTAGAACATCATGAATGGGTCCCCAACTAATCATATACAAAGCCCAATGGGCTAGGGCCCAAATGTTCTGAAATAACGAAGGGGACAATAATGTATAGGAAATTTCTACAATACATGTTGTTGTCCTAAATTTAAGCACTCCATTAGAGTGGGTCTAGGGCCTCTAAAACTCTGGGAATTGAGGGCCAAGGTCCCTCATTATACAATAAGAGGAAACCCAAAAAAGTATCCCACCATCAAAGGAAATATTTTTGAATTATGGTTTTTATCAAGGCATATTGCTAGACTGCACAGTAGAAAAATTTGGCAGTTCAACCATCTTGGCCCATTCTTTTGGATGCCTAAATGGGGTCAGTTGGGGATGAAATTTTACAAAGTGACACTTGCATAGGTGGGGCATACCCCCATAAAATTTCAAAATTTTTGAATATTTCTAAGTATTTTAATTAATTTAAACAAAACTATCTGTCCAAAAAATCGGACAGACCTGGACGTCCCAACGTGGTGGGCCAGTCTGGCCCTCTCCACAGTGTGCACAGGGGTCCATTGGCCCTAAAATTTGGTAGGTAGGTCCTACCATTAGTGAACCACAACTCCACAAAATTTTAGAATTTTTGGACATCTAGAAATATTTTAATTTATTTAAAGAAATCAATCTGTCCTGAAAATCGGACTGATCTGGACACCATATTGTAATGGACTGGTCCAGCCACCACCATGGTGTGTAGAGGTGTCCATTGGCCCCACAATTTTGTAGGTGGGTCCTATCATGAGTGGACCACCTTCCTGTAAATTTTTATAATTTTTAGACACCCAAAAGTATTTTAATAAATTTTGGAATTCCAACCTATTCAGGGTGGAATGTTGCTGGAAAAGTGCAAAAATTCCAGACTGTCCACCTCACTTGGACCACACCTTTGGGACTCTAATGAAGGTCATATGGGGCTGAAATTTGGGGGACATCAAGATGAGATTCCCACCTTTCAGAAAAGTATATTTGATGGGTATAAAAGGTCTCCCAATCAGTCCCAAATTCAAGCCCAAACTCCAATAAAAATCTGTCCAGAAAATTTTTGGGCAGCAACATGCACATGAAATAAAATGAGCATAGGAACCAAAATAAGAGAAATTCACCTATAGAAATTGAGTTGTGGTCCACCTCAGTGGGCCCCATAGATATCCAGACCTAATCCATACCATAAAATCCATTGCATGTGTCTAAAAAGTAGCAAATAGGGCACCTATGTTTATAGAGTGGACAGACATGGGCTTCCACTCTCTTTGGATGGTCTGGATACTTCCAGGCCACAAGGTGGGCCACACACATCTGAGAATAATAGATCAACAAAAGAATAGTAAGAATCGGCTACAAGGAAAGGGGCTTCGCCACATTGAGGCCCTTTCCTTCATCACAAATCACACATATCACTATATTGATGGGATTACAAGATCTACCCATGCATGCATCTTCTAATCAAAATCCAATGGTGGAGATGCCATCTCCACCAAGGATCAAGGGTCTAGCTGACCCACAAACCTATAAATCAAAGGGAAATCTCATGATGGGGTCCATGGAGAATGACCCCATCATGGCAATCACGCATGTATAAAGTGGGTTGTTGGCCACACTCATGGAGTCATGTAGGACCTCCACCATTGATTGGTGAGTCCTACACACTCCCAATCAAATGAAAAAGGTTCATGTAAGAGGAAAGGAAAGAGACTAATCCCATGAATTACCCACCTTGAATCTTCAAGATTCTCCTATCTCCAAGCTCCTTAAGCTCCAAGGGTTATAGATCTATGGTTGAGATCATGTTCCAAGGGCTAGATGATGGGGGATTAGAGGGAGAAGGGGCTGGAGAAGAGAAGGAAATGGAAGGGAAGTTGCTGGAAATTCCAGTAATGGAGGGAAATGAGAGGGAGGGAGAGAATAAAGAGAGAGAAAGAGAGACCATGATGGGTTTGTAAGAGAATCCATCATTATCATAGGGAAGAGTTTACAAAGTTGTAGGTTAGACTAGGTCTCTTGGTGGTGTTTGTAGTTGGTGGTGTTAGTTCCATGAAATTGTGTAGTGTGTGGGTAGTGTACCTTAGAACTTGTGCCAAGGGTGATGGTGGTCCACATGCATTCTACTTAAGTGGGCCACATGATCAATGATCATATAATGAAATGTACACAACTTTTGATCTACATATCGGATTTATGCGCGAGATGCGGCGTTGGAACTGAGGCGATGATGCGATCGTAATGACATAGGTCTAGGGTCAATCCGAGTCAGGTCTACATGACTGAACTCAAGGATGACCGCAAACACTATCCAAGGGTCGTGGGTCGCCGGGATTTGACCGGTAAGACCGCGAGACCATGATGAATAAGATGCATACTCACACACACATGCACACATGCGAACTCGGGTCGGGTCTCACAGTTCTCGGCATAGATATTTATAGAGACTAGAAGAGGAGCAGGTTTTGGTAATCACAAGTAGAATACCTTGTGTAGGTATCCCTACGTGGCTCACTTCAACTTTTCCTCAAGACATGTCCCGAAACAGATGAAGAAAAGTAAGATATGTCTCATGAGCTTTATTCGAATGCGGTTGGCAATGCATGTCGTGGTCTGTATTAGACCGGTTATTTCACAGGCTATCGATATTGTGAGCAAATACCCCAGCTAACAATATTGGATGGCGGTGAGATAGTTACTTCGATACATACGAGGTACAGAAGACTTGGTCTTATTTAAAAAAAAAACAGGAGTAAAGGTGGTTGGGCAAGTGGATTTAGATCCGGCAGACATGCTCACCAAGATCGTTCCTTCGGAGAAGTACAAGTTATGTGCAACTTCTCTAGGCTTGGAGATGGCAAAAAAGGAGGACGGAGTGTGCACAAGAAGCGTTGATGAAGTTATGATGAGAGGTAGAGATAAGAGAAGATGACAAGAAGCTACACGTCTAAAGATTGAAGACATGGTGGAGATTGACAGATGTCTTTAATCTGTCAGTTGAGGGTTCGATGACATCGAAGCCGGTCGATGCCATCGAGTTTTATTCAAATTTTTGCCCCGACTCGCTGGACAGTTTTGGTCCTTCTTCGATGACATCGAACTACATTTGATGTCATCGAAGGTTTACACAGATTCGTTTGCAGAAACGCAGATTCTGCGAAAATTGTTTCCGATTTTGCTTAGGTTTCTTTCTAAACCTATAAATAGGCATGTATGCGGGACTAGGAGCTATGCTAAAAGGTTTTAAGTATTTCTAAAAGGGTTCTAGGGTTTCAAGGGGTGGAAAGAAGGTGAGGTTTGAGGATTGCTCAAGCCGGTTAAGTCCTCCATCTTTGTAATATGTGCTTTCATAGTGGAATTCTCTGTCGCTTTATGCCGTGGTTTTTTCCCGTAAGGGTTTTCCACGTTGAAATCATTGTACGCTTGTTTCTCTTGGATTGCTTTCCTAGATCTAGATCTGTGTGATTACATAAGCCTAAATCCCAACAGGACATGCATGGGCATAACAGAACTTTCCTAACTTTTGGGCTAGCTACAATGGGCTACTAGATAAATGTATTAGATCTCAAATATAAATATCTCTTAGTTTGTCCTAATATACTTGACATGTCTCTAATTCTCTATCATATATGAAAATTAGTATTATTTGACATTGTTTGAAAAAAAAGAAGAAAAGAATGATCCACTAAATAGTAAAAAATAAGATGAATAGATCTTGTGACCCCCCCCCCCCCCCCCCCCCTCTCTCTCTCTCTCTCTCTCTTTCTTCCCTTCCCTCCTTTCCACATCCATTGCACATGCCATACCCTTAGTTTATTATAGTTAGTATAACTTGGGATTCTATTCTTTGAACTTGGGGTCATATTGGGTGATCCAAACTTTTAAATTAACGATACACAGTTGATGGCGACTATCTTAAAAATGTTAAAGATTTAAATTGTTGATAAATTGCATACAAAGCAATGGTCAGAAAGGATGTCCATATTCAAAGAAAAAGAACTATTTGATCAGAGAGTTGAAACATCTAATGTGAGAGTTTTCTTAATTTCTTAATACATGGTGAAGCCCATTATAAAAATGGGATAGATCATTGAAACATGACCTCAAACTTAATATATTTGATTATTGTATAAAAATCTATAACATTTTTAAAAATGCACATCCACACACCCCCACACCACATGGGCACTCGATCCCATGATCTTGGTGTTGAAACAAAATCTATCTACCACTAAGCCATGAAGCTATATCCTATAACAATTCAAATTATTCTTTGTTCATTGAGCTTTACTAAGTTCACATGAATTTACAAGTCAACTAATACACATGCTACCGTATATGCCCAGGGGTTGTAATGATTTGGGTTTAGGTTGGGCTAGGTCCAACACTTATGACCCATGGCTCGAGCTCAATCCAAGCTTGCATAGTAGGCCCAACCCAAAAAACTTGGTTGGGGAAAGCCTAAGGCTCCGTTTGTTAAATATGAGTCTAAAGCCAGAATATGAAATCTAATGCCTGAATATGAAATCTAAAGGCTGCATCTGAAATCTGAAGTAAAAAAAAACTTGTTTGGTAATTATGGTAGAAGTCTGAAAATTAAGTACCAAATTTAAAACAACGTGTTTGTTAACAAACATTTGAAATGTCTGAAATACATTAATTTGACACATTTGCCCCTATCTCCTAATTGGAAATGTTTTACAAATTATTTTTTATTAAATGAAAATAAAATTATTCTATTTAATTCAAATAAACTAAAGTAATTTAGAGAAAATTAAAATATCATTATTCATAAAAAAAAAAAGATATATTCCTTATGTTGTCCCACAAATATTTCAAATCAGGACAAATCCTCACGTTTTGGGCCCACTTGATTATTGGATCCACCTCATTTTCGGTCCCATGTCCTAATATAAACTTATAAAATCGATGGGCAGGGTAGATTTCTCACAAACATGAAGGTGGGCCTCATCTATATTTCCAGCGTAGGAAATTCTGCAAAGAGGCTTTAGCGATAAATCTGGCATATGGAAGGACATGGATTTCCTAACGAAAGCCTTTAGCATGAAGTTCCAGCATAAGGATTTTGGGAGGGTTCCATCGTGATGTTTGTGAGAAATTTAACATGTCCATCCATTTTTCGATCTGATTTTAGGACATTCAACCAAAATAAGGAGTATCTAAAACTCAAGTAGGCCATAAAAGATGAAAGAGTGGGGAAAGGAATGCCTACTGTTGAAACCTTCCTAGACTCCATCTTAATGTTTATATTCCATCCAAACTATTTATAAGGTCATTTTGAGTAGATGAAGTGAAAACATGTCACGCCCCAAACTCGAAAACCTGGCTCACAAAATTTTCGATCGCCGAATCCGGCGCCGACAGCCTCCGTAGAACCCCATTCTCGGCTCCCAACCCCCATACGCCAGGTTCCAATCCTGGGATGCTACAAGGAGGATTTTCAACATCGGTTTAATTCGTAATAAGCATAACCAAAGGCATAGCCCACAAACAACAACCAAAAACTCCATCACATTTCCACTATGATAAAAAACTTTACAAGTACAATGAGTATAAAGGGAAATACAATGAGAATGGATAAAAAACTCCAAAATGATCTCTCTGCACTCCTGCCTCAGCGCTGCTGCATCCTCGCGTCACCTGCACGCAACGGTCATGCATAAGCTTATAGAAAGCTTAGAGGGTGGTGAAAGTGTGTGCGCAAGGTAGTAATGCAGACATACAGTATCAGAGTGATGCAGAACATGCTGGTGAATCCATGAATACCGTTAGCCGTACCAAGGCTATGCGATGCAAGACATGAGTGATGTCGGTCATACCAAGGCCATGCGATGCGAAATGTAACTCAAGCATATAAATCCTCATCTAAGTCCACATATCAGTACAACTCAAAATCTGGGATATCACCGGGGTCTAGTACACTCTAAATCAGATTGTTGCCCCATCGCGCGCAATAAGGTAAGTGAAAGAGACCTCACTACCCGCCTGCCAATATCGAGATCGGCTCATTGATAGCAGACCCATTCCTTGAGCTGGTCAGACTCAACCTAGCATTGCCCCCTCCTCTCGGGCGGGTAAGGCCGTACCCCCTTCCAACCGACCATGACACAGTGGAAAGCACAGCCTCCTGGTAATCGGCCATCGGCGCTCATGCACCCACTTGGTCTAGACGTTGGAGCAACCTCTTGGTACTATAAGGGTTTAGGGACTTTCACCCAGGGATATCTATAACACCCCGTGTAGAACAAGATTTTCGGTATCCAATCCTACCAACCACGATATGCCTGTGGAGGCTACGGCCCAGATGTCGCTAGGGCGTACAGTAACCATATCACACAATGCGAATGCATGAATCACACTATCCAATCATGCAACAATCCTACACGTCTTATGCGCTTATGTGGGGCAACACCGCCTAACCGGGAGCCCCTAAACAATCTGTCCGAAGGCATATGCTATGATCAGTCACTTTTCATACCAAGCATACATATGATGCGTATGATCATGAATCATGGGACTATACTAAACATATTATATGGGATAGATGCTGTTCATAAAGAGATGAGCCTAGACGGCTTACCAGTATGGGCCTAACAACAGTCCTAGGGAGAGTCATAATGCGGACATTTAACCAACACTATACTGCAATGTGGACGTCAAACCAACATTGCTCCCAAGGCATTGCCCGTCGTAAACATCGTTACATAAACCATGTTGGGATCACACATTACAATGGACCTTAGGTACATCCCATTGGGCCTTAAATACATCAAATGGGTCGTATCACATGGACCTTACATTTATCAAACGGCCCGCATTAATAGGCCTTATGTACATTGCAATGGGCTATAACCCATGGGCCTTAGAATGCATCGAATGGGCCTAGTCTCATGGGCCTTATATACATTAGAGTGGGCCCCAACCACGGGTTACAAATACATCGAATGGGCCCCATCACATGGGCCTTATAAATATCAAGGTGGGCCGCAACAACAGGCCACAAATACATCAAATGTGGGCCTCAACAATGGGCCATAAACAGGACATAATGGGCCTGATCACTTGGGCCTTATATATACACCAAGGTGGGGTCCAGTCGAATTATAGATCTGCCTCATTCTTCAGCTCATGCCATCAAATGAGCTTTCCAAATGATTGGGAGGCTTGGATGTAACACATGCATCATGATGGAGGTCCACATGAGGGACCACCATCATGCATATTATACAATATAATATATATAACATATACATATAATATATATAAAATATGATATATATATATATATATATATATATATATATATATATATATATACATACACACACGTACACACACACCCACACACACACACGCTCATACACGCGCACGCGCACACCCACACGCAGTCACACACGTGCACCCACACATCACCGCCCACTGTCTGGGACGGTGAAACACATACATCACTGTGGGTCCCACGTGGGGCCCACCGTAGTGTTTACATGCCATCCAACCCGTTGACAAGGTCACACAGTCCAGGGTGAAAGGAAAACACAAATTTCAACTTGATCCAAAACTTTTGTGGCCCATAGAAGGGTTTCAATGGCAGAAGTTCAATCTCACTGTTTCCTTTGGTGTGGGCCAACCGGGACTTGGATCGGACCGATCTTTGGAGGGGGCCCACCTCAGGAGGTGGTCCACAAAATAAACGGGATGGATGACATATATACATCATGGTGGGGCCCACGGCTGGAGGCCGTGGTGCTGCTGCCGTCCGTTGTCCTCAGGCGGTTGGCGCAGGCAGCGCCTGCCCTCCTCTGACAACGGCAGCGCTGCTTGTTTTCTTCTTTTTTTTTTTGATTTTCTGAAAAAAAAATACATGGGGGGCCCGCTACCGAAGAATCCACTCCATCCAGTGGATTCTATGGCTCGGAATACACCAAACCAGTCTAATATTGGGTATTTTTGGCGTATAGAAACAGAAAGGTGGGCCTGAATAGCCTAGAACAGTAGAAAATATAGTTTCATATGGTATGGTCCGCCTGATTATCGGATTGACCTCATTTTTCGGCTCAACGCCTAAAATGAGCCAAAGAATAGGATGGACGGCGTGGATTAAACCCTTACATCAAGGTGGGGCCTGCATGAGCGGTCCACCTAAAACCTTTTTTTCTTTACTGACGCCAAAACCTCCTGTGTGAGGTGAGGTATCCTTCACTCGGTCGGCCAGTGAGCTGGGCGTGGGCTAGCGTTGCAACGAGGTATCTTCACTCGGTCTACTACCAGAGCAAGGGTGCTGAGTGGGCCCACCTCAGTTCACATTTCCCCAACAGCCACTCCCACTGTTAGCCACGACAAGGTGGGCCCCCAATAGATGGTTGGGATGGCATAAAACATCATGGTGTCCCACATAGATGGGGTCCACCGAAAATGGCATGGATGATAACACACATATTAGGTGGGCCACAATCATAGAAAGAGAGAGAGAGAGGGAGAGAGGAAGAGAGGGAGACATCGGCAATATCGGAGGGGCCTCGCCACTATGGGCCCCTCTTGAATTTAAGCATACATCAAGGTGGGTCCCACTACATGGACCCTTAAATCAACAAAATGAATGAAAAATGAAATTTACGATGACCCACCAGCTTCTTCTTGGTCCCAAGGCTTCCTTTGCTCCTTTGCTTCGATTTCGATGGAGGAGATGGGGTTTGGATGGTTGAGATGGAAGATGGAAGGGTTGGAAGAGGTGGGCCACACTTATTGCTTGGGAGAGGTGGGAGAGGCTTGGACGTGTGAGGCTTCTCTTGCTTGGGAGTTTTTTTTTTTTTTTGAAAATGAGAGAGAGAGAGAGAGAGAGAGAGAGAGAGAGAGAGAGAGAGTTTGTTGTAAAGGGAGATGAGTGATGGATGTGGCGTGATGGGTATAAGAACACCTTTTGACTTTTGTGGCAATTTGTGTAAGAAAGGCATGGGTGTGTAAGAGCCTTTTTGACTTTGGGGCTTGCTTGGGGAAGGGTGTGAAGTGATGTGTACTTGACTTGATGGGATTGATTGATGGTTGATTGATGTGACATCTCATTGAGATTCTCTTAGGTTTCGCAAAGCGGGGCATTTTTCTCGCACCAAACGCTAGCCCACATCTCCTGGCCAGAGTATCGCCTCGGCGCGCGAGTCGTGGCATCGGAACTACGGTGACGGTGCGGTCGCAATGGCACAAGTCTCGGTTTGAGTTGACACGAGTTGACGGCATATAAATCAGGGTCACGCGCAAGGTCGGTTAAGGATCGAAGGTTGCCAGAATTCGACCGAAAAGACCGCAAGAACCTACGAAACGGTATGGTCTAAGATACGGGTCTTACAAAACATGTTTTAATGGTGGTAAAAAAATCCTGACTATTTCCTATCGTGTGGCCCAATTAAGTTTTGGATACATCTTATTTTCTATCGCATGTCCTAAAATTAGTGCATCGGAGGCGGATTAGATAATTACAGGATGAGTAGCCAAACTCGCTGCTGAAGTGATGTCACCAAGTTCTTTCAGACCCACCATGATGTATGTCTTGTATCCACACCATCCATCCATTTGGAGATATCATTTTAGGGCATGAGATAAAGAATGAGTCAGATCCAAATCTGGAGTGGACCCCCACCATAGAAAACAATGGGAAGAGTGAAGCCCACCGTTGAAACCTTCCTAAGGTCTACTATGATGTTTATCTTAGATCCAACGTGTTCATAAGTTAAGACAGACATGAAAGAAGGTAAAACACAAATTTTAGCTTGATCGAAAACTTCTGTGGCCCTTAGAAATTTATAATGGTGGACGATACTCTCTCCACTATTTTCTGTTGTGGGGTCCACTCGAGCTTTGTATCTTACTCATTGTTTGGCTCATACCCTAAATTGATATCAGCAAATGGATGGACAGTGTGGATACAACACATACATCATGGTGGGTCCCACATGAGTTGGTGACGTCACCTCAGTAACAATTCTCGCAAATCAACCTATCAGTAGCTAATCCATGTTATCAGACGGAAGCGGATTGGTTGGTGTACCACACACCAGCTATGTAGCTGATGTATTGACATCAGCAAGTTGTGGGTCACATCATGAAGTATGTGTTATATCCAAACCGTCCATCCATTCTTGGAGCTAGTCTTAAGGCTTGAGCTGAAAATACGGAAGATCTAAAGATCAAGTGTACCACACTGCAAAAAGCAGTGGGGGATTGAATGTCTACCATTAAAATCCTTTTGGGGGTCACAGAAGTTTCGGATCAATATGAAATTTGTTTTTACCTTTCATCTTGGTATTTGTGACCTTATGAACAGATTGGATGGAAAATAAACATTATGTAGGCCCTATGAATTTTTTAACGGTGAAAATCATTTTTCCTGCTGCTATTTTTGGTGCAATCCATTTAAGCTTTGGATATGATTTATTTTTTGGCTAATGCAAAATGATCTCGAAAAAGGGATGAACGGTGTGGATATAATAAATACATCATTGCGGGCCATGTAACTTGGATCTCCTTTGAACCGTTCGCACAACTTGGAGCTCAAGGAGCATAGGCGCTCGTCTTCCTACGGCACGTATCTACCTTGACACCAACCCCGTGGCTAGTGGTTAGTGCTCTATGGGTTCCATCGTGATGTATGTGTTTCATCCATTCCGTTCATCCATTTTTTACTGATCATTTTAGAGCTTCACAAAAAATAAATGAGAGGGATATATCTCAGGTGGACCACACCATAGGAAAACAATAGGGATTGGATATCCACCATTAAAATTCTCCTAAGGCCCACAGTACTGTTCATTTGACATCCAATCTGTTAATTAGGACATACACGCCAGATGAAGGGAAAAAACAAAGATCATCTTGATCCAAAACTTTTATGGCCCCCAAAAGGTTTTTAATGGTCGACTTTTGTTTTATTCAATTTCTATTGGTTTTTATGGTTTGGCCCCATTGAGTTTTATTCATTTTTGGGCCCTGCTCTAGAATGATCTGAAAAAGTTGATGGATGGTGTGAATCAAACACATATATCATGGTGCGGCATAAATAAGTTTCGCATGTTAAAAGTTAGTTATCTATTACGCAACTAATTTAAAAGAGAAAATTTCCGTAGTAAGGGTAATTTTGAAAGCAATATATATATATATATTTTAAATAGAAAAATTTATGGAGCACATTCCGCATTCACCGTTAAGCTAGACTCCCATCGCCAAAAGAATTCAACGAAATATTGCAGAAAATCACCAAGCGCTTTCCGATTCTGACGTTAACAAACAGCTCTTGATATGGGGCGTTTTCTCAATTCCATGTTAAGTGTTAATTTTAAGAGTTAACAAACATGCCTTAACTCAATGTAACCTGAAAATTGATAAAACCTCTATTTTCCAGTTGAATTTATTGATTGAGCCATTGTCAGGTGAGACAGGTAGAGGCTTTAGAGGAATGAAATGAACCGTCTATACTCAAGAAGAATGAGTTACCTAACATTAATTGAAATGATATATTTGTAGGATATGACACACATATACATTGAGAGAGAGGAATGCTCACCCGTGTACCAATTCTCATGGGAGCTTGTGAGAACTTTTTGAGAACTCATCTGCCATGATATGAGCTCAAATTATGAACTTTCCACGTGATGTAGTACCCTATAAAAACCCGAGGTCCCAACATTTACCTTTATTCAAAACTTTGGTGGGCCATGGCAAAAGAGAGAAAATTCGAGGGAGGAAACTATTTCATTTTGTCATGGCTTACCAAAGTTTTGGATTAAGGTAAAAGTTGGGCCCTAGGAGTTTCATGGGGTGCTGTATCACATGAACGGTTCAGATTTTGGTTTCATATCACAAGAGATGAGTTTTCAAAAAGTTATCACGAGAACTGGTGCACAGGTGACCATTCCTCTCTCTCTCTCTCTCTCTCTCTCTATATATATATATATATATATATATATATATATATATATATATATATATATGGGAAATGGTACTATGCGTACTATGTGCTCAAGTTGATGGGAATGTCCCATGAGGTCGAGTTGTGTGGAACCCACCGTGATGCGTTTCGAACATCTACCCCATCAGTCAGATGCACCATTCCATCGTGGGCCTATGTCTCAAAAATCAAGTCAATCCGTGACTGGTGTAGGCCACAACACATACAGAAGTTGAGAGGGGCCGTGCACCATTAAAACATTAATAATCATTTTTTGGGCCTACCGAGATGTGGTTTGCAAATCCAACCCATCCATTATGTGTGTCCCACTTGGATGAGGGTTCAGACCAAGTTTCAGCAGCATTCAAAACTCAGGTGGGCCCCACCAAGTGCTTTTATATGTTTTTGGCATGTCTTCACATGATTGGTATGGCCCACTTGAGTTCCAACTGATTTTTGGGATATCCCATAATTTAAAGGGGACCCATCAAATGCACAGTGTTGATGGTCGACACGCATCACGGTGGGGCCCACACAGCTTGACCTCATGGGAGCTTATAGTGAGCTGGAGCGCATAGTACCTTTTCCATATATATATATATATGGGAAAAGGTACTATGCGCTCGAGCGTAAAGCGGTCGTCCATGAGGTCGAGCTGGGGTGGGCCCCACCGTGATTCCTTTCGAAGATCCACACCGTCCACCAGATGCATCGCTCCAAGTGGGACCTACATGGCTGGAAATCGACCATCCATGGAACTCAGGTGGGCCATACCTTCTGAAAACATAAGTATACACGTGAAAACATGTAAAATCACTTGGTGGGGTCCACCACGAGATGTGGATACCACCTGAAAAGTGGTTTAAAATTACATTCAAGAGGGACACACATGATGGACGGTTTTGATCATGAATAAACCTCTCGAAAGGCCCCCAACTGGTTTTGAATGTTTCAATGGTGCACGGCCCCTCTCCACTTCTGTACGTGGTGTGGCCCACAAAAGTCATGGATTGAGGTGATTTTCAGCCGTGTGGGCCCGTCCAGGGATGGTGCATTTGATTGAGGGGGTAGATGTTCGAACGACATCACGGTGGGGCCCACCCTAGCTCGACCTCATGGAGACCGCTTTACGCTCGAGCGCATAGTACCTTTTCCCTATATATATATATATATATATATATATATATATATATATATATATATATATATATATATATATATATATATTCATGTTGGGCTAGGCTAAAATGACTTGACCTTCAACCGAACTTGAAAATTGATCGGCCCATGTATTTAGGCCCAAAATTAGCCCACGAGGCAAGCTAGCAGGTCAAAGCCTGGTCCAAAGCTGGTCCAGCTTGTCGGGCCATGCAAGCATTAATCCAGCCCATAGACACCCTTACATATGTCAGGATGGCAACAATATCCAAGCCATCCACCGTGTAGACCTCACGTGTAGATGCTACTACATTAAGATAAAGGTGGTCTACTCAGTTAGTGTGCCATGATATTAAAACTAAGTGCACGGGTTAGAGAACTTTGGTGGATCTTTCAAAACCGTTCACTTCTTCAGTTGATTGTAGCCCACCTAACTGTTGTTGGGATAGGGAATCTACATATGGGCAACCTGATGATGGATGGCTTGGATATCGTACCTGTATGACACTTTTGGCATATATGTTATGTGCATTTGCTGACTTATACAGGTGTGGCCTTGAGCGTGGGCTCACCTTGATATATGTATTGTATATCTACGCTGTCTATATATCCTGTCTATATATCCGTTTTGATAGCTTTTTTTTGGAGCATGATCCTAAAAATAAAGTAGATCTAAAACTTTTGTGGCTCATAAAAAGTTTTTAATGGTCATTCACCATTATTTCCTGTGGTATGGTCCACATGAGATTGGGATCTCCTCCATTTTTGGGCATAATGAGCTGTTAAACAGATGAACGGCATGGATGTATATTACATACATCAAGGTGGGCCCACGTTCAGGACCTAATCCACTGCCATCCATGTGGGCTTAGCAAAACTCTCGATTATTATTACGAAAATGAAAATATAATTTTAACAAATTGTTTTCCTCTCCTTATGCAAGATATCTTCCAACTAAGAACAACAGACACATTTGGAGGTTGGACAAAGAAATTCAGTCATTGATATTGGATCTAGTTAAGGAGCACAAAGAAGAATGCACGACTACATCTGATAAAGATTTATTAAATGCTATCCTTGAGGCATCCACCGTTGATCATGGTGGGCCTGATGCAGCGACCCGCTTTGTCGTAGACAACTGCAAGAACATCTACGTTGCTGGGCATGAGACCACCGCGGTCACTGCCACGTGGTGCTTGATGCTCCTTGCCTTGAATCCTGATTGGCAAGCTCGTGTGCGCGTTGAAGTGATGGACATTTGTGGGGCCCACACTCCGGATGCAGATATGACCCGTAGGATGAAAACGGTATGTTGTAACTCATTCCCAATTACTTTGGCTCTATGCTAACAAACAACCACCCAAAGCTTATATATGCACCTACAATACCTTGTGTAGTAAGAGCTATTAGGCAATGGACACGAATACAGACTGTGGGCCCACCTTTATGTAAGATGTTGTATATCCATGATGTGCATCCGTTTCTCCAGTTCATTTTACGACATGGCCCAAAACTGAAGAAGATTCAAATCTTAGGCGCCATTAAAACCTTCCTAGGTCCCACCGTAATCTTTATTTTCTATCCAACCTGTCGATAAGGTCAAACAGACATTGATGAAGGGAAAATATAAATATTAGCTTCTTCAAAAACTTTTGGGGCCCACAAAGTTTTTAATGGTCAATCACCATTGTTTCCTGTGGTGTGGTCCACCTGAGATTTGGATCTGCTTCAGTTTTAGGCACATGCCCTAAGATGAGCTGTAAAAACAGATGGACGGAGTGGATATACAACACATGCATCAAGGTGGGCCCCATGGTCACTACCTGACCGATTCAGCACCCTTATACAACAGGTTTTTGAGTTGTACAAGTAGGGTCCATTGTTCAGTGATCCAAACCATTAAGATCGTACGACACAATCAGTATGGTCTATTCATAGCGGATCTCCTTGATGGAAAATCCTAAACATTCCAAAGGTGGCCAATAAGGAAACGATAAAGAAAAGAAATATAGGAATGATTCCCCAACAACCAATGTAAGGCTGCATATTTGATAGATAGGATATTCTAATATGGAGATTTTTTTATTTTATTTTATTTATATATATATAAAAAATTGCATGGTCCATCGATAATGAATCCCATTGTATTGAAGTTATGGATCATTGGACCATAATCTCCACTTGTAGTAAGCATTGTGTTTAGATTTAATAATCTCAAATTATAAATTTATAATTACTACAAAAATAGAAAGAAATAGGAAATTGAAAAATGTAATATTGAGGATAAATTGAAGCATGTGTGATCACGCTATCCTTAAAGCATTATTCATATATATAATTGAGACTATCGATAGGTTGCAGGAAAATAGCTTCCAAGATATGATGAGCTTGTGTGTGGTTTTGTATTTAAGAACCATGAAGGAACCACTAATGGAACTCTATAAACACAAATTCTCTTATAGATGAAAAAAAAAAAAAAAACTTTTAAATGAAAAAGGAGATAGAAATTAGAAGATTGGCTTTGCTGGATTATACCACTACAATGGTCTGGTTCTTGTGAATTTGTTAGCCCAGGTTCGTATTGAACCTGCTGGCCTGATTAGAGAACACTTGGAGCTTACTGGTTCATATGAGAAAATGATTTGAATTGTTTGTGATGATAAAATGAACCAGCCAAGCTCTATTTATATAAGCAATGGTGGCGGGATGTTTTGGTTTAGGGTCATTATTGTAATTGACTGTTCTAACTGTTAGTAGAAACTAGTCGTTTTTCAGCAATTTCTGACCGTTTTGCATGTGGGAGACTAGTTGTATGTTAGTTGTTTAGACACAGTGGCTAGCAGTCTTGAGGCTATAGCCACATCCAACAGTTCCTGTATGGTCTAGTTAATTACTGCATGAGCAGTTACACTAGGTCTCTTAAATGGCTCTAAAGCTCCTATATAAGGCAGAGAAGCATTTCGCAAACCTCTTACCCACAACACTTCGAACCCAGCCACCTAACCCTTCTCTCTTGGGGCATTGTTGCATTGGAATTCACACCTGCCTCATGGTAGTTCGTGTAAGGTCATGAGGGAGCGACCCATCTGCCACACGTGCGCAACCCATCTCTCTTAGTCATTATCGCACTACGACTCACACCGGCCTCACGTAAGGTCATGAGGGAGTAACCCATCTGCGACACGATGCGCATGTGCAAACTGCAAAGTGTAAAACTGCTTCACTAGCGCCTTTACAACCACACTGCCTCACATGGCCATGCCATTATATCGAGTTTGAGTCTGAGACCGTAACTGTGGCCGATTTCGAGCCCTATCTCACCAAGCAAATATTAAGGTACTCAACACCTTACTTATTAAGATGATTTTTTTTTTCTCTCCTATTCAATATGAGACTATTCCCAAAAGTGAAAAAGCTAAGTTTTTTTCCACAAACAATATATATATATATATATATATATATATTAAACAAAGATCATTTTCCATAACAATCTCCCACTTGGTTAAAAAAAAATTTTTAAAGATAAGATATTTGTCAGCCTAGACATAATTTATAAGCATAAAGAAAAATATCTTTTAATTTGAATCTTTCCTTAGTGTAAATATCTCAAAGTTATATCAAAAATTTCTGTTAGCTGCAGCTTTGAACCAGTTATTTTTAGAAGATAGAACCGGAGATACTACACACATACTCACTTTGTATTATTTGAATTCCCATAAATCTTGCTCATTACATTTAATGGCCTTGTGCTTATTTCGTTTCATAAACAATCCTAAGAGAAACTCTAATTCGAATGATAGACAACACCACTTCTATGTTCACATAGGTGAAATCCTTTTAGCATTTCTATTACAACTAAGAAACTTGTCCTTTTAGAGTTGATTTCATTAAGAGCTCTAAGATTCAATTCTTTATCTATAGCACCCAATACTACTTATTCTGGATGATGTTATATATAATTTTGGTGCTAAAACTTTCCTCGTATCAGTAACTTATTTTTACCCATTAAACCTGAACTTAAAGATTTTTTTAATATTGGGTTGTTATCATTACTGGTGGAATTGGTTGAAGAGTTTCAACCCTATCCATTTAGATGTTGTCCTTACTACTTCACTTCTTAGAGGTTTAGTAAAAGGATTAGCTAAGTTATTACTTGATTTCATATAAGAAATTACAATAATTCCATATTGAATCAATTGTGTCACATAGTTGTGTCACAGGCTTATATATCTAATCTTTCCATTATAAGTATCAGTGTAGGCTTTAGCTAATGTGGATTCACTATCACAATATAGTGAAACAACCGATAAATGTTTTAAATAAAATAAGATTTCTAATAAAAGATTCCTACCCCACTCAGCCTCTCTGCCTATCGCAGCGAAGGCTATAAACTTAAATTTCATAGTCGAGTGAGTTATGCAGGATTGTTTCTTATATCCCTAAGACACAGCTACACCTCCTACAGTGAAGACCCACCCCATATAGTGGACTTATTGTCCCATGCACTCAATATCCAACTCACATCGGTATATCCTTCCAATACAGTCGGAAACTCTGAATACAATAACTCTGTCTTTGATTGCTTTCAAATAACCTAAAACTCTACTGATTGCATTCCAGCATTCTACACTAGGATTGTTAGTAAACCTACTGAGTATACTCACTGCATATACAACATTTGGTCTAGTGCATTGCATAATATACATTAGACTGCCTATAGTACTAGCATATTCAAGTTGTGTAATTGAAGTTTCTTTGTTCTCATTTAGCTTGATACTTAGATCGATCGAGGTTTTTGCCTAGTTTATTTTTAGATGATTAAACTTGTTTAGTATCTTTTCAATGTAATGAGACTGACACAACGCATGACCCCCACTATGTTTCTTAACTTCGATACCTAAGATAGTATCCATTTTTCAAGATCCTTCATTTTGAATACGGAAGACAAACTTCTTTGTTTCAATTACACATTTCATTTTATTACTTATTATTAACTTATCATCAACATATAAACAAATAATAGTTATACAATTACCACTAACTTTAAAATATATGCATTTGTGAGCTACATTATACATGAAACCATGAGATATTATTTTGGAATCAAACTTCTCATGCTACTATGTGGGTGCTTGTTTTAATCCATACAAAGATTTAATCAATTTACAAACTTTCTTCTCATTACCTGGTAGAATGAACTCTTTAGGTTGTTCTATGTATACTTCCTCATTAAGGCCATCATTCAGGAAAGCTGTTTTTACATCCATTTTGTGAATGTGAAAATGATGTATGGATGCTAGCGCAAATAAATTCCTAATGAATGTTATTCTAGCTACTGGAGAATATATGTTAAAATAATATATCTCTTCTTTTTGTCTAAACCCCTTAGTTACTAATCTAGCTTTAAAGGTTTGGATAATTCCATCAGTATGGTATTTCTTCCTAAATACCCACTTACGTCATATGGGTTTATAACCTGGAGGTAAGTCCACCATTTTCCATGTTTGATTTGACACTATCGAGTTCATCTCATCGTCGATGACTTCCTTCCAAAAAGCTAAGTCTCTACAAGACATAGCTTCACTAAAGGATTTAGGGTCATCTTTTATATTCATTACTGTAAGTATTTTCCTAATAACATTCTCTTTATCACCTTATATGAGATTTAAAAAAAAAAAGATATGTTGACAGTCTATCTGTTCAGAGTCAAGACTCTTCTCTACTCTTACCCTCTAGCTCCTATGAGATTCACTTAGAGCTTCAACCTCTTATGGAGCTTTACTTACTAGCACTTTGAGGAGTTTGGATTTTATTATCCTTTGACTCCAAGGATAGTGAGTTCTTAAAGAAATCAATGTCTCTAGATTCTATGATATTATTAGACTCTAAGTTTAGGAGTCTGTAGGCTTTGCTATTTTGTGCATACCTTACAAAGGCGCACTTGATAGCTCTAGGTCTTAACTTGGTTCTTTTGTGATCAGGTGTCTTGCCATACGCAAGACATCCCTACATTTTAAGATACCCTACATTAGGTTTCCTACCTTTCCATACCTCATGGTGAGGTTTTGCTTTTCTTAAATGGAATCCTATTTAAGATGTGACACACTGCAAACAGTGCTTCACTTTATAGACTTAGTGGCAACTTTTCTTGTATTAGCATTGAGTTGACCATCTCTACTAATATCTTGTTCTTTCTTTGTACTACACCATTTTGTTGTAATGTGTATAATACAGTACACTGGTGTACTAAGCCGTGTTCTTCACAAAATTTGGAGAATTCAATTGAGAAGTATTCTCCCCCTTTGTCAATATGGAGAAATTTTATTTTCTTATTTAATTGATTTTTCACTTCCCCTTTATATAGATTAAACATGCTTAGTGCTTCATCTTTTTTCCTTAGTAGGTATACAGACACGTATCTAAAGTAATCATCAATAAATATTATAAAGTACATTCTACCGCCACAAGTAAGAATGTTGTTCAACTAATAGATATCAGTGTGCGCAAGATCCAATATTTGAAATGATCTCTTAACACTTGGAAACAGTTTCTTTGCCATTTTGGACTGTATGCACACTTCACATCTATCATTCTCATTATAAGTGTATGAGATAGGGCCTATTAAGAAATGGAGCCACATCTGGGGCCGTGCATGACCGGTTGTGGCCCCTGCTCGACCGGTCGTGGAGCCCACTCGACCAGTCGTGACCATTTGTGGACTGGCTCGACTCAAAGTCCAGTGAACATCAATTTTGGGTTCCGAGGTGCTCGACCGGTCGTGGCCCTAGCACGACCGGTCGTGGGGTCCTCTCGACCGGTCGTGCAATCAGCTCGACTGGTCGTGGTTACGCAGATTTGTTTCTGAATTTGATGCGGACTGCGGATTTTTGAGTCACCTTTCGTAAGGGTGCGAAAGGAAAGTTGCCTAAACTATAAATAGGTTTCCCTAGGGCTATTCTAAGGTTAAGGTGAATATTGGAGATTTATTCTAAGGTGAGGGCAAAGGGTTTTCTCTATATTTCCAAAGGAGAGGTTAGTATATTGTCTTGTAATCTTTGTTATTCTTCATAGTGGAAGTTTGCATCTGTGGTTTTTTACCCTAGTTTGAGGTTTTTCCACGTATATCTTGTCTTGTGGTTTATTTGGATTGCTTTGATCTGTTTCTAGTTTATATTTCTTCTTGTTTATCGTTTGTGGGTGAGACCTGAGATTAGATCTCGGTTCACTGCATTATTGGCGTGCTGCGTAACAACTGGTATAAGAGCTATTGGTTTAGTTTTATTGGGAGCGATGACAGGAGAAGGAAAAATTAGAATTGAGAAGTTTGATGGTTAAAACTTTGCCTTCTGGAAGATGCAGATGGAAGATTATTTGTATCAGAAGGACCTCTATATTCCTCTAGAAGGAAAAGAGAAGAAACCAGAAAAGATGACAGATGATGAATGATTTTTACTGGATAGGAAGGCTTTAGGAATGATCTGACTCTCTTTGTCTAAGAGCGTCGCCTTTAATATATCCAAGATGAAAACCATAAAAGAATTAATGAAAGCCCTAGCCACCATGTATGAAAAACCCTCAGCGTCCAACAAGGTTCATCTTATGAAACAACTATTCAACATGAAGATGTCAGATGGTGGGACCATGGTTGAACATCTAAACGAGTTCAATATAGTCACAAGCCAGTTGGAATCCGTTGGCATTGTTTTTGAGGATGAGGTCAGGGCCTTATTGATCTTATCCAGTTTGCCAGACAGTTGGGATGGTTTGGTGATTGCTGTGAGCAATTCTTCAGGGTCGACAAAGTTAAAATTTGATGATGTGGTCGGTCTAATTCTCAGTGAAGAATCTAGAAGAAAGGCATCAGGAGTTTCAGGGGATTCAGGGAATGCTCTAAACGTTGAAGGAAGAGGAAGATCACTGAACAAAGGAGGCAATAAACACGGGCGTTCTAAGTTGAGGAAGAAGTCCAAGGGACTGAAAGACAAAGACGGGTGTTGACATTGCAGCAAGAAGGGGCACATGAAATGTGATCGCAGGGCGCTCAAGAAACAAGAAGGAAGCTCTCAAGGCGAGAAAGATTCAGTGAATCTATCTGAGGAGAGTGACACAGAGGCGTTGATCTTGTCTCTTGATGCGAGAAATGAGTCTTGGGTTATAGACTCGGGTGCTTCATTTCATGCCACTTCTTGTAAGGAAGTTCTCCGTGATTATATGTCAGGTGACTTTGGGAGAGTCTACCTGGGTGATGATAAACCGTGCAGTATTGTTGGAAAGGGAGACATTCATGTCAATCAAAAAGACGGAACGGTTTTGAAATTGAATGATGTCAGACATGTACCGAGTTTGAAACGTAACTTGATCTCAGTGAGGCAGTTGGCTGATACCGGTTATGTGACGACATTTACTAGTGATTCCTGGAAGATCACAAAAGGAGCCTTGGTGATCTCTCGAGGCAAAAAGGAAGGTACTTTGTACGTGACTTCAGGATCGTATAGTTCACTCACAGTCACATCAACTGGAGTGAATGAGACGTTATGACATCAGAGGTTGGGACATATGAGTGAGAAGGGGATGAAAGTGTTGTTATCTAAAGGAAAGCTACTAAGGCTAAAGTCTATTAACTTGAAATTCTGCGAGGATTGCGTGTATGGCAAGCAGAAGATGGTAAGCTTTGAGAAGATGGGACGCGTTCCAAAGATGCATCTGTTGGATCTTGTACACACTGATATTTGGGGACCGACACATGTATTATCTCTTAGTGGCTCACGTTATTTTATTTCCTTTATTAATGATGCTAGTAGAAAATTGTGGGTCTATTTCTTAAAACATAAATCTGATGTATTTGATGTATTTAAGAAGTGAAAAGTTATGGTAGAAAATAAGACAAGTAAAACAGTAAATGTCTCAGATCTGATAATGAGGGAAAGTACTGTGATAAGACATTTGAGGAGTATTGTGTAGCAAATGGAATCAAACATCTAAAAAAGATTCCAGGGACACCGTAACAGAATGGTTTGGCTGAGTGCATTAACAGGACCATCCTTAAGCCGTTAGGAGCATGAGTTTACATGCAGGGTTGCCCAAGACTTTTTAGACAGATGTTATGAATACTGCCGCATATCTTATCAATAGAAGTCCCTCAGCACCATTAGATGGTGGGCTACCAAAAGAAACATGTACTGGAAAAGAAGTGAACCTTGCACATCTCAGAGTGTTCGGTTCCACTTCGTATGTTCACATTGATGCAGAGCATAGAAATAAGCTGGATGCGAAGTCCAAGAGATGCATGTTTATAGGCTATGGGTAGCATGATTTTGACTACAGGTTTTGGGATGCAGAAAACAAGAAAATCATCAGAAGCAAGTACGTAATCTTTAATGAAAAAGTGATGCATAAGGACAGTGTGCAGGAAAATAAGGCCGAGAAAAAGGAATTCATAAAGTTGGAAGAGTTACCGGACACGGGTGTTATAGCGCCACAGGATGATCATGCACATGAGCATTATGAGGCAGAGCCGCATACACCAATTGTGAGGAGGTCTACTAGGGAGAGAAGACCAACGGTCCGATAATCATCCTCCTTACATTATCTACTGCTAACAGATAATGGTGAGCTAGAGTGTTTTGAAGAGGCATTATAGTTGGATACACGGGTTAAGTGGGAGAAGGCCATTGATGATGAGATGGACTCTCTTGAGTCTAATCATACATGAGAGCTAGTCACTCTACCTAAGGGTAAGAAAGCTCTTCATAACAAGTGGGTTTACAGACTGAAGGAGGAGCACGATGGTTCGAAATGGTACAAAGCTAGATTGGTTGTGAAATGATTTTAACAAAAGGCAGGTATCGATTTCACCGTAATATTTTCACCTGTGGTAAAAATGTCTATGATTCGCATGGTCTTGAGTATAGTGGCTACAGAGGACTTACATTTAGAGCAGCTAGATGTTAAGACGGTCTTTCTTCATAGGGACCTTGAAGAAGAGATATATATGCATCAGCCAATAGGATATGTGGCACTAGGGAAGAAGAATAAGGTGTGCAGACTGAAGAAGAGTCTATATGGCCTGAAGCAGGCCCCGATGCAGTGGTACAAGAAGTTCGACAGTTTCATGTCGAGAAACGGTTACAGGGGATGTCATGCTGACCACTGTTGCTATTTGAAGAAGTTTAATACGTCATAAATCATCTTTCTTCTGTACGTTTATGACATGCTTGTAGCCGGTTCAAGCATGAAGGACATCTTAGATCTCAAAAGATAGTTGTCTAGAAAATTTGTCATGAAGGACTTAGGAGCTGCAAAACAAATCCTAGGTATGAGATAAAGTGTGATAAGAAAAATAAGAAACTGGTTTTGTCACAGGCAGAGTACACATCTAAGGTACTTGATCGATTCAATATGGGAGGTGCTAAGTCGGTTAGTACTCCATTAGCTAACCACTTCAAGCTATCCAAGGAGCAAGGTGCAAAGACGCAGGAAGAACGAGATTACATGGCTAAAGTCCCATAAGCGTCAGCTATTGGGAGTCTCATGTATGCTATAGTGAGCACGAGGCCAGACATTGGTCAAGCAGTGAGAGTTGTTAGCAGGTTCATGAACATCCCTGGGAAGGAACATTGGGAAGCTGTGAAGTGGATCCTTAGATACCTGGAAGGTACTAAGGATATAGGGCTGTGTTATGGTGGATTAGAAATTAAGCTACAAGGATACATGGATTCAGATTTAGCAGGAGATATCGACAGCAGAAGAAGAACTACATGTTATATCTTTACTCTAGGTAGTGCTGCAGTTAGTTAAGTTTCTCAGTTATAGAAGATAGTATCTATCAGTACGACGGAAGCAGAATATGTTGCAGCTATAGAAGCATGCAAGGAGATGGTGTGGATGCAAGGTTTTATGGAGGAGTTGGGTAAGATAGAAGTAGACTGCAAGCTATACAGTGACAGTCAGAGTGTAATATACTTGGATAAGAATTCAGCCTTTCATTCAAAGACCAAGCATATTGCTTCAGATATCACTTCATACATTCGTTACTGGAAGATGGATCAATTGCTCTAGAGAAGATTCATACAAGTGAGAATCTTGCGGATATGCTGACCAATGCGGTCACACGGGAGAAGCTGAAGCTCTGTTCAGGTTTGATTGGTCTTCAGACTTGTAGATGGGGAGGTGGTGCACTCCGGATGTAGAAGACAAAGGTTTATGGCGATGTGTCTCTAAGTGGGAGATTGTTAAGAAGTGGAGCCACATCTGGGGCCGCGCACGACCGGTCGTGGCCCCTGCTTGACCGGTCGTGGAGTTCACTTGACCAGTCGTGACTAGTCATGGACTGGCTCGACTCAAAGTCCAGTGAGCATCAATTTTGGGTTCCGAGGTTCTCGACCGGTCGTGGCCCTGAAATGACCGGTCGTGGGGTCCTCTCGACCGGTCGTGCAATCTGCTCGACCGGTCGAGGTTACGCAGATTCATATCTGAATTTGATGTAGACTATGGATTTTTGAGTCGCCTTTCACAAGGGTACGAAATGGAAGCTGCCTAAACTATAAATAGGTTTTCCTAGGGCTATTCTAGGGTTAAGGTGAATATTGGGAATTTATTATACGGTGTGGGCAAAGGGTTTCTCTGTATTTCCAAGGGAGAGGTTAGTATATTGCCTTGTAATCTTCGTTATTCTTCATAGTGGAAGTTTGCATCCGTGGTTTTTTACCCTAGTTTAGGGTTTTTCCATATATATCTTGTCTTGTGGTTTGTTTGGATTGCTTTGATTTGTTTCTAGTTTATATTTCTTCTTGTTTATTGTTTGTGGGTGAGACCTGAGATTGAATCTCGGTTCACTACGTTGTTGGCATACTGTGCAACAAGGCCACGCTTGGCCATGAATTTTAAGATATTATATCATGTATGTTCTAATCTACCATGTCACAATATTACAGATTTAACCATATACGCAGGAGTGCTATTTTCATTCAAGAAAAACTTAATCATGCCATTACAAGCTTATCCATTTCTGACAAAGTTCTCATTCTTTGATAGAATCATCTTGTCTGATTTATACACTACCTGTATGTCAAGTTTTCCCAAAAGATCTTAGAAACTAAGTTTCACCTCATGTATGGGACATGTAACACGTTAGTCAATATCACATTCTTACCAGAGGTAAACACCAGTTCCACAGTTCCTTTTCCTATGACCTTCGATCAGACTTCATTACCCATTTAGACTTCTTGACCATTGGCTATGTATTCATATGTTTTGAAGGTTGGCCTATCATAGCAGACATGGATTGTGGCAGCCGTATCGCACCACCAACCGGGGACTTTCCCTTGGATCGTGTTAACCTCAATGATCATAATAACAATTTCATCCTCAACTGCACTTGCTTCTTTCTTCGATTTACGAAATTGACATACTCGAGAATAATACCTGGTTTTTCCACAGACATGGCAACGGTCTTTAAAATTTTCTTTCTTCTTCTGCGATTTCTTGAATTTTCCTTTATTTGGTTTTAGAGAATCATCCTTCTCGGGATTCTTATTTTAAGTCTTTTCTACTTCTTGTACTTTAGACGAGGAATTCTCATTTTCAACTTTCTTATTACGGTTGCGGGATTCTTCATCAATTCTCAAATGTTTATGGATTTGTTCAAGTATGTATTCATCGGTCTTATCAGCAACTTCTTGTAGTCTTTCTACATCAGGAGCAATTTTACGATTATAGCCCTGACTTGAAATGATTCCAGGAAATTAATTTTAAGGGCATTAATTTTGTTTACAATTAACAATTCTTGGATTTAGGGGCATTATCGGTTTATTATCTACCATCTTGAAGTCAAAGTACCTAGATATTAAAAAACTTATTGATACCTTCTTTTTCTAGGTTTGTCTTTGAACTTTAGGGCGATTCAAATGTCTTTTACAAATGTAGTTTGCGTGTACAGACCATATAAATGGTCAGATAGCACATTCGGAATATGTTAATGACACAACAATTCATCTTTAATTCATTTGTTATGTGCAACAACTTGTTTGGGTGTGTTCTCATTAGTTGCTTCAAGTAGTGGGTGAAGATTAGGATCCAAGATATTGTAAATCTTCAATGCCCTCAGTAGAAACTTTATCTTGTCTTGTCACCATGTAAAGTCGGTTCCGTTGAACCGGTCGAGCCGAATCAGATCTTAGTTCATTAGTTTGATTGAGGATATGCCTTCAATTTCCATTACAAATAATGTTTTAAGAATGTTGAGATTTGATAATCTCAAGTTACAATTTTATCATTACTATAAAATAGAAGGAAATAGAAAATTGAAAAAATATAATATTAAGGATAGGCTGAAGCATGTGTGATCACATTGTCCTTAAAGCGTTATTTTCCCCTTCTCAAAATACTTGAGACTGCTTACAGATTGTAGGCAAATAGCTTTCAGGATATGACAAGCCTGTGTATTGTTCTGCATTTAGTAAGTACAAAGGAACCACTAATGGAACTCTGTAAACATAGTTTTTCTAGTTGAAAAATAGAAAAAAAAAATTCTCAAATGAAAAGAGAAATAGAAAGTAGAATATTGGCTTTGATGGATCAGACCACAATACTGGTTCTGGTTCTTGTGGACTTGATAGCTCAAGCTCCTATTGAACCTTTTGGCTTGATCAGAGAACACTCGGAGCTTACTGGTTCATATGAGAGAATGATTCAAATTATTTGTGATGATAAAATGAACCAGCCAAGCTCTGTTTATATAGGCAAGGGTGGCTGGACGTTTTGGTCCAAGGTCATTATTGCGATTGACTGTTTCTGATTGTTGGTGAGAAACTAGCCATTTTTGGCAGTTTCTGACCATTTTACATGTGGGAGACTATTGCATGCTAGTTGTTTAGATAGTGGCTAGCCATTTCTGACTGTTGAGCTAGCCACATGCAACAGTTTCTACATGGTCTTGTTAATTACTTAATGAGAAGTTACACCAGGCCTTTTAAACGGCTCCACATTCCTTACAAGGTAGAGAAGTCTCCCTCAGACCTCTTACCCACAGTACTCTGAAAAGTGCAAAGCGTACCACTAGTGCCTCTACAACCACATGTTCACTCCCCAAGTGCAGGGTTGTGATGTAGTAATAAACTTGGTAAGACCGAGGTAGAATCCCAAGGGACTGATACCTGTACGTTATCTGAAACTAAGTAGAACTAGAACTAGACTAAGATGTAAACTAAATCGAATAGAATTGAAGGAATAATGGTGAAATATTAATTTAAAACTTAAGGAATCAGAGAAAGGAAATTAGGGATTCAGAGGATCCACTTGTAGAGATCAGAGAGATCAAATACCTGTTCAAGAACTCAACTGGACTTAGAGTCCCATCTTCATCCAGTTGAAGGGTGTAACCATAAAAATCAACTGAACTTCCTTTGATATAGTTTTCAAGAGATGAAAGGTATATGAATTAGAATGGATTCCATCACCAAACCATGCCCAGGAGACAATACCAACCAATCAACAATGTATGAAGGTTAGGAAGGGTACCGTCATTCGACCATGCCCAGGAGACGATGGTAAACAACAGGGCTTCCTGACGTCATAAACATAAAAAGGAAAAGAACATACTCAAAGCCATCGCAAAAACATTCCATTAATTAAACTAAAATCAACATCAGTTCAGTGTAAACAAAAAACACATGCAAATAGTTCTCCCATCACGCTACAAGCTTCACCTCTTAGCCCTAGTTAAGAGGTTCAGCCCAACATGAATGGGCTGGATCCCTTAAACAAAACAAAACAAAACAAAATAAAATAAAAAGAAAAAGAAAAAAATAAACTCTACTATTTTTCTCTCCCCGCTCCACGTCCAGCCCAAGCCCCCATGAATCCCCTTCTCTCTTCTCTCTTCTCTTTATAACTGTGAAGGCTGGTGGATGGGAGCTTTCGCATCACAAAGGTGGTGAAGAAAATCCGGGCTCGTGCATTGACAGAGCCTGCGCACGCACACCAACTTGCGCTGTTTGATGGTGGGGTCCACATTCATCATTGGTTGGGAAATCCACACTGTCCATTGCATTCTACGTGAGATTTCTATTGGGAAGGTCAGTTTTGGATGTCTATTATTGCGGCCCACTGATTCATTGTTTCTGCCGTCCGTTGTCTGTCGAAGGGTTAGAGATCATTCTCTCTATCCTCTTTTGGACTTTGGACACCTAATACATGGTAAGAGGGACCTTTTAAGTCTGATAGATGGTCTGGATCAGATCTTTAGGGCACGGTGGTGGCCCACAAGAACCGTCCGCAAGCCACTCCGCGAAACAGAGCTTGCGCATCTAGCGCTGTGATGGCTGGTGGGCCATGGTTGATGTCAGCGGGGAAATCCACTTCGTAAATTGGAATCTAATAAAAAAAACATTCGGATATAGTGGTTTTTGGATTGAATTCGAGGTGACCCACAAGATCTTCTACTCCGCCGTCTATCCTACGTTTAACGGCTAGGATCTTCCGATAGCTTGCATGAGGTAAAACTGACACCTAGGCGATGGTCATGCCTATACTATGGAGTGAATGGACGGTCTAGATCTTTCATAAAGATGACGAGTGGGGCCCACTAGTGAAAAACGGACAGACAGCGTAAAGACGTTGTCCGTTCTTTCGCAAAGGAGAGAGGAAGACGGGTCAATGCACGCTGACCCGTTTTCGATTTTTGGTGCACGGCGTGTGTAAGTGTGTTGTGCACACGCACACCCTCAAGGTAGGGTACATCATGACGTTTATGAGAAATCCTCTCCGTCCATCTATTTTTTTGCCTCAATTAAGGCGTTGAGTCCAAAATTGAAGCGTATCTAGAGATCAGGTGGGCCCCACTTAAGGATTTAAGGAACTGATCTGTCCATTGGGCCTCTTCCACAGCGATCCAATGACTAATTTTTGACATGTATGGTTAATTTATGATCCTCAGGCCACGTATAGAGTTTTGAGATGAACGGATGGTGGGAACCCTGTGATCTTTCATTCTGGACGTCTTTCGGGCTACTTAAGCTTCAATTTCTCGATTTTCTTGGATCCCTGGTGTGAAAAGCCGTCGATCTTAGTCCCCTGGGGTCCGTCCCTCGCCTTGGTGACTTGAGAGCATTAAATTTGTGCTTTTAGCACCATGTTTCAGTCCAAGCTCACAAATACACCTTGCAGCACAAACACGATTAAATCGGCCCGTTAAACAGTACCATATTTGTAAATCCAGGCAATAACTGGGGTCTGATATGCAATATTTAACCCTCAACGCCACACTACTTCATCTGCTCATGCCCTAGCATCGAGTCCGTGACTATGCCTGAGCCTGAGCGTGTGCGTACACTGGAACATGCAAGTCTTGGTACTCCTCTATCTCACCAAGCAAATATTAAGGCACTCAATACCTTATTAAGAGAAAATTTTCTTTTCTCCTATCTGATATAAGACTATTACCAAAGGTGGAAAAAAACCTAGTTTTTTTCACAAATTATATATATATATATATATAATCATTTTCCATAACATAATTGTACAATCCACATACCTTAGGTTTGTGTGTAGGGCCACTATGGTGTGCATCTTTCATCAAACCCATTAATTAGTTGAATTCATTGGGATGAAGTGAAGATACTATCATCCTCATCCAAAACTAAGGTTTGCCATGCTGCGTGAACTCGGAGATTATAATAGCAATTTTATATGACTCCTATTGGTGTGGTCGATTAGAGTTTTCTGTCAAGCTAATATTTTATATGTACAGTTCAAATAATGGTTCTCCCTGTAGTAGGTTTCTGTAAGAGGTAAGCAGCCTATAAAATATTTAGATAAATGTTAACCATTAAAGTTAGAATATAGAACTTTGATAGTTTTCACATTGTAGACAATTCACCATAAAGTTTAGATTTAGAGTACATCAAACATATATACATGTATAACAACAAAGATCATTCAGAAAAAAGGTGCATGAAATCCATGTTACTCAAGGGATCTATATGCCTCTTCTTCTGTTTCAAGGTGGGGTGGATTTTAAAATCCTTTACCCAAGAAAAGAGGACAAAGGTAAGGTGGATTTTAAAATCCTCTACCTAAGAAAAAAGGACAAAATACCTATCTATGAGGCAAGGATGTAATCTTGATTTGGAACATTATATGTCAAATTACGAAGAAAGAAGAAACAAAAACCTTACCTACATTTTTTCGCCATTAGCGATGGTAGTCGTATCTTGGTAGAGAAGATGAACAATGTTGCACAGCACACCAAAAACACAGTGAACTGAGATCCAATCTCAGGTCTCACCCACAAACGATAAACAAGAAGAAATATAAACTAGAAACAGATCAAAGCAATCCAAACAAACCACAAGACAAGATATACATAGAAAAACCTCAAACTAGGGTAAAAAACCATGGATGCAAACTTTCACTATGAAGAATAACAAAGATTACAAGACAATATACTAACCTCTCCCTTGGAAATATAGAGAAAATCCTTTGCCCACATCTTAGAATAAATCCCCAATATTCACCTTAACCCTAGAATAGCCCTAGGGACACCTATTTATAGTTTAGGCAACTTCCCTTTCGACCCTTGTGAAAGGCGACTTAAAAATCTGCAGTCTGCATCAAATTTGGAAATGTATTTGTGTAACCGCGATCGGTCGAGATGACCCCATGACCGGTCATGCTAGGGCCACGACCGGTCGAGCACCTCAGAACCCAAAATTGATGCTTGCTGGACTTTGAGTCGAGCCAGTCCACGAATGGTCACGACCAGTCGAGTGGGCTCAACGACCGGTCGAGCAGGGGTCACGACCGGTCGTACGCGGCCCCAGATGTGGATCCACTTCTCAACAATCTCCCACTTGGAGACACATCACCATAAACCTTTTTCTTCTTCATCTGGAGTGCATCACCTCCCTGTCTTCAAGCCTGAAGATCAATCAAAATTGAACAAAGCTTCAACTTCTCTCATGTGACCGCCTTGGTCAGCATATCCGTAGGATTCTCACTTGTATGAATCTTCTCTAGAGCAATCGATCCATCTTACAGTAACGAATGTATGAAGTGATATTTGATGGCAATATGCTTGGTCCTTTAACATAAGGCTGAATTCTTAGTCAAGTGTATTGCAATCTGATTGTCATTGTACAACTTGCAATCTGCTTGCTTCTTACCCAACTCCTCCATAAAACCTTGCATCCACACTATCTCCTTGCACACTTCTGTAGCCGCAACATATTCTTCTTCTGTCGTACTGATAGATACTATCTTCTATAACTGAGAAACCCAACTGACTGCAGCACTACCTAGAGTAAAGACATAACATGTAATGCTTCTTCTGCTGTCGATATCTCCTGCCAAATCTGAATCCACGTAGCCTTGTAGCTTGATTTTTGATCCACCATAACACAGCCCTACATCCTTAGTACCTACCAGGTATCTAAGGATCCACTTCATAGCTTCCCAATGTTCCTTCCCGGGGTTGTTCATGAACCCGCTAACAACTCCCACTGCTTAAGCAATGTCTGGCCTCGTGCTCACCATAGCATACATGAGACTCCCAATAGCTGATGCTTATGAGACTTTAGCCATGTAGTCCTATTCCTCTTGCATCTTTGCACCTTGCTCATTGGACAACTTGAAGTGGTTGGCTAATAGAGTGCTAACCGGCTTAGCACCTCCCATATTGAATCAATCAAGTACCTTGGCTATGTACTCTGCCTGTGACAAAACCAGTTTCTTGTTTTCTCTATCACGCTTTATCCTTATACCTAGGATTTATTTTGTAGCTCCCAAATCCTTCATGACAAATTCTCTAGAAAGCCGTCTTTTGAGATCTGAGATGTCCTTCATGCTTGAACTGGCCACAAGCATGTTATCAACGTACAGAAGAAGGATGATGTATGACGTATCAAACTTCTTCAAATAGCAACAGCGGTTAGCATGACTTCTCCTGTAACCGTTTCCCGACATGAAACTGTCGAACTTCTTGTACCACTGCCTCGGGGCTTGCTTTAGGCCATATAGACTCTTCTTCAGTCTGCACACCTTGTTCTCCTTTCCTGGTGCCGTGTATCCTGTCGGCTGATGCATATATATCTCTTCTTCAAGGTCCCCATGAAGAAAGGCTGTCTTAAAATCTATCTACTCTAGATGTAAGTCCTCTATAACCACTATACTCAAGGACATGCGAATCATAGACATTTTCACCACAGGTGAAAATATTTCTGTGAAATCGATACCTAATTTTTGTTGAAACCCTTTCACAACCAATCTGGCCTCGTACCATTTCTAACCATCGTGCTCCTCCTTTAGTCTGTAAACTCACTTGTTATGAAGAGCTTTCTTACCCTTAGGTAGAGTGACTAGCTCCCATGTACGATTAGACTCAAGAGAGTCCATCTCATCATCCATGGCCTGCTCCCACTTAACCCGTGTATGCGACTGTAATGCCTCTTCAAAACACTCTGGGTCACCATTATCTGTCAGCGGTAGATAATGTAAGGAGGTGAGTATCGGACCGTGGATTTCCTCTCTCGAGTAGACCTCGCAACCGGTGTATGTGGCTCTGCCTCATAATGCTCCTGTGCATGATCATCTTGTGGCACTGTAACACCTGTGTCCGGTAACTCTTCCAACTATATGAATTCTTTCTCCTCGGCCTTATTTTCTTGCACATTGTCCTTATGCATCACTTTTTCATTGAAGATTACGTCCTTACTTCTGATGATTTTCTTATTTTCTGCATCCCAAAACCTATAACCAAAATCATGTGCCCGTAGCCTATAAACGTGTACCTTCTGGACTTCGCATCCAGCTTGTTTCTGTGTTCTGCATCAATGTGAACATATGAAGTGCAACCGAACACTCTGAGATGTGAAAGGTTCACTTCTTTCCCAGTCCACGTTTCTTTTGGTAGCCCACTATCTAATGGTACTGAGGGACTTCTATTGATGAGATATGTGGCAGTATTCAAGCATCTGCCTAAAAAGTCTTGGGCAACCTTGCTTGTAACCTCATGCTCCTGGCACGCTCAAGGATGGTCCTGTTAATGCGCTCATCCACACCATTCTACTGCGATTCCCTTGAATTGTTTTCTAATGTTTGATTCCATTTGCTGCACAATACCCCTCAAATCTCTTATCATTGTACTTTTCCCCATTATCAGATCTGAGACATTTTACTATTTTACCTGTCTCGTTTTCTTCCATAACTTTCTACTTCTTAAATACATCAAATACATCAGATTTATATTTTAAGAAATAGACCTACAGTTTTCTACTAGCATCATCAATAAAGGAAACAAAATAACATGAGCCACTAAGAGATAATACCTGTGCCGGTCCTCACACATCATTGTGTACAAGCTCCAAAAGATGCGTCTTTGGAGCGCGTCTTGTCTTCTTGAAGCTTACCCTCTTCTGTTTGCCATACACGCAATCCTCATAGAATTCCAAGTCAATAGATTTCAGCCCTGGTAGCTTCCCTTTTGACAATAGCACTTTCATTCCTTTCTCACTCATATGTCCCAACCTCTGATACCATAACTGCCCATTCACTCCAATTGATGCGACTGCGAGTGAACTATATGATCCTGAAATCACGTACAAAGTACCTTCCTTTTTACCTCGAGATATCACGAAGGCACCTTTTGTGATCTTCCAAGAATCACTAGTGAATGTCGTCACATAACCGGTATTGGCCAACTATCCCACTGAGATCAAGTTACGTTTCAAACTTTGTATATGTCTGACATCCTTCAATTTCAAAACCATTCCGTCTTTTTGATTGACTTGAACGTCTCAATTTCCAACAATACTACACGGCTCATCATCACCCAGGTAGACTCTCTCAAAGTCACCTGACACATAATCACGTAGAACTTCTTTACATGTGGTGGCATGAAACGAGGCACCCGAGTCTATAACCCAAGACTCATTCCTCGCATCAAGAGACAAGATCAACGCCTTTGTGTCACTCTCCTCAAATAGATTCACTGAATCCTTACCGCCTTGAGAGCTTCCTTCTTATTTCTTGAGCGCCCTGCAATCACGTTTCATATGCCCCTTCTTGCCGCAATGCCAACACCTGTCTTTGCCTTTCGGTCTCTTGGACTTCTTCCTCGACTTAGAACATCCGTGTTTACTGCCTCCTTTGTTCAGCGATCTTCCTCTTCCTTCAACGTTTAGAGCATTCCCTGAATCTCCTGAAACTCCAGATGCCTTTCTTCTAGATTCTTCACTAAGAATTAGACCGACCACATCATCAAATTTTAGCTTTGTTGACCCTGAAGAATTGCTCACAGCAATCACTAAACCATCTCAACTATCTAGCAAACTGGATAAGATCAATAATGCCCTGACCTTATCCTAAAAAACAATGCCAACGGATTCCAACTGGCTCGTGACTGTATTGAACTCGTTTAAATGTTCAGCCACGGTCCTACCATCTGACATCTTCATGTTGAATAGTTGTTTCATAAGATGAACCTTATTGGATGTAGAGGGTTTTTCATACATGGTAGCTAGGGCTTTTATTAATTCTTTTATAGTTTTCATCTTGGATATGTTGAAGGCGACGCTCTTAGACAAAGAGAGTCGGATCGTTCCTAAAGATTTTTTATCCAGTAAAAACCATTCATCATCTGTCATCTTTTCTGGTTTCTTCTCTTTTCCTCCTAGAGGAATATAGAGGTCCTTCTGATACAGATAATCCTCTATCTGCATCTTCCAAAAGGCAAAGTTAGAACCATCAAACTTCTCAATTCTAGTTTTTCCTTTTTTTTGTCATCGCTCATAATAGAACTAAACCAATAGCTTTGATACCAGTGTTGCGCAACACGCCAACAACGCAGTGAATCGAGATCCAATCTCAAGTCTCACCCACATACGATAAACAAAAAGAAATATAAACTAGAAACAGATCAAAGTAATCTAAACAAACCACAAGACAAGATATACGTGGAAAAACCTCAAACTAGGGCAAAAAACCATGGATGCAAACTTCTACTATGAAGAATAATGAAGATTACAAGGCAATATACTAACATTTCCCTTGGAGATATAGAGAAAACCCTTTGTCCACACCTTAGAATAACACCTCAATATTCACCTTAACCCTAGAATAGCCCTGGGGACACCTTTTTATAATTTAGGCAACTTCCCTTTAGCACCCTTGTGAAAGGCGACTCAAAAATCTGCAGTCCACATCAAATTCAGAAACAAATCTACTTAACCACGACCGATCGAGCAGACTGCACGATCGGTCGAGAGGACCCCACGACCAGTCGTGCCAGGGCCACGACCGATCGAGCACCTCGGACCTAAAATTGATGCTCGCTGACTTTGAGTTGAGCCAGTACACGACTGGTAACGACCGATCGAATGGGCTCCACGACCGGTCGAGCAGGGGCCACAATCGGTCGTGCGTGGCCCCAGATGTGGCTCCACTTCTCAACAAATAATGCTTTCAACTCGAAGCTTCTCTTCTTCCTCTCCTGAATACACGACGTAAAGAGATGACGTTGCAGTGCAAGTCATAAAGAGATTTAGGGACTCTAGGATATTTTTTATAAGGGCAAAGAGGCTCTCTATCACCAACCTTCTTTCCCATTTTCTAAGCTTCCATGCTTCCTCACAGAGGAAGAAATCCATCCAAATTCTATGCCTCTCAAAGGGAGTTGGTTATGGTACTCCATGGGTGTATAGAGTTATTGTATGCACCTAAGCTCTGTAGGCCCCACTTTTTACCCCTTAATTAGGTGATTCGAATCATCCATTCCATTTGCAGATGGGAAATGATTGGCAAATGCCATGTGTGGCCCATTGATGTTAACAGTCTTCCACTTAAGTCACTCATGACTTCAACATATATAAAATAGATTATTATATCTAACACATGTTTTATGAGCTCAAAGTTTTATCAAATTTCTTTAATGGATCAAATGCAATATCTTGAATAATCATATCCATTAAGATTATTGATATGAATCATAGTAGTTGTCACAACATTTATTTAAATGGAATCAAGCATGTTCACAAATATTAACACCTTCAATGACTATATCTAAATAACATAGGTGTATGATATAGAAATCTCTTGCTAAGTGTGGCTATGCATGCAGTCTTTCAAGAGATCATATCATCTCTACTGAGAAATACAACTTAATAAAAGGTAAAATGCATTGTTCATTTTCCTTATGCATGCACAATGAATATAAACAAGGAATACAAAAAATATAAAAACTTTAAAACTTGAATTTCGATCGAATTCTAATAAATTGAAATGTGTACACAATGGTAATGTTTGTATACCTCCACTGACCCAATGAATGATGATGTTTTGATCAATAGGATCTTAGAGATCCATAAACACTTGACAATTATGAGTGGTATAGATCATCAACTGAACCCTAGATCCAACAATTACAAGTCAAGAAATATTTTTAAGTTGTTCATCAACTCATGCATGACCGCACAACACGAGAACTTTTAATAACGAGAAAGAGGGCATTGGGATGGTTTATGATATTACTCAAATGCTTTTAGAGGGCATTGGGATTGTTTATATATTACTCGAATACCCTTAAAACCTCAATCGGTAATAATTTTTAAGGAAATTATAATTTTTCTTGCATGATTAAAAATTACTTTCCTAATTTTAAAAAAGGATAAATATATGAGCAATCAACTTTAGGGAGCAGGATAGATTACTCATTCGTCATCATCATCATCATCATCTAAGCCTTATTCAAACTAATTGGGGGTCTACTACATGAATACTTTTCTAAGTCAAAAGAACAAAAAAAAAGTGAATTTCATTAAAATTAGAAAAAAGAAAAAACTATCAATGAAAATTTAAATTTCTATGTAAAATGAAACTTTCCTTCTTCAATTTAAAAAAATCGAAAGTGGCCAATAAGAACAAATATGATTGTATATATAGTTACATAATATACTAAAATAGTTGACTACTATCTATAGTACAATAGCACAATGTATGGAGTTATTTGGATTTAGGCAAAGTTGTATCTTGATTGATAGTCATGTACAATCTTATAATTCCATGGTTTGTGAACACCCTTGTGCATGACAAATAGTCAGGGATACGTGACTCTAGGACTATATATTGGACTACTTATCATTGACATTTTTTAATTTCAATGCACATGAGGATCCTATTTTTCATACATATGCATAACATGTTTCCACGTGCCACGTGTGCAATCGTCTAAGTTTAAGCATTCTATAAGTACATATGTGCCACTATCAATTTTCAAGTACTAAAAAATGTGGTATATCTATCAATATTCACATTGTCAAATTGTCATATGCACATGTGTAATTAAAAATTCTTTCTTAAATTAAATTTTATTCTTTTTATATGTGCCACAATCTATCCATATTATGATCCAAGTGTTTGACAAATAAAGAATGAAACTACTAGTCAACAACAACATGGTCATAACCAACTAGGCTTAACATCATGCCATGGAGTGCCATGACTTTGCCCAAATTCAAATAAGCCGATATAGAACAATATCATTTATGAAAGATAGAATCTCCCATAGTACAATATCATAAAAGCACAATCATTCAGTGAGCTGACTTAATGAGTCTTGCTTTCCAGTTTTCAGTGACTCGGTTGGAAATGTTGTCAAGTTAACTCACTGAGTTTCCAGGCATGTCATTGAGTTTTAGAACTATTGTTGTACATGGTCCCCAACCCTTGATTTATCTACATGTATATATATGCAGTTGACAATGGTGATCCAAGAGACGTTGCGCCTTTACCCTCCATCTACATTTGTAGCAAGAGAGGCCTTGCAAGACATGAAGTTTGGCGATATCCACGTTCCTAAGGGCATCAACCTATGGATATGCATACCAAAATTACATCAGGACACCGATATATGGGGCCCGGATGCCTCGGTATTTAATCCAAACAGGTTCGCAAGTGGAATCTTTGGTGCATGCAAGCTCCCGAATGTGTACATTCCATTTGGACTCGGGCCTCGCACGTGTCTGGGCCAGAACTTTGCCATGATGGAATTGAAGGTTCTCCTCTCTCTGATCTTGTCCAAGTTCTCTTTCTCCCTCTCTCCAAAATATTGCCATTCACCTACATATAGAATGGTTGTAGAGCCTGAACATGGATTGTATCTTACTATAAAGAGAGTTTGATTGTAGTACTCCTAGTTGCAATTGGTCACTTGAATAGTCAAATCAATCGATCTGAACTGTCCATAATGTTCAACACACAATTCATGGGTTGTTTTTGTCTAATGATCTTGATTGTCCATGTTTAAGGCCATTGATCAAATGGTTAGTGTTTGTAATAATTGATGTGGTGTTTCCAATGGTAGCTCATAAAATGTGCAGGGGGCCTAATGAACGGTATAGATTAGTAGATAAGACTGTCCAAGTGTACCAATGCAAATACGACCGCTAGAACTTATAACAACACTTGAGTATTTCTCTTGATTGTATGTAATAGACGAAAAGTATATTTCATGAACTTCGCATGCAATGGTAGCCCACGAGTCGATGTGTCAACTGTGTTCAACATCCAAGGAGTGAAATTGATGGGCCCCACCATGAAGATTACTAGTTACAGGTCAACTGATGATGGGAGCTATTAGCAATTTTGATTAAACCGTCCATTTTCTTCATACTGGGTAGGTGGCCTATCCATTGAGTGAATCGGCCAGATTTTTGTGACTGGTGTTCTTTCATGGTGGGCCTATCTTTTCCATGGTTCAGATGGCATACGTGTGATATGCTTAAATGTAGTCCACATGCAACACTTTATAGGTGGACATGGCTCTTTTTTTATGTTTTGAATTTTCTTTCATATAAATCCCACTAAAAATAAATCTGGATCCTCTGCTTGCCATAAGCAGAAAAATCATGCTTGTTGAAATCTAATTAGACCACATTATCACTCACTGCATTTAATGCAGAAGCGCTGACAATGTCAGTGATGACATGGACCAATCATGATGCAGGAAAGTAAGATTTTCCTACTTGTGGCAAGCAGAGGATTTGGATTCAAAATGAATCTGAATCCACTAAAAATACTTTTTTATTATAAAAACAGCCTCTCTTATGTGAAATGACCAAAATAACCCTACCCAACTATAGTTTAAAAGCCCAAAAACCTAACTTGACTCGATATCCTACTCGGTTGAGTAGATTCAAAGACTCGATGAGTCTTTATTTAATTGGCTCAATATTTAATAAATTTAACAAGCGATGTTTAAGATAACAATGGCATTTAAAATCCAATAAGTATTAAAATGGACAAAGAAATGCAACATGCAATACTCTTAGGGGGCATTTGGACGTAAGTTACTTTGGATAAGTGACTTATGCAAAACATAGCTTATCTTGGTTTCTACTTATTCAACCAATAAGCATGTTATGCAAGCAACATATTAACTAAAAAAAATAGAAAAGCATGTTTGGTTTCCAACATTATAAGTAATTATCTCTCAAGGCTGTTTGATGCACCTCACATCCGCTATCCATCATGTGGGGCTAACCTTAGATCTGGATCATTCATTGTGTGGTACCCACCTTTGATGTGGGTGGTCCATCATGTAGAGCCCACTTTGGATGCCAACCATTCATCATTATGGCCTAACCTTTAATGTGCATCATTCATTATATAGGCCCACCTTAATTTGATGTTGGTCATCCATCAGGTGGGGCCCACCATCAATGTTATTGTCCATCATGTGGGGCCCACCTTCGATATCCATCACCCATCATGTAGAGCACACCTTTGATGTGGACTGTCTATCATGTGGGCTCCACCTCTAATGTGGGCCATCCATCATGTAGGGCTTGCCTTGGATATAGGCCACTCATCATTAGGCTTGACCTTTGATTTGAACCGTCCATCATGTGGGGCCTACCTTGATGTGGATCATCCATCATGTGGGGCACACCATTATTGATTGCCTATCATGTGGAGTCCACCTTTGATGTGAATTGTCCATCATGTGGGCCCCACCTTCAATGTGGGTTGGCCATCATGCTATGGGTCATTCATCAATAGTGGCCGACCTTTGATGTGGATCATCCATCATGTGGGGCCACCTCAATATGGGCCATCTATCATGTAGGGCCCAACTTTAATGTCCACTTTGATGTGGAGCCCACCTTTAACATGGAGCATTCATCATGTAGGCCCCTCCCTTGAAGTGCGTCATCCATTATTGCGGCTCGCTCTGAATGTGGGCTTTTTAACATTATGGGTTGAGCATTAATGTAGACCATTCATATGTGGGCCCACATTAATATGGGGCTATCCATCATGTGGGCCCCACCTTTTATGTAGACCATACCGTGTGAGCCCCACCTTCAATGTCGATGGTTCCCCATTTAAGGCCACCTATAATATGGACTGTGAGAGAGAGTTTTCTTTGGCATGGACCTTGAGAGAGAAGTAGAAAAGTGATAAGTTAAAAAACTAAAACAAATAACTTATTCAAATAGCTTTTTAGAGATAAGTTACTTTTATCGTAATCCTTACCAAACTAACTTAAGGGAAAAAAGTAACTCAATTACTTAATATAAGTTAAAAAGTAACTTAACGGTATCCAAACTGGTCCTTAATTGAGGTTGGGATTTTGCACTTCGGCCTCCTCAACTCAGAATATTCACTCAGCCAAGTTTTGAGTTGACTCGTCTAGTTTTAGTGAAAAGGAAAGCTAGAGATATCCTGGAAGGGGGTGAATAGGACAATGCCAAATAATTAAAATAAATGCAGAATATGTAAAGAATACAAAAATCTTAATCGCCGGAGTATTGAAACCTTGATTCTAAATGATTCGTAGGACAACCTTCACCTAAAATATTAAGCAGGACAACCTTATTTTACGAATATCTTTAAAATTAATCTTTCAAAATACCAAGAGAATATAAAATGATTACAACATTTACCATAAGAATGAAATAAATAACATCTATCACCAAAAGATTAAAGCATTCACCACAAGACACAAGGAGTTATAATAGTTCAGTGCTTAAAACAACCACACCTACTCCACTTCCAAAATTACTACCCTCGTAATTTTGACTTTCACTATAATAAGGTTTTTACAGGTTTACCTTAACAACCTAATACAGTTCCTTGTAATTTTCACGAGCTATCATAATAAAAACTCATTTTGTGATTTTGATAGGCTATCATAAATAAAAACCCCTTTTCTGATTTTGATGGGCTGTTACAAATAAAAACCCACTAAGATTTTCACTGGCTATCTTAGAAAAAAACCTAAATGAAATAAAGTAAATAATGTATTTGTCTTCAAATGTAGATTCGAAGACGTGGTAGAAGCTTGTAGCATATGAACTTCTTTCTTAAACGTAGATGACATAATATTCGATCAAATAAAAAGAGTATAGGGTTCTATAGATTTTAGAAATGAAAAATCCAAATGTTACTTGATTCTATTCTCTTAGATTTCAAAGAAGAGTATAGATTATTATTTTAGAATAAGATTAAAAATGATCTTGAGAAAGGGAATTGAATAAGCTAAAATTAAATTATAAATACATTACAATTAGCTTGCCGAGGACTTGAGCTTCTTTATTTCTTACAGAAGGATTATAGTGAATTTTCATTGTACTTTAGAATGAGAGAAAGCCTTTATTTATAGCTAAAGAAGATGGAAATTTGGCTAGCCTAAGACTAGCTTTGGTTCGCAGAATTCCACTAAATTCGTTCTAATGAATATCGGATCGTGTAGGATAAGATCTATCTAAAATTTGGCTGACCCGAGGTCAAATTCAGCTGGCCAAATTTCACAATTCAACTAGCTAAATTCCCGTAAAAATTAAAAGTTTGCATTGCTTTAATTTGACCCGAATTCACTTGGGCGAGCCAAATTTCAAGCTTAGGCTAGCCGAACCAAAACTTAGGCTAGCCGAATTTTCAACAAAATTTGTTATTTTACCCAGGCTTGAAGTTAGGGTGGCCAAACCAGAAGTTAGGTTAGCCAAATTCCAGAGCAAAACATTATTGAAAAAAACTCAAAATCAATGACTTTTTGAAAGATCCTAACCTATGGTCTTTCTAGGATTATACCACCTATGTTTTAGCAAATATATGGGACAACTTGTCTTGAACTTTGACTTGAACTTTGACTTGATCTTATCTTGAAATCGCATGACGACTTCTTGAGAAGATGTGTCGATCTTGAGTTGATCATAAGCCGATCTTAAGATGATCTTTAGGCATGTAGAGTAGTTGTGATTCCATACTTGTGATCTGACCTTGAAGCACTTTTGTCTTACGAAATTTGACAATCCGTTTGTGCTAAACAAAAAAGCACTCACATTTAGAATTATAACCTTGGTTCAGTCATGTAGACCATTGATCGAATCACATAGATCACTACAAAAGTGATCAAGACCATAAATCTAAGTAGGGGCCACCATAGCATGTCGTCTTAGCCATTGTTGAGGATTAGATGTAAATGGGCAATTTAGAAGAGGAGTCATTTGAAAAGTGTAAGCCTGACACAGTATTAACGGAAGATCATATATCCACTCCTTAGTATGGTAAATGTGCAAGGGAAAAGGTTCTATGAGGTCGACCTTATGGAAACTTCCATGAGGTTGAGATATATGGGCACCACCGTGATGTGTGTTAGACATCTACTCCATCAATCAGATACATCCTTTAGTGGTGGACCATGTGCCTAAAAATCAGGCCAATCAATGACTTAGGTGGGCTACATTACAGACAATAGTTGAGAGTAGATGTCCACCTATTGAAACTCTCATGATCATTTATAGGGTCCACTAAGATGTGGTTAAGACATCCAGCCCATCTGTGTGTGTCCCACTTAGATGAGGGGTCACGCAAAGTTTTAGAGGTATCAAAAGATCAGGTGGGCCCCAACGAGTGGTTTTAGATTTTTTAGGCATAACTTCACATGTTTTCAAATAGTATGACCCACTTGAGTTTTGGATATGGCTGATTTTTAGGATATATCATAGCTTAGAGAGGTTTTAGCGGTATCAAAAGATCAGGTGGGCCCCACCGAGTGGTTTTGGATGTTTTAGGCATAATTTCACATGTTTTCAAATAGTATGGCCCACTTGAGTTATGGATACTGTGGATTTTTAGGATATCTCATAGTTTAAAGGGCACCCACGAAATGCACAATGTGGATGTCTGTCGATGTTTGACATAGATCACGGTAGGGCTCACGGAGCTCGATCTCATGGGAAGCTCCCATGAGGTTTACCTGATAGTACCATCTCCTAATATGTAATGTAACACACACACACACACACACACACACACACACACACACACACACACACACCCCAATAATCTAAGAACACTACTTTCATCAAAGAAGTTCTAACATTCATTGAAAATTTCATGTGTAACATGTGTATTGGATTAGAAAACTTAAAACTAAACCCTAAACTACATGCTTGAACTGACCTAATATGACTCTAATGTCCTTCTTTAAATTGTTATTATTATTATTATTATTATTTTTTAATTTATACATTCCAACAAAACTTATATAGCTTTATGAACACGTCTAACTTCTAGGATTTCATGAACATACCTCCAACTTGCTTTGAGGTATTACAAAAATAAGATCAATATCTTCTTTCTTAATCAAATCACATAGGAAATGGTAAAGAATATCTATGCATTTGCTTTACCACGTAGAACTGTTTTTGGACAATAATATAGCATAATTATTGTCATAAAAAACTCTTGTAGCACCCATTTACTAAAAATTTAATTCTTCAAGTAACTTTCGTTGGTAAGTAATTGACGTACATGCACATCATAAGTGTGTATCTTTAAATGACTTATATCTGTGAAGGACGTAAAGACCTTGACTTATATATGGCTTTAACATCCTTCTTTAAATTGAACTTTTTAATTTATAAATTCTAAAAAAACGTACACTGCTTCATGAACACATCTAACTTCCAGGACTTTATAAACATATCTGCAACTTGTCCTGAGGTGTTGTAAAAGAAAGATCAATATCTTCTTTCTTCACTAAATCACGTAGGAAATGGTAATGAATGTCTATGCGCTTGTTTTTTCCCATGTAAAACTAGAATTTTGAGCAGTGATATACTAGAATTATTGTCACAAAAAATCGGTATAGCTCCATTTGTTAAAAATTTAATTCTTTAAGTAACTTTCATTGATAAGCACATGATATATACATATATATATATATATATATATATATATATATATATATATATATATATATAAGTTTAGTGTTGTGACTGGGGTTAAGTTTCAAAATAACTAATCATTACATATCCACGTCCAATCCATAGAATATAATAATCACCACCACTAAAATTATTTAATTAACGTGAAATAAATAAAGCATCATCCATTATTGTTTCCAATCATCCATCCCAACTTATTATCAATGTATTAAGCATTAAACCCACATAACAACTTCCACTACAATAATAAAATATCCAAATTCAAATTCTACTCTAGTATGAATTCTACGTCAATAAAAAACATATAGTCCATGTTATCAAATTCATCTGGCCAACTTCTTAGCTTCACAACCTGCTCCTCAGTCTGCGATTTTTCCATCAATGAAATTTATGAGCAAAAATAGCCCAATAAATGGTTCTATATACAAGTAATCAATAGTTTTCATAATATTAAAATTGTAGGAAAAATATAAAGAAATAATTCATGATTTAGAATATAAATGATCATTTCAAAAACCAAGACCGACTTTCTTACCAAAAAATCATTTTCTAGTTCATCACTCAAGTAACTCCTTTTCACTCATCATTAAGTCATCGCTAGTATTTCATTCACTCAGTATCAAATCATCACTCATATTTCACTCATTTCCAGTTGGATGGACAGATTTCTATTTCTTGACCACACTGAATTCCATAAAGGAATACATTACTCAAGAACATGCCTTTCATGCTTTCATGCCACTCGTAATTTCATTTTCTCGCCATCACTCATAGAAAAAATTTATCCTCATCATTTCCCTCTATTAAAATCAATCATCACCATCACTCATTAGCACTCTTAAATCAATCCTTACCATTACTCGTAAGCACTCTTAAAATAAATCCTCATTGTCACTCATCAGCACTCTTAAAATCAGTCATCACTGAAAGTGCCATGGTTTGTCAAGTTACGTGAGTGTTGAGTCAAATTGTTTACAGAGCCTGATAGGAAGATCATTTCAAGCGTCTGTCTCAACCGGATGTGTGCATGCTCGCCACAGGTAAGTTTAAAGCCTTAGATCCCTTGTCCCAAAACACCAGGTAAATAAAACCCTTAAAAACAAGCTAGAAAAGCATAGGGTTTTTAGGTGAGAAAATTTTTTCAAAATAGGAACATCTCTAAGTTTTTCTTGCCTAGTCAATTCTATCGAAACACCCTCAATATGATCGACCTGCACTGTCGAGTCCTCGATGCTTCATCGATATGATCGAAAAGAGGACCAAATATGTCTAGTAACTTCACAACATATCTGGACGAATTATCGATGTATCGATACACCTATCGATACTCAAATCTCGAGCCCATCGAAAGTGGCTTGATAAGATCGACAGGAAGATTTCCAGCGCCCCTGTTTTTTAGAGAAAATTTCAAATTTCTTCGATATATCGATACGCCTTCCAATATGATCTGAAATCAAATATCGATAAGATCAGAAGTCCATCGATGATATCGATCATGGGCGCGCATTTCTTACAACAAATATTTCAAGTTATTTTTTTAAACTTTGATTGGGGGCCATTCGAGGAAATCAATATTCATATATCGATGATATCGAGGCCGAGTCGATTGTATCGAAACTGGACACAAACTGTCCAACAATTTTACTGGTAAATCTATTGAATTTATTGATGCATTGACATTGCCTTCGATATCATTGATATACAAATTCCGATGACATCGGCTGACCCTCGATCATATCTTAAAAACCTGAAATATTTCATGACAAGTCTCTCTCATGTTTCAAGTGTCGATTGATCGAACTTACTATCGATGGAATTGAAGTTCGAAATCCGATGATATCGACAGTGGTTTCGATTCATCGACCATCTGACAAAAGGTTTCAAAAGTGTATGACTTTGAGTTCAAGTCATCGAGCAAACCATTAATGCTATCGAGAGTATACGACCGATGATATCGAACTCAGTCATAAATGTGACCGTTTTATATCCGTTGGAACTTTCTGCTTATATAGAGGACTGTCTATTGTTGCTGAGAGAGAGAAAGTAGAGAGAGCTTTTAAGTGTTTAACCTTAGATCATATGCCCAAAGCCCTTTCTCTCAAGAAAGTTCATCCTCCAATCCACCCTCACCATTGATATTCAATAGAGTGGATTGGGGAATGAACTTCCACATTCAAGGATCCTCCAGCTACTACCTTAATGACAAATCATTAAGCTAGGATGCCTTGAATGCATAAGATTGGAATCCCTCTATCTTCCTAATAGGAAAACACTTTGAGAGTAGGATTCCATCTTGACCTTGACCCAACTCGAAGCCAAGTATTGGTACATTATTTTGTTGCGGATCAAGAGAGCAGAAGACTCTTCGTCAACAAGGAGGAGAAGATCTTCGGCATTGTGCTATATGGGACTCATCAACTTATTTGTAAGTATTTAGAGTCCAAGAGGACACTTGTGATCATTCCTTTTTAGGATTGGGTCTTAAGTAGTTCTCACCCTTTGAAGTCCTCAAGAAGGCCTCCGACGGGAGTGTACATGGTGGGTGCGTTGTGTGGACCCTTGCTCTGTAGAGAGTATAAACATCTGGTTGAAGGTGAACTAGCAAAACCTTAAGTTTAAGGTCAACCGCTGTGAAACCTTGGGTTTGAGGTGACCGTGTAGAAACCTCCGGTAGGGTCTTATGGAAGATCCTTGGTCAGTGTGCCTAAAAGTGGGTGCGTTGTGTTGACCCTTGCTCATGAGAGCATAAACAGTCAGCCTCAGTGTAAGTTGTAAAGGTTGAAGGTGAACCTGATGTAAAACCTTAGGTTCGAGGTCAACCGCTGTGAAACCTCCTTAGTGAAATCCGATACATTCAAGGGTTAAGTGCGGTTACCGAGAGTGGAGTAGACAAGTAGTCTTACCACTATAAAAACGACTGTGTTTATGATTGCTCTTCTCCTGTGTTTATGATTTATGTCGATGCATTCATATTTATATATCTGATCACACCTCACACACATTCACAGTCATATCCATCATAAACTAAGTTATATATTGCTACTTCTTGAATAGTTTGTGATTGGATCCTCTACCACGCTTGGAAGCTAGTAGAGTTTCATTTGAGTAATCCTAATATATGTCTGTTGTTAGGATTAATGTAATAGAATTTTAAAATAAATCGTAAAAACTTTTAAAAGTCCTGTTCACCCCCCTCTATGACATATTGGCGTATTCCTTCTTCAACTAGTGCGGTCTTCATCGCAATATCAATTGGTATTAGAGTGGGTCTTTCTTTAAGGGCTTTACCACCTAGAGAGTGATCTTGACTGAAGCTGGGAATATGGCCAAAGGAGAGGGCTCATCAGTCACTAGACCTCCAGTATTTGATGGCTCAAATTATGCATACTGGAAGGTTAAGATGCACTACTTTCTGAGATCTTTAGACCATGATGTTTGGGATATAGTTGAAAGTGGATACGTTCCACCAACCGAACAAATCATACTTGATAGTGGCACGACGATCACAAAGCCCAAACCCAAAGAAAAGTGGACGGCGTTCGACAAGGAAAAACAGACTGCTGAAGCAAAAGCTATGAACGCCATCTATTGTGCCGTGTCCCAGGATATATTCAATCAGATAAGTATGTGTGGGACATCCAAGGAAGCATGAGATTTATTGAAAAAAAATCCATAAAGGCACAAGCACTATGAAGAGGTCTAAACTTCAACTCCTGACTTCACAGTTCGAAAGTCTCAGAATGGAAGAGCATGAGACATTTATGGAGTTTTTCACAAAATTGAATATCAGCTGTAACTCCATGGGTGGATTGGATGAAAAAGTTCCGGTACCAAAAATTTGTAGGAAAATTCTAAGATCCCTATCGGAACGATTTAATACCAAGGTTACAACAATTGAGGAGTGTAGGAACATAGATGAGATGAAAGTAGAAGAACTGGTAGGTTCCCTACAAACCTTCAAACTACACTTCAAACAAATCCCAAAATCCATAACAACTGTCCTCAAAACTTCTAAGAAAACATTACAGAAGGGCAGTGAGAGCGAAAATGAAGATGAAGATGAGGAAGTGGCCTTACTAGCACAATGATTCAGGAAATTCTTTCAAAAGAATCGTGGTCGTCCTTCCAAGGGAAGAAAGGTGAATTATAAACCTTTTACAGGCAAATTTGGTAAAAGAACCAAAGAACCACAATGCTATGCTTGTCAGGAGTATGGACACCTGTCTACTGAATGCCCAAACAGAAAAACTAAGGGCAAGGCAATGGTTGCCACATGGGATGATACTGAGGAGTCAAATTTAGAATCTAGTGACTCAGAAAGCGATGGAGATCAGAAATCATTGAAAATACTCATGGTCTCCACTGCCTCAATCATTCCCACTGAATCTGAGAACGAGAAAGAACAGCTAGCCACTGAATCATTTTCATCTGATAATGAGGAAACTAGGGAAGAAGAAGAAGAAAAGGATAAACTACAAGATGTTTATAATCAACTCTACATCCATAGCATCAAAGTGGTTAAAAGACTTGGAATATCTGAGAACAAATTGGAATTGCTGCAAAAAGATTTAGATAAAACTCTAGAAATTAATACACATCTAATCAATGACTTACAGCAATATCACTCTGACAATGATAGACTTGAGAGAGTTAACTCCTTCCATAACTCCGAGTCCGAGAAATTGAACAGACAGGTTGAGATCTTAAAAGACAAAAATATGCTGCTTCAAAATGAAAATCATACACTCTTGTTTGATCTAGAAGAGTCCAAAAAGACTGCCAAGCAAAACTGTAAGTTTTCCTTGAGTGGTGAGAAGTTAGAAAAACTATTGGGAATGGGAAGACTTGGAAAGGATAAAAGCGGCTTAGGATATGAAAATTTTAAGCCAAAGGCTAGAAATGCAGCACCTAGAACTGAAAAATCTGCTGCTTTTAGGAGTGAAACCAGAACAACTCCAATATGTTATTTGTGTGGTGATTTAGGTCATTATAATTTTGAATGCTAACACTTAGGAGGACTCAACCTAACTTTGGTCAGAATCATGTTAACAATTTGTCAACCAGAGAAATACAGAACTTCAAAAGTCCTCTTAAGGATATGAATAGAAGCAATGCCCTTGCACCACCACCTAAATCGGTTAAGAAGATGAAATGGATAAGGAAGAATTAGTTCAGATTGGGCATCAAAGATCTGAACATGTGCTAAAATGAGAATTCTTTTTGTTGAGCTTAAAATGATATATCTGAGGTTCCTTGCCTCAATCTTTTGTATAAACATTCAAATGTTTATAATTTTGTTGTGTACAGTGCGTGTACATATTTTTTTTTTTGTTGAGCATACTGTTGATAGAAATACGAAAAGTATACTTAAAAAGTCATCTGAATGCTGAAAATTGAAAATCTTCATCTTCGATATGACATTCTCAATTTATAGATAAAAGGTCGATATCATCGACGCCTCTTTAGAATATGAATAGTCGTGTGACCAAGAATGATATCGAAGACAGACTTGATAGAATCGACTAGCAACTTCTCGATGATATTGAAACAACGATCGATAATATCGACAGATGCCACCTGATAAAAATCAGCAAAGCGAAAAAGGGTGTTTATTTTCTCAAGGGTTTCGGTCATCTTCTCTACTCGATCCTCTTGACCAAACAACCAAGAGCCACGTCGGACTACTCAAATTCCTCCATAAATCGGGTAATACCCTTCTAACACGTCAAGAGTCCATTCCTTTTTGGGTATTTTTGATTTGTCAGTTTTTTTTGTCGTATTTTTCAAATCCTTCAAAAGCTTATTGGTCCACATGGGAAAAGACAAAGGAGTAGCATCTGGTCCGGGGGAGTCTTCAAGAACTACCTGACAAAAAGTCCTCACCTCAAAAGAAAGGGCGAGGGCCCCGGTAAGTGGGACCCCCACTCGGCAAAGATCACGATAGACTCCACGTGGTGGGTCCCAGACCAAATTTTCGGCACCACCTCCTTCGGCTAGCCAACGCCCTGCAAAATACACCGGTAGGAAACAAATCCATGAAAGAAAAGTAGACAGGGGTGGCTTAGCACCTTACAATCTGGAAACCTTATTTGTTATGATCGGTTGGCTGTTCGTCCTAGACTTTGGAGGACTGTGCCAACTTGAAAGAACACGCAACTTCCTGGCCATGTGTCACTATCCTGTATCTGATCCTCCTTCAATCATGGTTTGTCTAGATGGTGATGATGTGTTAATCACCCTTGCCACAATGGCTAATGTTCTCAATCTGCAAATGGCTCCAGAAGGCCTTCTCGAAATGGATCTTGACCTTCCTGACGTTCAATCTATCGTAACTAAGTATTTATGAAATGGTCATGACATCCCGTGACATCAAGGGAACGCGCTAAAAGCCAAGTACAAGGAACCCTGATTTCAAATTCTGTATGGTATCTTAACCAAAAATCTATATCCTATAAGTACTAATAGATCCGATCTCACGGGTTTTATGGCCATGATAGTATACTCACTTGCCAGGGGGATAAGGATTTGTCTTCCGACTTTACTGGTTAATCAGTTGGTAAATGTTGTTCATACCTCCAAGGATCTTCATCTGCCATATCCTTGGATCATAAGCAGGGTATGCGAAACCATTGGTTTTCCATCTACCACCAATCCAGTACTTCCACTTCAAGTCTTCAATGTAAAGAACATTCAAAAAATGGACCTGAGGTTCCACAAGTACCCAGAGGACGAAGAAGAAGGAATCCAAGAAGGGGGACCAGAAGGTGGTGGTGTCCCTCGCATAGAAGAAACTGGGATGGCCGGAGATGAACCCTCTCGAGTTGATCCAGCACCATCTACTTCAACTCCTGGACATGTCAAATGATACAAGCTGGACTGGATCAGGGCAATCCAATGGGATGTTCAATCAGTGTAAGAACGATTCACAGTCTTGGAGCAGGTCGTCCATAAAGTCCAGCAGTCTATGCAACAGCTGGTAGATTTGATGACTTGTCACCGGGATGACATGGCACCATCCCACTCCGCTCCATGATACTTGTAAGGCCCACCCCTACAGCACATGATATTGTCCGCTTTGCAGAAGCTAACGGTTTTAAAACGCGTCATGTCTGTTAAGGGAGAAACCCAACATATAACCACCACAACTCCAGACAACTCTTCCGATGTGGGATAAGTTACGCTACAGTCAACTGCAACAGTAGCTCGCCCACACAGTAGCCTGCCAGCCAACTTGGGGGCCCGCCCACGTGTGCCCGCCCACATGAAGCAGTGACCGGGGCATCACATTATCCCCCACCGAGGGCAGAGCCGTCCTCGGCTCTGATACCATTTGTAAGGCCCACCCCCACAGCACATGATATTGTCCGCTTTACCAAAGCTCACGGCTTTAAAACGCGTCATGTCTGTTAAGGGAGAAACTCAACATATAACCACCACAACTCCAGACAACTCTTCCGATGTGGGATAAGCTCCGCTACAGTCAACTGCAACAGTAGCTCGCCCAGTACAGTAGCTTGCTAGCCACACAGTAGCCTGCCAGCCACACCTGGGGGCCCACCCACATATGTGCTCGCCCACTTGTGCCCGTCCACATGAAGCAGTGACCGGGGCATCACAATACTGATCACTGCATGCTATGACATACACCCCACTCATAATTTTACGTATGAATATTAATATCTTTTTGAATATTCTACGTCTTCATGAGTGTATGTGATAACTAGCTAGTCTGGAGAATCTGGAGTTTCTTTTTTATAAAGGTATTTGTCCATGGTTGGGCTGAACATATTTTTTTTGGACTTGGTTCTATTGGGAAATACTACTAATTTACTGCTATCTGTGGCAGTATGTGGTTTGGATAGTTGGATAATATTTTTTTAATATAGCTGAATATAATTCATATTTTTACTGCCATGATTATGTTTAAAATCCCATGGTTTATCATATGACTGCTATGGATTGCAAGTGATATCCTAAACGAATATTTTAACTGCTATATCACTACTTTATCTTGTCTAAAATGCATCCATAGATTCTTAAATTGATCTGCTTCTGACTGGGTGGTTCTCCCAAATATTTCACTCTTCAGTCATAATCACCTAATATATCTTCGTCAATGACTGACAAAAAGGGGGAGAACATTTGCAAACACCCCGAACAGAAAATTGTGTATTTGCTTGAATGGTTGTGCAAGTGTTTAGGGGGAGCAGCTGCAACAAGAAAGAGGGAGTTTACAGTCAGGGGGAGCAGCTATTGGTTGTGTACATGGGATAGAAATTGTAAAATTGTGTAAAAACATGCACACACAATTTAGGATGTGGTGTTTAGAATGTTCTAGGGTGTTTTGGGTTTTTATCACGTAATTGACAAAGGGGGAGATTGAAAGTGCCTTGGTTTGTCAAGTTATGTGAGTGTTGAGTCAGATTATTTACAGAGCTTGATAGGAAGATCATTTCAAGCGTCTGCCACAACCGGATGTTTGCAAGCTCGCCACAGGTAAATTTAAAGCCTCACATCCCTTATCCCAAAACACCGGGTGAATAAAACCCTTAAAAACAAACTAGAAAAGCATAGGGTTTTTAGGTGAGAAAACTTTTTCAAAATAGGAAAATCTCTAAGCTTTTCTCGCCATATCGATTCTATCGAATCGAGTCCTCGATGCTTCATCGATATGATCGAAAAGAGGACCAAATATGTCTAGCAACTTCACAACATATTTGGACAAATTATCGATGTATCGATAAACCTATCGATACCATCGATACTCAAATCTTGAGCCCATCGAAAGTGGCTCGATAAGATCGACAGGTACATTTTCGGCGCCCCTATTTTTTAGAGAAAATTTTGAATTTCTTCGATATATCAATGCGCCTTCCGATATGAACTGAAATCAAATATCAATAAGATCGGAAGCCCATCGATGATATCGATTGTGGGCATGCATTTCTTTCAGCAGATATTTTAGGTTGTTTTTAACTTGGATCGGGGGCCATTCGAGGAAATCGATATTCATATGTCGATGATATCGAGGCCGAGTCAATTGCATCGAAACTGGACACAAACTGTCCAGCAAGTTTACTAGTAAATCTATTGGATTTATCGATGCATCGACACTGCCTTTGATATCATCGATATACAAATTCTGATGACATTGGCTGACCCTCAATCATATCGTAAAAACCTAAAATATTTCATGATAAGACTCTCTCATGTTTCAAGTGTCAATTGATCAAACCTACCATCGATGGAATCGGAGTTCAAAATCTGATGATATCGACAGTGGTTTCGATTCATCGACCATCTGACAAAAGGTTTCAAAAGCGTATGACTTTGAGGTCAAGTCATCGAGCAGACCATCGATGCTATCGAGAGTATACGCTCGATGATATTGAACCTGCTCGATGATATTGAACTCAGTCATAAATGTGTCCATTTTATATCCATTGGAACCTTCTGCCTATATATAGAGGACTTGTCAATTGTTGCTGAGAGAGAGAAAGCAGAGAGAGCTTTTGAGTGTTTAAACTTAGATCATAGTCCCAAAGCCCTTTCTCTCAAGGAAGTTCATCCTCGAATCCACCCTTACAATTGATATTCAATATAGTGGATTGGAGAATGAACTTCCGCATTCAAGGATCCTCCAGCTACTATCTTAATGGCAAATCATTAAGCTAGGATGCCTTGAATGCATAAGATTGGAATCCCTCTATATTCCTAATAGGAAAATACTTTAAGAGTAGGATTCCATCTTGACCTTGACCCAATCCAAAGCTAAGTATTGGTACATTATTTTTGTTGTGGATCAAGAGAGCAGAAGACTCTTTGTCAATAAGGAGGAGGAGATCTTTGGCATTGTGTTAAATGGGACTCATCAACTTATTTGTAAGTATCTAGAGTCCAAGAGGACACTTGTGATCATTCCTTTTTAGGATTGGGTCTTAAGTGGTTTTCACCCTTTGAAGTCCTCAAGGAGGCCTTCGGTGGGAGTGTACGTGGTGGGTGCATTGTGTGGACCCTTGTTTTGTGGAGAGTATAAACATCTGGTTGAAGGTGAACCAGCAAAACCTTAGGTTTGAGGTCAACCGCTGTGAAACCTCGAGTTTGAGGTGAACCATGTAGAAACCTTCGGTAAGGTCTTATGGAAGATCCTTGACCAGTGTGTCTAAAAGTGTGTGTGTTGTGTTGACCCTTGCTCGTGAGAGCATAAACAGTCAGCCTCAATATAGGTTGTAAAGGTTGAAGGTGAACCTGATTTAAAACATTAGGTTTGAGGTGAATCGCTGTGAAACCTCTTTAGTGAAATCCGGTACACTCAAGGGTTGAGTGCGGTTACCGGGAGTGGAGTAGACAAGTAGTCGAACCACTATAAAAATGACTGTGTTTGTGATTGCTTTTCTCCTGTGTTTGTGATTTATGTCGATGCATTCATATTTATATATCTGATCACGCCTCACACACATTCACAGTCATATCCATCATAAACTAAGTTATATATTGCTACTTCAAATCAATGATTGGATCGTTTACCAAGCTTGGAAGCTAGTAGAGTTACATTTGAGTAATCCTAATATATGTCTGTTATTAGGATTATTGTAATAGGATTTTAAAATAAATCATAAAAACTTTTAAAAGTTCTATTCACCCCCCTCTATGACATATTGGCATATTCCTTCTTCAACTAGTGCGGTCTTCACCGCAATTTTAATCACCATTTCTCTCTATTAAAATCAATTCTTACCTTGTAAAGCCCCGATTTTACACCAACTCGGGTTTTAAAAATCCTCATGCATTACTATTTGAACTTTAAATAGATATAGATATATATGCGTGTCCACACTCAGAATTCCTAAAACCTGCACATGAGAAACCTATCTCTGAGTATAAAACCTTGACAAAACTTTGAACAAAGTTGGTAATGATAAAATTGAACCGTACAAGTTCAATAAATTTCCTTTATGAAGCTATCAAATATGCTAATCATAAAAAAATAATCTTGGGCCTAACCTTGTGATCTTATCCATAAAGGGCTCAAATCTAGACAACTCACTGCTAATTAATCAAGATAACCATCACTTAATGAAGATCTACCGAAAGTAAGATACTCGATGGATTAGATCTTGATCGTCCTATGCACATAAATCGAATTGACCCAATTACATTATGGCCTTCAAATCAATGATTTAAGGAAATTAGGATCAAATCATCATTTTTACAAATTGTAGATAGGTCACTCTACGAACTTAACTAATTCAAAACCTAATCATCATGCATGAGAAATGTCGCTACTTAACTTATTACAGAAATGCCTTGATAAACTAAACAAGCTGTAAACCGCTCGTTAGTGGGAAAAATAAATTTGAACTTATATAAAGACATTCGTCTTATTAGGCTTGACGTCCATCACGGATATTGGGTCAAGATCGAGCCTTGAATTGTTTAACTTGGGCTCATAGAGAGAGCGCGTGGGGCGTATGAATGCCCTTAAAATTGTTATGAACTTAAGCTAAATGTTCTCGTCCAATCTTTGTCAAAGTTATGTCTTTCAGACCGTTAGATCACGATCAAATTAAAACACTAATATACGTTAATATCCTATACATATTTGTATAGTCGTGACCCGATCAATGATCAGTAATCATTGAATTGAGTTAGAATTATACCCGTTGATCAACGTATCCAAATGGTGGGCGCGATCATAACCATACATAAATCACCACTACAGACAACTATCTTATGACGTAGATCAACCCATACACCTCCTAGTGGGCCTCAAGTGTTAAAACTAACCCCCATAGGGTTACCTAACCAAAAACCTAACCCTTAGGGCCAAACAAACCACATCTTGCACTATTGAGCCCTTCACCCCCAAATTCGAATTTTCTATGGTTTGTGAGAAAAAGAGAGAAATCATAAGAGAAAGAAAGAGAGAGGGCGAGGGATTGAAAGCTTGGATTGTTTGATCCTTGTTCTTGAGTGTTGTGATTGCCACAACAAATCTTAAGTCTTGCCATTTCCTCCGTCGAGTCCATTTTTCCTGGCAATCGGAGGTAAGAAATGTATCATACCTTCCGATCGAAATTTCTTTAGTGATAAATCTAATGAATCTGACATAGTTCTTTTGAATTTGATTTATGGATCAACATTTTTTCAAAAATCCTAACTCTATGTACGATTAGTGAGTGTGCCCTTATTAGTCAATTAGTTTATCGGTTGATTCAGGAACGTCAAAGGTAAATTAAATGAGCCACATATGAAGAACATACAAGCCGATGTCTCAACTGGATGGGTGATTCAGGAACGTCAAAGGTAACTTAAACCTCACATCCCATGTCCAAAAAACCCAGGTTTATAATTCCCTTTAAAAATCATAGAACAACAAAAGAATTCAATGCTTGAAAACTTGGTACAAATAGGTAAATTTTTTAAGTTTTCTACATGTCACTTCAAGTCATCAAGCTTGGGTCGATGACATCGAACACTCCTATTCAATGACATTGAAAAGTGATCCTCATATGTCCAACAACCACATATATATTTGGATGAAAAATTCGATTCATCGAACATACCTTCGATGACATCAAACACATGTATTCGATAACATCGATGGTAATTCATTGACATTGAAGAATTGGGTTCGATGACATCAAAAAAGGACAAGAATATGTCCAGCGAGCTTTCAAGGAAAATCTTCTAACAAGTTCGAGGAATCGAATTGGATTTGATGACATCGAGATTCAAACCTCGATGATATCAAATCAGGTTCGATGCCATCGAAGAAGGACATAAAATCATCCAACAAGCTCTGGTGAAAATCACGCATAAATATGAGGAATCGAACTTGTAAGACCCTTAACCTTAGTGTCCGTTTTATTCCGTTAGGTCCCACGGTCCTACCGGTCAAATTTCGGTGACACGCGACCTATAAATTTATCATCCTTAAGTCCTGTCATGTAAACCCGACCCAGATTGACTCGAAACCTATACCATTGCGACCGCATTGACGCCGTGGTTCCAACGCTGCGTCTCATGTGTAAATCCGATGTGTACATCAAAAGTTGTAGGCCGTGCATTATTTGGACCATTGATCATGATGTGGGACCCATCTAGTGGTTGTGCACATTTTCCTAGGTGGACCAATCCTAGTTCCATCATTTCCTATAAGAGCTATCATTACTTATAGCCATCTAGTCAACTCTCTCTCTTACAAGCCATCATGGATTTTCTTCCCAAAAAGGTCATCATGAGCTTTCTTCCCAAAAATCAATGATTTCCTTACATTGCAATGATGAGTTCTATAATGCCCCAAATTTCGAGGGTCAAGCAAAGCTCGAATCCTGAGATTTCGAACATCACTTATGTCATGTGGAAGATAATGTTTTGATTTCTTCCATATTAATTGGTTAAGCATGCATAGAATTTTACTAAACGGCATATCATACTCTAGATTTAATGAAGTTAAGCCAATGCGTAAATCTAAAACATATCTGTATAAATAGGTACATGTCTCACAAAATTTCTTCCAGAGTATGAGTCCGCGACTGGGTTCAATATATACATATATAATTTCAGAATGAATAAAATGTGGAGTGTGAATGTAGTGTCCAACTAAGCCCAGATGCCCAGTGTTCCCTGCGTAACGTTACATGGCCTACATCGGCTCGCCCGAGAGTTGGAAGTAGGAGAATTCCTCCTCCTCATCCAAGAAGTCTTGCTCCAATGCATAGACGTCGTCCGTACCTGCGTCTACATCAGCATTTGGTTGGTGTTTTAAAACACCATCCCAGAGTGGGAGTGAGTAATCAACTCAGTGGTTCTATAAGATAAAAGTTACACATGTTATCAAGTCAATCAATGCAGTAATAATAAGGTAATAATAAACAATCACTTCCTAGCTATTCTTTTTAATGCACCCAAGCATGACATTTACTGATTGCCTTGACTATGATTGTAGCCCCATTCCTATCCAAATGCTGCTAACACCCACGTGTAATATATATATATATATATATATATATATATATATATATATATATATATCAGCATTCGATAAGCAATCCTAGTGAATTTCTCATTTGTGCATTTCGTCAAACACATATACCATGTTAACTATAACTTGCATTTTATCAATTGGTTACATAGAGAAAAATATACATATGCATAAGGCCACAAAGAATCCTACCTTAATAATCATAGCAAGTACAAGTCATCAACTATTTCTCATTTAGACAATTTATCAAACACATGAACTACATTAGCTACAACTTACATTTTATCAATTCATTACAAAGAGAAATACATGTGCATATGACAACAATGAATCCTAGATTAACAATCATGGCAAGCACTAATCATTTTCTATTCCTCATTTCGACATTTCATCAAACACATAAGTTGCGTCATTTACTTATTATAGTTCATATGTGTATCACATATAGAAATCGACGTGTTTAAGATAATACGGTAGTAATCATGGCAAACATAAATCATTAGCTGTAATGAAAGCATTAAAAAATCGTAACCTAAGCTTTATAGTCCACACCTTTCGGTAGTAAGCTCGACTCAGATTCAGTCCTAGGACTATGTTTCCAAGGAAAGAACGTCGGTCGCCTAATCGAGTAAACGGGTTGGAGAAAAACCATCCGGGAGACTTATATCACTATAGGGTTTAGTATTTCTTACCCCAAATGGCAACTGGAAGAGTTTTGGTAGCAAAACATTGCAGTGATTAGGCACGTGGATCCATGGGAGAAGATTTCCCACAGTTGCAACGATCTCCTAAACTTCCTCTTCTCTCTTTTCTCTTTTCTATTCCTTCTCTCCTTAGGGTTTAGAAAATTCGTATTTGGGAGAGAGGGGGTGTGTTGGGAGCTATTTATAGCCCCAGACAAGGTATAAATGGCCCTAGGGTCACTTTGTATTATGTTTATACCCTGTGGGTGGCCATTTCTGACGAACAAGGCTCTTAGGGAGGCTCACGGCTCATCAACGTCATTGGGTACGCTCCCTGACAATGGATCCACTCTAGGACACAATTTCGGTGCGATTAGATAAGTCGATCGACCGTGGAGAGTCTGTGTCAGATCAACGGTCATACGTGTCCAATCGGGGCCACAGTTATATGGATATGTGCAGGAAAATTTCCTTTTCCTAGTGTGAAGTTTGGTGACAAACCAACGGTCCAAAATCCTCAACTTTGCTAAGAGTGGACGGCTCAATTTACTTAAGTTTCAATTCATTTTCTTAGGATATTTGCATTTCTCATGCTCTTAACTCACGGTTCAAGTTGGGCATTTCTAGACACTATCTGGGCTTGGTTCCCGTGATGGTTTTCAAGCCCAGCAGGACAGACATTGTCTTATAATTTTAAGGTCATCGGACCCCCGACGTGCGGTATGGGTCCCCTACGGAGTTTCTGTGTACTCCCGAGAGTGACAGGCCCTTGGGATTTCTCCTAGATCTTCAGGTGGCATTGGGCCAGTGGTACTCCTGATTCTAAGCCTTCCTGCTTGTGAAAAATGGTGGCTCAAGCTTAACCCACCAAATGCTTAGCATTTAATTAACTCTCACCTAAATTATACAATTGAGTGTGATCCTTGGGTTGTTCCGCCTGAGGTTGTACCCGGGGCTTTGTATGGATTTTTTCGGGATGTTACAAGTTCTCTACAACACTCCATCTTCTTCTCATTTCTCTCCTTCTCCTTTACTAGAGCACCCATGGCTATCCCACCCTAGCTGAAAATTCCAGCACCTTTTCCCTCATTTCCCTCCTCATCTAACCCTCAACTTTTAATCTCAACCATAGATCCTTGTACCTTGGAGCCTAAGGAGTCCATTGCTAGGAGAATCCTGAAGATCCCTTGAGGTGGGTGCACACTTGGCTTAGGTTTTCTTATTTTTATTTGTAGATCTTCTTCATCTCATCTTTAGGAGCTTGTGGGGTGTAACACCCCAGATTTTTGCCAACCTAGGATTAGACGTCCTTAGGCGATGGGTCGATCCTAACACCTTATTAACTTGTCAGAACTGAATCCCACAGTCTAAAATCGCTCCTTAACCCATTTCCTTCACAAATCCCACCCTTCACTACCTTGTTCTTTCAATTTTTCAAAGCACTTTCGCCTTAGACACTATCTTAAACTAGCTAAGTAGTATAACTTGGATCACTTCAGATACAAACTACAAATGACTAAGTACCACCTTAGATAGAAATCTTATAGGACTAAATCCTTTAGAAATGAGACAAAGTGACTAAGTGCTAAACTAGATTAGCTACGAAATCCGTTTGAATCGCTTTAAATACGATCTGCAAGACCCAAAACTTGTAGAATCATTGACGCTAGGTTACCCAAAAATCTAGGATCAAACTCATTACCGGGCTGCTCTCGGGAGCATCTCAAACTCCAGACTCGATCCGGGACCGCACATCGGAGTCCGAACAATACGGGTTAAGGACGTAGGACCGCCTCGGGCTTGACAACCATCTTGGAAATCAAATCCACCGATGTCCCACTACTTTCGCTTGAGTCCGGAGCGAGAGTGTGTGAAAAACACTATTCCCTTTACAAAATAAATATCGGAATAGTGATCTGGCACCATTCGCTTGCATCAGTATAAGCAACCAGACCGTTAGAATCAGACTAAATTACATCCTCGGATTAAGAAAAATTTCAGGAACATTTACATGTGCTTTGAATTTCGGATCGTGGCCCACTGACCGTTGAACTGAAAGTGGTTCGCCACGTGTGATCTGGGAATCCGATCAAGTCGAAAACGTAATCCCACATAGATCCATGTGTGGTGAGCTTAAGTCTGACATTTGGCTCAAGGGGGGCTACCAGAAACACTCTTTTGAGCTGGAACATCGCCGAAATGCTTATAAAAGCAGTAACCCTTGAACCTGAGTCTATTTTGGGAAGGTTTTAGGCTATAAAAGGACCTTAAACCCTCTCCCATTCCAGCCATACGAATTTGGATTTGAGAGAGAGAAAAGAGAGAGAAAGTGAGGGAGATGTGGGAGGAACTCCCTGCTGCTGTTCCCTGCCGCTATTCGGGCTCCACCGCCTGATTCTCATCGCTTTCCCGGCGATTCCGGCGTCGTTTCTAGGTAAGAAACCCTAACCCTAATCTGTTTTAGGGTTGTATAGGTTGTAGGTTATGAAATAGCTAACCTGTTTCATTCTTTAGGCTGCCAAACTCCCGTATACGGAACCTTAGCGAACCTATCGACTCCGTTACGATTCTACGACACAAGGTGCGGACTTTAGGTGTATAGGTTATGGTTTTCAACGCTTTCAATGTCAGATAATGATAGATTCATGATCTGCATGCAATTGCACATGTACAAAGTGCTTTCCGTTTTCAGTTTCGATTAGAATTGTAGAATTTGGAAATTCACATACTCTAGGTATTCGTATAAAATACCGTATACGTATTTTTTATGGAAATGTGTTTGACATGTTTATTTGACGTTTGAATATATGACGTATGGATAAAATATTTATTTGGCGAAAGGATTCACCTAAATACATGTTTACTAATAAACACTATGTATGTAAAAATACGGTATTGTAAGAAGTACCGTATACATGTATATTTTAGTGATGTGTTTGTCATGATTAATTGTCGTATAAATATATTATGTGTGTATAAAACATTTGCTTGGCGAAGGGAATTGCCGTAATACATGTTTGCTTGTATACACTATGTATGTTGAAAATACGTATTCTAGAAAATACTGTATACGTATAAATATTGGGAGATGAATTTATCATGATTATTTGCTGTAGTAATATATTATACATGGATAAAATACTCACTTGGCTAAGGGATAGCCCTAATACATGTTTTGCTAACATACACCATGTATGTTGTAATAGTGTATTCTAAGTGTTTGTGAAAATGATTGAATGAGTACCGAATTCTCATTCGTACTCGCCATGGCTAGTTGTCATGGATTCATGATTGTTGTATTGGCGATACCCCTTTGACGAAAGGATTTGCCCTAAATCATGCCACGGCCAATATACACCATATATGTTAAAATGTGTGGCCCAAGTGTTTGTGGAAATGACTGAATGAATATGGAACTTGGATTCCTGCTTGCCATAACTATCCGTCGTGGGTGTATGCGTGTTATGATTGGGGCAACTCCCTAGGGAAAGGATTTGGCCTAATGCCTATGTGATCGACATATGTCATGTATGTTGATGCATGTTTGTTTAAGTGTTTCTTGAAATGTCTGAATGAGTAGTAGTTAGCAAATTGTAATGTATAAGGGTGTTGAGATATGATTCTCAACCTCTTTTAACTATGTGTATAATCTCCTTGGATTGTTGTGTGATTAGGAATTGAACATGTATAAACTCATGCTTGTGTTGTGATTCATAACATGCTCAACTGCTTTATGATTATAACTATGTAAGGCATATGTTTAAATTTATATTTACGTTGTATGATCCGTCATGGGTGATGGGGGAGCGGTGCAACGAGTGCGTGCAACAGCCCTGGCAGCCCTAAACGGATAATACCATACCTTGATTGTATGAGTGGAATCTTGATCCATTACTGCTTTATCTATCTGCAAGTTATCATGTTTGGGGCTATGATTATAGTCCAGACAATCGGTACCAAAATTGAATTCGTGGCTGCGATTAATTTGCCACGTGAGATGTGTTCGACGAACCCGAGTCGTACTTCGGTTGGCGATAGTGGTTGGCCACGTGAAGTGTTTATGCACTTCATGTCGTTCAACTTGTTATGCGCTCGAGTTAGCCGAGCTCGTCAAGTAACCCGATCTGTCTTATGTATGTTCACCATGTTTGGTCGCTACTGCCTGAACCTAGGGTACCAAACTTACCAGTGAAATCCCTTTTAACCATGGTACCTCGATCTGCTAAGACTCATGAGCCGGGCATGGTGGTATGGGACACCGTGGTCTAGCTGTCGGCCTACGCTGGGGCCACGTGCCTCCCCGTGTGACTAGTGAGCAACCAGACTCGTGAGCCGATTATGGTGGTATGGGACACTATATTCGAGCTGTCGATACTTACGGCGAGAGCCGAGTACGGTGAGACCTGTACTCATGCTGACGGAGTCCTCTGTAGTATCTTCGAGTATACTCGAAGGTCTGTGATTGGCGACGAGTCTTTCACAGCAACTGGAGTATGAGTTGAGCCGAGTATGGTGAGACCTGTATTCGAGCTGACGGTTAGTGATTGAGCCGAGTACGGTGAGACCTGTACTCGAGTTGACGGTCAGCAATTGAGCCGCATACGGTGAGATCTGTATCCGTAATATCGTATGAGATTAACTAGGACTGACGACCCTAGAATGGATCATGTTTGAGAATGATACAAGGGAGGTACCTTAGTTTCCCAATACTGCTGTTTGAAATGGACTAATAATAACTCGGTAATCATGATCATCATCGCACCACATGTGCTTAGTAGATGTGGTGCACTGAGGGAGTTAAGCATTCGCGAACGTAAGATGATGTCGCATGAGGGTGGTTTGGCAAGGGCATACAGCATCATGTCATTTCATTCTCGCACTTAATAAGAGTAGTTAGAATTGTTTGATTTGTACTGCTTTATCATTATTGCTTGATTGAATTGATAACATGTTAACATATGCTTTACTGTTCCACTGAGTTGATCACTCACTCCCACGTTACGGGACGGTGTTGTACACACCAACCAGATTTGTTGAATTTCAGATGATGGCGATGCTTATGAAGCAGAGCCGGACTACTTCTATGGTGATGAGGAGGAGTTCTCCTATCATGTAACTCTCTGACGGGTCTCTGAAGACCTGGTACTGCATTGAAGGGGCTATGGTACTTAGGATAGAAGATATTACACTTACACATTTGGTATATTTTAGAACTGTACTTGTAATTATTTAACCTAGTAATGTTATCACACTCTGGAGACTCATCACAGTTTATATATTTTATCTATCTATCATCGTCTTCTGCTTGCAATTTAACTGTCTCTGGAGTATGATATGCTGTTTTGGCTTAATCTCACTTATGTTCAATGCATGAATACAGTCAACATTCAATCATCATTCATTTTGTTGCATAAGTGATGTTCTGGAACTCGGGAGTTAAGTTTATGCTCGACCCCCGATTTTCAGGGCATTACAAGTTGGTATCAGAGCATGATTTGGATTAAACTAGACCTGGGTTATGGTCACACGACGCATACTGACGCACTCTGATTTAGGAGGGAGCGACGGAATGTCGAAACAGTCTTAGACATCCCTGTCCCGTCCAACGGCTAGTTCGCTGAAAACGAACGCCGAAATCGAGTCCGTATTAACCCTTGGTCGCACGGGTCGACCTTAAAATATTCCTAGGCGGTCTATAGATAATTCTATATTACAATCCACCTCACCCCAACCGTTGACAATCGGTAGAATATAGGATACGCGTGATGAGGATAACTATTCCGAATTCTCGGAGCTTCTCTGGACTCCTCATGGAGACTTCTCGAATCCATGAGGAAGAAAGCAGAAAATAGAAATAAATTCTAATACATTCGAAATTGATTAATGAATGTCAAAAGAAAAATGAGTTCATAACCCTTTAAATAGGGATACCAAGTAATGGGAAGGAAATCAGAAACAAACTACAACTAAAACTCCTAGGTTGTGATGTCTACTAGTGTGTAAGGTTTTCAACCAAAAATAGTAAGTGTCCTATTTGACTTCACCAAACCATTCTCCTAATTATTCTAAGCTCTTTACGCGATGAGCGCAACTCCCAAAGCCCAATGGATGAAGAGTAATTAAACTAAAAATTACTATTTTAGTAAAACGAAATTAAAACGGGGAAATGACTGTCAATCGGAGACTTTTTTCGTAATTCCGGGCTGTGCAACCCAGCGTTGCTGGGTTGGTTGGCTTCATTAGCTCGTTCTACCCCAAATTCATATATTTTACATCAGATAACTCATTCCATATTGCAAGTTACGTCCGATTATCCCGAAACTACTTGAAATGGAGCGAATCGGATTCGGGGGCCTCCCCACTTAGATCCGATGGGACTCCCGGTCGAACCAGGGTGCATTTGGCACCTTGGGACCACAGAGAACACGACCCCACCTCGGCGGCGCGGTTCCGGCCAAGGCGGACCGCGGTGGAGCCGCGGTTCCGGCGGCGGACCGCGGTCCGGTGGCCCATCTGAGGTGGCTCCAAGGCTGGGATTGGTCGGCCCGACCTCCCCTACCCCCTGGTACATGCGGTTTTGGCAAATGATTGGGATTTTGGGGGCTAGAGCACCCCACTCTCTCATTTCACCCTTCCAAGCCCTCCAACTTGTTGTTTGTCTCTCCAATCTCCCTCTTAATCCTACATTCCACCTTTTTCGACCACCATCCATCCTTCCACAATGTTTACAGTAATACCTATCTTTCCCCCCTCTTCATTCTCTCTCAATTGAGCTCTTACACCCCCCATTTGAGGCTCAAATTCCTATAAACTCTCAAACCAACCCATCTCTTCACTTCCTTTCTTTAAACCCTGTCTGTTGGGCCTCTACAACGTCTGTTGAGACCCCAATCCGTGGAGAACCAAACCTCCAGCCCTATCTCTCTCTCTCCATCACTTTCCATTCGCTTTTCCATGGCTCTATCCGAGCATGTACGGCCATTCTCGTGGATGTCTAATCATCCATACTGTTGCCTCGTGGTTCGCATGGGTTACTGTCTTAGGGTGCTTATGATTTCATGTTGATGGTTGTAGTTGTTGGTAGAATATTTTAGATATTTGAGGGCGTTTAGGGCCCGTTCGGCCAATTGCATTAGGTGAGTTTAGGGTGGATAGAATTGAAAAGGTAACAATAAAGGTATGTGTAAGGTATGGCCCTAGATTGGTTGTATCCCATGTTTTCTAATACCATGTTTGGATTGTATGCCATTAAACGTAAACTCTGTTGTCCTTTCAAATTACACTTAAGAATTCATTATCTTGGGATTTGGAAATCCCAACTCACACTTTCCAACACAATCCTCATTTTCCAAAGCCTATAAAGTAAATTTTAATCCCCGCCCACCCTCCTGCCAAATATGTCATTCCCAATCCCGAAGTGGGATTAGCAATACAGTCCCATTTTAATACAACTTAAGACCATTGGCCAAGTAGTGATGCAGTGATAAAGTCCCTTGATATACAGTAACCCACCACACTCTGACAACTTGATTAGGCTGGAGCAAGACTCCATTCCTTCATTGAATCCCCTTAATACTTTAGACTTCCTTAGTAACTCTTAGGGAGCTTGTTTAGTGTAGAAACTATTCACGATTAGAGAAAACCTATATATCCCTTGGATTCAATGTTAGGTCCAACCAATACATCCCTTAGAATTTTCTTCTCAAGGACTTAGTACAATCGGGAACACGGAGTATAGAAACTACATATAAGCGAGGTATTCACGGTTTGAATCGCATTCTCAAATCCTAGTAGTGACTAATGAACCCTATGCTCTGATCAAGCAGAAGGCCGGGATCGACTAGGATTAAGGAATGATATGGCAACTTTCTGTTTTAGCTAGGCAGGAGGTCCATGTATCCGACTCCGACCCACTACACAACATTCCTTCCGTGTTGGCCCGACCACTTACAACTAAAAGTTTATAACTTCGTCTTCGAGAAGTGTTAAGAACATATAGCCAATAGAGATTTTTCTTTTAGGCCCCAAGGAATTACCCAAATGGGCAACAATTAGTTAGGAATTAGGTCTCAAATCGAATGCCACGTCGGTATACATATTGTGCTTATGAACGTAGAAAGATAGCCTACCTGTTAAGCCAGACATCATTAAATAGGATAAGTCTGGACCGCGATAAAAATCCCTTGGTAGAATTAGGCATCTTGCCTCAAACTCACACCTGCCCCTGACATTAACCACATTACCCATCATTTTTTTTTTGCTCCTCTCGATCCCCATAGGTATCAATGCCATCGTACACATCGTCGATGAAAGGCAGACCAATGTATTTCCCATTTCATGTCAAGGATAGGTTATAAATTACACCTTGTTCCGACATACGGATCAGGGCATAGTTCTTGAGCCTTGAGGGTGAAACTAAAATTTTAAAGGGGGTAGAACATTATGAGCCCAATATAGTTAGGTCACTTGACACACCTATTTGATCAGAGTGGCGCAGCGGAAACGCGGTGGACCCTACCCCACTGGCCCAGGATCGAAACGGTGCTCGTCGAATACGAACATTATAGAAGCCCTAGCCTGCCCTACTATGAGAAAATGTTTTAGGATGATCTAGTAAGATTTGATTCCCCATTTCCTTTAACATAGATAATAACGAGGACTCTCTTAGACTAAGACCTAAAGGGCAACCTTAGAATAGACAATTTGAGCCTTTCAATGATGGACATTCCCTACGTTCTAGAGTGATCGGACCACGGAGTTACTGAAATATACAACTGCGAAACATTCGCGACTTGACCCAATTCTCAATCCTGGGCGACTACCAATGGACTCATTGCTTGGCCGAGCAGAAGACCAGGATCCACCAGGATTCGGAAGTGATACGATGACCTTCCTACCCTGGCCCGGTAGATGATTGATGTATCGGTATCGAGCCCACTCTTACCATCTCTCCGTGTTGGTCAAATAATGAAAACGACTATCTTACTCTAAATGGTTGGGAGTTGTCGTCAAGACTCCAAATAGGTAAAGAAATAAATTGTAGCAAATCATCAGGGTATAAGTAATGGATAAAGAAATTTTGTTTTAAGGGGGGTAGACTAAAATGAACCAGGCTAGTATATACCTTACCACGTGTAGAAACTCGAAATCAAGAAGTCTTAGGCAAATGAAATAATAGAAATCTTTCCTTATTACCCTTAGGCAATTTCGGGGACAAAATTTTGTTTTAAGGAGGGTAGATTGTAACACCCCAGATTTTTGCCAACCTGGGATTAGACGTCCTTAGGCGATGGGTCGATCCTAACACCTTATTAACTTGTCAGAACTGAATCCCACAGTCTAAAATCGCTCCTTAACCCATTTCCTTCACAAATCCCACCCTTCACTACCTTGTTCTTTCAATTTTTCAAAGCACTTTCACCCTAGACACTATCTTAAACTAGCTAAGTAGTATAACTTGGATCACTTCAGATACAAACTACAAATGACTAAGTACCACCTCAGACAGAAATCTTATAGGACTAAATCCTTTAGAAATGAGACAAAGTGACTAAGTGCTAAACTAGATTAGCTACAAAATCCGTTTGAATCGCTTTAAATACGATCTGCAAGACCCAAAACTTGTAGAATCATTGACGCTAGGTTACCTAAAAATCTAGGATCAAACTCATTGCATTTGCTGCTTCGGGAGCATCTCAAGCTCCGTATGACGATCTGGATCGCACATCGGGAGTCCGAACAATACGGAGTTAAGGACTTAGGACCGCCTGCCTTGGGCTTGACAACCATCTCGGAATCAAATCCGGTAGATGTCCCACTATGGTTGATTCGCTTGAGTCCGGAGCGAGTGTGTGAAAAACACTATTCCCTTTACAAAATAAATATCCGGAATAGTGATCGCACCATTATGCATCAAGATATAAGCAACCAGCAGGCCGTCGAATCAGACTAAATTATACCTTCAGATTAAGAAAAATTTCAGGAACATTTACATATGCTTGGAATTTCGGATCGTGGCCCACTGACTGTTGAACTGAAAATGGTTCACCACGTGCGATCTGGGAATCCGATCGAGTCGAAAACGTAATCCCACATAGATCCATGTGTGGTGAGCTTAAGTCTGACGTTTGGCTCAAGGGGGGCCACCAGAAATACTCTTTTGAGCTGGAACATCGCTGAAATGCTTATAAAAGCAGTAACCCTTGAACCTGAGTCTATTTTGGGAAGGTTTTAGGCTATAAAAGGACCTTAAACCCTCTCCCATTCCAGCTATACGAATTTGGATTTGAGAGAGAGAAAAGAGAGAGAAAGTGAGGGAGATGTGGGAGGAACTCCCTGCTGCTGTTCCCTGCCGCTATTTGGGCTCCACCGCTTGATTCTCATCGCTTTTCCGGCGATTCCGGCGTCGTTTATAGGTAAGAAACCCTAACGCTAATCTGTTTTAGGGTTGTATAGGTTGTAGGTTATGAAATAGCTAACCTGTTTCATTCTTTAAGCATGCTAAACTCCGTATACTGAACCTTAGCGAACCTATCGACTCCGTTACGATTCTACGACACAAGGTGCGGACTTTAGGTGTATAGGTTATGGTTTTCAACGCTTTCAATGTCAGATAATGATAGATTCATGATCTGCATGCAATTGCACATGTACAAAGTGCTTTCCGTTTTCAGTTTCGATTAGAATTGTAGAATTTGGAAATTCACATACTCTAGGTATTCGTATAAAATACCGTATACGTATTTTTTATGGAAATGTGTTTAACATGTTTATTTGACGTTTGAATATATGACGTATGGATAAAATATTTATTTAGCGAAAGGATTCACCTAAATACATGTTTACTAATAAACACTATGTATGTAGAAATATGGTATTGTAAGAAGTACCGTATACATGTATATTTTAGTGATGTGTTTGTCATGATTAATTGTCGTATAAATATATTATGTGCGTATAAAACATTTGCTTGTGAAAATGATTGAATGAGTACCGAATTCTCATTCGTACTCGCCATGACTAGTTGTCATGGATTCATGATTGTTGTATTGGCGATACCCCTTTGACGAAAGGATTTGCCCTAAATCACGCCACGGCCAATATACACCATATATGCTAAAATGTGTGGCCCAAGTATTTGTGGAAATGACTGAATGAATATGGAACTTGGATTCCTGCTTGCCATAACTATCCGTCGTTGGTGTACACGTGTTATGATTGAGGAAACTCCCTAGGGAAAGGATTTGGCCTAATGCCTATGTGATCGACATATGTCATGTATGTTGATGCATGTTTGTTTAAGTGTTTCTTGAAATGTTTGAATGAGTAGTAGTTAGCAAATTGTAATGTATAAGGGTGTTGAGATATGATTCTCAACCTCTTTTAACTATGTGTATGATCTCCTTGGATTGTTGTGTGATTAGGAATTGAACATGTATAAACTCATGCTTGTGTTGTGATTCATAACATGCTCAACTGCTTTATGATTATAACTATGTAAGGCATATGTTTAAATTTATATTTACGTTGTATGATCCATCATGGGTGATGGGGGAGCGGTGCAACGAGTGCGTGCAACAACCCTGGCAGCCCTAAACGGATAATACCATACCTTGATTGTATGAGTGGAATCTTGATCCATTACTGCTTTATCTATCTGCAAGTTATCATGTTTAGGGCTATGATTATAGTCCAGACAATCGGTACCAAAATTGAATTCATGGCTGCGATTCATTTGCCACGTGAGATGTGTTCGACGAACCCGAGTCGTACTTCGGTTGGCGATAGTAGTTGGCCACGTGAAGTGCTTATGCACTTCATGTCGTTCAACTTGTTGTGAGCTCAAGTTAGCCGAGCTCGTCAAGTAACCCGATCTGTCTTATGTATGTTCACCATGTTTGGTCGCTACTGCCTGAACCTAGGGTACCAAACTTACCAGTGAAATCCCTTTTAACCATGGTACCTCGATCTGCTAAGACTCATGAGCCAGGCATGGTGGTATGGGACACCGAGGTCGAGTTGTCGGCCTACGCTGGGGCCACGTGCCTCCCCGTAGTGACCAGTGAGCAACCAGACTCGTGAGCCGATTATGGTGGTATGAGACACTATATTCGAGCTGTCGATACTTACGACGAGAGCCGAGTACGGTGAGACCTGTACTCGTGCTGACGGAGTCCTCTGTAGTATCTTCGAGTATACTCGAAGGTCTGTGATTGACGACGAGTCTTTCACAGCAACTGGAGTATGAGTTGAGCCGAGTACGGTGAGACCTGTATTCGAACTGACGGCTAGTGATTGAGTCGAGTATGGTGAGACCTGTACTCGAGCTGACGGTCAGCAATTGAGCCGCATACGGTGAGATCTGTATCCGTGCTGATGGGTGACGAGCCCTTTGTAATGCCTTCGCTACGCCTCTCAAACCATAATATCGTATGAGATTAACTAGGACTGACGACCCTAGAATGGATCATGTTTGGGAATGATACAAGGGAGGTACCTTAGTTTTCCAATACTGCTGTTTGAAATGGACTAATAATAACTCGGTAATAATGATCATCATCACACCGCATGTGCTTAGTAGATGTGGCGCACTGAGGGAGTTAAGCATTCGCGAACGTAAGATGATGTCGCATGAGGGTGGTTTGGCAAGGGCATAAAGCATCAGTCATTTCATTCTCGCACTTAATAAGAGTAGTTAGAATTGTTTGATTTGTACTGCTTGATCATTATTGCTTGATTGAATTGATAACATGTTAACCTATGCTTTACTGTTCCACTGAGTTGATCACTCACTCCCACGTTACGGGACGGTGTTTATGCGCACCAACCCATTTGTTGAATTTCGGATGATGGCGATGCTTATGAAGCAGAGCCGGACTACTTCTATGGTGATGAGGAGGAGTTCTCCTATCATGTAACTCTCGACGGGTCTCGAAGACACAGTACTTTGCATTGACGGGGCTATGGTACTTGGGATAGAAGATATTACACTTACACATTTGGTATATTTTAGAACTGTACTTGTAATTATTTAACCTAGTAATGTTATCACACTCTGGAGACTCATCACAGTTTATATATTTTATCTATCTATCATCGTCTTCCGCTTGTAATTTAACTGTCTCTGGAGTATGATATGCTGTTTTGGCTTAATCTCACTCATGTTCAATGCACGAATACAGTCAACATTCAATCATCATTCATTTTGTTGCATAAGTGATGTTCTGGAACTCGGGAGTTGAGTTTATGCTCGACCCCCGATTTTCAGGGCGTTACATGGGGCCCATCAAATGATGGTGGAGGTCCCCAAGTCTCCATGGGTGTGACTAATGGCCCACCCCTTTTTGCATGCATGTTCCATGGATGAGGCCATTCTCCATGGACCCCATCATGGCTTTTTTTGTTTGTTGCATGTCATTTTGGGTCATCTAGACCCTATATCTCGGTGGGGATGGCATCCCTACCTTAGATTTGATTTTTTTTTTATGCATGCATGTGTTAGATCTAAGTTGTAAATAATATAATGGATGATATGTATGTGATGAAGGGAAGGCCTCAATAGTGGCAGAGACCTTCTCTTGTGGCCGGATTTTTATTTTTCCCTTATTTTATACTTGATTCCTGATGTGTGTGGCCCACTTAGTGGCCCTTGAATATCCAGATCGTCCAAGCAAGGTGGACGCCTATTGTTGTCCATTCTATGGATGTTGGCATCCCATTTGCCCCATATTGGATACATGCAATGGGTTTTATGAAGGAGGTATGGTGTGGATGTTTGTGGGACCCACTAAGGTAGACCATAACACAAATTTTGTGGGGTATTTCTCCCTTTACTTAGTAGTTACGTTCTGTTATTTTCAGACATACCTTGCTATCCAAAAAAAATTTGGACTTTTTTGGCTTGTTTTTGCATGGATTATGGACTGATTAGAGGGATGTTTTACCCCATTTGAAAAGGCCTAACTATATATCCTAGGAGGGGGGGGGGGGGGGGTTGAATAGGACTATGCCAAATTTTAAATGTCACCAATGGAATTAAATTATAAGATAGCCTTATAAACAAAAAAAAATGAAATATAGTACTTTAAATAAATCACAATACAGAAATGTAAAGCAACCTCAATATTCTAGTATTGAGAGGCTGATATAAATGATGTTCTAAGGACAACCTTGCACCATAAAAACCAAGGGTTTATGACAGGACAACCTTACTAGAACGGTTTAAGTATCAATATCTCAAACTGAAGAGGAATAAAGGAAATAGCAAGAATTGAAATTCTAAACTATTACAACATTCCCCACAATGCTTGAAATGTAAATATTACAACATTCACATCCACACAAGACACAAAGAATTATAATGGTTCGCCTGTGTGTTCACCAACTGTTAAACAATAGCCACACAGCTTGCTACTCCACTCCTAATATCCTCACATAAGGGATATCAACGTTCACTATGAAAATAGGTTTCATAGGTTCACCTAAAACCTTCACAATTGTGACTTTCAAATGGGCTTACACAATTCAAAAACCCCACTTTCTGAGTTTTCTGGTTCTCCTCAGATAACCAACACAATGAGATTTTTCTAGCTCAATCTCAAAAGAAACCAAAATAAAGGAAATTTACACAAATGTAAAATACCTGAATTTCTCCTTTTATAGCAACCCGGAAGAACCAATCGGAGTAAAAGTTTGAATATAGAAGTTCAATTGTCCAATACTCACTTTGAAATGGTTCTAGGTTCTAATTGTTTTTAAATTAAACTAGTTGGGTTAGCTCTATTTGATTTTGATTCTAAGAAGAAGGAATACAACAATTACTCTTTTCAATTCAGATTGGAATACAGAAACAAGATCAAATTGACAAAGAAAATAAAAGAGAATATTAAATATGCACAACGTAGCTTAAAAATTAACACAAACTTATCTCAGAGTGAAGCCTTGAATTTTACTTAAGTTCGGATATGAAACTCTAAAAATCGTGTTCTATTTATAGATGCAGAAATCGCATCTACGATGGTTGAGTGGCCACCACAACTAGTCGTAGGTCGAATCGTATTTTGAAATTTTAAGCGCGATTGGATAAAATCGTTCCACGATTGGTCGTGACCAACTCACAGTTGGTTGTGAGGAACCAAGAATATTTGCTAGAGTTTGAGTCATAGGTGCAGGACAGGTCGTAAATGAGTCGGCACTGTTCCTACGACCGGTCGAGTAGACTCCAGGACTGGTCGAAGCTCAACTAAAAAAATTTGAAAATTTACAACAATTTAAGACTGGTCTTGAAATTTCTTGGACTGGTTGAGCCAGTTCTAGGACTAGTCGAACAGAGTCCAGGACTGGTCATAGAACAGGCCAAACACTTATAAAATGATTTAATTTGAATTATGTATACAAAATGACCTACCCTAAGGTCAATCTAAGGTCATTCATACCTTAAATGTGAAGTATGAACATTGAGTCTTCATTTCTTCAGATGATGGTTGACCTTTGAAGATTATGAAGCATGAGAACTCTACAAGATGTAACTTGAACTTGAGATCTTCAAAAGCTTGGATTTGTCATTCTTGAGTTGTACTTCATCTTGAGTTGAACATTATCTTGAGCTGAACTTGAGTCTTGAACAAACACTTGTCTTCTGATGTAGCTCTTGAAATATTCTGAACATTGAACCTTACAGAAGTGGACAAAGAACTTGACCTTGCATTTCTTGAAGTAGATCACTGTTCTTAACTTGTAGAATTGATACAGTGTCTTGAACATATAAATCAACATGCTACACAAAACATAGATAGTGTTTTTGGCACCACAAAATTTGACGACCAAAGGAAAAGGAAACCAGTTATAATCAATATAATCAATATAATCAATATGAACACAAGGAATCATGCACCAGTTATAAAAGTAAACCAGTTACAGCCTGATTAAAGAATCATTCACCAGTTGTCATTCACAAATTCTTCATTACTTACTCCCCCTAAGTAACACACATAGATCCATAAAAAATTATGCTTTATGGTACTCCCCCACAATCACAATCTATATACACCATATTTATCAAAAAACATTTTCTCCCCCTTTTTTGTCACAATATGACAAATGAAGAAAGGAATAAATGGAAGTGGAAGTCCAATAAGAGAGTAATAAAGGAGTTAAATAGACAAAAGATATATAAGCAATTTCAAAGTGCACATAATCATAAACCAGTATAATCCGGAGTAAGTCTAGCACACATTGAAAGAAATCAAAATAATCTAACAGTTATTACAGACCAATGAATAAAAACATTGAATCAGATCCAGAAGGAGTAGGTATGGTAGGATCAAGTTGATGAAGTCCCTTGTTTAAGTGCCTACGATACTTGCGTGTATATTTAAATTGTAAATCATGGGCAACATTCATGCTCTCAACTTTCTCCTCAAGTGCATGTAGATGCGCATCAAAATCAGATGGCTCATAGTCAGGATAATTAGTAGAATTTGATTCAATTTCATAAAAAATGTCATCCATATTTATGTCATCAGAAGGAAGATCGCCACCTTCTTCATTCCCTGCTTCAGCATCACCACCACTAACATCTCTTTGGCCAGGAGCCAATTTCAATTTCATCCTGTTTATATTAGAATTGTTAAAAATAAGATGATGAATAGGAGGCCTCTTCAACAGGCATAACAACTAACATGTGAAAGCTAACACAGTAATAAGATAAGCAAATAGAATATCACTGTGTCCTGGATGGAGATGAAACTGAATGATGAATGACATATTAAAGAAGGCAGACAGACTTTAGTACCAGTGACGATAGAATGCAGAACCCGAACCATAAAGGAAGTCAGTTCTATTTTATTACCAGAATGGGTATACAAATTTGAAGTAAAGATTCTATGGAGAACCCTATATCTGGGTAACAAATATTTTGAGGGGAGCGCATTCCCTTTACGAGTCCATTGAACATCCATATTGCATAAATCTCTAGTTAACATACATTTTTCAGTTTTCCACAATTTTTCGACTAGAGTCTGAATAGGAATACCCTCGTCATTAACAGGTATATCCATTAGACCCGAAATCAGATGACGGTCTACATCAAATGGACCTTCTCTTGTTGAAATATTAAATGTTGAATTCTTAGTGGAAAATTCAGAAATGCAAGCAATCATGGCCTGAGCAATAGATTGGCATGTAGGCCCACCCTAATGTAGGATGTTATCCCATCCTACAAATTGGAGAAGAAAAGGAAATGAGGAAGATGAGTTTTTCCCTAATTTTTAAGAGATTCAAATACGCTTGATGGTAGTCGAGGACCGTTCTCGACCTAGCATCGTACACGACGTCGTCAAGACGTCCTCCTCATCGGTCGTGTACCAATAAAAATATGCATTTTTCATCAAAATTTGAAATTTAAACCAATAAATTATCAAATATATATACACTATGATACACACATGCATGAATAATCAATTTAAATTGCACATAACAAGATCAAATTTCAATTTATTAAACCTGCTTTTGTCGAGCAGTTTAGTAAAAATGTCAGTAAGTTAAGTCTCGGTTGGAATGTATTCCAATGAAATTATTTTTTCTTCCACTAATTCACGAATGTAATAAAATCTAATGTCAATGTGCTTAGTACGAGAATGCTGAATTGGATTTTTAGAAATATTTATTGCACTGAAATTATCACAATATAAAACCATTGAATCTTGTGCAATTTTATAATCGTTTAACATGCGTTTTATCCAAACAAGCTGAGTACTACATTTCCAGCTGCGATGAATTCAACCTTAGCAGTAGAAAGTGATATAGAACTTTGCTTCTTACTAAACCAAGAAACTAAACAATTTTCAATATAGAAACAACCACCACTTGTTGACTTTCTGCCATCGATATTATTAGCCCAATCAGCATCTGAGTACCCCGCCAACTGAACACTAGTATCATATGGATCCCAAATACCCAAATTAGCAGAACTTGCGACATGTCGCATAATCTGCTTAACAGCAGTTAGATGAGACTCTTTAGGGTCAGACTGATATCTAGCGCAAATTCAAACACTCAAAGTAATATCAGGTCTACTAGCAGTTAAATAAAGCAAACTACCAATTATACTGCGATATATTTTAGGATCTACATTTTTACCTGTAGAGTCTTTTGAGAGTCTTAATGTTGTACTCATAGGAGTATTAAAATTCTTACCATTCTCAAATCTGAACTTTTTAATTAAGTTCAAAGCAAATTTGGTTTGAGAAATAAAAATACCATCAAGTCGTTGTTTTACTTACAACCCTAGGAAATAATTCAATTCCCCAACCATGCTCATTTCAAACTTAGATTTTATTAAATCTGCAAACTCAACAGTCATGTTAGTACAGGTAGATCCATAAATAACATCATCAACATAGATTTGCACCATTAAGATATGATCATTATGTTTCTTAATAAACAGTCTTATCAACACTCCCCATTAGAAAATTATGACTTAGTAAAAACTTAGTCAATTTTCGTACCATGCCCTGGGAGCTTGTTTCAAACCGTAGAGAGCCTTTTTAAGGCGATAGACATGATCAGTATTCTTGGTGTCTTCAAAACCCATTGGTTGTTCAACATAAACTTCTTCATGCAGATCACCATTTAAGAAGGTACTCTTTACGTCCATCTGATAAATTTTGAATTTTCTAAAACACGTAATGGATATGAATAGTCTGATTAATTCAAGACAAGTTACTAGAGCAAAGGTTTTATCATAGTCAATACCTTCAATTTGAGTGTACCCTTATACAACCAGTCTAGCCTTGTTTCGAATTATATTACCAAGTTCATCAGACTTATTTTTGAAAATCCACTTAGTTCTTATAATGTGTTTATCTTTAGGTCTAGGAACAAGATACCAAACATCATTTCTCACAAATTGGTTAAGTTCTTCTTGTATAGCTACTATCCAGTTTTCGTCAGTAAGAGCTTCTTTTACGTTAGTCGGTTCAATCTGGGATGTAAAGCATATGTAATTACATGTCTTCTAGTTGTCTATGAGTGCGCACACCAGTGAGATTATAACGCCCTGAAAATCGGAGGTTGAGCATAACTCAACTCCCGAGTTCCAACGCATCACTTATGCAACAAAATGAATGATGATTGAATGTTGTCTGCATTAATGTAGTGAACATGAGTGAGATTAAGCCAAAACAGCATATCATACTCCAAAGACAGTTAAATTGCAAGTGGAAGACTGTGATAGATATATAAAATATATAAACTGTGTTGAGTCTCCAGAGTGTGATAACATTACCAGGTAAATAATTGCAAGTATAGTTCCAAAATATACCAAATGTGTAAGGTCCTCTAGTTAACATCCCTGTAGCCCCATCGATCAAGGCATGACTTACATGAAGCCGCAGAAAATAACATATACAAGAAAGTGTCCTCATCGTCGCAGAGGTCTGGCTCCGCCTCACAAGCATCACCATATGCAATCAGACAAAGTCTGGTGGGTGTTCGAAACACCGTCCCATAATGTGGGAGTGAGTAGCTAACTCAGTGGAACAATAAAGCATAGGTTAACATATTATCAATACAGTCAAGCATTAATGATAAAACAGTACAATCAAATACTCCTAACTACTCTTATTAATGCAAGTATGAATGTAGTCATGATGGATGCCCTCACCACACCCTCCCTCGTGCGACACCATCTTACGTTCGCAGCATACTTTCATCCCTCAGTGCTCCACATCTTTCAGGCACATGCAATGCATGATGAGCATGATTACCGAGTTGTTATTAGTCCATTTCAAATAGCAGGATTGAGAAACTAATGCACCTCCCTTGTATCATTCCCAAACATGATCCATTCTAGGGTCGTCAGCCCTAGTTAATCTCAGACGATAGTGTATTTTCTAGGTCACTGCAAAGGCTGTTAGGGCTATTATGCACAAAAGTTACATCACTCCCCCATCACCTCTTTAACGATTCATCACTATACAGAAACAAGCCTAGTTCATACTCTCTACACTACGGCAAAACTCGTCGCCTCACTGCAAATTCAGAGTATGCTCGAGGTCACTACAAAGGGCTGTTGCTCACATTCGTTGCACCACTCCCCCATCACCTTATTAATGTAGGCCGACAGCACGAATATAGTATCCCATACCACCATAAGCGGCTCACGAGTATGGTTGCTCACTGGTCACTACGGAGAGGCACATGGCCCCAGCGTAGGCCGATAGCTCGACCACGGTGTCCCATACCACCATGCCTGGCTCATGAGTCTTAGCGGATCGAGGTATCATGGTTAACGGGATTCCACTAGTAAGTTTGGTACCCTAGGTTCAAGCAGTAGCGACCAAACATGGTGAACATACATTAGAATATCGGGTTACTTGACGAGCCTGACTAGCTCGAGCGTACAACCAATTTGACGACATGAAGTGCATAAGCACTTCGCGTGGCCTAATCACTGTCGCCAATTGATGTATGACTCGGGTTCGTCAAACACATCTTACGTGGCGATATGAATCTTAGCCACGATCTCAAATCTGGTACCGATTGTCTGGACTATAGACATAGTCCCAAACTCAATCAATCCTTATTCGTAGCATGTGGAGTAAAGCATGATAAACAAAGTAATTCAAGCATGTAAGTAAGCATGTCATAAAACATGTTATAAAGCATGTTATAAAGCACTACATATATAAATAGGAATACAAATACATATATTGCACAAGTAAGAGGTTTATGTAAACAACCTCATGGAGGAAATCATACATGTCTCTAAGGTAGTTGAGAATCCCATCTCAACACCCTCCTAAGGCATCAACATCCAAACACTTACTCACACGAGCATTTTCACAAACACTTGGCATACACTATTTCAACATACCTAGTGTATGTTAGCCAAACATGTATTAAGGTGAATCCTTTCACCAAATAAGTATTTTATCCATGTATCATATATTCATACAACAAATAATCATGACAAACACATTTCTAAAATATATACGTATACGGTATTTTCTACAATACACTATTTTTACATAGATAGTGTATATTAGTATAACATGTATTAGGGCGAATCTTTTCACCAAATAAGTATTTTATCCATATATAATATATTCATACAGCAAATAATCATGGCAAACACATTCGTAAAATTTATACGTATACAGTACTTTCTAGAATACACTATTTCTATATACATAGTGTATATTAGCAAAACATGTATTAGGGCGAGTCCTTTCGCCAAATAAGTATTTTATCCATGTATAATATATTCATACAACAAATAATCATGTCAAACATATTTTCAAAATTTATACGTATATGGTACTTTTTACAAATACCTAGAGTATGTAAAATTTCATATTCTTCACCTTTAATCAAAACGGAAAACAGACAACACTTTGTACATGTACAGTTGCATGCAGATCATGAATCTATCATTATCTAACATTGAAAGTGTTGAAAACCATAACCTGTACACCTAAAGTCCGCACCTTTTGTCGTAAAATCGTAACGGATACGATAGGTTTGCCAAGTTTCCGTATTCGGCAGTTTGGCCACTTATAGATCGAAATAGGTTAGCTATTTCATAACCTACAACCAATACAACCCCAAAATAGATTAGGGTTAGGGTTTCTTACCTAGAAACGAAGTCGGAATCGCCGGGAAAGGGATGAGAATGGGGTGGTGCAGCTTGTGTAGTGGCAGGGAATAGAAGTTGGGAGATTCTCCCACTTCTTACTCTTTCTCTCTCTTTTCTATCTTCTCTCTCTAAGGTTTATCTCAAATTCATATGGCTATGAGAGAGAGGTTTCTAAGGTCCTTTTATAGCCTAAAAACTCTCTAAAATAGACTTGTGGACAAGGTATACTTAGGTTATAACCAAAGCATCTTTGTTTCAGCTCAACGGAGGACTTCTAACGGGCCTCCTTGAGCCAAAGGTAAGACTTAAGCTCACAGACTATGGATCTAGGTTTCATAAAGTTTTTGTTCTAGTAGGGTTCTTAGATCACGCGTGGCGGACCAGTTTCAGTTCAATGGTCAGCAGATCTCGATCGGAGATTCCGAGTACATGGACATGTGTATGAAATTTCTCCTGATCCGAGAGTGTAATTTGGTCTGATTCTGACGGTCTGGTTGCTTAAAACTGATCCACAAGTGAGAGGTGCCAGATTACTATTTAAGATATTTATTTGAAAAGAAATTCAAGTATTTTCACACTCCTCGCTCCGGACTCAAGCGAATTACACTGGGACACTATTTGGATTTGATTTCTGAGATGGTTGTCAAGCCTAGCGAGGTGGTCCTAAGTCCTTAACTTCATATTATTTGGACTCCCGATGTGCGGTCCAGACCTGATACGGAGTTTCAACGTGCTCCCGAGAGCAGTCGGGTAATGAGATTGATCTTAGATTTTAGGGTAACCAAGCGTCAATGATTCTACAAGTTTTGGGTATTGTAGATCATATTTAAAGCGATTCAAATGGATTTCGTAGCTAATCTAGTTTAGCACTTAGTTACTTTGTCTCATTTCTAAAGGATTTAATCCTAAGTGATTTCTAGTCGAGGTGGTACTCAGGCCTTTGTAGTTTGTATATAAGATGATCCAAGTTATAATACTTAACTAGTTTAAGATAGTGTCTAGGGTGAGAGTACATAGGAAAATTAAAAGAACAAGGTGGTGAAGGGTGGGATTTGTGAAGGAAATGGGTTCAGAAGCGATTTTAGACTGTGGGATTCAATTCTGACAAGTTAATAAGGTGTTAGGAGCAGCCCATTGCCTAAGGATGTCTAATTCCAGGTTGACAAAAATTCGGGATGTTACAGAGATGGTTTTCAAGAATTTGAGTGATTGGATGATCTTTGACAGTCCTCAGTTCAGAATTAGTTTGATTTAATGCAGTATCTAGTTTGTCAATTAAAAAAACTTCATCATTATCTAAACTTGGGGTAGGTGTATTCAAGTGATCGTCAATGACCACATTGATGTACTCTTGAATAACATTAGTCTTCTTGTTTAGTACTCAATATGCACTACTGTTTAAAGAATATCCTAAAAAGATACCTTTATCACTTTTAGTGTTAAACTTTCCCAGATTTTTACGGTCACGTAAAATATAACACTTGATGCCAAAAACTCGAAAGTATTTGACAGTAGGCTTCTTATCAAACCATAGTTCACAAGCAGTTTTATTATTAGATTTACTTGTATAAACTTGGTTAATTATATAGCATGCAGTATTTTCAACTCTCGCCCAAAGATTTTTAAGGAGCTTCATACTATTCAACATTACATTAGCCATTTCTTGAAGAACTCTATTTTTTTTTTCAACAATTCCGTTTTGTTGTGGTGTTTTGGTGTAGAGAATTCATGAGATATTCCCTGATCGAAACAGAATTTCTCAAAACTGCTATTTTTTAATTTTGATCCATGATCACTACGGATCTTACTAACTTGAGAACCTTTTTCGATTTGGATCCGTTTAAGAATCATTTTTACTCCATCAAGGGTTTCTAATTTATCTCTTAAGAAGGTTACCCAAGTTAATCTGGTATAATCATCAACGATCACCAGTATGTATTTTTTGACACCTCGACTCTCCGTCCTAGTTGGTCCTACAAGATCCATGTAGAGAAATTCGAGCGGTTTTAATGTGGCATTAGAGTTCACCTTTTTGTGAGAACTCCTAGTTTGCTTGCCAATCTGGCATTCGCCACATATTTTGTCTACCTTTTGAAGTTTAGGTAGACCTCTTATTAGTTCTCTTTTGCTCAATCTAAAGACATTGCGATAATGTACATGTCCAAGGCGTTTATGCCATAACTCGGTCTCGTCGGTATGGACCATGTAACACAATTAATTAGATGAGCTAGAATCACTTACAATATAGCAGTTTGCAGAAGTTCTACGACCAGTTAATATTACAGAACCATTTTTGTTAAATATTTCACACCCTCGATTAGAAAATTTAACACTATGATTTTTATCGCATATTTGAGAAATGCTTAACAAGTTATGTTTTAAACCATCAACGTACAGAACATTCTCAAATAATGGGAGGTTAGAAAGTTGATCCGTACCTTAGCCAATAATCCTACAGTTGCTACCATCACCAAATGTGACTGAATCATCAGTCATGTCTTTAAGAATGGTAAACAAACCTTTGTCACCAGTCATGTGCCTGGAGCATCCACTGTCTAGGTACCATTTTGAATGGCTTGAAGCTTTGAAAGCCGTGTGGGCAACCCAGCAAGTAACCTTAGGAACCCATTTTATAACTTTTTTAGGTTTAGGAGTATAGTTGGTCTTCTTATGTTTGTAGTTGTCGTAAGAATGACCCACTGAGTTAGATTTTAAGAGCTCCTTAAGTAGATCAACTATTTTCTCAGCTAAAGGGTTTCGGTTCTGATTTTTATAGTTGATATGGTTACTTTTAGTTTTGAAAGATTCAAAAGTTTTAGCATTTTTAGAAAACTTTTGATTAGAACTTTTTTCTTTTGAGTTTGAGGACTCTCCTTTTACAAACTTAGGAGGAGTATTTTTTTATTTAAGAGGAAGATTTCTATCATAGCCCAAACCGGATCGATCGCGACATTTTCTTGATCCAGACAAAAGTTTTTCAATCTTTGAATCACCTTGGGCATACCTCCATGTATCCCTTAAACTCAAAAGTGAAGAGATTTCAATTTTAAGTTTTTCATTTTCAGATTTCAGATTTTTAATCTAGGAGGTTTTGAATTCTAAATCACATTTGCATTTTTCAAAACAATCTGAAATATGGGATTTTTCTAAAATAAGCGTTTCAAAATTTTCTTTAAGCTTTCAAAACTTTACTTTATGAAGTTTAAGTTTAACAACAATTTTACAACTTTCCTTGTATAGGGCATTGTAAGCATCTTGTAGATCTTCTTCATTTTCATGATCACTATTCAGATTTTCTTCACTAGTAGAATCATCATGATCTGAAAAAGTGAACTTGGCTAGAGTCATAAGAGCTTTGACTTCATTGCCTGACTCAGTTTCAGAATCTTCTGATTCAGAAGAGGCTTCAGTGCCAAAAGATTCATCCCAAGTAGCCAACATTCCTTTCTTTTTAGGTTTGTCCTTTTTAGGACACTTGTTTGCTAAATGCTCATATTCTTGGTAGTTGTAACATTGATTATCTTTTAAAGATTTCCAAATTTTAGATTTAGATTTAGATCTTTTCTTATCATTTGATTTTTGAAAGTCAACTCTCTTTTTACTTTTAAAAATCTTGTAAAACATTTTCGCTAAGAGAGCCATATCATCTTCAGAATTTTCAAAATCAAAATTTTCTTGAGAAATACATTTAGAAGACTTAAGGGTAATAGATTTACCTTTAGGAGCTTTAAGATTTAACTCGTAGGTTAGTAAAGACCCAACTAATTCTTCTACCCTCATATTGTCCGTATCACGAAGTTCCTGGATCATAGTTACCTTTGAGTTGCACCATTCAGGTAGTAAGCGTAGTATCTTTGCAGACACTTTACTTTCTAGGATTTTATTGCCAAGACCTCACATGGAGTTTACAATGTCATTCAGTCTAGTATAGAAGTCCATAAACATTTCATTTTCTTCCATATGTATTTCCTCAAATTTAGTTGTGAGGATTTGGACTTTAGACTTCTTGACAATTGATGTACCCTTATGTATCATTTCTAAAATATCCCAAGCTTGCTTTGCAGTATCACAGGATATAATTCTTTTGAACTCATCCGGTGATAGTGCACAAGTGATTGCATTTAGTGCTTTTGCATTGGCATTACTCTCACTTTTTTGAAGAGTGGTCCAGGTAAAATAAGGTGAGACTTTCATTGATTTTGATCCATCGACACCAGTTACTTCAGTGGTAGGTGGGATCCATTCAGTCACTGTGGCTTGCCACATGCTCTCATCCATGGATTTAAGGAAAATCTTCATCCTGGCTTTCCAATAGGCATAATTGGAGCCATCAAATGGCGGAGGCCTAGTGACTAAAAGGCTATCAAAATTTGACATCTTATAAATAGCTTAGATCGATTAGCTCAGGAAATAAATCCAAAAATATAGCAATTAGAACGAGCTATTAGGCTTTGATACCACTTGAGAAGGCCTAGCTATATGTCCCTAGGGGGGGGGGGGGGAGGCGAGGGAATAGGACTATGCCAAATTTAAAATGTCATGAACAGAATTAAATTATAAGATAGCCTTATATACAAATAAATGAAATATAATACTTTAAATAAATCACAATACAGAAATGTAAAGCAACCTCAATATTCTAGTATTGAGAGGCTGATACAAATGATGTTCTAAGGACAACCTTGCACCATAAAAACCACGGGTTTATGGCAGGACAACTTTACTAGAATGGTTTAAGTATCAATATGTCAAACTGAAGAGGAATAATGGAAATAGCTAGAATTAAAATTCTAAACTATTACAACATTCCCCACAATGCTTGAAATGTAAATATTACAGCATTCACATCCACACATACATTCCACAGCTTTGAATGATAAAAGATAAAGAAATTAAACAAACATTTAAACCACAAGACACAAAGAATTATAGTGGTTCACCTGTGTGTTCACCAACTGTTAAACAACAGCCACATAGCTTGTTACTCCACTCCTAATATCCTCACACAGGGGATATCAGCGTTCACTATGAAAATAGGTTTCACAGGTTCACCTAAAACCTTCACAATTGTGTCTTTCAAATAAGCTTACACAATTCAAAAACCCGACTTTCTGAGTTTTCTGGCTCTCCTCAGATAACCAACACAATGAGATTTTTTTGGCTCAATCTCAAAAGAAACCAAAATAAAGGAAATTTACACAAATGTAAAATACATAGATTTCTCCAGCCCGGAAGAACCAATCAGAGTAGAAGTTCGAATATAGAAGTTTAATTGTCCAATACTCACTTTGAAATGGTTCTAGGTTCTAATTGATTTTAAATTAAACCATTTGGGCTAGCTCTTTTTTATTTTGATTCCAAGAAGAAGGAATACAACAATTCCTCTTTTTAATTCAAATTGGAATTTAGAAACAAAATCAAATTGACAAAGCTAACAAAAGAGAATATTAAATATGCACAACGTAGCTTAAAATTAACATAAACTTATCTAATAGCGAATCCTTGAATTTTACTTGAATTCGGATATGAAACTCTGAAAATTGTGTTCTATTTATAGATGCAGAAATCGCATTTACGACTGGTCGAGTGGCGACCATGACTGGTCGTGGGTCAAACTCCATTTTAAAATTTTAAGCACGATCAGATAAAACCGTTCCACGATTGGTCATAGGGTGTCCACGACTAGTCGTGAGGCCTCCATGACTGGTCGTGACCAACCCACGACTGGTCGTGAGGAACCAGGAATGATTGCTGGAGTTTGAGTCGTAGCTGCAGGACTGGTTATGAATGAGTCGGCATTATTCCTATGACCGGTTGAGCAGATTCCAAGATTGGTCGAAGCTCAATCAAAAAATTCTAAAAGTTTGCAATAACTTAAGACTGGTGTTGAAATTTCTTGGACTAGTCGATCCAGTTCTAGGACTAGTTGAACAGAGTCTAGGACTGGTCTTAGAATAGACCAAATACTTATAAAATGATTCAATTTGAATTATGTATATAAAATGACCTACTGTAACGCCCTGAAAATCGGGGGTCGAGTAGCAACTCAACACCCGAGTTCCAAAACATCACTTATGTAACATAAATGCTTATGATTGAATTTTGTCTGTGTTAGTGTAATAATCATCAGTAGGATTATACCAAAACAGTAATTCATACTCCAGATCAAGTTATAAAACGCAAGCGGAAGACTGAAAGATGTATATAAAGCCAGAAACGGTCACAATCGGTCTCCAGAGTATGAACACCTTACTGAGTCACCATATACATGTATTAGTTTCAAAATTAAAATGCTAAAAAAATGGTATAACTATAATGGTAAACCCTGTAGCCCCGTCATCTGAAAGGCCTAAGCGAAGCCTCCAGAGAACTGCATGTAGGAGAACTCATCCTGATCATCATAGTAATCAGGCTCAGTCTCCTACGTCTCATCGATACCCGCATCTAAGACATTGTCTGGTGGGTGTCCAGAACATCGTCCTGTAATGTGGGAGTGAGCAGCTAACTCAGTGGAACAATAAAGCATAAGTTAACATGTTATCAATTCAGTCAAGCAGTAATGATAAAGCAGTACAATCAAACAATCCTAATTACTCTTGTTAATGCAAGGATGAAATGTAGTAATGATGCATGCCCTTGCCAAACCACCCTCGTACGACACCATCTTACGTCCACGGCATGTATTTATCCCTCAGTGCTTCACAACACAAGGCATATGCAGTGCTATGTTATGAGCGTGATTACCGAGTTGTTATTAGTCCTTTTCATACAACAGTATTGGGAAACTAAGGTACCTCCCTTATATCATTCCCAAACAATGATCCATTCTACGGTAGTCAGTCCTGGATAATCTCATACGATGATGCGGTTCTAGGTCGCTGTAAAGGGCTGCCAGGGCTGTTACACACACTCGTTACACCGCTCCCCCATCACCTTATCAATACAGGCTTAGTTTATACTCTGTTTACTATGGGAAGGTCGTCGCCTCACCGTAGATTTAAAGTATACTCGAGGTCACTACAAAGGGCTGCAAGGGCTGTTACACGTAATCGTTACACCACTCCCCCATCACCTTATCAGTGCAGGTCGACAACTCGAATACAGTATCCCATACCACCGTATTCGGCTCACGAGTCTGGGTTACTCACTGGTCACTACGGGGAGGCACATTGCCCCAGCGTAGGCTGACAGCTTGACCACAGTGTCCCATACCACTATACCCGGCTCCTGAGTCTTAGTAGGTCGAGGTACCAAGGTTAACGGAGTTGCACTAGTAAGTTTGGTACCTTAGGTTTAAGCAGTAGTGTCCAAACATGGTGAACATACATTAGACAGATCGGGTTACTTGACGAGCTCGACTAGCACGAGCATACAACCAGCTGAATGACATGAAGTGCATAAGCACTTCGCGTGGCCTAACCACTGTCGCCAATCGAAGTACGACTTGGGTTCGTCAAATACATCCTACGTGGTGAAGGAATCTGAACCATGACTTCAAGTCTGTTACCGATTACCTGGACTATAACATAGCCCCAATCACATTCAATCCGTAACCAGAAAGCATGTATAATAGTGTAATGACTCAAAAAATTCTGAATAATGGCTGAGTACCACCTTGACCAGAAATCACTTAGGATTAAATCCTTTAGAAATTTGACAAAGTTAACTAAGTGCAAAACTAGATTAGCCATGAAATCCATTTGAATCGCTTTAAATACGATCTGCAAGACCCAAAACTTATAGAATCATTGACGCTAGGTTATCCTAAAATCTAGGATCAAACACATTACCCGACTGCTTTGGGGAGCACATCGAAACTCCATATCAGGTCTGGACCGTACATCGGGAGTCCGAATAATACGAAGTTAAGGACTTAGGACCGCCTCATTGGGCTTGACAACCATCTCGAAAATTAAATCCAGAGAGTGTCCTACGGTTGTTTGCTTGAGTTCATAGCGAGAGAGTGTGAGAACACTTGTTTTCTTTACAAAACAAATATCTCAAATAGTAATCTGAGACTTGTTACTTGCGGACATTTTGTAAGCAACCAGACCATCAGAATCTGACCCAATTACACCCTCGGATCAGGAAATATTTTATAAACATATCCATGTACTTGGAATTTCAGATCGGGTTTCACTGACCGTTGAACTGAAACTGGTCTGCCATGCGTGATCTGGGAATCGGACTGAAACAGAAACTTAACTCCACCAGGATTCAAGGTCTGTGAGCTTAAGTATGACCTTTGGCTTAAGGAGGCCCGCCAGAAGTCCTCCGTTGAGCTGAAATTGTGTCGATTTGGTTATAACCTAAGTATACCTTGTCCACAAGTCTATTTCAGTGTATTTTAGGCTATATAAGGACCTTAGAACCCTCTCTCTCACAGCCATACGAATTTGAGAGAACCCTAGAGAGAGAAGACAGAAAAGAGAGAGAAAGTTTGAGAGAAGTGGGAGAAACTCCCTGCTGCTATTTCCTGCCCCTACCCAAGCTCCACCACTCCATTCTTGTCGCGTTCCCAGCGAATCCGACTTCGTTTCTAGGTAAGAAACCCTAACCCTAATCTTTTTTGGAGTTGTGTAAGTTGTAGGTTACCAAACTACCGAATACGGAAGCTTAGCAAACTTATCATATTCATTACGATTCTATGGAAAGAGGTGAGGACTTTAGGTGTATAGGTTACGGTTTTCAACGCTTTTAATATCAAATAATAATAGATTCATTATTTGCATGTAATTGCACATGTACAAAGTGCTGTCTGTTTTCCGTTTCGATTAAAGACGTAGAATATGAAATTTTACATATTCTAGGTATTTGTAGAAAGTACCGTATACGTATAAATTTTGGAAATGTGCTTGCCATGATTATTTACTGTAGGTATATATTATATATGGATAAAATACTTGTTTGGCGAAAGGACACTCCTAAATACATGTTTTGCTAATATACACTATGTATGTAGAAATAGTGTATTCTAGAAAGTACCGTATACATATAAATTTTGGAGATGTGTTTGCCATGATTATTTGCTGTATGAATATATTATATATGCATAAAATACTTGCTGGGTGAAAGGACTCGCCCTAATACATGTTTTACTAACATACACTATGTGTGTTGAAATAGTGTATTCTAAGTGTTTGTGAAAATGCTTGTGAGAGTAAGTGTTTGGATGACGGTGCCTTAGCTAGGTGTTGAGATGGGATTCTCAACTACCTTAGAGATGTGTATGATTTCCTCCATGTTGGTTGTTTACTTTAACCACTTACTGATCAAATATGTGTGTTTGTATTCCTGTTTATATAGTGCTTTATAACATACTTTATAACATTCTTTATAACATGCTTTATGACATGCTTGTTAACTTGCTTGAATTACTTTGTTTAAAATGCTTTACTCTACATGCTCTAAATAAGGATTGATTGAGTTTGGGACTATGTTTATAGTCCAGACAAATGGCACCAGACTCGAGATCGTGGTTGAGATTCATTTCACCACGTAAGATGTGTGTGATGAACCCGAGTCGTACTTCAGTTGGTGACAGTGGTTAGGCTACACGAAGTGCTTATGCACTTCATGTTGTTCACTTGATTGTGCGCTCGAGCTAGTCAGGCTCGTCAAGTAACCCGATATGTCTAATGTATGTTCACCATGTTTGGACGCTACTACTTGAACCTAGGGTACCAAAGTTACCAGTGGAAATCCCGTTAACCATGGTACCTTGATCCGCTAAGACTCATGAGCTGGGCATGGTGGTATGGGACACCGTGGTCGAGTTGTCAGCCTACACAGGGGCCACGTGCCTCCCCGTAGTGACCAGTGAGGAACTAGACTCATGAGCCAATTATGGTGGTATGAGACACTATATTCGCGCTGTCGGCCTACATTGATAAGGTGATGGGGGAGTGGTGTAACCTTTGTGCGTAACAGCCCTGACAACCTCTGCAGTGACCTAGAAACATATTATCGTATAAGATTAACTAGGACTGACGACCCTAGAATTGATCATGTTTAGAAATGATACAAGGGAGGTACCTTAGTTTCCCAATACTACTGTTTGAAATGGACTAATAACAACTCGGTAATCATGCTCATCATGCATTGCATGTGCCTAGAAGATGTGAAGCACTGAAGAATGCAAGCATGCCGCGAACGTAAGATGGTGTCGTACGAGGGAGTGTATGGTGAGGGCATACATCATGACTGCATTCATACTTGCATTAATAAGAGTAGTTAGGAGTGTTTGATTATACTGCTTTATCATTACTGCTTGACTGAGTTGATGGCATGTTAACTATGCTTTATTGTTCCACTGAGTTAGCTACTCACTCTCACGTTATGGGACGGTGTTGTACACACCAACCAGACTCTGTCTCAAGTGTAGATGAGATGACGACTCAGGAGGCTAAGCCGGATTACGACAAGGACCAGGATGAGTTCTCATTTATGCAGTATTCTGGTGGCTTTGATTAGACTGCCAGGATCGACGAGACTTGCAGGGATTACTCCTTAGTTGTACTTTTGACATTTTGTTCTTAAAACAGATATATGTATATGGTGACTCAGATGGGTTCATACTCTGGAGATTGAGATAGTTTTGTTTCTTTTACGTACATATATATACAGTTTCAGTCTTCCGCTTGTCTTTATACAATTGATCTGGAGTATGAATTGCTGTTTTGGTATAATCTCACTCATGTTTATTGCTCTAACACAGACAACATTTAATCATCATTATCTATGTTGCATAAGTGATGTTTTGGAACTCGAGAGTTGAGTTGCTACTCGACCCTCGAATTTCAGGGCATTACAAGTTGGTATCAGAGCATGATTTTGATTAAACCGGACCTGAGTTATGTTCCCACGATGTACACTGACACATTTCAACTTAGGAGGGTGCGAGGATAATATAGAAACAGTCTTAGGTATCCCAATTTCATCCAACGGCAGAGTTCACTGAAAATGGACGCTGAAATCGAGTCTGTACTCAACCCTGGTCATACGGGTCGACCTTAAAACACTTCTAGGCCATCAAATGACGGGTTTAGATCACAATCCACCCAATCCAGCTGTTGAAATTTGGTAAAATACCATTATATGTCAGAATATACTCGGGTGGACCTGAAACGACTCAAAACGGAGTTGGGGGCCACGCGATGCAATCCGGAAGGACCCAGGATAAACCTAAGGGGTATTAGACACCTTGGGGGGTGGAGAACACTACCCCACCATGGCGGCGCGGTGCCGGGCAAGGCGGACCTCATCGAAACCGCGGTCACTACGGCTGGCCGCGGTCGGGTTAGCCCACTCAGGTTGGGCCGGGCCTGGTCATGGTCGGCCCAACCCCTACGCACGTTTGGTGAGTGCGAAATTTTTTGGGGGTCCCTATTTTAGGTCTGTCTCAACCCCTCTCTCTCACATTCTTCCCTTCCAAGCTCCCTTCCCTTCCAAGTTCGATTTTTTCTCTCAAATCTTTCCTACAATCTTTCAATCCACCAGTTTCAACTATAGCCTATCCCCTTCCATCAGTTACAGCAAACCCTACCCCCTATCCTCTCTGTTTCTCACATTTAAGCCCTTAAATCTCCTCCTTTTGCCTCAAATTCATGTAACCTTCTAACCCATCCCATTTCTCCCTTGTTCCTTCATCATTCCCTGTTACTTGGGCTTCTACAAGTCCTGTGGAGGCCTAAATTCGAGAAGAACTCAAATCTCCAGCCCCTTCCTCTCTCTTTCCTCCATTTTCATGGCCCTTTTTAAGTTGATTACAGCCATTTTCTCCATTTCCTCCATCCTCTCTCTCATGGAAAAGAGGAAAACTGCTGCAGATGAAGCTGGGCAGAGCTGCCCAGCCCGTTCTAGAAGAAGGGCTAACGTTGAAACCGGCACTAGCACCGTTCGGGAGCATAGGTGGAAGCGAGACTTGGATCCCCAACTGTCGATCAGGGATGCACTACCAATTGGCTTTGAGTACGGTCGTTTTAGTGACTGTAGGGTCGTATTTGAAGCCCACGTGGATGAGTGGATGTTTGGGCTACACCCGATGATGGACCATTTGGTGGATGTCGTCGGATGAGGTCCTATATTTTAAGGCGAGTCGCCTGCATGTGAGAACACGGTTCGTGCCTTCTATGCCCATACCATAGACCCATCGTTGGAGCCCGGTCTCTGTGAGGGGCATAAGGCGCACAATTACTGTGGTTGAGATGGCGCGGATCATGAACATCCCATGTGGTGAAGTGCTTCCTAATGACAACTTCTCCAGGAGTGCGTGGGAAAGGGATCGCCGTATGTGATACCTCTGTGGTTGACGGGTTTCTTAAACACGAGGAAACTGTCTTTCGTCATCGAAGTTGATAGATAAATTCCGTTTGCTCCACCACATTTTCACATATAATGTGTATCCACGGTGGGGTAACCGCACGGAGTGTACTCGGTTGATGGTGGACTTCCTATACAGGATTGGACATGGGGAAAACTTACGCCTGCCCACGTTCGTCCTATTTCAGATAGTTCAGGTCGTTCGATCTGTCAGGAATTACCTCTCGCTCCCATTTGGCCGCCTGATATGCAAGATGGCTCGTGGTGTCGGCTATAGGCTTAACATGGAAGACCTTGCGCTAGTCCAGGTCATAAGTGAGGCTACACTTAACAACATGAAGATTGGCCCTCGACAACGGCAAGCCCGACTCGACGAGTCTGGAGATGAGTCGGATACTGCTGGTGAGGAGAGTGTTGACCTCGAGGAAGGAAGCGAGGGAGGAGACGGTGATGACATACAAGAAGAGGAAGATGAGGCCCAGGATACAGAGGAGAGTTCACCTCCTGCGGCTCAGGAGCAGGGCACCGATCGGGCTACCATAGATGCGGGTATAGCCCGTCTCGAGGAGGGCCAAGCCGCCCTGCAATAGGAAGTCGGACGGGTCTAAACCAAGCTCAGGAAGGTGTCTCGCACCTTGAAGGCCATCCTATGCTGTCTACAGGACAAGAATGCCCCTCCTCCATCGCCTGACTCGGATGCTTAGCCATCCATACTGATGTCTTGTAGTTGTTTTTATTTTCCACTTTAGGCGGTTTATGTTTCTATGTTGATGGATGTAGTAGTTAGTTGTATGTTTTGTAATTGTTGAAGCTTGGTTGTATTAGCTTCCCTGCATCTTCTGTCATGATTCATGTAACTCTGTATTCCATGTATTATGAAAATTTTGGTAATGAAATGCATACAACCTCTTTTGCTATGATGTGTGTGGAATGCTTAAGTGATGATGTATTGTGTTGTCATGCTTTATCTCACATATAATGTACCCTATGTTGTATAGGGCATGCCACGGAGATCTACGAGGAGCACGGCACCCCTCTTGCTCACTGACTCGATGGACCAGACTCCTTCCCGCAGGGGTGGTCCTACGGGCCTGGGTTTTGGCTCAGATCAGCCTTTTGCTGGTCCTACTGGTGGTTTGCCACCTTATACACCCCGGTTCGCGAGCAGCACCAGGCATCCTTATCTACACAGCATGACCCATAGGCTGCTCCACCTCCTGACAGGTTTAAGCAAATGATGATGCTGATGTAGCAGCAGCATCAGTAGCTTCTTACGGTCTTATCAGCTCAGGGTGGGAGTGCGACTCCACCTCCGACATCTTCACGTCCTACTGAGCCATAGAGCCACCTGCTTAGTTTGAGGATGTGCCTCTGCCCACACCTGTTACGTACCCTATTGGAGATGTTGGTACTTGTGGCCTACTCAAGTGATTTCAGCTTTTGAGGCCTCCCACATTCACGGGTTCTCACAGACCCGAGGAGGCTGAGTTTTGGCTAGACCGCATCTCCAAGATGCTACTAATGCTGCACTGTACTAAGGCAGAGCAGGTCGAGTTGGCCACTTTCATGTTCAAGAGGGAGGCCAGCCTGTGGTGGGACAGTGTACAGTTGTCTGTCACAGTGGGCTATGTGGACATGGGGAGCATTTGAGTTCCGGTTCCACGAGAAGTATTACCCGCAGACCTACAGACACGAGTGGGAGGATGAGTTTTTACACCTCAGGTAGGGAGGCATGACTGTTACTGAGTACAAGCATCATTTTACAAAATTGGGCCGCTTTGTACCGACCATCCTTGTTGATGAGCAGATGCGGATACACAGATTTTCTGGGGGTTTGTGCCCTGATATACGGTCGAAGATGTGTTGTATCAGTATACCTTTTTACTCGAAGATGGTTAACATGTCTATGATGGTCGAGCAGGATGTTGATCGGCTGACACGTTCTCGTGGTACTATGGTTACGAGACCATGACCAGAGGTTCAGGGCAGGCCTTTCCTAGGCAAGAGGCCTCGTGCTGACTCGCCTCCTAGGATCGCAGTGCCAGTGGCTCTGATGAGGCGCCCTATTATGACCTATACGTACTGCAGGAAACAGGGTCATCCTGTTGGGAGTTGTTTCGCGTGGATGAAGGATAGTGGGTTCTCTCCACCATAGATGATTGGTCGTTCTCGCCCACAGGTTATATCGACTCCATCACTTCGGATGGCACCTACGCATCCGTCCTTCAGACCACCTGCACCTCGTTTCCGGCCGCCTCAACGGCCCATGGTACCTCAGCCTATCTGGCCGCAGCAAGTGCGTGTTCATGCGCTTATAGCAGAGGAACCAGATATTACACCTTCAGCCCCTATGGCCTTCGAGGTCACTGCACACGTTCAAGGTACTCCCGTCTTCTTATTGGTAGACACTGGGTCCACTACCTCTATGGTTTCATGCACGGCAGTCAGGCAACTGAGTTTAGTTACTTCTCCTACGAGTGGAGTAAGGGTTATCACTGCTACAGGGACTTCATCTGAGGTTACTCGTATGTGTGAGGGCTGCCCGATAGACTTGGGTGGCAGAGTGATACTAGTTGACCTGATCGTCATCCCCCTATTCCATGACGACATTATCTTCGGTATGGATTGGCTCACTGAGATGCGAGCCGAGATCGATTGCGCGACTAGGGTGGTGACAGCCTATGGACTTGATGGCACGACCTTTACTTTTCCAATTCAGGTCAGTCATGCTGCTCGGTTGCTTTGTTACGCTTCTTCGATTGAGGCTACTAATGTTTCGATGCTTGAGGATATGCCGGTACTTTAGGCTTTTACGGACGTTTTTGCACCAATTTCTGGGTTGCCACCTCGGCGCGAGATCGACTTCACCATTGATCTTACGCCCGGTGCGACACCCATCTCTTTACCGACGTATCGCATGCCTCCGTGTGAGATGGAGGAACTGCGGAAACAGATTGACGGGCTAGTAGAGAAGGGCTTTATACGACCTAGTGTGTCTCCCTGGGGAGCACTTGTACTGTTTGTGAAGAAGAAGGATGGCTCACTACAGTTGTGTATTGATTACCGTAGGTTGAACCAGGTCACCGTGAAGAACAAGTATCCTTTACCCAGGATAGATGATCTGTTTGATCAGTTGAAGGGGGTGAAGTACTTTTCGAAGATTGATCTGTAGTCAGGGTATCATCAGCTACACGTTAGAGGAGGACGTGCAGAAGACGACTTTCAAGACATGCTTTGGGCACTACGAGTTTCTAGTGATGTTGTTCGGTCTTACGAACGCACCGACCGTGTTCATGGACTTGATGAACCGGGTATTTTGGCCATTCTTATACTGATTCGTCATCGTCTTTATTGATGACATTCTGATATACTCTATGAGTCGGGAGGAGCACGAGGAGCACCTGAGAGCGGTGTTGGGTACATTGAAGAAGAACCGGTTGTTTACGCGGTATAAGAAGTGCGACTTCTGGTAAGAAGAAGTCAAGTTCCTAGGACATGTGGTATCCAAGGATGGGATAGCAGTGGACCTTGCTAAGGTAACCGCGGTTCAGGATTGGTAGCAGCCTGGCTCGGTTACCGAGCTGATAAGTTTCCTTAGTCTGACAGGGTATTATAGATGCTTCATTCGAGATTTCTTGAAGATTGTCAGGCCGTTGTCTCAGTTAACACGGAAGGACCTGAAGTTCGCCTGGAATGAGAAGGCAGAAGCAGATTTCAAGGAGCTGAAGGATAGGTTGACGTCCGCCCCTATGCTAGTATTGCCAGAGCAAGGGGTTAAATACACGATATACACTGATGCATCTCTCGTTGGTTTGGGTTGTATCCTTATGTAGAAGGACAGGGTGATTTCGTATGCCTCGAGACAATTAAGGAAGCACGAGGAGAATTACCCTACACATGACCTTGAGTTGGCAGCTGTCATCTTTGCATTGAAGCTCTAAAGACATTACCTCTACAGAGAGGAGTTCGAGCTTTTCTGCGACCACAAGAGCCTTAAGTATATATTCACGCAGCGAAACTTGAATATGAGGCAGCGCAGATGGATAGAAACCTTGAAGGACTTCAAGTTTGAGGTCTCCTACCATCCTGGCAAGGCCAACCTTGTGGCGGATGTGTTGAGCTGCAAGAAGGCTATTACATTTGTGACTCCGCTGATGATAGCAGAGTGGGATATGCTAGAGTTCATGCAGGACTTCGAGCAGAAACTCACTATGGAGGAGCCATTTGAGTGTGTCGTGCATGTTCGTGTGCGGCCACTTATTGATGATAGGATTATCAAAGCCCAGGAGGGTGACATGCAGTTATCTGAGCTTCGAGAGCAAGCTAGCGACGCCAAGGACTCCGAGTAGGGAGTTGGCACAGATGGGGGTCTACGATACCATGGCCGCTTATGTGTTCCTGATATTCATGACTTGTGACAGGAGCTCCTCAGGACTGCCCACAAATCGAAGCTTGCGATGCATCTTGGTAGCATGAAGATGTACCAGGACATGAGACAGTCTTATTGGTGGGATGGCATGAAGACCTACATAGCAGAGTATGTTTCTTATTGTTTGACGTGCCAGCAGGTCAAGGCAGAACATCACCGACCTCCTGGACTGCTTCAGCCCATGCCCATAGTTGAATGGAAGTGGGACTTCATTTCCATGGATTTCATATCGCGGCTACCGAAGACGAGGAAGGGACATGATTCCATTTGGGTGATTGCGGACCGGTTGACCAAATCGGCCCATTTTCTTCCTATCAGAGTCACAAACTCTGCAAACGAGCTGGCTACGCTGTACATCAGAGAGATTGTGCATCTTCATGGAGTTCCCCTAGAGATCTGGTCGGACAGAGACACTCGATTCACATCTATCTTCTGGACTCGTATCTAGGAAGCGATGGGTGTGAAGTTGAAGTTCAGTACGGCGTTTCATCCTCAGACTGATGGGCAGACTGTAAGTGTTATGGTCTCATGCTTCTTTGGTTGTCAAAGGTTGTCAAATTTTGATGTGTCAAAACATCTATCTGTGTCCTGTGCTTGTATGATGATTTATATGAATTCAAGACACTGCATAAATACTTCAAGAAGCTACATGTTGAAGTCTCAAGAAGCTACAATGTTGATGTTCAAGTCTTAAGAAACAACTCATGACTTCAAGACTAATAAGCAATGCATGAAGTAGTTGTTATGTTGATGAAGATCTCAAGTTTGAAGCTACAACAAGTTCAAGATCTCAAGCCTGATATGATTCAAACAATCTACATTCGTTGAATGGTTGAAGTTCAATGTCCATACGACATGATTCAGGTTTGAATGACCTTAGGTTGACCCTTTAAGTAGGTCACTTTGGATACATAAATCAAATATTTATTTTACATAAGTTTGGTCTATTCTACGACCAGTCCTAGCTCTTGTTCGACCAGTCCTGGCATTGGTTCGACTAGTCCAAGAAATTCCACGACAGTCCTAAGTAGTTGAAGATTTTTTCAGAATTTTTGGTACGCCCACGACCAGTCCTGGAGGTCCTTCGACCGGTCGTAGGTGTGGCTTCGACTCGTCCACGACCAGTCGTGGAGCTACGACTCAAAGTCCAGCAATGTAATCTATGGTCCTACGACCAGTTGTAAGGATCTACGACCAGTCGTAGGTGATCCACGACCAGTCGTAGGCTACTCACGACCAGTCGTGGAACGACTTTCAAAGATGCGCTTAATTTTTTAAAAATCTGTTAGAGCTACGACCAGTCGAAGATTTCTAAGACCAGTCGTAGGAACGATTTTTGCTTCTATAAATTGAACACGAAATTCAGAGTTTTCACACTTCAACTCTATTCAATTCAAGAATTTTCAAGTGATCACTCTGAGATAAGTCTGTGTTTATTTTAAGCTACATTGTGCTTATTTAATATTCCTTTTTGCTAGCTTATTTAATTTGATTTTGTTTCTTTATTCCAATCTTACTTGAAAAGAGGAATTATCTTATTCCTTCTTCTTGGAATCAAAATCAAATATAGCTATGCCCAACAAGTTAAATCTAAAATCTATTAGAATTTAGAACCTTATGAATGTGAGTATTAGAAATTGAAATTTGACATTCAATCATCTACTCCGATTGGTTCTCTGGGCTGCTAAGAAAAGGAGAAATCCAGTATTTTACAATTGTAAAATTTATTTACTTTTGGTTTTGTTTGAGGTTAAACCAGAAAAATCTCATTGTACTGGTTTTGTTTGAGGTTGAACCAAAAAAATCTCATTGTATTGGTTGTCTGAGGAAAACCAGAAAACTCAGAAAAGAGGGGTTTTTGAATTGTGTAAGCCCAAGTGAAAAAGACACAATTGTAAAGGTTTTTGGTGAACCTGTGAAAACCTATTTCATAGTGAACGCTAATATCCCCTGTGTGAGGATATTAGGAGTGGAGTAGCTTTCTGTGTGGCTGTTGAAAGACAGTTGGTGTACACACAGGCGAACCACTATAACTCTTTGCCTTGTGGATTGAATACTTGCTTAATTTTCATATCTTTTATCATTCGATTGTGTGGAATGTACAAGTGGATGTGAATGTTGTAACTATTTACATTTCAAGCAAGTGTGGGGCTTGTTGTAATAATTTAGATCTATACTTCTGCATTTAATTTCAATTCCTAGCTATTTCATTTACTTGTATTAAAATTGAGTCCTTGATCCAAAAGATGTTCTAGAAATAAGGTTGTCCTACCATAAGCCCTTGTTTATTATGGTGTAAGGTTGTCCTTAGAACTGAATTTGTATCAATCTCTCAATACTTATTTATCAAGGTGATTTATAATTTAGCATTGTGAATTGATTCATATTGTAAGGATATTGGTTTACTTTATTTCTGTTGATTTTATTTTAAATTTGGCATAGTCCTATTCACCCCCCCTCTAGGACATATAGCTTGGCCTTTTTCAAGTGGTATCAGAGCCTAATAGCTCATTCTTGTTGCTTTTTATTTGGATTTATTTCTGAGCTAACGATCTAAGCTATATAAAAAGATGTCAAATTTTGATAGCCTTTCGGATTACTAGGCCTCCACCCTTTGATGGTTCCAACTATGCCTATTGGAAAGCCGAATGAGGATCTTCCTCAAATCAATGGATGAAAGTGTGTGGCAAGCCATAGTGATGGTGAATGGAATCCTCCTATCATGGAAGTGGCTGGTGTTGATGGTTCAAAATCTATGAAAATTACACCGTATTACCAATGGACCACACTTGAAAAATGAGAGTAGTACTAATGCTAAAGCACTAAATGCAATCACTTGCACTATATCAGGATGAGTTCAAAAGAATCATATCTTGTGATCTTTGCAAAGCAAGCCTGGGATATTTTAGAAATGACACACGAAGGTACATCAATTGTCAAGAAATCTAAAGTCCAACTCCTCACAACTAAATTTGAAGAAATTCATATGGAGGAAAATGAAATGTTTATGGACTTTTACACTAGATTGAATGACATTGTAAACTCAATGTGGGGTCTTGGCGATAAGATCCCAGAAAGTAAAGTGTGTGCAAAAATACTATGCTCTCTTCTGAACGGTTCAATTCTAAGGTAACCGCAATCCAAGAACTTCGTGATACGGATAATATGAAGGTAGAAGAATTAGTTGGTTCTTTACAAACCTATGAATTAAGTTTTAAAGCTCCTAAAGGTAAATCTATTGCTTTGAAGTCATCTAAAAGTATTACTCAAGAAAATTCAGATTCAGAAAAGTCTGAAGATGATATGGCCCTTTTGGTGAAAAAGTTTTATAAGATTTTCAAAAGTAAGAAAAGAGTCGACTTTCAAAAGGCAAATGAAAAGAAACGTTCTAAACCTAAGTCTAAAACTTGGAAGTCATTGAAAGATAGTCAATGTTACAACTGTCAAGAATATGGGCATTTAGCAAACAAATGTCCTAAAAAGGACAGATCCAAAAGGAAGGGTATGTTGGCTACTTGGGATGAATCGTCTGATTCTGAAGCCTCTTCTGAATCAGAAAATTCAGAAACCGAAGTCGGGCGATGAACTTAAGGCCCTTATGACTCTAGCAGTTTACTTTTTCAGATCACGATGATTCAACAAGTGAAGAAAATTTGGATAGTGATCATGAAAATGATGAAGATCTTCAAGATGCTTACAATGCCTTATATAAGGAAAGTTGTAAAATTGCTGTCAAACTTAAACTTCAAAAAGAAAAGTTTTTTAAACTTAAAGAATGTTTTGAAACCCTTGTTTTAGAAAAATCTCAAATTTGATTGTTTTGAAAAATCAAAGTGTGATCTAGAATTCAAAACCTCCCTAATTGAAAATTTGAAATCTGAAAATGAGAAACTTAAAAATGAAGTATCTTCTCTTCTGAGTTTGAAGGACACATGGAGATATGCCCAAGGTGATCCAAAATTAGAAAAATTATTATCCGGATCAAGAAAATGTGGCGATCGATCCGGGTTGGGCTATGATAAAATCACATCTCCTAAACAGAAGAATACTCGTTCCAATTTTGTGAAAGGAGAGACTTCTAACTCAAAAGGAAAAGGTACTAGTCAAGTTTTTTCTAAAAATACAAAAACTTTTCAAAAACACAAAAGCAGCTATATAAATTTCAAAAATCAGATTCGAAACCCACTAGCTGAAAAAATTGTTGATTTACTTAAGGAGCTATTAAAATCTAACTCAGTAGGTCACTCTTACAACTATAAACAAAAGAAGACCAATTATTCTCCTAAACCCAAAACAGTACTGAAATGGGTTCCTAAGGTTGCCTGTTTGGTTGCTCACACTGCTTTCAAAGCTACAAGCCATTCGAAATGGTACTTAGACAGTGGATGCTCCAGACATATGACAGGCGACAAAGCACTATTCACCGATCTTAAAGATATGACTGATGGGTCAGTCACATTTGGTGATGGTAGCAACTGCAAGATAATTGGCAAAGGTACGGTTCAACTCTATAACCTTCCCTTATTTAAAAATGTTTTATATGTTGAGGGTTTAAAACACAACCTGTTGAGCATATCTCAAATATGCGATAACAACCATAATGTTAAATTTTCTAATCAAGGTTGTGAAATTATAAATGAAAAGGGTTCTGTAATATTAACTGGTCGCAGAACTTCTGAAAACTGCTATATAGTAAGCAATGGTAGCTCATCTGAACAAACGTGCTACATGGTCCATACCGATGAGACAGAATTATGGCATAAACGCCTTGGACATGTACACTACCGAAATTTATACAGATTGAGCAAAAGTGAACTAATTAGAGGACTACCTAAGATGCAAAAAGTAGACAAGATTTGTGGTGAATGCCAGTATGGTAAACAAACTAGGAGCTCTCACAAAAAGGTGAACTCCAATATCACCACAAGATCACTGAAGTGCTCCACATGGATCTTATAGGACCAACAAGAACGGAAAGTCGAGGTGGCAAAAAGTACATCTTAGTTATTGTAGATGATTACACAAGATACACTTGGGTTTCATTCTTGAGAGATAAATCAGAAACCCTTGATGAAGTGAAAAAGATTATAAAAGCGGATTCAAACCGAAAAATGTTCTCAAGTCAAAGACAAGATCCGTAGTGATCATGGATCGAATTCGAAAACAATGGCGGTTTGAGAAATTTTGTAGCGATCAGGGAATATCGCATGAATTCTCTCGCACCTAAAACTCCTCAACAAAATGGAATTGTCGAGAGGAAGAATAGAGTGCTTCAAGAAATGGGAAATGTTATGTTAAATAGCATGAAGCTCCCTAGGAATCTCGGTGAAGCGATGAGAATACTGACTGCTACATTATTAACCGTGTTTATATTTGTAAATCTAATAATAAAACGGCTTATGAAATGTGGTTTGAGAAAAAGCATTCATCAAATACTTTCGAGTTTTTGGCAACAAGTGCTATATTTTGCGTGACCGTGAAAATTTGGGAAAGTTCGACACTAAAAGTGATGAAGGGATCTTTTTAGGATATTCTTTAAAGCATGTCGTGCATATCGTGTTCAACAACAACGGGACCGGTGTGATTCAAGAGTCAATAAATGTTGTGATTGACGATCTTTTGAATACACTGTCCCTAGTTCGAATAATGATGAAGTTCTTATACTTGAAAAACAAGAAATTTCATCAAGTGAAACTAATCGAGAATTAAAATTTGTTAAAGATCATCCAACTTCTCAAATACTTGGAAACCCTCTCTTTGGTGTGCGCACTCGTAGACAATTAGAGGACATATGTAACTATATATGCTTTACATCCCAGATTGAACCGGTTAACGTAAAAGAAGCACTTTCGGATGGTGGATTCTTGCGATGCAAGAAGAACTTAATAGTTTGTCAGAAATGATGTCTGGCACCTTGTTCCTAGACCTAAAGATAAACATATTATTGGAACAAAATGGATTTTCAAAAACAAATCTGATGAACTTGGAAATATTATTCGAAATAAAGCAAGACTAGTTGTACAGGGGTATACACAAATTGAAGGTATTGACTATAATGAAACATTTGCTCCTGTAGCTCGTCTTGAATCAATCAGACTTTTTATCTCCATTGCATGTTTTAGGAAGATTAAAATTTACCAAATGGATGTAAAGAGTGCCTTTCTGAATGGTGATTTACATGAAGAGGTATATGTTGAACAACCTACAGGGTTTGAAGATCCTAAATTTACTGATCATGTGTATCGTCTTAAGAAGGCTCTCTATGGTCTGAAACAAGCTCCCAGAGCATGGTACGAAAAACTGACTAAGTTTTTACTGAGTCATAATTTTCAGATGGGGTGTGTTGATAAGATGCTCTTTGTTAAGAAACATAACGATGATATTCTAATGGTTCAAATATATGTTGACGATATTATTTATGGATCAACCTGTACTAACATGACTGTTGAGTTTGCAGATTTGATGAAGTCTAAATTCGAAATGAGCATGGTTGGAGAATTAAACTATTTTCTAGGGTTGCAAGTAAAACAACAACCTGATGGAATTTTTATCTCTCAAACCAAATATGCTCAGAGTTTAATTAAGAAATTTGGATTTGAGAAAGGTAAAAATTTTGATACTCCTATGAGTACAACTTTGAGACTCTCAAAAGACTCTACAGGTAATGATGTGGATCCTAAATTATATCGTAGTTTGATTGGTAGTTTGCTTTATCTGACTGCTAGTAGACCAGATATTGCTTTGAGTGTTGGTATTTGTGCTCGTTATCAATCAAATCCTAAAGAATCTCACTTTAGCTTCTTTGTTAAATGGATTATGCGATATGTCGCAAGTTCTACTAAGCGGGTCTCTGGTATCCACATGAGACTAATGTTCAATTAGCTGCATGCAGATCTTGTTGAAATTTGGAAACATTGATGATAGGAAATCAACCGGTGGTGGTTGTTTCTACATTGGAAATTGTCTTGTTTCTTGGTTTAGCAAGAAGCAAAGTTCTATATCGCTATCAACGGTGAAAGAGGTGAATACATTCTTCTTTGGAAATGCATGTACTCAACTTGTTTGGATGAAACGAATGTTAGCGATTATGGAATCACTCGAGGATTCTATGATTTTATTTTGTGATAATTCGGTGCAATAAATATCTCTAAAAATCCATTCGGCATTCACGTACTAAGCATATTGACATTAGATTTCATTACATTCGTGAATTAGTGGAAGAAAAATTAATATATTTGGATTACATTCCAACCGAGACTCAACTTGCGAGACATTTTCACTAAACCACTCGACAAAAGCAGGTTTAATAAATTAAAATTTGATCTCGGTATGTGCAATTTAAATTGAATTTACATGATTTGGTGTATCATAATGTACATAAATATGATGTTTTATTTGCTTGAATTTGAAAATTATTTAAAAATTTTTGCAAATTTTGAGTCGTACTCGACCAGTCGTGAGTGTACACGGCCGGTCGGTCGCTGCTACGACCGGTTAACACTTACACGACCAGTCGTGAAACTCAGGATTTCACTTTATTTTGGAGATTTTGACTCTTCTTCTTCATTTCTTTTTACTCTCCAACGGTTCTAGCTACGACCGATCGAACCCACCTTCATAGTACTTCAAGGTTAGTGGTTCTTTTGCATTTTTTTTAGATTCTTGCTATCAGTGTTTCAAATCTCATTCTTGTGGAATCTATTTGGTCGTTTCATTGCAAGTTTGGGGTTTTATCTTGAAAAATCTATTTTATTTAAACCCCATTTCTTCCAACTTGTTGTTTCCTTGAAATCCTTCTGTGAAAATGGATGCTAGAGGTAAAAGAAAACTACTCGAGGTCCATCTTCTTCTAGATCAACTTCTATTGTACAACGTCATCTTCGCTCTCCGAAAATGATCCTTCTAATGCTCGGGATTTGCGTATGCGCAATGTTATTGTTGAGCGTCCCTGTTAATATTAATCACATTGCTTCATTTGGTATCCTTCCTCTGTTGGAATGTGGGATGGGATAACATCTTACATTGGGGTGGAGTACGCATACCAGTCCATTGCCCAATCCATGTTTGCATGTATCTGTGATTTTTCTTTTGAGGATTTAACTTTTAAAGTTGATACTAAAGAAGGATTGTTTTTAGTGGATCGACATTTGATTGCTGACATTATGGAAATACCTGTCAATGATGAGAGCATTCCATTCATATTTTACATGACATGATCTCTCTAATCCGAACGAAAAATGCTTACTAGAGATTTATGTAATTTGGATGTTCATTGGACTCATAAAGGTCATGTACTTCCCTCAAGGTATTTGTTACCCAGACATAGAGTACTTTATAGGATATTCATCTCAAATCTTTATCCACGTTCTGGTAATAAAACCGAACTCACTGCTTTCATGGTTCGTGTTTTGCATTCTGTAGTCTCTGGTGCAAAAATATGTCTACCTTCTTTAATTTGTCATTCCATTATTTTGTCTCATCACCATCCTGGACATAGTGATATACCCTTTGGTTATTTATTGACTATGCTGGCAAATCATATGCTCGTAGCTATGCCTACTAGAGAAAAACCCATCCATCATCTCCCTTTTAATAATTCCAATCTTAACAAGATGAATTTAGAATTGGCTGATGGCCAAGTGGATGCTGGTAGCAGTGGTGCTGAAGCAGGAAATGCTCAAGCTAGTGATCTTCCTGAAGACGTGAATATGGATGATTTATTTGAAGAACTTGAATCAGACTCGGCTGATGATCCTGATTTTCAGCCTTCTGATTTTGATGAAAGATTGAATTCCCTTCAAGAGCAGGTGGCTCATATTCGTGTTACCCAAGACACGCAATTTTCATATTTACGCAAATATATGAGGCGGATTGCTAAGGGTTTACATAAAATTGATCCATCTAATCCTAAACCCTCTTCTGGTTCTGACTAAATTTTTGATGTGTTTGTAATATTTTTTTTTACTGAACTTTTCGTGCTTACTGACTTTTTGAATTATGCACTATGCTCTCTTGAATCAACTCCTATTTTCTTTATTATTGATGCTCTTCTTCCTTTATCATTTTGTGTCAAAAAGGAGGAGAAGTTTTGGAGGCTTTTGATCTATTTGAATTAATCTTTATGATGTGCTCCTATTACTCAGGCTATTACTCAGGGGGAGTTAAGCTTCTTAGGGGTAGTTATGGGAGAATGATGCTAGTTATTACTTATCATATCTATATAACTGTGCATGCTTCTCTATTGTGAACCTGTTGTGTTTGTACTTCTCTTATGTCTATTGGAAGTATTATTACTTGGGTGTTTTGTCACAAATTTGACAAAGGGGGAGATTGTAAGTGTTATGGTCTCATGCTTCTTTGGTTGTCAAAGGTTGTCAAATTTTGATGTGTCAAAACATCTATCTGTGTCCTGTGCTTGTATGATGATTTATATGAATTCAAGACACTGCATAAATACTTCAAAAAGCTACATGTTGAAGTCTCAAGAAGCTACAACGTTGATGTTTAAGTCTTAAGAAACAACTCATGACTTCAAGACTAATAAGCAATGCATGAAGTAGTTGTTATGTTGATGAAGATCTCAAGTTTGAAGCTACAACAAGTTCAAGATCTCAAGCTTGATATGATTCAAACAATCTACATTCGTTGAATGGTTGAAGTTCAATGTCCATACGACATGATTCAGGTTTGAATGATCTTAGGTTGACCCTTTAAGTAGGTCACTTTGGATACATAAATCAAATATTTATTTTACATAAGTTTGGTCTATTCTACGACCAGTCCTAGCTCTTGTTCGACCAGTCCTGGCATTGGTTCGACTAGTCCAAGAAATTCCACGACAGTCCTAAGTAGTTGAAGATTTTTTCGGAATTTTTGGTACGCCCACGACCAGTCCTGGAGGTCCTTCGACCGGTCGTAGGTGTGGCTTCGACTCGTCCACGACCAGTCGTGGAGCTACGACTCAAAGTCCAGCAACGTAATCTATGGTCCTATGACCAGTTGTAAGGATCTACGACCAGTCGTAGGTGATCCACGACCAGTCGTAGGCTACTCACGACCAGTCGTGGAACGACTTTCAAAGATGCGCTTAATTTTTTAAAAATCTGTTAGAGCTACGACCAGTCGAAGATTTCTAAGACCAGTCGTAGGAACGATTTTTGCTTCTATAAATTGAACACGAAATTCAGAGTTTTCACACTTCAACTCTATTCAATTCAAGAATTTTCAAGTGATCACTCGAGATAAGTTTGTGTTTATTTTAAGCTACATTGTGCTTATTTAATATTCCTTTTTGCTAGCTTATTTAATTTGATTTTGTTTCTTTATTCCAATCTTACTTGAAAAGAGGAATTATCTTATTCCTTCTTCTTGGAATCAAAATCAAATATAGCTACGCCCAACAAGTTAAATCTAAAATCTATTAGAATTTAAACCTTATGAATGTGAGTATTAGAAATTGAACTTTGACATTCAATCATCTACTCCGATTGGTTCTACCTAGGGTACGCTAAGAAAAGGAGAAATCCGGGTATTTTACAATTCTGTAAAATTTATTTACTTTTGGTTTTATTTGAGGTTAAACTAGAAAAATCTCATTGTACTGGTTTTGTTTGAGGTTGAACCAGAAAAATCTCATTGTATTGGTTGTCGAGGAAAACCAGAAAACTCAGAAAAAGAGGGTTTTTGAATTGTGTAAGCCCAAGTGAAAAAGACACAATTGTAAAGGTTTTTGGTGAACTGTGAAAACCTATTTCATAGTGAACGCTAATATCCCCTGTGTGAGGATATTAGGAGTGGAGTAACTTTCGTGTGGTTTGTTGAAAGACGGTTGGTACACACAAAGAACCACTATAACTCTTTACCTTGTGGATTGAATGCTTGCTTAATTTTCATATCTTTTATCATTCGATTGTGTGGAATGTACAAGTGGATGTGAATGTTGTAACTATTTACATTTCAAGCAAGTGTGGGGATTGTTGTAATAATTTAGATCTATACTTCTGCATTTAATTTCAATTCCTAGCTATTTCATTTACTTATATTAAAATTGAGTCCTTGATGTAAAAGATGTTCTAGAAATAAGGTTGTCCTACCATAAGCCCTTGTTTATTATGGTGTAAGGTTGTCCTTAGAACTGAATTTGTATCAATCTCTCAATACTTATTTAACAAGGTGATTTATAATTTAGCATTGTGAATTGATTCATATTGTAAGGATATTGGTTTACTTTATTTCTGTTGATTTTATTTTAAATTTGGCATAGTCCTATTCACCCCCCCTCTAGGACATATAGCTTGGCCTTTTTCACAGACAGAGCGGGTGAATCAGATTCTGGAGGATATGTTGCGAGCATATGTGTTGGACTTCAAGGACAGTTGGGATAACTGTCTTCCTTACATAGAGTTCGCCTACAACAATAGCTTCCAGGTGAGTATTGGTATGGGCCATATGAGGCCCTGTATGGTCGTCCTTACAGAGCACCGCATTGTTGGGCTGAGGTTGGCGAGCGTAATCTGATTGACCCAGAGTTGGTACAGGTGACCTGAGAGAAGATCGACATTATCAGGCGTCGACTTCTTACAGTGCAGAGCAGGCAGAAGAGTTATACCGATACGAGGCGACGACCGCTTGAGTTCGAGGTCGGAGATCATGTATTCCTTCGAGTTTTCCCTATAAAGGGAGTCCTTTGGTTTGGGAAGAAGGGGAAGCTCACACCGAGGTTCATCGGTCCATTTCAAATCCTTGATCGAGTGGGTGCTGTGGCATATAGTCTCGCTTTGCCCACACCACTTGCAGCTGTAAACAACATATTTCATGTATCTATGCTGAAGAAGTACGTTTCTGATCCTTCACACATTATCAGATGGGAGTAGGTAAAGTTGAGCGAGGATGCTATATATGAGCTGCACCCGACACGTATCCTAGACAGGAAGGAGCAGGTACTATGTAGCAAGGTGATTCCACTCGTGAAGGTACTGTGGACACATCATACAAAGGAGGAGGCTACATGAGAGACAGAAGCCGAGATCCGAAAGAACTACCCTCTGCTCCTCGAGGAGTATGAAAAGGTACAAATTTCAAGGATGAAATTTTTGTTTAAGGGGGGTAGATTGTAATGATTCGAAAAATTCCGTACAATGGCCGAGTACCACCTCGACTAGAAATCACTTAGGATTAAATCCTTTAGAAATTTGACAAAGTTAACTAAGTGCTAAACTAGATTAGCCATGAAATCCATTTGAATCGCTTTAAATACGATCTGCAAGACCCAAAACTTATAAAATCATTGACGATAGGTTATCCTAAAATCTAGGACCAAACTCATTACCCGACTACTCTCGGGAGCACATCGAAACTCCATATCTGGTCTGGACCGCACATCGGGAGTCCGAATAATACGAAGTTAAGGACTTAGGACCGCCTCGTTGGGCTTGACAACCATCTCGGAAATCAAATCCAGATAGTGTCCCACAGCTATTCGCTTGAGTCCGAAGCGAAAGAGTATGAGAACACTTGTTTTCTTTACAAAACAAATATCTCAAATAGTAATCTGAGACTTGTTACCTGCGGATATTTTGTAAGGAACCAGACCGTCAGAATCTGACCCAATTACACCCTCGGATTAGGAAATATTTCATAAACATATCCATGTACTTGGAATTTCAGATCGGGTTTCACTGACCGTTGAACTGAAACTGGTCCACCACACGTGATCTGGGAATCCGACTAAAACAAAAACTTAACTCCACTTGGATCTAAGGTCTATGAGTTTAAGTCCGACCTTTGGCTCAAGGAGGCCCACCAGAAGTCCTCCTTTGAGCTGAAACTGTGTCGCTTTAGTTATAACCTAAGTATACCTTGTCCACAAGTCTATTTTAGTGTGTTTTAGGCTATATAAGGACCTTAGAACCCTCTCTCTCATAGCTAAATGAATTTGAGAGAAACCCTAGAGAGAGAAGAGAGAAAAGAGAGATAAAGTTTGAGAGAAGTGGAAGAAACTCCCTGCTGCTATTTCCTGCAGCTACCCAAGCTCCACCACTCCATTCTTGTTGAGTTCCTGGCGAATCCGACTTCGTTTCTAGGTAAGAAACTCTAAGCCTAATCTGTTTTGGAGTTGTGGAAGTTGTAAGTTATGAAATAGCTAACCTATTTATTCTATAGGTTACCAAACTACCGAATACAGAAGCTTAGCAAACCTATCGTATTCATTACGATTTTACGGAAAGAGGTGAGGACTTTAGGTGTATAGGTTACGATTTTCAACGCTTTCAATGTCAGATAATGATAGATTCATAATCTACATGCAATTGCACATGTACAAAGAGCTGTCTGTTTTCTGTTTCGATTAAAGACGTAGAATATGGAATTTTACATATTCTAGGTATTTGTAGAAAGTACCGTATATGTATAAATTTTAGAAATGTGTTTGCCATGATTATTTGTTGTAGGTATATATTATATATGGATAAAATACTTGTTTGGCGAAAGGACTCGCCTAAATACATGTTTTGCTAATATACACTATGTATGTAGAAATAGTGTATTCTAGAAAGTACCATATACGTATAAATTTTGGAGATGTGTTTGCCATGATTATTTGCTATATGAATATATTATATATGCGTAAAATACTTGCTTGGCGAAAGGACTCGCCCTAATACATGTTTTGCTAATATACACTATGTATGTTGAAATAGTGTATTCTAAGTGTTTGTGAAAATGCTTGTGAGAGTAAGTGTTTGGATGATGGTGCCTTAGGTAGGTGTTGAGATGGAATTCTCAACTACCTTAGAGACGTGTATGATTTTCTCCATGTTGGTTGTTTATTTTAACCGCTTACTGATGAAATATGTGTGTTTGTATTCCTGTTTATATAGTGCTTTATAACATACTTTATAACATGTTTTTTAACATGCTTTATGACATGCTTGTTAACTTGCTTGAATTACTTTGTTTAATATGCTTTACTCTACATGCTCTAAATAAGGATTGATTGAGTTTGGGACTATGTTTATAGTCCAGACAATCGGTACCAGACTTGAGATCGTGGTTGAGATTCATTTCACCACGTAAGATGCGTTTGACGAACCCGAGTCGTACTTCAGTTGGCGACAGTGGTTAGGCCACGCGAAGTGCTTATACACTTCATGTCGTTCACTTGATTGTGCGCTCGAGCTAGTCGGGCTCGTCAAGTAACCCAATATGTCTAATGTATGTTCACCGTGTTTGGACGCTACTACTTCAACCTAGGGTACCAAACTTACCAGTGGAAATCCCGTTAACCATGGTATCTCGATCCGCTAAGACTCATGAGCCAGGCATGGTGGTATGGGACACTGTGGTCGAGCTGTCGGCCTATGCTGGAGCCACATGCCTCCCCGTAGTGACCAGTGAGCAACTAGACTCGTGAGCCGATTATGGTGGTATGGGACACTATATTCGTGCTGTTGGCCTACATTGATAAGGTGATGGGGGAGTGGTGTAACCTTTATGCGTAACAGCCCTGGCAGCCCTGTGTAGTGACCTCGAGCATACTCTGAATTTGCGGTGAGGCGGCGAGTTTTGTCGCGGTGTATAGAGTATGAACTAGGCCTATATCTGTATAGTGATGAATCGTTAAAGAGGTGATGGGGGAGTGGTATAACCATTGTGTGTAACAGCCCTGGCAGCCACTGCAGCGACCTAGAAACACATTATCGTATGAGATTAACTAGGACTGACGACCCTAGAATGGATCATGTTTGGGAATGATACAAGGGAGGTACCTTAGTTTTCCAATACTGCTGTTTAAAATGGACTAATAACAACTCGGTAATCATGCTCATCATGCATTGCATGTGCCTGGAAGATGTGGAGCACTGAGGAATGCAAGCATGCCGCGAACGTAAGATGGTGTCGCATGAGGGAGTGTGTGGTGAGGGCATACATCATGACTGCATTCATACTTGCATTAATAAGAGTAGTTAGAAGTGTTTGTTTATATTGCTTTATCATTACTGCTTGACTGAGTTGATAACATGTTAACCTATGCTTTATTATTCCACTGAGTTAGGTACTCACTCCCACGTTACGGGACGGTGTCGTACACACCAACCAGACTCTGTCTCAGGTGTAGATGAGATGACAACTGAGGAGGCTGAACCGGACTACGACGAGGACCAGGATGAGTTCTCATTTATGCAGTATTCTGGTGGCTTCGACTAGACTGCCAGGATCGACGAGACTTGTAGGGATTACTCCTTAGTTGTACTTTTGACATTTTGTTCTTAAAACAGATATATGTATATGGTGACTCTGATGGGTTCATACTCTGGAGATTGAGATAGTTTTGTTTCTTTTACATACATATATATACAGTTTCAATCTTCCGCTTGCCTTTATACAATTGATCTGGAGTATGAATTACTGTTCTGGTATAATCTCACTCATGTTTATTACTCTAACACAGACAACATTTAATCATCATTATCTATGTTGCATAAGTGATGTTTTGGAACTCGAGAGTTGAGTTGCTACTCGACCCTCGAATTTCAGGGCGTTACAAATAGTCAAAGCAGAATTAACAAAGTAATTCAAACATGTTAATATGCATGTTATAAAACACAATATAAACATGAAATACAACACATACATTTCATAAGTAAGCGATTAACTTTTACAACTTACATGAAGGAAATCATACACATCACTAAGGTAGTTGAGAATCCTATCTCAACACTTACCTAAAGCACAATCATCCAAGTACTTACTCATACAAGCATTTTCACAAACACTTAGAATACACTTATTAACATACATAACGTATATTAGCCAAAACATGTATTAGGGCGAATTCTTTCACCGAGTAAGTATTACACTTATATATAGCATGTTCATATAGTAATTTATCGTGGCAAACACACTTTCAAAATTTATACGTATACGATATTTTCTACAAATATACAGAATACATTATACGCCATAATTTGCATACTTAACCGAATCGAAAAACAAACATCGCATTTTGCATGTACAATAACACCCAGATCACGAATCTATCATTATCTGACATTGAAAGCTTTGAAAACCTTAACCTATACATCTAAATTCCGCACCTTACGCCGTAGAAGTGTAACAAATTTAATAGAAACTCTATGCTTTCGTCAACATCGATATGATGACCTATAACACAAGGTAAGTCAGTTACTTCGCTACTTGTACCAATAGAAACCTAAAATAGGTTAGGGTTAGGGTTTTCTTACCTAGAAATGAACCCGGAATCGCTGGAAAAATGAATAGATCATGATTGTTAAGCACCTAGGATAGTAGGGTAGAGTATCAGGAAGAATCTCCCACTCTTAACACACTTTCTCTCTCTTTTCTCTTTTCTCTCTCCTAGGTTTTCTCAAATTCGTATGGGATGAGAGAGTGAGGGTTTAAGGTCCTTATATAGGCTTAAAACTCACTAAAGTAGACTCAGGGTCATGGTATACCTAAGTTATAGCTAAAGTGAGGTTGTTCCGTCTCAACGGAGCACTTCTGGAGCCCCCCCTTGAGCCAAAGGTTGGACTTAAGCTCACCGACCTTGGATCTAGGTTGAGTTAAGTTTTCGTTCCAGTCGGGTTCCTAGATCACACGTGGTGGACCAGTTTCAGTTCAACGGTCACTGAAACTCGATCAGGATCACAAGTACACCGGCCTGTGTAGGAAATTCCTCCTGATCCGAGGGTGTATTTGGGTTAGATTCTGATGGTCTGATTGCTTACATTTGGCCCGCAAGCGACAAGTCTAAGATTACTTAAATTAGATTTAATTTCTAAAGAAAATTATGTTTTCTCACACTCCTCGCTCCGGGCTCAAGCAAATAGCCCCAGGACACTATTTGGATTTGATTTCTGAGATGGTTGTCAAGCCCAGCAAGGTGGTCCTAATCGTTTAGCTTCGCGTTAATCGAACTTTCGACGTACGGTCTAGGTCCGATGCGGAGTTTCGTGATGCTCCCCAGAGCAACTGGGTAATGAGATTGATCCTAGATTATAGGATAGCATAGCGTCAACGATTCCACAAGTTTTGAGTCTTGCAGATCATGTTTAAAGTGATTCAAGCTAATTCTACTGAGCATTCAGTTTAATACTTAACTAAATTATGCCCTAATCACGAAAGAATATGATCCTAAGGTAGTTCTATGCCCCTTTCTAGCGCTTTTAGGTAGTATATCATTTTAATTATTTTTCTAGTATTTTTTCATCATGTCTACTTCATCTCTACCAAATTTCATTAGATTTTGTGTTGTAGAAAAATTCTAAAAATTTTAAAAGCGGTAGTTGTCCAAACTAATACTTTCTAGACAGTTGTCACAACGACCTATATTTAACTATATTAAAATTTTTATTATATTTTTTTATTATTTTTATATAAATTTAGACTTATTAAGCTTCAATCTGGTTTTTGAATCACCTAAATCGAAGTTATAACGATGGAGATATGATTTTTTAAAGTTAGACGAATAGTGCAGAATTTTTCTGTCGAAAACTTGTAACATCCCAGATTTTTGCCAACCTGGAATTAGATGTCCTTAGGCAAAGGGTCACTCCTGACACCTTATTAACTTGTCAGAACTCAATCCCATAGTCTAACATCGCTTCTTAACCCATTTTCTTCACAAATCCCACCCTTCACCACCTTGTTCTTTCAATTATTCCAAGTACTTTCACCCTAGACACTATTTTAAACTAGCTAAGTATTATAGCTTGGATCACCTTTTGTACAAACTACAAAGGCCTAGGTACCACCTCAGACAGAAATCTTATAGGACTAAATCCTTTAGAAATTTGACAATGTTAACTAAGTGTTAAACTAGATTAGCTACGAAATACACTTGATCCACTTTAAATACGATCTGTAAGACCCAAAACTTATAGAATCATTGACGCTAGATTACCCAAAAATCTGGGATCAATCTCATTACCCGACTGCTCTCGGGAGCATCTCGAAACTCCGTTTAAGATCTGGACCGCATGTCGGAAGTCTGATTAACACGAAGTTAAGGAATTAGGACCGCCTTACTGGGCTTGACAATCATCTCGAAAATCAAATCCAGATAGTGTCCCAGCACTATTCGCGAGCTTGGAGCGGGGAGTGTGAGAAATGTGAAAATAATTCTAAATTAAATTTAAAATAGTGAAATCTGAGACTTGTCGCTTGCGGATCAATATTAAGCAACCAGACCGTCAGAATCAGGCCAAATTACACCCTCGGATCAGGGATATTTCCCCAAACATATCCATGTACTCGGAATCTCCGATCGAGATCCACTGACCATTGAATTGAAACTGGTCTGCCACGCGTGATCTGGAATCCCGACTGAAATGAAAACTTAGTCATACCTAGATCCTGTGTTGGTGAGCTTAAGTCCGACCTTTGGCTCAAGGGGGCCGCCAGAAGTCCTCCGTTGAGCTGAAACTGGGTTGCTTTGGTTATAACCTAGGTATACCTTGACCATAAGTCTATTCTAGAATATTTTTAGGCTATATAAGGACCTTAGAACCCTCTCTCTCCCAGCTATATGAATTTGAGAGAAACCCTAGAGAGAGAAGAGAGAAAAGAGAGAGAAAGAGTGTGAGAAGTGGGAGAAACTCCCTGCTACTATCCCCTGCCACTACACAAGCTGCACCACTCCATTCTCGTCGCTTTCCCGGCGATACCGACTTTGTTTCTAAGTAAGAAACCCTAACCCTAATCTGTTTTGGAGTTGTAAAGGTTGTAGGTTATGAAATAGCTAACCTATTTCATTCTATAGGTTACCAAACTGTCGAATACGGAAGCTTAGCAAACCTATCGTATTCGTTACGATTCTACAGTAAAAGGCGAGGACTTTAGGTGTATAGGTTATTATTTTCAACGCTTTCAATGTCAGATAATGATAGATTCATGATCTGCATCCAATTGCACATGTACAAAGTGCTGTCTATTTTCTGTTTCGATTAAAGATGTAGAATATGAAATTTTACATATTCTAGGTATTTGTAGAAAGTACCGTTTACGTATAAATTTTTGAAATATATTTTCCATGATTATTTGTTGGATGAACATATTATATATGTGTAAAATACTTATTTGGCGAAAGGACTCGTCCTAATACATGTTTTGCTAATATACACTATGTATGTTGAAATAGTGTATTCTAAGTGTTTGTGAAAATGACTGAATGAGTATAGAATTCTCATTCGTGCTCGCCATAACTAATTGTCATGGATATATGATTGTTGCATTAGCGATACCCCTTTGGCGAAAGGATTTGCCCTAAATCACGCCATGGCCAATATACACTATATATGCTAAAACGTGTAGCCCAAGTGTTTGTGGAAATGACTGAATGAACATGGAACTTGGATTCCTGCTTTCCATGACTATCCGTCGTGGGTGCACGCGTGTTATAATTAGGGCAACTCCCTAGTGAAAGGATTTGGCCTTATACCTATGTGATCAACATACGTCATGTATGTTGATGTATGTAATTTAAAGTGTTTGTTGAAATGTCTGAATGAGTAGTAGTTAGTAAATTGTAATGTATAAGGGTGTTGAGATAGGATTCTCAACTACCTTAGTGATGTGTATGATTGACTTCATATAAGTTATTTAGTTTAATTGCTTACTGTTTTATGAAACGTATGTGTTTGGATTTCCTGTTTACATTGTATTTTATAACATGCTTGTTAATATGTTTGAATTACTTGTTTATTTAATTCTGCTCTGATTACTTCACATGTTTAAGTTGTATTCCATAAATCCGTGAAGGGTGATGGGGGAGTGGTGCAACGTTTCCGTGCAACAGCCCTGGCAGCCCTAAGCGGACAATATTGGATATTTGATTGTATGATTTGAAATCTTGATCCATTACTGCTTTAACTGTTCTGTAATTGAATGTGATTGGGACTATGATTATAGTCCAGACAATCGGTAACAGGCTTAAGTTCGTGGTTGAGATTCATTTGCCACGTGAGATATGTTTGACGAACCCGAGTCGTACTTCGGTTGGAGATAGTGGCTGGCCACACGAAGTGCTATGCGCTTCATATCGTTCAATTTGTTGTGCGCTCGAGCTAACCGAGCTCGTCAAGTAACCCGATCTGTCTAATGTATGTTCACCATGTTTGGATGCTATTGCTTGAACCTAGGGTACCAAACTTACCAGTGGAATCCCATTAACCATGGTACCTCGATCCGCTAAGACTCATGAGCTGGGCATGGTGGTATGGGACACTATGGTCGAGCTGTCGGCCTACACTGGGGCCACATGCCTCCCCGTAGTGACCAGTGAGCAACTAGACTCGTGAGCTGATTATGGTGGTATGAGACACTATATTCGTACTGTCGGCCTACATTGATAAGGTGATGGAGGAGTGGTGTAACCATTATGTGTAAAGCCCTGGCAGCCCTTTGTAGTAACCCCGAGCATACTCTGAATTTGCGGTGAGGCAACGAGTTTTGTCGCGGTGTATAGAGTATGAACTAGGCCTGTATCTGTATAGTGACGAATCGTTAAAGAGGTGATGGGGGAGTGGTATAACTATTGTGTGTAACAGCCCTGACAGCCTCTGCAGCGACCTAGAAACACATTATCGTATGAGATTAACTAGGACTGACGACCCTAGAATAGATCATGTTTGGGAATGATTCAAGGAAGGTACCTTAGTTTTCCAATACTGCCGTTTTAAATGAACTAATAACAACTCAGTAATCATGCTCATCATGCATTGCATGTGCTTGGAAGATGTGGAGCACTGAGGAATGCAAGCATGCTGTGAACGTAAGATGGTGTCGCACGAGGGAGGGTGTGGTGAGGGCATTCATCATGACTGCATTCATACTTGCATTAATAAGAGTAGTTAGGAGAGTTTGATTATACTGCTTTATCATTACTGCTTGACTGCATTGATAACATGTTAACCTATGATTTATTGTTCCACTGAGTTAGCTACTCACTCCCACATTACGGGACGGTGTTCCAAACACCCACCAGACGTTGTCTGATTGTATATGGCGACGCTACTTCTGAGGCAGAGCCGAACTTTTGTGACGACGAGGAGACTTCCTCATGTATGCTATTTTCTGGCGGCTTCATGTGAGCCGTGTCTTGATCGACGGGATTATAGAGATGTCTAGATGACACTACACCTTAGGTACATTTTAAAATTGTACTTGTAATTCATTAACTTAGTAACCTTATCACACTCTGGAGACTTACTATAGTTCATATATTTTTCTATCTATCACTGTCTTCCGCTTACAATTTAACTGTCTCTGGAGTATGATATACTGTTTTGGCTTAATCTCACTCATGTTCACTACACTAATACAGACAACATTCAATCATCATTTATTTTGTTGCATAAGTGATGCGTTGGAACTCGGGAGTTGAGTTTATGCTCGACCCCCGATTTTCAGGGCGTTACAGGAAACCATAACACTTACACTATTGTTAGATTATTTCTGGAGGTGTGGGCACCATCTAGAAGTATGTTAAATTTCACCTCCATCCGTTCTTATTTGATCCAAAAGAGTGGGCTAAGAGGGGTGGATGGTCAAGATTTTCTGGACTGTCCAGCCACTCTCCATGTTGTGAAAATCAAAATATCATTTTGATCTTGAGTTAGTGGGCCACTTTTGTGGACCTCACTTTGATGTATACTAGTAAAGGGAGGTTGGCCCCTATATTTTCCCAATTTTTGGCAGACATGGGCCCACTCTAATGAGGTGTACAAGTTGGGTGACAGCAACATTGTTTCTGCATAAATTTATTTTTGGTCCTTGCTGTCCATTTTTATAAAATGTGTTTAATTGAGTTTATAGCCTTACTCGTTACCCATTTTGTGGTCCACCTTATGGGGACCCATCTCAGATGCATGTGGGCCACTTGAACTTACAAATTTTGGGGGATCTTTGGGGGCTAGAACAGCAGCACCATGCTAGACACCCAGCTGGGCTGACGTCCAGCCATGGGCTGGCCGTCCTCCCCCCTAGCCCACCTTGATATATGTATTTCCTCCAGACCGTCCTCCTTGGTGTGGCCCACTGATGTGTGGACCGTTCCTTGGTGGGACGCCCACCTTTGGAACCCACCTTGATGTGTATTTTGCTGGCTGTCCAGGCCCTTAGGACGTCAAGAATTTCCTGGGGTGCTATTTGACTTGCAGTCCAGTAGCTGGCCCACTTGATTTTGTGTGTTGTATACATCCTCTCCTTTTGTTGGGGCCCATCATGATGACCAGAGACCACAATAAAATATATATTTTTTCCCAAAATTATTATCTGCTGGACCTCAGCAGGCCCGGGAAGCTGGGTGGGATGAAAGTCCAACAAGGTACTAAGAAAGAAATTGTGTATGTGGCTGAATATTTGAAGGATGTGGGGCCCACCAAATGGAGAAGTATTTTATGCATATACTATATTTTTTATTCTAAGGCTTTTTGGGCTGAATTAGTGCTAAGTAAGGCCCACCTTTTAATTGATTGTTTGGCTCCAAATAAATAGACCAGATTTTCGGATGTCCAGCAAGCCCAGATGGGCTGGGGACGTCTAGCCTTGGCCCGGTTGTGTATGTGGGCTGTTTTCATCATCATACTGGACTTGTGGGCTGATTTGTATGTGTGATTGGGTCCTTGATTTCCCACCTAATTTACCCAGTTTTGGGCTGATGTTGTAAGGCCCATTTGGCCCATCTTGGATATGTGTTTGCTTATGTACTTGGGCTCATGGGTTGCCCAGTAAGTCTAACATAATGTATGGATTCGGTGGTTTTGTTCTTGGGCTATAGTTTCCCCTATGGGCCCATAATGTTGTACAAGGGCTTTGGGCCATTCCTTGAGGCCCATCATACGAGATAACATATATGCATGTTGCTGCCCATTTTATTTTTATAGTAGTACTTGGACCTTGGGCCTTGCATATAGGTAGATTTTAGTTGGACCACCTTGTAGGGGACAATGGTGGTTGAATGTCCCCATTATGGACCCCTTTAGGCCCATTTATTAGGCCCATTCTCATCTACTGGTGGTTGAATGTCCACCTTAGACCCTTTGTTAGGCCCATTCTTATCATTTTAGGCCCATAGTATTGATCTCTTAGTCTTTGTGGGCTACCCAATATTGTTGGGTCCCCACTAGTAATTGTGCTCTTTCCATTCCATGTAAAATTGTCTAAGTACCTAGACCCTACCTTGTCATGAGGAGAGTACAACATCAACGTATGACATACTCAATTATCTTCATGACCCATTCCCATGTGCATCATATGTGTGCTTAGTTAAGATGTGATTGGTCATGGTTTATGCCATTGGGCAGGCTATTATGGGACTCCCTGAGTGATGGAGCAGCCCCTCTTAAGTGTGTTGTATGCGCAGGACTGATGCATGGTTGATTTGTGTGATTCATGCATCTGGCATTGCATAGCACGGTTGATATTCGCCCTAGCTTCATCAGGGCCGTAGCCTCCACAGGCATATTGTGGATGACCAGATTTGAACACCGAAAATATTAGTTTGACCACTATGGGCACGTAAGATGTCCTTTGGTAAAAGTCCCAAAACCTTTAGGGTACCAGACAATGCTCCAACATTAAGACCAAGTGGAAAACATGAGCGTCGGTGCCTTTACCATTAGGCCGCATCTCCCACTGTATCGTAGTCCGTTGGAAAGGGGTGTGGCCTTATCCGCTCGAGTGATGGGGCATTTAAGCTAGTTTGAGTTTGACCAGCTCGAAAATGGGTCCGCTACAGTCAAGCCTTGTTGGTGATTGGCTGTCCACAGGTGGGTAGTGAGGTCTCTTAAGCTTGTTGGGCCGCGGGCTAGGGAGGCGGCAGTCAACATGTAGTGTATTTGACCCCGGTGATTTCTCAGAGAGGAATTGTACTAATAGTGGACTTGATATGAGGATCAGCATGATCGTATTGCATAATGCGTATGACACTTGGCTACATAGCCCCGCATTGTATAGCCTTTGATTAACAGATGGTATCCCCGCCGTGCATTGCTTAGCCTTGTGACGGCTAGTGGTATTCATGATCTTACCTCATTTTTCCTCATACTCTGATATCGCATTCTTGATTCTTGTCCTGCACACACTTACACCGCCCTCTAAGCTTTCTATAAGCTTATGTATGATTGATGCATGCAGGTGATTCTAGGCAGTAGCAGTAACTGAGCAGAAGCGTTGTGAGACCAGTATCCTAACCCATACCATTCCGTAGGCTTCCGCGGTCGAATTCTGGTGACCCGCTATGTGTAGATAGCAATTGCACACGATTCTGAGTTGTATCCCATATTTTAGAGTCGGCTCAACCCGAAACTTGTACCCTAGCGACCGCTCCGTCGCTGCGGTTCCGACGCTACGTCTCGTGCGCTGAGGCGATACCCGGGCTAGAAGATGTGGGCCCGCGTTCAGTTAGAAGAAAACGCCGCATGTTGCAAATCCCAAGAGAATATATCCCATAAATTAAGTACACATCACACATCAAATGTCAAGTACAACACCATCCCCAAAGTCAACTCTCTCTCTCTTACAACCCATACATGTCAAGTACACGCATCCATCACTCACCATCCCTCTCTCTCATCACTTCTCTCCTATCATCTCTCTCTCTCATCTCTCTCTCTCCATCTTCAAGCAACCCCATGAGAGAAATCATCCAAGCTCCATGGATAGAGTTTGTGTGGCCCACTTCCTCCCATCTCCACCATCTAAGCTTCATCTCGACCGTTGAAATGCATTCCATGGAGCTCTAGGACGCATCGGTGGAAGAAGAAGTCCAAGAAGGTCTAATGGTGGCTATTTTCTAAAGTTGATTTGTGTGATTTTGATGATTGAGGGCCCACATATGGTGGGACCCATCTTGATGTATGCATTGCATGGAGGAGCTCATAGTGGCAGAGCTCCTCCCACCCCATCCGATCTCTCTCTCTCTCTCTATCTCTTTCTTCCAGATTTTGTAACCCACCATGATAAATGTATTTTATCCATACCGTCCACCGAGTGGGCCCACCCGACAGTCCATTTGGACCGACATGATTGAAGGAAAGCACAAATATTAGTTTGATAAGTGGAGTGACCCATTAGTGTGGACCCCACCATATATATGTGTTTTAGGTGTACCAGCACTGCTGGACGTAGGTAAAACACAAACATCAGCTGATCTAAATGCTATGGTGGGCCACACCACGTGGACCCACCCTACTGCTTGTGAGATCCAAACCATCCATCTAGCGTCCAGACTCTCTGGACGCTGGACCGAACCATGTTAAATGTTATATTATATAATATATAATATATATTATATATATTATAATATAGATGTAGTGGGACCCACCTGTTTTGAGAATATGTTATAATATATTTATATATATTATAATATAGATTTGGTGGGCCCCATGTGGGACCCACCTGTTCTGAGAAACAGACCACATACCAGCTACAGAGCTGTTATAGGTGGGATAAATCCACACTGTCCGTCCAGCTGGGACCTACCGCTGATGTATGTATTACATCTAAACTGTCCCTCCATTTGAAGATCTCGTCTCAAAGCCTGAGACCAAAAATAATACAAAATTAGTATCAAGTGGACCACACTGCAGAAACAGTGGGATTGAACGTCCACCATTGAAACCCCTTTTTTTGGGATTGTAGAAGTTATGGATCAATGTGAAATTTGTTTCTCCACTTAATTCAGGTCTTTGTGACCTTATGAACAGACTAGATGAAAAATAAATGCCTTAGTGGGCCTAGCGGAGTTTTGACGGTGGAAATCATTATCATAACTATTGTTTGTTGTTTGTGGTATGGTTCAGATGATCTTTTGATATGATTCATTTGTTTGGATAATGCTCTCTATAGATGGATGAATGGTGTAGTTGTTGTGGCCCATTTGATACGGTCCATTAGATGTATTTGGGGCCCATTTGATGAGGCCTGATGTGACGTATTTGGGGCCCATTTGGAAGGGTCTGATGTGATGTATTGAGGCCCATGGGTTATGGCCATTATGATGCATTTGAGGACTAGGTGGTGCGGCCCATTGTGATGTATTCGAGGCCCATGGGACGTGGCCCATTGTGATATATTTTCGGCCCATATGATGAGGCTCGACTTAATGTATACAAGGCCCGTTGTGATTATATGTGGCCCTTGAGTGAGGCCCATGTGGTGTATATTAGGCCTCTATATGGGGCCATGGGTCCACTTTATGTTTGGTTCTATGTGGGCCACTTCTTGGGAGCAATGTTGGTTAAATGTCCTCATTGATGGGCAATGATGGTTAAATGTCCACATTGTGACCTTTCCTTAGGTCCTTTGTTAGGCCAATTATCAAGGTCGATTCCGATTGTCGAGGCGATTCTGATTGTCGAGGTCAATTCCGATTGTTGAGGCCGATTATTAAGGCCGATTCCAATTGTCGAGGCCGATTATCAAGGTCGATTCTGATTGTCGAGGCTAATTCTAATTATCGAGGCGATTCTAATTATCGAGGCCGATTCTGATTGTTGAGGCCGATTATAATTGTTGAGGCCGATTTTGATTATTGAGGTCGATTATCGAGGTCGATTCTGATTGTCGAGGCCGATTCCGATTGTCAAGGCCAATTCTGATTATCGTGGCCGATTTCGATTGTCGAGGCTGATTGTTGAGGCTGATTCAGATTGTCGAGATCAATTATCGAGGTGAGTTCTGATTGTCGAGGCTAATTCTGATTATTGAGGCCGATTATAGAGGCCGATTCTGATTGTCGAGGCCGATCCGATTGTTGACGCCGATTGTATAGGCCGATTCCGATTGTCGAGGCCTAATGTGATGTATATGCAGTCCGTATTTTAGGCCCATTGTGATGTGTATTCAGCCCGTGTTTAAGGCCCAATGTCATGTATATGAGGCCTATGTGATAAGGCTCATTGTGGTGCATTTGAGGGCCAGGTGATGGGGCTCATTGTGATGTATATTAAGTCCATGTGAGAGGCCCATCGTGATATGTGTTAAGCTCTTGAGTAAGACCCATGGTGTTGTATATTAGGCCCTTGTGTGAGGTCATGGGTCCACTATATGTTAGGCTATGTGGGCCATTCCTTGGGGGCAATATTGGTTAAATGTCCACATTGTCAAGGCCGATTGTTGATGCCGGTTATTGATACCGATTATGAGTATGTGACAGCATAACATCATGATACATGCCCATACGCATCATCTGCATATTTTTTATGAGATGTGGTTGACCATTGCATATGTCATTGGGCGGGTTGTTATGAGACTCCCTGATAGGTGAAGATCGTCTCACATGAGTGCACGGTATGCGCAGGATTAATGCATGACTGAATTGTATGACTCATGCATCTTACATTGTATGTTGTGAGTATGCGCTAGTGACATCAAGTTCGTAGCCTCCATAGTCATGTCGTGGATGGTCAGATGGGACACCAGAAATCTGTTACTAACATCGGGCCACCATAGATGGCCCTGGTGAAAATTCCTAAACCCTCTTGGTACCAGAGGACACCCCAATGTTGAGACCAAGTGGATATATATGAGTCCATGAGGGCCATATACTAGTAGGCCACGTCTCCCACTGTGTCGTGATCGGTTGGGAGGGGGTGTGGCCTTACCTACCTGAGGGAGTAGGCGTAGCTAGGCTGAGTTTGACCAACTTGAGGAATGAGTCCACTATCGACGAGTTGGGCCCGATATTGGCAGACAGATAGTGAGGTCTCTTCCACTTACCCAGTTGTACGCTTGATGGGGCGACAGCTGGCGTAGAGTGTACTAGACCTAGCTGATGATCCTAGAGATGTACAGTACTGATATGTGAACTTATTGAGCAGGCGTTGCATATTCATTCATTCATTCATTCACTATCCACTTGGGCTGGTGGTGCACAACTATTTGTTACATGTACCTTCGCAATGGCCAGGATTTCGGTTGGGGCGCGCGACTAACCTGAGATTAGGAGTTTACCACATTGAGTCTGACAATCTAAATTTAGGTATGAGACTAGTTTGGATAGAAGTCCCTTATGATGGACCGCGTAGCCTACGATACTACGTACCATCATCTCGACTTCACACTCTAGTATGGTCATTCCATTAGCACCGCATATTATATTGCATCCTCAGCATCTGATATTTGGCTATCTATGACTCCTCATTTGCATAGTTGATCTGTATTGCGTACTCTAATATCGTATGATTTATGATCTTGCCAGTATTTCCGATATTGTATGATTATGACATTGTTGGCACTTACCTTGTACACACACTTACACCACCCTCTAAGCTTTTTATAAGCTTATGCAAGATAGATGCGTACAGGTGATGTTAGGTTGCAGCAGCATTGAGCTTGGAGCGTGCAGCGGCTTCTGGACCTTCCGATATTGTTATTGTATTCCCTTTCAGCATTGTATTCAAAAGTCTATATTAGTGGATATGTGATGACGATGTTGCCTTTGTGATTTTGGTAAACTTGTGGTTATGCCTCTTATGAGACAAATGTACGATGAAAAATCCTCCTTGTAGGATCCCAGGATCAAAATCTGGCATATGGGTGCTGGGAGCCGAGAATGGGGTACTACGAAGGCTGTCGGCACCAGATTCGCAATTGGAAATTTTATGAGCCCGATTTCCGGGTTTGGGGTGTGACAAGCGTGGAGCGTGTCGTGGACCTTTTGGAGTTGTTTTTAAATAGTCTTTGTATTTCTCTCCTTTGAGCCTTGTACTTATGAAAAGTTTTAATTCTTAGTGGATCTTATAATGGTGTTCCTATAGTTATTTTCTGTGGTTATGATCTTGGTTATGCTGATTATGAAACAGACTTATTTTATAGAAATCCTCCTTGTAGGATCCAAGGATCGGAACTTGGCGAGTGAATGCCAGGAGCCTAGAATGGGGTACTACGAAGGCCGTCGGCGCCGGATTCGGCGATCGGGAATGAGCCCTGTTTCTGAGTTTGGGGTGTGGAAGAACTAGATTCAATGACATCGTAATTCGAATTTTGATGACATCAAATCAAGTTCGATGTCATCTATCATAAGTCAAAAAGTGTCCAACAAACTTTATCAATAAAGTCTGTATCATTGAACTGACACTCGATGTCATCGAAGTCTACACTCGATGACATCAAACGTAGTCAGATTTTGACTATTATGTTACCGTTGGACTTTTTGCCTTTATAATGAGGAGCTTGGTTCTGGTTGCTATAATGAGAAAAAAGAGTGAGCCGTGAGAGAGTTGTTGCTTATCTAACATCCTTTACCTTTTTCTCATGGGAGTTCATCCTTTAATCATCTCTGAATCATTGATACTCAATAGATTGGATTGAAGAATGAACTTCGCCATTCAAGGATTCTCCAGCTACCTTCTTAATGACATATCATTAAGCTGGAATCTCTTAATTGCATAAACTCTGGAATCTCTCTGTCTCTTAAATGATCAACATTCATTAGAGTAGATTCCACAAAATACCTTGACCTAACCCCAACTACTTATATTGGAGCATCTTCAAGTGTTGTGGTTCAAGGGAGCTGAAGAATCTCCGTCATCAAGGGAGATCGTCTTCATCAGGCGCTGAATGGGGCTCATCTACTTACAAGTAAGTCATTAGAGTGCAGAGATCCTGTAGATCATTCCTTGTGTAGGATTCGCAGGTTTATTTCGAACTTACCAAGTCCTCAGTGGAGGCCTCTGACGGGAGAGTACGTTTAGGTTCTTTGTATAGGACCTTTGCCTGTATGGCCTAAACCTACATTCTTTGTGTAGAACCTTGGCCCGTGTGGCCTAAACCTATGTGTTTTGTGTAGGACCTTTGCTCTTGTGTAGGGCATAAACTGTTGAGTCCTTACGCAAGACGATTTTCCTTACGTAAGCATCCTTAGGAACCTTGTGTAGGTCCTAGTGTCAACCTTGTGTAGGTTGTAACAGTTTGAGGTAAATCTGATTTGAAACCTCTGTTAGTGAAATCCTGTACACTCAATGGTTGAGTGCATCCGCCAGGAGTGGAGTAGGCACATAGTCGAACCACTATATATGATCGTGTTTGAAATTGCTATTTGTACACTCATTTGATTATCCTTATCTTGAATGATTAAAATGATGCATGTGAATGGTTAGAACTGATAGGAATCACATCCCACACACTCATATACACGATTCTACATAGATTAATTGCTTAATTTGTTCAACCTGAGTAGTCTATTGTTTGGATCCTCTACTTGGCTTGGAAGCCTGTAGAGTTAAGATTGCTACATCTTGAATAATTACATATTAGTTCAAGATTAGGGGATTGGAATTTTAAATTGGTATAAATTTTATAAAGTCCTATTCACCCCCCTCTAGGACACTTAGACATATTCCATACTTCTACTATAGCGGTCTGAACTGCAATTTTAATTGGTATCAAAGCAGGTTCCTCTTAAGGGTTTAACGACCTAGAGAGTGATCTTGACTAAAGTTAGGAATTATGGCTAAAGGAGAGGGATCATCAGTGTCTAGACCTCCTGTCTTTGATGGTTCAAATTAAGCATATTAAAAAGCTAAAATGCATCATTTTTCGCAATCTCTATATCATGATGTTTGAGAAATAGTTGAAAATGAATATGTGCCACCAATTGACCAAGTGCTACTTGAAAATGGTACAACTATCACCAAACCCAAATCTAAAGAGATGTGGACTACTTATGATAAAGAAAAGAGAACATTTGAAGCCAAAGCGATGAATGCTATCTACTGTGCTATATCAGAAGAAGTTTTCAATCAGATCAATATGTGTGATACATCAAAAGAACATAGGATTCGTTGGAAACAACCCATGAAGGAACTAGCACAGTAAAAAGATTAAAACTGCAATTTCTAACATCGCAATTTGAACACATCAGGAAGGAGGAACATGAGACCTTTATGGAATTTTTCAAAAAGCTGAACATCATCTGTAACTCCATGGGTGGATTGGGAGAGAAAATTCGAGTATCGAAAATTTGTAAGAAAATTATGAGATCCTTACCGGAACGCTTCAACTCCAAAGTTACAACCATTGAAGAATGTATAAACATGGATAAATTGAAAGTAGAGGAACTAGTAAGTTCACTACAAACGTTTGAACTACACTTCAAACCATCCCTAAAATCCAAAAGTAATGCCCTTAAAGATGCTAAACACATAACTATGACTGAGGAGGAGGAAAGTGATAGAGAAAATGATGATGAGGAAGTGGCTCTCTTGGCTCAACGGTTCAAAAAATTCTTTAACAAAAACCGTGGCAGACTATACAACCACAAAGGCAAACATTTGGACAACAAGCACCACATAGGCAAACCTTTTAGAAAGTCCAAAGAGCCTCAGTGTTACAATTACTGAAAATTGGGACACTTGTCCACTGAATGTCCCACCAAGAAGACTAAGGAAAAAGCTATGGCAGCCACATGGAATGACACTGAAGAATTAAATTCAGAATTCAATGATTCAGAGAGTGATGGAGACTAAAAGTCTTTAAAAATACTTATGGCCTTCACTTCTACTGGCATCCCCAATCCAAAGGATAATGAGGAAATGGATGAACCTCAAGCCAAAGAGACACTCCCCTCAGACGGTGAAGAAGAAGAAGAAGAAGAAGAAGAAGAAAATGATGACATTCATGATGCTTATGATCAACTTTATATTCATAGCATTAATATTCTTAAGAAGCTTGGTATTACTGAAAACAAGAATAAATTGCTACAAAAAGATTTAGATAAGACGCTAGAAATAAATACTCACTTGATAAATGATCTCTAGTAATACCATTCGGAAAATAATAAGCTTGAAAAATAACATCATTGCTTAAATCCGAGTCATTAAAATTAAACAAACAGATTAAACTTCTAAAAACTAAGAATATGTACCTTAAGAATGAAAATCATTCACTTATTCTTGATGCAGAGAAATCAAAACAATCTGTTTTAATATTAAAATAGGAGAAAACATTGAAACATAAAACTATTAATTTCAATGTCAGAAGTGGGATTTGAACCCACGCCCCCGTCGAGGACCAGAACTTAAGTCTGGCGCCTTAGACCACTCGGCCATCCTGACTTGAAAGGATCTTTGCTGTTTTAATATTTAATATACGAAAAGGTCTTGTGACCCAACTTGCCGCGTCGCCACATATTATATCAGTTCACAACCTAGAAGTCACATTCAACGGATGTTTCCAACGGTGTGATTGCTGTACATCTAACGTACGTTTAAAAAAAAAAAAGAAGAGGCAACGGTCGGAATTGACCTATAAAATATCCATTTTTTAGAGGTTATGATCGTCCAACGAGTTTGATTTTGGATCGGAGCTCCATCGCAGTGTTTCTCACTGTTCAAAGGATTTGGATCCCAAGAACAGGTTTGCAAGTGTAAGTGGCTGAGATCATGCCTTTGGCTTTCCTAATGTACAGGTGAACAGGTAATAGTTTCAATCAGTTAGGCATAGCAACGGCCCAGCCCAGCCTGACACTTAAAGGGCGGGGATTGGTTACTACCCCACCAGGAACTAGCTACTGACGGACGGTCCCGTCAGGGGCTCTAGGTGGCCAGCCCTTCCATTTTGAAAAGTCAGTGTAGGTGATAAGCCAAAAGCGAAGCAGATCCAAAGCAAAATTGAACCACATCACAGGAAACAGTAAGAGGATTGAATGCTTACCGCTGAAAATCTATTGGAGATGCATGTTTTGGGATCATGTTGATATTTATATTTCCCATTCATCCGGATCTATGTTTCCTTATGAACCGGTTGGATGGAAAATAAACATCACAGTGAGCAGTAGAAAGATTTCGATGGAGAGGTTATTTTCCACGAGTCCACTCCTTTGGCACATACCCTAAAATGAATTTTTAGAATGGATGGATGGCCTGGATAAAATAAATATACCATGGCAGCCTGCAAAGCCCTTGACGGGACTGTCCTGGTAGGTATAGAGATTATCCGTCTCTAGCTAAGCCCTGGCGGAGGAAGTACCTGAGCAGGACACAAACCAAGCCCGCTTGAAAGCTTGGCTGGGATTGATTTGAAAAAGCTCCGCTTGAATTGGTTTGAATTGAAGTTTAAATCAAACCAAGCCTAGTCAATTTCATTTAAAAAATAAACTAAGCTCAAACAAGGGCAGTATAGGTTCGGCTCGAAGCTCAGCTCGATTCGGCTCAATTCAACTCGGTTTGATTCAGCTTGATTTAGCTTATATATTGTATGCACATTGTTTCCTGTGGTGTGATCCACTTGAGCTTTGGATATGATTCAATTTTGAGATCATGTCCTAAAATGATATTTAAAAATGGATGGATGACGTAGATAATACATATACATGATGATGTGGATAATACATCATACATATACATAAATGCACACTGTTTCCTATGGTTTGGTCCACTTGAGCTTTGGATATGATTCAATTTTGGATCATGTCCTAAAATGATATGTAAAAACGGATGGACTGCGTAGATAATACATGTACATGATGGTGGTCATTGATGATGGTCAAGGTGAGTCCCTTTTTATTACTTGCACTGAGATGTTCCTTCCATGTAATTATATTACTTGGTAATGGCCTTTTGCAATTGGAAACTTTGAGACTCATATATGTTTTTGTTTCAAGTCATAAATTTTTTATTGTTATTGTCCAATGGAGGATATTAAACTTTATGTTATTTTATAGTATTGTTAATTTTGCATCGGTCTTTTTTAATGTTATTTTCTAGTGTTGTTTTTGTATAGAAAAAAGTTCATATTATATATAATGTTTATTATTATTTTATTTTTTTTAAAGAGCTGACCCTTGTTTGAACTTGGCTCGGTTCGGCTCAAATATTTGGACCAAACCAAACCAAGCTCAAGCTTGTATAATCTGGACCATACCAAGCTCAAACAGTAGGGATAGGCTCGAAGCTCAGGTCGTGTAAAGCTCGAATAGGAAGGTGTCACATAAACAAGACAAACCAAACTTGGGTCAAATTTGGCTCGACTCAGCTCGTGTACATCTCTACCAATCCGGCCCCCACTTAAGAACCAAGGCTAGCCCAGCCTAAGCCTGAGCCTAAAAAAATTGGTTAGGTCAACTGAAATTTTGATAAAATCTCTCTCCCACTTGAATGCTCCTAATATATCCATTGATGAAATGGGTCACAGAGGCATAAAGAAATAAACATTTTAGAGTAATGGAACAATAGAAATGAACTTGCCGATGGCTTTAGCAAGAATGAAATGAATGAGGAATTTCCATTAGCCGATGAAAATCTAGGATATATGGAAGGCTAGAGTATGCAGAGCTCTCTAGCCTAAGGGTTAAAGCTTGATTATTTGAAGTTTAAAATGTATGGCTCCACGTAATGGCTAATTGTCGATATTTCAACTAAGGACCTTATGTTGCGCAGCACGCTAACAACGCAGTGAACCGAGATCCAATCTCCGGTCTCACCCACAAACGATAAACAAGAAGAAATATAAACTAGAAAAAGAATCAAAGTATTCCAAACAAAGTATACGACAAGATATACATGGAAAAACCCCAAACTAGGGTAAAAAAACCATGGATGCAAACTTCCACTATGAAGAAAAATAAAGATTACAAGGAAATATACTAACCTTTCCCTTGGAAGTACAAAGAAAACCCTTTGCCCACACCTTGGAATAACTCTCATAATACCTAGAAAAGCCCTAGGGACCCCTATTTATAGTTTAGGCAACTCCCCTTTCGCACTTCTGCGAAAACTGACTCAAAAATACGCAGTCCGCATCAAATCTGGAAACGAATCTACGTAACTTTGACTGGTCAAGCAGGGTGCTCGACTAGTCGAGCAGACCCTCGACCGGTCGAACATGGGCCTCGACCGGTCGAGTACCGTGGAACTAAAAAATCGATGCTTGCTGGACTTTGAGTCGAGCAGGGCATTCGACTGGTTAAGCGGCCATTTAAATGTTGCTCCACATCTCAAATATCTCCCACTTGGAGACACATCGCCATAAACCTCCGTCTTCTTCATCCGGAGTGCACCACCTCCCCGTCTTCAAGCCTGAAGACCAATCAAAGCTGAATAGAGCTTCAGCTTCTCCCGTGTGACCACCTTGGTCAACATATCCGCAGGATTCTCACTTGTATGAATCTTCTCCAGAGCAATCAATCCATCTTCCAGTAACGAACGTATGAAGTGATATTTGATGTCAATATGCTTGGTCCTTGAATGAAAGGCTGAATTCTTAGCCAAGTGTATTACACTCTGACTGTCACTATACAGCTTGCAATCTGCTTGCTTCTTACCCAACTCTTCCATGAAACCTTGCATCCACATCATCTCCTTGCACGCTTTTGTAGCTGCAACATATTCTACTTTCATCGTACTGATAGATACTACCTTCTGTAACTGAGAGACCCAACTGACTGTAGCACTACCTAGAGTAAAGACATAACCTGTAGTGCTTCTTCTGCTGTCGATATCTCCTGCCAAATCTGAATCTACGCAGCGTTGTAGCTTGATTTTCGATTCACCATAGCACAACCCTATATCCACAGTACCTACTAGGTATCTGAGGATCCACTTCATAGCTTCCCAATGTTCCTTTCCGGGGTTGTTCATGAACCTGCTAACAACTTCCACTGCTTGAGCAATGTCTGGCCTCGTGCTCACCATAGCATACATGAGACTCCCAATAGCTGACGCTTATGGGACTTTAGCCATGTAGTCCCGTTCCTCCAGCGTCTTTGCATCTTGTTCCTTAGAAAGCTTGAAGTTAATGGAGTGCTAACCATCTTAGCACCTCCCATATTGAATCGATCAAGTACCTTGGCTATGTACTCTGCCTATGACAAAATCAGTTTCTTATTTTCCCTGTCACGCTTTATCCTCATGTCTAGGATTTGTTTTGCAGCTCCTAAATCTTTCGTGGCAAATTCTCTAGACAATTGTCTTTTGAGATCTGAGATGTCCTTCATGCTTGAACTAACCACAAGCATATCATCAATGTACAGAAGAAATATAATATACGACGTATCAAACTTCTTCAAATAACAACAGTGGTCTGCATGACATCTCCTAAAATCGTTTCCCAACATGAAACTGTTGAACTTCTTGTACCACTGCCTTAGGGCCTGCTTCAGGCCATATAGACTCTTCTTCAGTCTACACACTTTATTCTCCTTTCCTGGTGCTACGTATCCTGTCGGCTGATGCATATATATCTCTTCTTCAAGGTCCCCATGAAGAAAGGCTGTCTTAACATCTAGCTGCTCTACATGTAAGTCCTCTATAGCCACCATACTCAAGACCATATGAATCGTAGACATTTTCACCACAGGTGAAAATATTTCAGTGAAATCGATACCTGCCTTTTGTTGAAACTCTTTCACAACCAATCTAACCTGTACCGTTTCGAACCATCGTGCTCCTCCTTCAGTCTGTAAACCCACTTGTTATGAAGAGCTTTCTTTTCCTTAGGTAGAGTGACTAGATCCCATGTGCAATTAGACTCAAGAGAGTCCATCTCATCATCCATGGTCTGCTTTCACTTAACCCGTGTATCTGATTGTAATGCCTCTTCAAAACACTATGGTTCACCATTATCTGTCAGCAGTAGATAATGTAAGGAGGGTTAGTATCGGATCGTGGGTCTCCTCTTCTGAGTAGACCTCCTCACAACCGGTGCCTGTGGCTCTGCCTTATAATGCTCCAGTGCATGATCATCCTGTGGCACTGTAACAACTGTATCCAGTAACTCTTCCAACTCTACGAATACTTTCTCCTCAGCCTTATTTTCCTGCACACTGTCCTTATGTATCACTTTTTCATTGAAGACTACATCTTCACTTCTGATAATTTTCCTGTTTTCTATATCCCAAAACTTGTAGCTAAAATCATGCTGCCCGTAGCCTATAAACATGCACCTCCTGGACTTCACATCTAGCTTGTTTCTGTGCTCTGCATCAATGTGAACATATGAAGTTCAACCGAACACTCTGAGATGTGCTTTTTCACTTCTTTCCATGTCCATGTTTCTTTTGGTAGCCCACCATCCAATGGTACTGAGGGACTTTTATTGATGAGGTATGCGGTAGTATTCACAGCATCTACCCAAAAGGTCTTGGGCAACCCTACATGTAACCTCATGCTCCTTGCATGCTCAAGGATGGTCCTGTTAATGCACTCATCCACACCATTCTGTTGCGGTGTCCTTAGAATTATTTTCTAATATTTGATTCCATTTGCTGTACAATACTTTTCAAAATCTCTTATCACAGTACTCTCCCCATTATCAGATCTGAGACATTTTACTGTTTTACCTGTCTCATTTTTTACCATTACTTTTCACTTCTTAAATACATCAAATACATCCGATTTATGTTTTAAGAAATAGACCCATAGTTTTCTACTAGCATCATCAATAAAGGAAATAAAATAACGTGAGCCACCAAGAGATAATACTTGTGTCAGTCCCCACACATCAGCGTGTACAAGTTTCAACAGATGTGTCTTTGGAGTGCGTCCTGTCTTCTTGAAACTTACCCTCTTCTACTTGCCATATACGTAGTCCTCACAGAATTCTAAGTCAATAGACTTCATCCCTGGTAGCTTCCCTTTTGAAAATAGCACTTTCATCCATTTCTCACTCATATGTCCCAACCTCTGATGCCATAACTGCCCATTCACTCCAGTTGATGCGATTGTGAGTGAACTATACAATCTTGAAGTCACGTACAAAGTACCTTCCTTTTGCCTAGAGATATCACCAAGGCACCTTTTGTGATCTTCCAGGAATCACTAGTAAAGGTCGTCACATATCCGGTATTGGCCAACTGCCCCACTGAGATCAAGTTCTATTTCAAACTCGGTACATGTCTGACATCCTTCAATTTCAAAGTAGTTTCATCTTTTTTATTTATATGAACGTCTCCCTTTCCAACAATACTACACAGCTCATCATCACCCAGGTAGACTCTCTCGAAGTCACCTAATACATAATTATGCAGAACTTCCTTACATGAAGTGGCATGAAGCGAAGCACCCGAGTCTATGACCCAAGACTCATTCATTGCATTAAGAGACAAGATCAACACATCTGTATCAATCTCCTCAGATAAATTCACTGAATCCTTCCTGCCTTGAGAGCTTACTTCTTGTTTCTTGAGCACCTTGCAATCACGTTTCATATGTCCCTTCTTACCGCAATGCCAACACCTGCCTTTGTCTTTCAATCCCTTGGACTTATTCCTCGACTTAGAACATCCATGTTTATTGCCTCCTTTGTTAAGCGATCTTCCTCTTCTTTCAACGTTTAGAGCATTCCCTGAATCCTTTGAAACTCCTGATGTTTTTCTTCTAGATTCTTCATTGAGAATTAAACCAGCCACATCATCAAATTTCAGTTTGGTCGACCCCGAAGAATTGCTCACAGCAATCACCAAACCATCCCAACTGTCTGGCAAACTGGACAAGATCAATAACGCCTTGACCTCATCCTCAAAAATAATGCCAACGGATTCCAATTGGCTCGTGACTGTATTGAACTCGTTTAGATGTTCAGTCATGCTCCCACCATCCGACATCTTCATGTTGAATAGCTGTTTCATAAGATGAACTTTGTTGGACACTGATAGTTTTTCATGCATGGTGGTTAGGGCTTCCATTAATTCTTTTGTGATTTTTACCTTGGATATATTGAAGGCGACGCTCTTAAATAAAGAGAGTCGGATCATTCCTAAAGTCTTTCGATCCAATAAAAATCATTCATCATCTGTCATCTTTTCTGGTTTCTTCTCTTTTCCTCCTAGAGGAATATAGAGGTTCTTCTGATACAAATAATTCTCCATCTGCATCTTCCAGAAGGCAAAGTTTGAACCATCAAACTTCTCAATTCTAGTCTTCCCTTCTTTCGTCATTGCTCCCAATAGAACTAAACCAATATCTCTGATACTAGTTGTTGCACCGCACACCAACAACGCAGCGAACCGATATCCAATCTCTGGTCTCACCTACAAACGATAAACAAGAAGAAATATAAACTAGAAAAAGAATCAAAGCATTCCAAACAAACCTCAAGATAAGATATACGTGGAAAAACCCCAAACAAGGGTAAAAAACCACGAATACAAACTTCCACTATGAAGAAAAATAAAGATTACAAGGAAATATACTAACCTCTCCCTTAGAAGTACAGAGAAAACACTTTGCTCACACCTTGGAATAACTCTCATAATACCTAGAAAAGCCCTAGGGACCCCTATTATAGTTTAGGTAACTCCTCTTTCCCACCTCTGCGAAAATCGACTAAAAAATCCACAGTGCGCATCAAATCCGGAAACGAATCTACGTAACCTCGACTGGTCGAGTACCGCGGAACCAAAAAAATGATGCTTGCTTGACTTCGAGTCGAGCCAGTCCACGACTGGTCGAGTAGGCCACTCGACTGGTCGAGCGGCCGTCCAGATATGGCTCCACATCTCAACACCTTAATTATGGAAAAGGAATATATTAGGCCATCATTTTCCACCACATTCTATTGGGAACCATGGAAGCAAACCCTAAATTTGAATTATAAATGATAGATGAACAAAAATAAAGCAATCACAAAGAACACATGAATTTACGTGGAAAAACCTTTGTGGGGAAAAAACCATGGCATAAAACAATAATCTACTATTAAAACGAACTATGAGAGATATAATCGACTTACAAATATGGAAAAATAATCTTAAAACCCTATCTTTCCTTTAGAACAAATCCTCATTCACTTAAGATTTTTCCTAATCTTACATTACACCCACATATATAGCGTTACACCCGGAATAAGAAAAAAATTGCGTAATTACACAAAACTAGGTGCGTCGTTGATTAACCATCAATCAATTAACATCGATCGAGCTATTAGTGCACTGATTTATGCATCATCTTTGTCAATCACGAGAGTCCATGTGTCATATAGTCGGTTGAGCCTTTGGAAGCTGAAGACCAAATACATAAGTGGATAAGAGCATCAAGTAGCAAAGAACAAGTAAAAGAGGTACCTTGGTGACCCTAACCCTTGACTCAAAACAATTCTTGAACCTCTAGATGATCTTGGCTTAATAGGTAAAACTTGTTGATCATCCCTTATAGCCTTAGGAACCTAATTGGAACATGATAAGTAAGCCTAGAAGTGGTGCGAAGTTCCTAAAACAACTTTGAGTGGTGCTCGATCCCATTGAGAAGACATTGATGGGTCTTCGATGACATCAAAGATCCCCTCGATTACATCGAAGGGAAGTCAAATATGTCCATCAGGAAATTCACACTTTATCTGATTTTCTTGATGGCATTGAGGTCTCCTTCGATGGCATCGGAAGTTCACTTTGATGGCATCAAAGACCACTCGATGACATCGAAAGGTAAATCAAATATATCCATCGAGAAATATAATATATTATTTGATTTTCTCGATGGTATCGAAGGTCACTTCGATGGCATTGAAGATCTTTCGATGGTATTAACAGAGCTGTTATCTGCCCATTTTTCTACAGAACTTGAACTTCTTAGAAAGGGCATTCGGTTCTTGAACATTTTGATGGGTTTTTAGTGTAATAAAAGCTTTGGTAATTCCATAATCATATTCATCAGCCTAAGCCTTTAAACCAATGAGTTCTATATTATCTTCCTTGAGATTAACACTCTAATGAGGATTCTAATCTCCACCTTGAAGATGAGCTTGAAATCTACCATTTTCTAAAGTTTGAACTTCTTATAAAGGGCATTCAGTTCTTGAACATTTTGATGGGTTTTTAGTGCAATAAAAGCTTTGCTAATTCTGTAATCATATTCATCACCCTAAACCTTTAAACCAATGAGTTCTACGTCATCTTCCTTGAGATTAACACTCTAATAAGGATTCTAATCTCCACCTTGAAGATGAGCTTAAAATCTACCATTTTCTAAAGTTTAAACTCAACCTCTATAGGCAACCCATTGTCTAAATCCTCTGGAAGACCCATTTAGGTGAATCCTCTAGGAATTACAACTTCTCATTAGTTGTAGGAGATTCAACGAACCTCCCATCACATTGGTCACCTTAAAGGAGCACTACATGCAAGATGTTTGATCTTGGAGCTGGAGCCTTGGCAAAGCATTGACATCATGATCAAGGGAGTAAAGGGGAGCTGATTGAAGCATGGAAGTGCATCAATCAAGCAACCCGAGATGGCGCTTCAAAAGTGGATCAATTAAGTTGTTAAGTTTAAGAGTATATTTGCTCTCTTTCCTTGTGTAGGATTGATGATAAGAGTTTGTGACCCAAAATCGACTAGATTCTTTGGTAGGACTTTGACCCTTGTGTAGGACCTAAATCTAGGTTCTTCTGTAGGGCCTTAACTCTTATTATAGGGCCTAAATCTAGATTTTTATGTAGGGCCTAAAACCTAAGTTCTTATGTAGGACCTTGGCTCTTATGTAGGACATAAATCAAGTCCTTATGTAGGCCACCAGACATAAGTGCGTTTATGTTAGTCTCTATGAGAGCCGCTGGCAGGAGGACTAAGACTGTAGTTGTTGGTTAGCTTAAGACAAAACAACTAAAGTCTCTCGTGGGACTATATGTTAATAGGTTCTTGTGTATGAATAAAGTTTGTGGTGAGCCTATAGAAAACCACATAAAGTCTCTTGCGAGAGCCCTTCCTTATATAGAATTGTAAAGGTTAACCCGATTTAAAACCTCTGATAGTAAAATCTGGTATACTTATGGGTTGAGTGCATCCGTTGGGAGTGGAGCAGGGAAACTGAACTATTTTATATGCTTGCATTTGGGATTGTCATTTGCGCAGTTGTATAATTATACTTATGTGATTGAGTGTTTAATTATATATATGTATGATTGGATGAATGCTATGAATTGATAGTTAGTACATTCTACACACATGTATGAAATTGCGGTAGTACCGCTACTATTGAAGTATGGATATATGTCCAAGTGTCCTAAAAGGGGGTGAATAGGACTTTTAAAACATTAATCCTTCTTAACTAAAAATACTACCAATTTTTAGTAAGAGTTAAGCAGGATTATCAAGAGGTTATTCACATTCAATCTTCCGGAATAGTGAAAATATAAGTGCTACATTAAATCAAACATGTATTGTGCATAATGTAAACATTTAAATAGTCAATATATATAGGTAAGATCAATCATCACAAATGCAACAATATATAGTGGGTCGGCTACTTGCCTACTCCACTCCCGACTGACACATTCCTCCCCAGAGTGTGTCGAATTTCACTATCTAATGGTTTTAAATCAGGTTAACCACAAACCTTTACAACCTACAAAGGTTTAGCTAAGGAGTCTACACAAGACAACCTTAGGATCCTACACAAGGCAACTCACTATGCCTACGAAAGGCAAACATACTATGCCTACACAAGGTAATAGGTCCTACACAAGAACACTATATGTATTCCCCCATCGAAGGCTTACAAAAGTTCTTAGCGAGTTTGAGAACAAACTCTGAAACCAAATCCTACACAAGGAAGAGGCTTCAGACTCTTTGGACTCTTATACTTATAAGTGAGTAATCCCCTTGTCAGCACATGTTGAAGGCGATCTTCCTGTTAATGAACAGTCTTCAGTTCCCTTGAACCGCAACCATCCGTTTGGTGCTCTAATCAATGCTCCGAGGTTGTTGGTTTAGGGTTTGGTTTGACCTTCGCTAAGCATTCAAGAGTTCCAACACAATGATTTACCATTAAAGGTGCTACTGGAAACTCAATGAATGCCAGAGTTCATGATTCAATCCAAGTAATGAAAAAGACAATAAAGCTTATGCTATAGATTGAATGATGAACTCTTATGGGAAAGAGGGCTTAAGGATGAGGGTATTAACTATCACAATAACTCTCTCAAGCTCTCTTCAATTCTAGCTCATTTTACTAAGAAACAACCCATGGGTATATAAAAAGTTGAATCCCAACGTTAAAAAAGGACAGAAATCTGATATTGTCATTGCCATCGAAATTTGAATTTTGATGTCATCGAACCTTCTACGATTGCATCGACTTCCTACACCAAGATATTCAGTTGGGTGCAGGACAGCTTCTATCCAATTTCATCGAGCACCCTTCGATGTCATCGACATGCACTTTGATGTCATCGAGGGATGTTTCGATGCCATTGGGATTCCATTGAAAAATACACTTTAGTTGCTGGATAGTTTCTTCCCTTGTTCGATGCTATCAAAATTTGAATTTCAATGCAATCGAACAGTCTTCGATGTAATTGAAAATATTGGATTTTCCTTGAAAGCTTTCTGGACAAACTGGTCCTTATTTCGATGCAATCGAACAGTCTTAGATGCTTTCGATAACTTACTCTCGATATTATCAAAGAAGGTTCGATTACATTGAGGAGAGCTTAGAGTATTTTTGGATTTGGAGGAAATAAGCCCAAGGTTGATTCAATTGAAATAGGTTTGATATTGTCAAAACATAAGTTTCGATGTCATCAAACTGCATTCGATGCAATCGATAATTCCTGACATTTATTTAGTTTGTTGCTGGACTATATGGGATTCATTTCGATGCGATCGAAACATGTTCGATTCTTTCGAAGATGTCCTTGATTGTATATTGATGCAATCGTCAGGACATTAGTTTTACCTGTACATTTCATACTTCATCCACCACTTAAAGTGCAAAGAGCAACCCTGTGAGACCCGTATCCTAACCCGTACCGTTTCGTAGGCTTCCGCGGTCCTCCCGGTCAAATTCCGGCAACCCTTGACTTGTATCCAATGTTTGTGCGTGATCTTAAGCCGAGTCCTGCATATCGGAGTCAACTCGACTCAAAACTTGCACCCCTGCAGTAGCGCCTTCGCCGCGGTTCTAACACCACTACTCATGTACTGATTCGATACCCAGGCTAGGAGATGTGGGCCCACGTTCATTCTAAAGAAACGTGCGCATTACGAATTCGGAGAGAATCTCTACAACCTATCCCATCAATCAATCAATCAATGTCAAGTACAAGTCAAGTACACACCATAGCACAAGTACAAGCAACCCATCCCTTTCCCCTCCCCAAGTCAACCCTCTCTCTCTCTCTCTCTCTCTCTCTCTCTTCACCCATCCCTTTCTTACAACTCCATTACTCAACCCATCACCCATCACTCCATCTCTTATCATCCCATCACTTCTCTCTCTCCCTCATTTCTCAAACAATCTCCCAAGTAACAAAAAAAAATTTTAACGTCCAAGCTCTCTCCCTCCCAAAGCCAAGTGTGGCCCACTTTCCCACTCTCTCATCTCCCATCTTAACCTTCCAATTTTCATCAACCTCTATTAAAATTGAAGGCAAGGAGCATAGGAGTCCAAGGAGCTAAAGAAGGAGGCCGATAGGTCGGTGATCCACCATTGAATTTAATTTTAGGGCCCACTTGTTGTGGGACCCACTTTGATATATGCAATATAGAGAGGGACCCATAGTGGAGGGGTCCCTCTATCTCACCGTTTCTCTCTTTCTCTCTCTCTCTCTCTCTCTCTCTCTCTCTCTCTCTCTTCCTCTCTCTCTTGTATGGATGGTGTGTGTGTGTGGCCCACCATAAAGTATGTATTTTATCCATGCCGTCCACCGAGTGGCCCACATGGTAGTCCGTTTGGACGGACCCAAACGAAGGAAAAACACAAATATCAGCTTGATCCAAGAGTGTGGCCCACCTGAAGTGGGGCCACCATATTGCGTAGGGCCATCCAAATCGTCCATTGGGGCCTACTAGTGGGGTGTGCCCCCTTTTATCCAGGCTGTCTAGCATCCTTGGACGTTGCCACCCACACGGTTTCTCACACACACACACACGTATATATATATGTATATATAATGCATATATATACTATATAATATAATATATTATATATTATATAAATGATGTGGTGGGCCACTCCTACATGGGACCCACCTTTTACATGGAATCTGCACCGTCCAGATGGGTCTGGACGGTGAGTATAGGCACCTCATGCCACTGTACAGGTATGTGATATATAATATTATATTATATAATATATATTGTGGTGTGCCACTACGTGGACCGTACCATGATGTATATATCTGCACCGTCCAGTTGCTGGACGATGCAACAAACATGACATCCATGTCGTCCATCCATTTTATGGGTGGAGTCCACCGTGATGTGAGCCACGAACGGTCCCACCATGATGCGTGTGCCGTATCCCTACCGCTCATCCATCTAAGTGCACACGGCCCCCTTTGATGCATGCAAGCTGTCCATCCATCGAATGTAGCTATGGGCCCCACTTTGATGGGTATTTTCCATCCAACCTGTCCATCCACTTAGTGGGTTTTGGACCGTCCATCTACTGGACAGTCAGCGCCCCACCCATGACGAATGCTTTCCATCCAAACTGTTTATTCTTTGGTGGGCAGCCACGTATGTGGACCCCACCTTGATATATGTGATTCATTCCAACCGTCCATTCATTTGTCAGCTCATGTTAAGGCTTAGATCAAAAAATTAAGACAAGTCTAGTATCAAGTGGACCACACTACAGAAAGCAGTGGAGTTAAATGCCCACCATTGAGACCCATTTGGGTTCAGAAGTTTTGATTCAATATAATATTTGTTTTCCTTCCCTATTCAGGTCCTTATGACCTTATGAACAGTATGGATGGAAAATAAATACTATGGTGGGGTCCATTGGAATGTAACTATGGAAATCATTGCCACCACAGCCAATTACGATATGGTCCAAATGATCCTTGGGATATGATTCATTTTGTGATAATCCTCTAAAATGTCTCTAACTATAGATGAATGGTGTGGTTGGTTTGGGCCCATTCGACTTGGGCCCATTTGATTTAGCCCATTTAAATCTGCCCATTTGATTCAGCCCATTTGATTCGGCCTACTCGATTGGCCCATTTATATCGGCCTATGTGATTCGGTCCATTTGATTTGGCCCATTTGATACGACCCATTTGATTTATCCCATATGATTCAGCCCATTTGATACGACCAATTTAACTTGGCCCATTTGACTCAGCCAATTTGATGTATTTGGAGCCCTTGAGTGAGGCCCCACGATGATGTATGATGCCCGTTGGTGCGGCCCATTGATGCGACCCACTTGATGTGTTGGAGGCCCATAGGATGTGGCCCATTGTGATGTGTATGAGGCCCATTAGTGTGACCCATTGATACAGCCCACTTGATGTGCATATGGCCCATTAGTGCAGCCCATTGATGTAGCCCACTTGATGTATATGAGGCCCATTGGTGAGACCCATGTGTAAGGTCCACATGTTATGTATCGAGGCCCATGAGCAGGGCCCACCTGTTATGTATATGAGGTCCATGAGCGAGGCCCAATGTGATGTATATGCGGCCATGAGTGAGGTCCATAGTGATGTGTATTGGGCCCTTATGTGAGGCCATGGGCCCTCTTTATGTTTAGCACTATGTGGGCCACTGCTTGGAGGGGATGATGGTTAAATGTCCATATTTTGATCTTCCCTTAGGCCGATTACCATTGTCAATTCCGATTATGATTATTGAGGCGTATTCTGATTGTCGATTTCGATTTCGATTGTTGAGGCCAATTTCTATTGTCGATTTTAATTCTGATTATCGAGACTGATTCCGATTATCGATACCGATTCTGATTATCGAGGTCGATTCCAATTGTCGATACCGATTCCAATTGTTGAGGCTGATTATGATTCCGATTGTCGAGGCCGATTCCGATTTTGATTGTCGAGGCTGATTATCGAGGCCGATTTCGATCATTGATACCGATACCGATTGTCGAGGCTGATTCCGATTGTCGAAGCCGATTCCGATTGTTGATTCTGATTCTGATTGTCGAGGCCAATTTTTAGGGCCAATTCTAATTTCGATTGTCGAGGCTGATTCCCATTGTCGATTCTAATTCCAATTATCGAGGCTGATTCCGATTGTCGATTCTGATTTTAATTATTGAGGCCGATTCCAATTGTCGATACTTATTTCGATTATCGAGGCCAATTCTGATTGTTGATACCGATTTCGATTGTTGAGGCCGATTTCGATTGTCGATTCTGATTCTGATTATCGAGGCCAATTGTTGAGGCCAATTCTGATTTCGATTGTCGAGGTTGATTCCGATCGTCGATACCAATTCCGATTATCGAGGTCGATTCCGATTGTCGAGGCCGATTCCGATTCTGATTGTCGAGGCCGATTGTTGAGGCCGATTTTGATTCCGATTGTCGAGGCCAATTGTTGAGGCCGATTCTGATTTCGATTGTTGAGGTCGATTATTGTGGCTGATTCTAATTTGTCGATACTGATTTCGATTGTCGAGGTTGATTATCATGGCTGATTCTAATTTGTCGATACTGATTTCAATTGTTGAGGTCGATTCCGATTGTCGAGGCCTAATGAGATGCATATGTAGCCCGTATTTGAGGCCCATTGTGATGTGTATTCTGCCCATGTTTAAGGCCCAATGTGATGTATATGAGGCCTATGAGATGAGGCCCATTGTGATGCATTTGAGGGTCAGGTGATGAAGCCCATCGTGATGCGTATTAAGCTCTTGAGTAAGGCCCCTGGTGTTGTATATTTAGCTCATGTGTGAGGCCATGGGTCCACTATATGTTAGGCTCTATGTGGGTCATTCCTTGGGGGTAATGTTGGTTAAATGTCCACATTGTCGATGTCGATTGTTGATGCCGATTATTGATACCGAATATGAGTATGTGACAGCATAGCATCATGATACATGCCCATACGCATCATCTGCATGTTTGCTATAAGATGTGGTTGACCATTGCATATGTCATTGGGCAGGTTGTATGAGACTCCCTGATAGGCGGAGGTTATCTCACATGAGCGCACAGTATGCACAGAATTGATGGATGACTGGATTGTATGACTCATGCATCTTGCATTGTGTGTTGTGATTACTGTACGCCTTAACGATATCAGGGCCGTAGCCTCCACGGGCATATCATGGATGGCTAGATGGGACACAAAAAATATGTTCTAGCATCGAGCTGCCATAGATGGCCCTAGTGAAAATCCCTAAACCCTCTTGGTACCAAAGGATGCCCCAACGTTGAGACTGTGTGGATACATGAGCGCCCGAGTGCCGAATACCAGGAGACCGCGTCTCCCACTGTGTCATAGTCGATTGGGAGGGGGTGTGACCTTACTCGCCAGAGCGTAGGGGGCATAGCTAGGTTGAGTTTGACCAGCTTATGAATGGGTCCGCTATCAACGTGTTGGGTAGATATTGGCTGATTACTGGCCAAGCGGATAGTGAGGTCTCTTCCACTTGCATGGTCGAGCGTCAGTGGGCGGCAATTTGCATGTAGAGTGTACTAGACCTCTGCGATGATCCCAGAGAGGAACCTTATTGATATGTGGACTTATTGAGCTGGAATTGCATACTCATTCATACATTCATTCGCTATCCACTCGAGCTGGTGGTGCGCAACTATTTATTACGTATACCTTCGCATGGCTAGGATTTCGGTTGGGCGTATGACTAACCTGAGATCAGGAGTTTACCACATTGAGTCTGACTATCTAAATTTAGGTATGGGATTGGTTTGGATAAAAGTGCCTTGTGATGGACCCCGTAGCCTGCAATACTACGTACTATTATACCAACCTCACACTCCAGCTTGGTCACTTCATTCGCATCGCATATTGCATCAGCAGGCATATGACATTTTTGGTTGTTATGTTTTCTGTACTTATATGGCCTGGGCGGACTTAGCAGGATTTACATATTGCATTGTACCCTCGGCACCTGATATTTGGCTCTGTTTGACTCCTCATTTGTATATCTAATTTATATTATGTACTATGATATTGTATGACTCATGGACTTACTAGTATATTTCTGTTTACTCTGATATCATATCTTGTTAGTATTTTCATTTATTTCATGGTATGATTTATGACATTGTATTGCATACTTGGCACTTACCTTGTGCACACACTTTCACCACCCACTAAGCTCTCTATAAGCTTATGCATGATAGATGTGTGCAGGTGGCGTTAGGTTGCGGCAGCGTTGAGCTTGGAGTATGCAGCGGACCTCTGGAGCTTTGATTTTTGATATATGTATTTCTCTTTCAGCATTATATTCAAATGATTATATTAGTAGATATGTGATGGTGATGTTGCCTTTGTGACTTAGGTAACTTGTGGTTATGCTTATTACGAGTTAAATGTACACTGGAAAATCCTCCTTGTAGTATCCCAGGATTGGAAATCTGGCATATGGATGTTGGGAGCCGAGAATGGGGTACTAGGAGGCTGTCGGCACCGGATTCGACTATCGGGAATTTTGTGAGCTCGGTTTCCGAGTTTGGGGCGTGACAAACCCAATCTTATCAGAAGTTTTTAGAAGTAGTTGTGGATAAGTTATGTTCTGTCACGCCCCGAACTCGGAGACCGGGCTCACAAAATTTTCGATTGCCGAATCCGACGCCGACAGCCTCCGTAATACCCCATTCTCGGCTCCCGGTACCCATATACCAGGTTTTGATCCTGGGATGCTACAAGGAGGATTTCTAATAATCAATTTGATTTGTAATGAGAATAACCACAAGCATAACCCACGAACAATAACCACAAGAACACCATCACAAAATCCACTATGATAAAAAACTTTTGAGTACAAGGCGTTTGAAAGGGAAATATAATATATTGAAAATGACAAAAACTCTAAAAAGCTTTTGCACGCTCCAATCATGGCGAGACTACGGCTGCGTCCTGGCGTCACCTGTACGCATCAATCGTGCATAAGCTTATAGAAAGCTTAGAGGGTGGTGTAAGTGTATGCGCAATATGAGCATGCTCAGAATGAAATGTCAGAGTGATGCGGAAACATGCTGATGAGTACATGAATGTAGTCAGCCATACCAAGGCTATATGGTGTAAGATATAAATATTATCGTCTATGTCGAGGCCATGCGATGCATAATGCAAGTCAAGCATACCAATCCACCTCCACATATCAATGCAGCTCCTCACTAGAGCGTTAAATCAGTACGATTCTCAGTCTGGATAATCACCGAGGTTCAGTACACTCTAAATGGCACTGTCTCTCTCCTAGCAGCACAGTCCAAGTGAGCGTAAGAAACCTCACTATCCGACTGGCCAATAGTCTGCCAACATCTATCCGGTAAGTCGATAGCGAACCCATTTCTGAGCTGGTCAAACTCAGCCTAGTAATGCCCCCTGCTCTTGGGCGAGTAAGGCCACACCCCTCGTGTGCTCATATATCCACTAAGTTTCGACGTTGGAGTCATCCTCTGGTACCATCGGGTTCAAGGACTTTCACCCAGGGACATCTATGGCGCCCCAATTGCTTAGAATACAGTTTTCGGTATCCAACCAGTCACCCACGGTGTGTCTGTGGAGGCTTTGGCCCTAATGTTACTAGGGCATATCATAATCACATAAAATGTAAGTGCATGTATCACACTATCAGTCATGCAACCATCCTACGTGAGGCACGTGCTCATGTAGGCAACTCCGCCTATCAGGGAGCCTGTAAACAGTTTGCCTGAAGGCATATGCTATGATAGTCACTCCTCATATTAAGCATACATATGATGCGTATGATCATGAATCATGTATCTATACAAACATGTTATATAATGATGGGCTTGTGCATAACAGATATGAGCCTAGACGGCCTACTCACTACAAGTATGGGCCTATCAGTGGGCCTTAGGGAGAGTATAATACGGACATTTAACCAACATTATTCACACAATGTGGACATCAAACCAACATTTGCTCCCAAGGCATAGCCTGCTATAAAGGTCAACATATAAACCATGGTGGAATCACACTACAATGGGCCTTATGTACATTCCGTTGGGCCTTGACCCGTGAGCCTCCAATACATCAAATGGGCCTCATATATGTCAAAGTGGGCATGGAAAATGACCCACAAATATATCTAGAGGGGCCTAATCACATGGGCTTATATGTGTCAAAGTGGGCCTCAACAACGGGCCATAAATACATCAAGATAGGCCTAGTTACATGGGCCTCATATATATCAAGGTGGGCCTCAACATCGAGCCACAAATACATCAAATGGGCCTAATCACATGGGCCTCATATGACAACCCATGATTGGCAAAATTAGAAGGACAGTGGGTCCAACACATTCATCACGGTGGGCTTGCCTAAGGTGACCCATGTTTGGGGCACATAAATAGGATGGGCCCCACAAAATAAATGAACAGTGTGAATAATACACACATCATGGTGGGTCCCATGTGTGGATGGATGGCATAGATAAATCACTTACCTCATGATGGAGGTCCACATTAATGAAAGGTGTGGATACAAAACATATATCGGTGGGTTCCATGTGAGGCCTACCATAATATTTATTTTCCATCCAGTCCGTTGACAAGGTCATAGGGCCCACCATAATATTTATTTTCCACCCAAGCTGTTTATAGGGTCACATAGCCTAGGGCCCACTATAATGTTTACTTGCTACACAACCTATTTATAAGGTCACTCGAACCAAGGGGGGGCCCACTGGAAATGTTTATTTGTCACCCAAACTGTTCATAAGGTCGCACGGTCAGGGAGGGCCCACCGTAATGTTTATTTTCCATACAACCTGTTTATAAGGTCACGTGGGCCTGGGGCCCACCTCAATGTGGTTCACCAATCTAGCCCACCCATTATGTGAGTCCCACTTGGCTGAGGGTTCAGACCAAGTTTCAGCTGCATCCAAATTTCAGATAGGCCCCACCAAGTGATTTTATATGTTTAGGCATGTCTTCACATGATTTTAGATGGTATGGCCCACCTGAGTTTCGTATATGGCTGATTTTTGGGGACGCCCCGTATTCAAAGGGGACCCATCAAATGCCCGGTGTTGATGTTCGAAATGCATCACGGTGGGGCCCACAGCTGAGCTGTGAGGCCCAGCTCGTCCGCCCACCGCCCATGCAGCGCAGGTGCTTCCTGTGCCTATCAGTAGCAGTAGCAGTTGCTATCTATTGATTTTTTTCTAGGTGGGACCCACATTGACCAGATCTACCCCATCCATTATCTGTGTCCCATAAAATTAGGGGTTGAAACTAAGTTTCAGGTGGGTCCAAGCTTCTTGTGGACCCCGGTAATCATTTTCCCAAGTTTTAACAGAAAATACTAGCATTCTCAACACCACGGCCCGCCAGAAAATGGGATCAGCTTCATTTTTCAGCTCAATGCCTAAAATGAGCTGGAGAATAGAATGGACGGCATGGATCAGCCCCATACATCAAGGTGGGGCCTACATGAGTAGCCCACCCCAAAAGCAATATTTTTTTTTAGTTAGCTTGTAAGTACACACCCATGTCAGCACACAACACTCCATGCTAGCTACCTTCACGTCCAGCATCTCTAGACACTGGACGGTATGCGCACAGGCCTCATGGTGGGTCCCACATGCATGTGGCCCACCATGCATATTTATAAATATATATATATATAGTATAATATTAATATATATTATAATAATATAATATAATATAATATAATATAATATATTACTACATACATTATATATATATATATATATATATGAAGGGTGGATCTCACCTGAAATGTGGTGGACCACACCGTCTGATGGATGGAGTGGATTTAACATAAATTGGTGGGGCCACAACATTCAAGGGGAAAAGAAAAAGAGAGAGATAGAGAAAGAGACAAGAGACAAAAGATGGTGATAGTGGGGCCCCGCCACTATGGGCCCCACATGATACAATTCATACATCAAAAATTGGTCCCACCAACAAGTGACTCCAAGAAAAGAAATTTAACGGTGGATCACCCACCTCTAAGCCTCCTCCTTGCTCCCTTGACCTCCAATGCTCCTTGCTTTCGCCTTGGACGGTGGATGATGGGGTTTGGATAGTTGAGATGGGAGATGAGAAGGTGTAAATGGAAGATGAGAAGGTGGACCACACTTGGGAGGGAGAGGGAAGCTTGGACGTATGGAGTGTCTTGGGTTTCTTGGGAGAGAGCTTAAGAAAATGGAATAAAGGAATAAAATAAGAAAAAGAATGGATGGTATGGTGTGGTTTGAAAATTGGGTAAAAGAGGGATGGTTTAGTTTGAAATTTTTAAAGAAAGGTATGGTGAGGGAGAGAGAGGTTTGACTTGTGGGAAAATGAGGAGTGGGGTGGTTATACTTGGGTAAGGGATGCATTTATGGTTGATTGATGGGACTTGTTGTAGAGATTTCCTCGAGATTTGCAACGTGAGGCGTTTCTTCGTAATAAATGCAGGCCGACATCTTCTACCCTGGGTATTGGATCGGTGCGCGAGTTGCGGCGTTGGAACCGTGGCAATGGTGCGGTCGCCATGGTACGAGTTTCGAATCGAGCTACCTTCGGTATGCGGGACTCTGCTTAGGATCGCACACAAACATCAAAAATGGGTCAAGGATTGCCGAAATTCGACCGGTAGGATCGCGGAAGCCTATGGAATGGTACGGACTAGGGCACGGGTCTTACATGTTCTTTTAGGGGCATATACCTGTCAGTGTTTGTTTTGGGTAGATGAGGCTTAGTTTACCTTTTAAGCACGATTGTATGCCTTCATCTTTGATGAGTCTTGAACTCGATGTCTTCAACTTGGGGCTCACTTGACTGACAAACTCAACACTCACGTATATTGACAAACAATGGCACTTTCAATCTCCCCCTTTGTCAATTACGTGACGAAACAACTAACAAACCCTAAATATTATATTCAACTCAAGATATTACTAATTTTCCTATTTACAACTTGATTAAACACTTGATATGTCTTGAGTTGCTTGTAGCTCCCCCTTTGTATATACTCCCCCTAACTTCCTGCATTTGAAGGTTTGCAAAAACACAATAGCAACCACACATACACACACATTTGGTGGGAGTATGGTTCTCTCCCTTTTTGTCAGTCATTAGCAAAGGGTTAGTAATATAAGATATATACCAAGACAACTAAAGTGTGGAATTTAGCAATTATATTGGAAGATATAGGGATAAGGATCACATACGTTCATAAGATAAAGAAATACAAATTTTCAACATAATGTGAAGATATCATGCCATAGAGATATATACCAAAAACAAGTGGCATCAACAACCAATAGTAACACATAACAAAAATATATCATCATTCAGCCAATAAAAACAACTACCCCAAGCTTGGGTAGTATGATAATTCAAAAATCACTTATAGGCATAAATATCCAAAACAAAATACATCATTACGCACGGCCCAAAAAAATACTTATACATCCCTTAATATTTGACACACACAAATCTGATGATCATAGATGTAGAAATAGAAACTGATCAGATTGGTTAGGCATCTAAAAAATAACCGATGCACGAGCCTGTGACCTTGGATATGTGTCAATGGATCGTCCTAGGATGAGGGACTAGCTCCATGCGAAGCGATATCGTCACGTCGACATGTGACTTGTCATGCCCCAAACTCAGAAATTGGGCTCACAAAATTTCCGATCGCCGAATCTGGCACCGACAACCTCCGTAGTACCCCATTCTCAGCTCTCAGCACCCATATAACAGGTTTTGATCCTAGGATCTACAGAGGATTCTCAATCATCAATTTGATTCACAATAAGCATAACCCACGAACAATAATCAAGACACCATCACAAAATCCATTATGATAAAAAAAAAAAAAAACTTTAATGTACAATGCGCATAAAGGGAAATATAATGATAATAATAATGGAAACTCCTGAAGCTCGACTGGATGCTCTTACTCCTACTCTCTCCTAACCTCTCTACATCGCTCCAGTGACTTGCTTCAGCTGTGACAAACGGTCATCCTATTAGCGAAGGCGTTGTAGGATTGAATCTCGACACTCATGCTGACCAAAGTGACGGCAGGTATGAGTGACAGGGGTGTGTGGAACACCACTAGTAGGATGTCGATCATCTTCCGTTTCAGCCGCCTCTCTCTCAATTGCCTCAGTCTCTATGGCCTCAGTCTCAGTTTCTTCCAGAATGTCATCGGGGCGAGGAGGATAGGAGGATGCTTGTTTGTCCTTCAGATTCATCCTCTTGATATTTAAGTGTGTAAACTTAGGAGGAGGTCTGGGGTGATCGGTAGTGGAAAGCATATCCACTTGTCGAGATAGGAGACAAATAAGGTGAGGAAATGGTATGCGAGTATCTCGAGTGCCCTGAACAGTGACTGCCAATTGATGAAGAATGAGGGTTGGCAAACAGAGATGCACACCTTGGCAAACACCATAAAGAATACCTAACATGAATGGCGTCAGATCGACCTTGTTCATTCCCCGAGGATAAACATTAGAGCTAAAAATCACGAGGACTCAGATTTTTGGAGACATGTGTGTTGCACGGAAAGCGTTCCCTTCATGCCAAGGGACGTTTATGCCATCACATAGATAACAAGTAACTTTAAAACGAACCTCCGAGGAATTGAAATCATACTCAGCAAACCCTTATGGTTTGGTAGGCAACCAATGACTTGAGCAATTAGAGGTGGGGTGAGACGGGTAGTCGTTGGACCAATAGCTCCACCCCACATCATCTGGTATTGGTACAATGCCATTAGGCTCAAGACACTTTTTGTCAACTGGTCTTTCGAAGACCATCTTTCTTATTCTAAACTTGTCATAAAGTGTCTTTGGTGGAGGTAGCTCAACCGGAATCTAGATTTCCGATTCGAGAACTCTTCTCCATGGAGTCTCCTGCCATGAGGTGGGAGACATGGGTGGAGAAGGGTCCACTAGTGCTGGTGGTCGTGCGGATTTTCTTCGGGCACACATTTTGGTTCGTTTGGCCTAGGATGATTCTCCTTAAACCATAGTTTTGCCTTTATCATTGCCCATTTGGGGCAATCTCAACAATGACCAGGATATATAAAGAAGGAATAACAAATGAAGAGAAAAACCCAAACTGACCAAAAACCCTAAAGGACAAGATGCCCCTATTCGGAGAAATGATACTTAAGTTTAGACGACTAGGGATATCTTACAAAGATTTGAGCACAAATAGTCAAGAGGAATCGTCTTTGGAGTTTCAGCAACGTTAAGAAGACGAGATGCCGCAGGAAGAGGATGGAAAATGAGAAATCCTTCTCACACAGTATATATAAATCCTGATACTTCGATTCAATCGAAGTGTGTTCGATGTCATCGAAGAAGGAACTTTGATTACATCAAAATATGTTCGATGTAATCGAAAAGAATCTAGATAGGTCAGTGAGATTTAAGAGTTCTTCGATGCAATCAAGTAGTGTTCAATTCCTTCGAAGTGAGCTCGATGACATTGGAAGTCCCTCGATTTCATCGAAGTAGTCTAAAAATAGTTTTCTACTAGTTCAGCTTACACTAACCTATTCTCAACGATGTACAATTATATTTACCAATAAATTAGAATTTTGTACATCCAAAAAGGAACAAAAAAAAAAAGAATATACATGTATTAAAAAGGAATGGTGAGGCTACAAATCCTCAAATATGACAATTTAAAGCAAGTAGGCCACTTAGATAAATTTAAACTGCGCACACTCTAATAGACTTTGGGAGATCTACAAATCTATTGGCATCCAGTGGTTTCGTTAATATATTGGCACGTAGTTGCTCGGGAATGTTTGACCGTAAAGTGCTTTACTCAATCGGTATAGTGTTTAGAAATCCCTTTATTTGTTCAATGTATACTTCTTCGTTAAGTACACCATTTCAGGAAAGCGCTTTATAGTTCTATATGGAATAATTGTAGAGCACATACCAATTTCATCAAAAATAAAGAGGAGAGGTGGATTTGTGACAGATTTACCTATTATATATGGTTCCACATCATCCTCTACCTTGGTTGAGGGACCAACTTTGTCATGAGTTTGATCAACCATATTGACAGTTACTTATGCACATGTATTTATATCCATTTACCTATGTCATGCCCCAAACTCGGAAATCAAATTCACAGGAATCCCAATCGCCGAATCCGGTGCCAACAGCCTCCGTAGTACCCCATTCTCAGCTCCTAGCATTCATACGCTAGATTCCGATCCTGGGATCTGACAAGGAGGATTTTTTTTTCATTTTACTTGTAATAAGCATAACCACAAGATTACCTAATTCATAAAGGCAACATCATCATCACATATCCACTAATACAATCATTTGATTACAATGTTGTAAGGGAAATACATAAATAAAAAATCAAGTTCCAGAAGACCGCTGCACGCTCTAAGCTCAACACTGCTGCAACCTAACGCCACCTGCACGCATCTATCGGGCATAAGCTTATAGAAAGCTTAGTGGGTGGTGAAAGTGTGTGCACAAGATAAGTGCCAAGAATACAATACAATGCGATAAATCATATAACATCGGTAATACAGGCAAGATCATAAATCATACGATATTAGAGTAAGCGGAAATACTGGCAAACTATAAATCAATGAATACTATCAGCCATACCAAGGCTATGCGATGCAAAAATATAATAACTAATATACTGAGGAAGCAATATAGATCAGCTATGCAAAGCGAAGATAGTAAGCCAAATACTATGTGTTGATGATACAAGGTAATATGTAAATCATGTTAAGTCTGTCTAGGCTATATAAGTGCTGAAACATAATAACTCAAAATGCCACATGTCGTGGATGTAATGCACATGCGGTGCGAGTGAAATGACCAAGCTAGAGTGAAGTCAGGATGATAGTACGTAGTATCATAAGCTATGGGGTCTATCACAAAGAACTTTTATCCAAACCAGTCCCATACCTAAATTTGGATAGTCAGACTCAATGTGGTAAACTCTTGATCTCAGGTTAGTCGTGCACCCAACCGAAATCCTTGCCATGCGAAGGTACACAACAATTAATTGCGCACCACCAGCCCGAGTGGATAGTGAATGAAATGAATGTATGAATATGCAAATCCTGCTCAATAAGTCCACGTATTAGTATGGTTCCACTCTGGAAAATCACCGGGGTCTATTACACTTAAAACCAGATTGCCGCCCCATCGCTTGCAACAAGGTGGGTGGAAGAGACCTCACTATCCGCCTACTAATATCAGGCCCGGCTCGCCGATAGCGGACCCATTCCTTCAGCTGGTCAGACTCAGCCTAGCATTGCCCCCTCCTTTCGTGCAGGTAAGGCTGTACCCCCTTCCAATCAACCACGACACAGTGGGAGACGCGGCCTAACGGTATACGGCCCTCATGCGCTCATGTATCCACTCGGTCTAGACGTTGGATCAACCTCTGGAACCAAGAGGGTTTAGAAACTTTCACCGGGGATATCTATAGCACCCCATGTAGAATAGATTTCTGGTGTCCCATCTGGCCATCCACGAAATACCTGTGGAGGCTACGACCTTGATGTCGCTAGGGCATATGATGGTCATGTCACACAAATACGAGATGCATGAGTCACACAGTCCAATCATGCATCAATCTTGTGTATGTCATGCTCTCATGTGGGGCAACTCCGCCTATCAGGGAGCCCTATGAATAACCTGCTCTATGGCATATGCAATGGTCAATCACATCTCATAACAAACATGTAGATGATGCGTATGGGTATGTATTATGATGCTATGCTTTCATATACTCATAATCGGTATCAATAATCAGCCTCGACAATGTGGACATTTAACCAACATTGCCCCTAATCAATGGCCACATAGGGCCAAACATATAATGGGCCCACGACCTCATACAAGGGCCAAATATAGAACAACATGGGCCTCACTCAAGAGTTTAATACACATCACGATGGACCTTTCACATGGGCCTAACATACATCACAATGGGTTCCGTCGCCTGACCCTCAAATGTATCACCATGGGCCTCATCACATAGGCCTCACATACGTCACATTGGGCCTTAAACACGGGCTGAATACATATTACAACGGGCCTCAAATACAGGCTGCATATACATCACATTGGGTCCCGACAATCGGAATCGGCAGTTAGCCATGACAATCGAAATTGACAATCGGCCATGATAATTGGCCTTGATCGATAATCGGCCTCGATAATCGAAATCGAAAATCAGCCACGATAATCAGAATCGGCAATCGGCCACGATAATTCGAATCGACAATTGACCACGATTGGTAATCAGTCACAATAATCGGCCTCGATCGGCAACCAGTCAATCGGCCATGACAAGCAGAATCGACAATTGGCCACGTCAATCGACAATCGACAACGATCAGTAATGAGTCACGATAATTGGCCTCGATCGATAATCAGTCAATTGGCCACGACAAGCAAAATCGGCAATCGGCCACGTTAATCAACAATCGGCCACAACAATCGGAATCAATCGATAATCGGGATCGGTAAATCGGTTCCGTCAATTGAAATCAATAATCGGTCATGACAATCAAAATCGACAATCGGTCATGACAATTGAAATTGGCAATCGGTCATGACAATTGGAATCGCCTATTGGTCATGACAATCGGAATCGGTAATCAGCAGATAAACAAAATGGGGTCCATAGATGATTAGCCGATCAATTATAGCATAAAGATCAGCATTCGGCCGTGGTTATATCAAATCCGATAACATGGAGCCATCCGTCTATGGCGAATGGGGCCCACTTATTTGGGTTAACTCATTGAGGGAATGATGAGAATGGGCCTAACAAGGCCTAAGGGAAGGTCACAATGTGGACATTCAACTATCATTGCCCATCAATGTTGACATCTAACCAACATTGCTCCCAAGGGGTGGCCTACATAGGGCCAAACATATAATGGGCTCATGGCCTTATGTATAATCACGATGGGACTCATTTACATCACACAGGCCTCGTCATATGGGCCAACATACATCTCATCGGGCCTCGTACTTGGGCCTCAAATATATCATAACAGGCCTCGCACCTGGGCCTCATCACTAGGCCTCATATGTTAGGTGGGCCACATCACATGGGCCACATTATATGGGTCGCACCATTGGGCTTCATGTATATTAAATAAGTCGCACCGATGGGCCTCATATATATCGAGTCGGGCCTACCCTTATGTATTTTGAGACCCAGCCTATTCATAAGGTAAGATAGGGATAATGAAGTGAAAACAATATCAGCTTAATTGGAAACTACCATGGCCCTTAGAAGTTTGAACGGTGGATGTCACGGTCCGCTATTTAAATAGTGGGGTCCACTTGAACTTTAGATCTAACCCATTCTTTTGCTCACACTATAAAATGATATCACAAGTAGCTGGACAGTATGGATACAACACATGCATCATGGTGGGCCCCACCACCCAAACAAAGCACCACAAAGGTAAAACATATACTTCTTAGTGGGGTCTACATGTAGAATAGTAATGGGTCCCACGGAACTAAATGGAGAGGATTGTATCCACCATGTACAACAGGTCCCACCGACCTAGCAGACGCCAAGGGAGCAAGAACAACTACATAGCTGCTGGACATGCAGCCTCAGTTGCTTAAAGATACAGAGGTAGGTCCCACGTAGGGCCACCCTCATATGATATAAATGTATATATATATATATATATATATATATATATATATATATATATATATATATATATTAATATATTATAAAGTCAGTTGCTGTTCATGCAGCTTTTCCATTAAAAGAGAGAGGTGGGTCCACGTAGGGCCCACCACTACATTCAAGTACATTGTATTATAATATAATATACAATATATTTTATTATATATACTAATATAATATAATATAATATATTAATATTATATCTAATACCCAACCACGTCGAGGCTCTGGACATGCGTTCATCACACGTGCATACATCACACGTGGATGGCCTGGACATGCATCATCACACGTGAGTGTGTCCCACGTAGGGCCCACCACCATATATCTTATAGTATATATTACATTAAATTATATTTATATAATATAATATATCATGCAAGGGCTAAAAAAAAGGCCACCATCCAGACCGTTGGAAGCTCTGGACGGTGCTGATCTTTGGCACAAATCCTGTGGGTTCCACACGTGTGGCCCACCATAACATTTGTTTTTCATCCAACGATTGATAGGGTCCTACAGGCCTAATAAAAAACATAAATAAATAATTTTATACTAACCCAAAACTTCTGGAACAGAAGTTCCAATAGTAGACATTCAATTCATCACTGTTATCACTATTTCTTGTGGTGTGGACGACTTGAACTACGTGTACAGCTGATTTTTGGGGGATCTCAATTCCCAAAAAGGACCCATCAAATACATGGTGTAGATGTACCACATATATCATGGTGGGGCCTGTGGTGGGAGCCACAGTTCCAACATCAAAGGCAGCAAGTACTCTGCCAGCTGCAGCGTCCAAAGGACGCTGGCAGCAGCAGCGTCCCGACACAATTTTATTTTATTTTTATTTTTTTTATAGGTGGGACCCACATCAAGAGAATCTACCCTAATGGTTGGATTCCCGGGCTCTAGACAGGCCTAAGGAGCCAACATTCGATATATTTTGGCGAATAGAAACATCACAGCGGACCCTAACAGTTTACACTACCCAAACCCCTATTCTCTACAATAAGGCCCACCCGAGATTCAGTTCAGCTTCATTTTTCGGCTCAACACTTAAAATGAGCTAGGAAGTGGGATGGTACATCAAGGTCAGATCCGTGTGTGTGTGGACAATGTATTGTATAAAATATAAAAAATTTTCTTTGGGCTCGCTGGATGCACAGAGTGTATAAAAAAAATATCACGGTGGTTTCCACCACCTGGGCAGCAAGATGGATGGACGGTGTGGGTGTCACACATACATCAATGTGGGTTCCATGTGGGTGGGGTCCATGGCCGGACGGTGTAAATAAGGCACGTACATCATGTAGTGCCATGAGGATGGGCCACCACTGTTTGGATCAAGCTATTATTTGTGATTCCCTCCATCAGGGTCGGTCCCGCCATCCACAGCAATGTGGGCTCCACCAACTGGATCAGGTGGGCCACGCACACACATCAGGTGGGCCACACCTCACTATCATCAATACCATAATAAAATGTAACGAGAGGGATAAAGGGAGAGAGATCAGATGGTGGAGAGACTTTGCCACTATAGGCCCCTCGATACAAGGCATACATCAAGACAGGTCCCACCATATGTGGGCCCTCAAATGACAAAATCAACGATAAAAAAATATAAAATCACCCACCTATCCTTCTTCTTCTTGGCTCCATGGACTCTTTAGCTCCTTATCTTCAACTTTAATGGAGGAAGATGAAAATCTGACAGTTGGATGGTGGAGATGGGAGGTAGGAAGTGGGCCACACCAAGCTCTTCTCATGAAGAGCTTGGACGTTTGGTTGTTTGCTTAGAAATGGGATAAATGAGAGAGAGAGAGAGGATGGGATGTGAGTGATGGATAGGTGATGTAAGTATGTACTTTGTTGTAAGAAAATGTTGACTTTAAGGGAAAGGTGGTTGTACTTGGGGATGGGTGTGAATGATGGGAGTGATGGGTACTTGATTGATGTGATTGATAGGATTGATGTGATGTTTTCTAGGGATTGCAACGCGCGGCATTTATCCTCGAACTGAACGCGGGCCCACATCTCTTGGCCCGGGTATCGCCTCGGCGCGCGAGTCGCGACATCGGAACCGCAGCGACAGCGCGGCCGCTAAGGTACCCGTCTTAGGTTGAGTCGACTCGGGTTGACGGCGTGTGAATCAGGGTCACGCATAAACGCCGGTTAAGGGTCAAAGGTTGCCGAAATCCGACCGGGAAGACCGCGGAAGCCTATGGAACTGTACGGTCTAGGATACGGGTCTTATAGCTCTCCCCTCCTAATAAAAATTTCGTCCTCGAAATTTAAATCACAATATAACAAATACAAAGCTCACAGAGGGGGGAAATCCTATCGGAACATAACAAGCCAACATAATCAAACACTTAAAAGATGTGGACAACGCATGTGAATCTCTGCCTCTTGCTCTCAAAATGCCTCATCAACACTACGATGATATAACTGGACCTTGAATCCTGGATTAGAAATGATTGAAACTGGGATACCATACTGCCTCACAATCTCAACGGTAGGGAGCTATATCAGAAAAATCTCTAAGTTATTCAAACTTGGGGATCTAATCATTCTAAGTTCTCAACAATCATATAGTGCAGGGTAGATATCAGCAGATATGTGATGTTATCTTCAGGTATTCCCAAGTTATGCTTTGATACCAACTTCTGTCACGCCCCAAACTTGGAAATCGGATTCACAGGAATCCTGATCGCTGAATCCGGTGCCAACAGCCTCCGTAGTACCCCATTCTCGGCTTTTAGCATCCATACGCTAGATTCTGATCCTGGGATCCTACAAGGAGGATTTTTTTTTCATTTTACTTGTAATAAGCATAACCACAAGATTACCCAATTCACAAAGGCAACATCATCATCACATATCCACTAATACAATCATTTGATTACAATGCTGTAAGGGAAATACATAAATAAAAAATCAAGCTCCAGAAGACCGTTGCACGCTCCAAGCTCAACACTGCTGCAACCTAACGCCACCTGCAGCATCTATCATGCATAAGCTTATAGAAAGCTTAGTGGGTGGTGAAAGTGTGTGCATAAGATAAGTGCCAAGAATGTAATACAATGCCATAAATCATATAACATCGGTAATACAGGCAAGATCATAAATCATACGATATTAGAGTAAGCGGAAATACTGGCAATTTATAAATCCATGAATGCTATCAACCGTACTAAGGCTATGCGATGCAAAAATATAATAACCAATATACTGAGGAAGCAATATAGATCAGCTATGCAAAGCGAAGATAGTAAGCCAAATACTATGTGTTGATGATGCAAGGCAATATGCAAATCATGTTAAGTCCGTCTAGGCTATATAAGTGCTGAAACATAATAACCCAAAATGCCACATATCGTAGATGTAATGCAACATGCGGTGCGAGTGAAATGACCAAGCTGGAGTGAAGTCGGGATGATAGTACGTAGTATCATAAGCTATGGGGTTTATCACAAAGAACTTTTATCCAAACCAGTCCCATACCTAAATTTGGATAGTCAGACTCAATGTGGTAAACTCCTGATTTCATGTTAGTCACGCGCCCAATCGAAATCCTTGTCATGCGAAGGTACATAACAATTAATTGCGCACCACTAGCCCGAGTGGATAGTGAATGAAATGAATGTATGAATATGCAAATCCTGCTCAATAAGTCCACGTATCAGTACGGTTCCTCTCTGGGAAATCATTGGGGTCTATTACACTTCAAACCAGATTGTCACCCCATCACGCGCAACAAGGTGAGTGGAAGAAACCTCACTATTCGCCTGCCAATATCAGGCTCGGCTCGTCGATAGCGGACCCATTCCTTGAGCTGGTCAGACTCAGCCTAGCATTGCCCACTCCTCTCAGGCAGGTAAGGCCATTCCCCCTTCCAACTGACCACGACACAGTGGGAGACGCGGCCTAACGGTATACGGCCCTCATGCGCTCATGTATCTACTCGGTCTAGATGTTGGATCAACCTCTAGAACCAAGAGGGTTTAGGGACTTTCACCTAGGGATATGTATAACACCCCATGTATAACAGATTTTCGGTGTCCCATCTAGCCATCCACGAAATACTTGTGGAGGCTACGACCCTGATGTCGCTAGGGCGTATGATGGTCATGTCACACAAATGTGAGATGCATGAGTCACACAGTCCAATCATGCATCAATGATGTGCATGTCATGCTCTCATGTGGGGCAACTCCGCCTATCAGGGAGCCCTATGAACAACCTACCCTATGGCATATGCAATGGTCAATCACATCTCATAACAAACATGCAGATGATGCGTATGGGTATGTATTATGATGCTATGCTTTCATATACTCATAATCGGTATCAATAATCAGCCTCGACAATATGGACATTTAACCAACATTGCCCCTAAGCAATGGCCACATAAGGCCAAACATATAATGGGCCCATGGTCTCATACAAGGGCCAAATATACAACAACATGGGCCTCACTCAAGAGTTTAATACACATCACGATGAACCTTTCACATGGGCCTAACATGCATCACAATGGGTTCCATCGCCTGACCCTCAAATGCATCACATGGGCCTCATCACATAGGCCTCACATACATCACATTGGGCCTTAAACACGGGCTGAATACATATCACAACGGGCCTCAAATACAGATTGCATATACATCACATTGGGTCTCGACAATTGGAATCGGCAGTCAGCCACGACAATCGAAATTGACAATCAGCCATGATAATTGGCCGATCGATAATCGGCCTCGATAATCAAAATCGACAATCAGCCACGATAATCAAAATCGGCAATCGGCCATAATAATCAGAATCGACAATTGACCACGATTGGTAATCGGTCACAATAATCGGCCTCGATCGGTGTAACGCCCTGAAAATCGGGGGTCGAGTATAACTCAACACCCGAGTTCCAACGCATCACATATGCAACATAAATAGTGATGATTAAATGTTGTCTGTGTTAGAGTAATAAACATGAGTGAGATTATACCAAAACAGTAATTCATACTCCAGATCAATTGTACAAAGGCAAGCGAAGACTAAAACTGTATATATAATGTATGTAAAGGAACAAAACCATCCTGATCTCCAGAGTATGAACACTAACTGAGTATCCATATACATGTATTGTTTCTGAATAAAAAGGGTCAAAATACAACTAAAGTTAAATCCTGAAATCCCCGCGATCCGGTCGGCCTAAGTGTAGCCGTCAGAATACTGTATATATGAGAACTCATCCTGGTCCTCATCATATTCCAGCTCTGCCTCCTGAATCAACGCATCCTTTATACCTGCGACAGAGTCTGGTTGGTGTGTAAAACACCGTCCCGTAATGTAGGAGTGAGTAGCTAACTCAGTGGAACAATAAAGCATAAGTTAACATGTTATCAATTCAATCAAGCAGTAATGATAAAGTAGTACAATTAAACAATTCTAACTACTCTTATTAAATGTAAGTATGAAATGACATGATGATATGCCCTTGCCAAACCACCCTCATGCGACATCATCTTACGTTCGCGAATGCATACCTCCCTCAGTGCTCCACATCTACCAGGCACATGTGGTGCAATGATGAGCATGATTACCGAGTAGTTATTAGTCCATTTCAAACAGCAGTATTGGGAAACTAAGGTACCTCCCTTGTATCATTCCCAAACATGATCCATTATAGGGTCGTCAATCCTAGTTAATCTCATGCGATATTATGGTTCGAGAGGCATCGCAAAGGGCTCGTCACCGGTCAACACGGATACATATCTCACCGTATGCGGCTCAATTACTAACCGTCAGCTCGAGTACAGGTCTCACTGTACTCGGCTCAATCGCTGGCAGTCAGCTCGAATACGGGTCTCATCGTACTCGGCTCAACTCATACTCTATCTACTGTGAAGGGCTCGTCGCCAATCACAGACCTTAGAGTATCCTCGAAGACACTACAGAGGACTCGTCGCCCGTCAGTACAAATACAGGTCTCACCGTACTCGGCTCTCGCCGTAGGTGTCGACAGCTCAAATACAGTGTCCCATACCACCTTATTCAGCTCATGAGTTTAGTTGCTCAATGGTCACTATGGGGAGGCACGTAGCCCCAGCGTAGGCCGACAGCTCGGCCACGGTGTCCCACACCACCATGTTCAGCTCATGAGTCTTAGCGGTTCGAGGTACCATGGTTAACGAGATTTCTACTGGTAAGTTTGGTACCTAGGTTTAAGCAGTAGCGACCAAACATGGTGAACACACATTTGACACATCGGGTTACTTGACGAGCCTGACAAGCTCGAGCGCACAATCAGCTGAATGACATGAAGTGCATAGAACTTCGCGTGGCCTAACCACTGTCGCCAACTGACGTACGACTCAGGTTCATCAAACACATCCTACGTGGCGGAATGGATCTCAACCACGATCTCAAGTCTAGTACCGATTGTCTGGACTATAGGCATAGTCCTAAACTCAATCAATTCTCGTCCATAGCATGTGGAGTAAAGCATGATAAACAAAGTAATTCAAGCAAGTTAACAAATATGTTATAAAGCATGTTATAAAGCATGTTGTAAAGCATGTTATAAGGCACTATATAAATAGAAATACAAACACATATGTTGAACAAGTAAGCGATTTAAGTAAACAACCATATGGAGGAAATCATACAGGTCTCTAAGGTAGTTGAGAATCCCATCTCAACACTCTCCTAAGGCATCAACATCCAAACACTTACTCATACAAGCATTTTCACAAACACTTAACATACACTATTCAAACATACTTAGTGTATGTTAACAAACATGTATTAGGGCGAGTCCTTTCGCCATGTAAGTATTTTACGCATATGTAATATATTTATATGACAAATAATCATGGCAAACACATTTCTAAAATATATATGTATACGGTACTTTCTACAATACGGTATTTCTACATACATAGTGTATTTTAGTAAAACATGTATTTGGGTGAATCCTTTCACCGAATAAGTATTTTATCCATATAGCGTATATTCATACAACAAATAATTATGTCAAACACATTTCTAAAATTTATACGTATACGGTATTTTCTACCAATACCTAGAATATATAAAATTTCATAATCTACAACTTTAATCGAAACAGAAAATGGAAAGCACTTTGTACATGTGCAATTGCATGCAGATCACGAATCTATCATTATCTGACATTGAAAGCGTTGAAAACCGTAACCTATACACCTAAAGTCCTCACCTTATACCGTGGAATCGCAACAGATCAGCTAGGTTTTCCAAGCTTCCGTATTCGGCAGTTTGGTGGCCTAACACCCCAAAATAGATCTAGGGTTAAGGTTTCTTACCTCAAAATGATGTTGGTATCGGTGGGAAAGCGGTAAGATCAGAGTGGTGGAGCTAAGGTAGGGATAGGAAACAGCAACAGGGAAATTCTCCCACTTCTCTCACTCTTTCTCTCTTTTCTCACTTCTCTCTCCAGGGTTTTCCTCAAATTCGTATGGCTGTGAGAAAGGGTGTTCTAAGGTCCTTATATAGCCTAAAAAGTCTCCAAAGTAGACTTAAGGTCAAGGTATACTTGGGTTATAACCAAAGCGGCATTATTTCAGCTCAACGGAGGATTTCTGGCAGGCCTCCTTGAGCCAAAGGTCGGACTTAAGCTCTCTAACCTTCGATCTACGTGCAGTTAAGTTTTCATCTCAGTCGGATTCCCAGATCATGTGTGGCAGACCAGTTTCAGTTTAGTGGTCAGCGGGTCTCGATCCGAAATTCCAAGTACATGTAAATGTTTATGAAATTTTTCCTGATCCGAGGGTGTATTTGGGTCAGATTCTGACGGTCTAGTTTCTTACAAATTGACCGCAAGTTTCAAGTCTCAGATCACTATTCCAGATATTTATTTTGTAAAGTAATCATGTGTTTTCACACTCCTTCACTCCGGACTCAAGCGAACAGCCGTGGGACACTATCTGGGTCTGATTTTCGAGATGGTTGTCAAGCCCAGCGAGGCGGACCTAATTCCTTAACCTCGTACTATTCGGACTCCCGATGTACGATCCAGACCTAATACGGAGTTTTAATGTGTTCTCAAGAGCAGTCAGGTAATGAGTTTGATCCTAGATTTTAGGGTAACCTAGCGTCAATGATTCTACAAGTTTTGGGTCTTGTAGATCGTATTTAAAGCGATTCAAACGAATTTCATGGCTAATCTAGTTCAGTACTTAGTTAACTTTGTCAAATTTCTAAGGATTTAATCCTAAGTGATTTCTGGTCGAGGTGGTACTCGAGCCATTGTACGGAAATTTACGAGTCGTTACAATCGGCAACCAGTTAATCGGCCATGACAAGAAAAATCGGCAATCAGCCACATCAATCAACAATCGGCCACGATCAGTAATGAGTCACGATATTTGGCCTCGATCGATAATCAGTCAATCGGCCACGACAAGCAAAATCAGCAATCGGCCACGTCAATCAACAATCGGCCACGACAATCGGAATCGATCGATAATCGGGATCGGCAAATCGGTCCCGTCAAATGAAATCAACAATCGGTCATGACAATCAGAATCGGCAATCGGTCATGACAATCGAAATCGGCAATCGGTCATGATAATTGGAATCGCCAATCGGTCATGACAATCGGAATCGGTAATCAGCAGATAAACAAAATGGGGTCCATAGATGATCAGCCGATCAATTATGGCATAAAGATCAGCACTCGGCCGTGGTTATATCAAATCCGATAACACGGAGCCATCCGTCTACGGTGAATGGGGCCCACTTATTTAGGTCAACCCATTGAGGGAATAATGAGAATGGGCCTAACAAGGCCTAAGGGAAGGTCACAATGTGGACATTCAACCATCATTACCCATCAATGTGGACATCTAACCGACATTGCTCCCAAGGGGTGGCCTACATAGGTCCAAACATATAATGGGCTCATGGCCATATGTATAATCATGATGGGCCTCATTTACATCACACAAGCCTCGCCATATGGGCCAACATACATCTCATCGGGCCTCGCACTTGGGCCTCAAATATATCATAACGGGCCTCGCACCTGGGCCTCATCACTAGGCCTCATATGTTAAGTGGGCCACATCACATGGGCCACATTATATGGGTCACACCATTGGGCTTCATGTATATCAAATAAGTCTCACCGGTGGGCCTCATATATATCGAGTCGGGCCTGCTCTTATGTATTTTAAGACCCGACCTATTCATAAGGTAACATAGGGATAATGAAGTGAAAACAATATCATCTTAATTGGAAACTACCATGGCCCTTAGAAGTATGAACGGTGGATGTCACGGTCTGCTATTTAAATGGTGGGGTCCACTTGAACTTTAGATCTAACCCATTCTTTTGCTCACGCTATAAAATGATATCACAAGTAGCTGGACAGTATGGATACAACACATGCATCATGGTGGGCCCCACCACCCAAACAAAGCGTCGCGAAGGTAAAACATATACTTCTTAGTGGGGTCTACATGTAGAATAGCAGTGGGTCCCACGGAACTAAACGGAGAGGATTATATCCACCATGTAGAACATTCCCATCGACCTAGCTGACGCCAAGGGAGCAAGAACAGCTACATAGCTGCTGGACGTGCAACCTCAGTTACTTAAAGATACAGAGGTAGGTCCCACGTAGGGCCACCCTCATATGATATAAAGTATATATATATATATATATATATATATATATATATATTATAAAGTCAGTTGCTGTTCATGCAGCTTTTCCATTAAAAGAGAGAGGTGGGTCCACGTAGGGCCACCACTACATTCAAGTACATTGTATTATAATATAATATACAATATATTTTATTATATATACTAATATAATATAATATATTAATATTATATCTAATACCTAACCACGTCCAGGCTGTGGACGTGCGTTCATCACACATGCATACATCACACGTCAGTGTGTCCCACGTAGGGCCCACCACCATATATCTTATAGTATATATTACATTATATTATATTTATATAATATAATATATCATGCAAGGGCTAAAAAAAAGGCCACCGTCTGCATGTTGGAAGCTGACGGGCCGGTCTTTGATCTTTGGCATAAATCTTGTGGGTTCCACATGTGTGGCCCTCCATAACATTTATTTTTCATCCAACGGTTGATAGGGTCCCACAGGCCTAATAAAAAAAAAAATAAATAATTTTATACTAACCCAAAACTTCTGGAATAGAAGTTCCAATAGTAGACGTTCAATTCATCTCTGTTATCACTGTTTCCTGTGGTGTGGACGACTTGAACTACGTGTATGACTGATTTTTGGGGGATCTCAATTCCCAAAGGGGACCGATCAAATACATGGTGTAGATATACCACATATATCATGGTGGGGCCTGTGGTGGGAGCCACAGTTCCAACATCAAAGGCCGCAAGGACTCGCACTCTTCTCACAAAGAGAGGACGCGGCGCAAAGAAGAACGTCCCATCATAAATTTTTTTTATAGGTGGGACCCACATCAAGAGAATCTACCCTAATGGTTGGATTCAGGGGCTCGAGACAGGCCTAAGGAGCCAACATTCGATGTATTTTGGTGAGTAGAAACATCACAGCGGACCCTAACAGTTTACATTGCCTAAACCCCTATTCTCTACAATAAGGCCCACCCGAGATTCAGTTCAGCTTCATTTTTCGGCTCAACGCCTAAAATGAGCTAGGAAGTGGGATGGTCAGTGTGGATCAGATACATACATCAAGGTCAGATCAGTGTGTGTGGACAGTGTATTGTATAAAATATAAAAAAATTTCTTTGGGCTCGCTGGATGCACAGAGTGTATAAAAAAATATCACAGTGGTTTCCACCACCTGGGCAGCAATGTGGATGGATGGTGTGGGTGTCACACATACATAACGTGGGTTCCACGTGGGTGGGGTCCATGGCCGGATGGTGTAAATAAGGCACGTACATCATGTAGTGCCATGAGGATTGGCCACCACCGTTTGGATCAAGCTATTATTTGTGATTCCCTCCATCAGGGTCTGTCCCGCCATCCACAACAATGTGGGCTCCACCAACTGGATCAGGTGGGCCATGCACACACATCAGGTGGGACACACCTCACTATCATCAATACCATAATAAAAGGTAACGAGAGGGATAAAAGGAGAGAGATTGGATGGTGGAGGGACTTTGCCACTATAGGCCCCTCGATACAAGGCATACATCAAGATGGGTCCCACCATATGTGGGCCCTCAAATGACAAAATCAACTATAAAAAAATATAAAATCACCCACCTATCCTTCTTCTTCTTGGCTCCATGGACTCTTTAGCTCCTTATCTTCAACTTTAATGGAGAAAGATGAAAATCTGACAGTTGGATGGTGGAGATGGGAGGTAGGAAGTGGGCCACACCAAACTCTTCTCATGAAGTGCTTGGACGTTGGGTTGTTTGCTTGGAAATGGGAGAAATGAGAGAGAGATTGAGGATGGGATGTGAGTGATGGATAAGTGATGTAAGCATGTACTTTGTTGTAAGAAAATGTTGACTTTAAGGGAAAGGTGGTTGTACTTGGGGATGGGTGTGAGTGATGGGAGTGATGGATACTTGATTGATGTGATTAATACGATTGATGTGATGTTTTCTAGAGATTGCAACACGCAGCATTTATCCTCGAACTAGACACGAGCCCATATCTCCTGGCCCACGTATCGCCTCGGCGCGCGAGTCGCAACATTGGAATCACAGCGACGGCGCGGCCACTAAGGTACCAGTCTTAGGTTGAGTTGACTCGGGTTGACGGCGTGTGAATCAGGGTTGCGTGCAAACATCGGTTAAGGGTCAAAGGTTGCCGAAATCTGATCTGGAAGACCGTGGAAGCCTATGGAATGGTACAGTCTAGGATACGGGTCTTACAACCTATGAGGTTCAAGGACTTATACATAGTTTTAAACAAGATGATAGTGTAGGGCTAATCATTGATCTAGGGAGATATTATAAAGATTGTGTTTTGATCCCTTAATCATTGAAGCATCTTTAGTCCTTAGGAAGTCCAAACTCTTTGTTCTTAGCTTATTTTTCTTAATGGAGTTCCCTTTTTTATGTGACTGACCCATTATCACATTTCATAGTTATCACGGGAATGGGTCATGGTCACCACTTGTTTCACTTGGAGCAACCACCACAAGTTCCCGAGTTAAGTTTATCATAACTCGTCGAGCAATTGTTTTTATTTAAAATCATCCATTTGGTAACCAATTTCTTTGAACATGAAGTTTCGATTTCCTTTTTAGAGTGGTTATCCATTGGTTCTTTGACTTCTTCACGTAACTAATTCAAATATTCTTGTTTTGGAGAATTTTGTGATTTCTGCATCATTTTTTCGTTAAGATTAGGTTTACACAACCCAAAAAAGTGAGACTGTTTTAGTGCAGGGCATTCAAATTTGTAGTGCCCCATCTCTCCGCATGTATGGCAGGAAAAACTTGCATGTTTGCTACTTGAGGCAGTTGTTTTGATCATCACAGGTGGTATGGAGTTAGATTTATCTGTTTCATACCCTAGGCCTTTCATATTTTTAGAATTCCTTCCCAAGCCTAGAAGTTTGTCTAACTTTTCATTACTTTTAGTAAACTTATATGTAAGTTCTGCTGTGAGATCGGACTTTTCTACATCTAGTCCCAGTTTTTTGTTTTCTCTTTTTAGTTTCTCAATTTTTGATTCTAGATGATCAATTTTTTTGATTAGTTTCTTAATTGCTGGATTGTCATCAGTAGTTTCTTTTCAATTTTGACATCCTCAACATTGTACTCATCTATCTAATCATTATTTTTTGAATTTGGAATGACTGCAGTGGTGGAAGCCAAGACTATTTTTAGTGACTTTTAGTCTCCATCACTCTCAGACTCACTAGTTTCTGAGTTAGAGTCATCGGTGTCATCCCATGTGGCTGTCATAGCCTTTCACCTTGATTTCTTTGTGGGACATTCCGTGGATATGTGACCATACTTCCTGCAGTTATAACATTAAGGTTCTTTGGACTTGTTGAAGGATTTTCCTATTTGACGCTTGTGGTCCAATTGTTTCCCTTTGTTGTTGTATGGTTTTCAACGGTTCTTGTTAAAGAATCTTTTGAACCTTTTAGCCAAAAGTGCAACCTTCTCATCCATATGTTCATTCTCACTTTTTTCTTTCGCTATTGTAGTTATGGTTCTAGAGGCCTTAAGAACATTATTTTTGGATTTTGTGGGTGGTTTGAAGTGTAGTTCAAAAGTTTGCACAGAACCCACTAGTTCTTCTACTTTCATTTCATCAATATTCCTACATTCTTCAATGGTGGTGACTTTGGAGTTAAAACATTCCAATAAAGATTTTAGAATTTTCCTACACATTTTAGGTACCGAAATTTTCTCTCCAAGTCTCCCCATAGAGTTACATTAATATTTAGTTTAGTGAAAAACTCTATAAATTTTCATGCTCTTCCATTTTTATGTGTTCAAATTGTGTTGTCAAGAGCTGCAGCCTTGTTGACCTCTTTACTTTGTTGGTTCTTTCATGGGTTGTTTCCAATAAATCCTATGCTTCTTTTGAAGTTCTACACATACTAATCTGATTGAATTCCTCTTGTGAAACTGCACAGTAAATAACATTCATAGCTTTGGCTTCATATGTTTTCTTTTCTTTATCAAAGTCAGTCCACTTATCTTTTGGTTTAGGTTTAGTAACAGATGTGTTGTTTTCGAATACCACTAGTTTAGTTGCTGTCATATATCTATTCTCAGCAATTTCTCAAACATCATGGTCCAAAGATTGCAGAAAATAGTTCATTCTTGCTTTCCAATATGCATAATTTGAACCATCAAAGATAGGTGGTTGAGAGACGGATGTTCCCTCTCCTTTGGCCATAATTCCAACTTCAGTTAGGATCTCCCTCTAGGTTATTAAACCCTTCAAGAGGAACCCGCTTTGATACCAATTGAAATTGCGGTAGTACCGCTACTATTGAAGTATGGATATATGTCCAAGTGTCCTAGTGGAGGGTTAATAGGACTTTTAAAACTTTAATCCTTCTTAACTAAAAATACTACCAATTTTTAGTATAAGTTAAGCAGGATTATAAAGAGGTTATTCACATTCAATCTTTTGGGATAGTGAAAATCTAAGTGTTGTATTATATCTAACATGTATTGTGTATAATGTAAACATTCAAACAGTCAATACATATAGGCAAGATCAATCATCACAAATGCAACAATATATAATGGTTCAGCTACTTACCTTCACCACTCCCAGCTGACGCACTCCTCCCTAGAGTGTGCCAAATTTCACTATCTAATGGTTTTAAATTAGGTTAACCACAAACCTTTACAACCTACACAAGGTTAACTAAGGAATCTATATAAGAAAACATTAGGAGCCTACACAAGACAACTCACTATGCCTACGCAAAACAAATATACTATGCCTACACAAGGCAATAGGTCCTACATAAGGATACTATACGTATTCTCCCGTCGAAGGCCTACAAAAGGTCTTAGTGAGTTTGAGAACAAACTCTAAAACCAAATCCTACATAAGGAAGAGGCTTCAAACTCTTTGGACTCTTATACTTGTAAGTGAGTGAGCCACTTGTCAACACTTGTTAAAGATGATCTTCCTGTTGATGAAGAGTCTTCAGCTCACTTGAACCGCAACCATCCGTTTGATGCTCCAATCAATGCTCTGAAGTTGTTAGTTTAGGGTTTGGTTTGATCTTCTCTAATAAATGATGTCTTTAAAGTTTATAGAAGATTCCCATGAGCTAAGCATTCAAGAGTTCCAAAACAATGATTTACCATTAAAGGGTGCTATTGGAAACTCAATGAAAGCCAGAGTTCATAATTTAGTCCAAGTAATGAAGAAGACAATAAGCTTATGCTATAGATTGAATGATGAACTCTAATGGGAAAGAGGGCTTGAGGATGAGGGTATTAACTATCATAATAACTCTCTCAAGCTCTCTTCAATTCTATCTCATTTTACTAAGAAGAAACCCATGGGTATATATAAAGTTGAATCCCAAAGGTTCAAAAATGGACAAAAATCTGACATTGTCGATGCCATTGAAATTTGAATTTTGATGTCATTGAACCTTCTACGATTGCATCGACTTCCTACACCAAGATATTCAGTTGGGTGCAGGATAGATTCTTTCCTATCTCATCAAGCACCCTTCAATGTCATCGATGTGCACTTTGATGTCATTAAGGGATGTTTTGATGCCATCGAGATTCCTTTAAAAAATACACTTTGGTTGCTGGATAGTATTTTCCCTTGTTCGATGCAATCGATTAGACTTTTGATGCTATCAAAATTTGAATTTTGATGCAATCGATCAGTCTTCGATGTGATCGAAAATATTGGATTTTCCTGGAAAGCATGCTGGATAAACTGGTCCTTATTTCGATGCAATCAAACAGTCTTCGATGCCATCAATAACTTACTATCGATGTTATCAAAGAAGGTTTGATTACATCAAGGAGCACTTAGAGTATTTTTGGATTTAGAGGAAATAAGCCCAAGGTCGATTCAATCAAAATAGGTTCAATGTTGTAGAAACATAAGTTTCGATGTCATCGAACTACATTCAATGCAATCGATAATTCCTAGTATTTGTTCAGTTTGTTGTTGGACTATATGGGTTTGATTGCATATCGTTGCAACTGTCAGGACATTGGTTTTACCTGTACGTTTTATACTTCCTCAAGTACTCAAAGTACAAAGAGTAACCCAATCTTACCAGAAGTTTTTAGAAGTAGTTGTGGGTAAGTTATGTTCTTTTAGGGGCATATACCTGTCAGGGTTTGTTTTGGGTAGATGAGGCTTAGTTTACCTTTTATGCATGATTGTATGCTTTTATCTTTGATGAGTCTTGAACTTTATGTCTTCAACTTAGGGCTCACTTGACTGACAGACTCAGCACTCACGTATATTGACAAACAAGGGCACTTTTAATGTACATTATCATGTTTAGACCAGTTACTTAATTGGCATATCATTTATAGTCAATGTGATTGGACCCTCTATTAGCTTGGAAGCCTTAAAGTTAATTACATTGCTTAGTTTAATTCACATATTAGCTTAAGTAGGCAATTGTGGTTTGAAAAGATGAAAACTTTATTTGGTCCTAATCACCCCCCTTTTAGGACATGGCCTTCATTCCTTAGCTTCGCCAAGCTTCTACACGTGCAGTTGTGGTAATCCCATTACACCACATGTGAATTTTCAAGAGCAACCCTCGATCGATCGAGCCTCCATGTTCGATCAATCGACCATACTCAAAAGTGTCCAAAGAGTTAATTTGATTTTTAAAAAATTTTTTCTAATCGATCGAACCTAGATGGTCGATCGATTGAAACTACCAAAAATTGTTATACGAGCAAACTCATATATTCAGAGTATTAACAATCGATCAAACTAGATGATCGATTGATCAAAATCCCTTGTTATAACATTGAAGAAGACACCAATTTCAACACATTCATGTATGTTGCAAGATCAAAGATTCTGGGTTTAGTGCTCTTAAGCCAAGATTCATGGAAAAATGAAAATAATATACAAATATATAAATTTACACAATAAATATATAATTAAGATACTCTTGCTTTATTATGGGTTACGGCTTATAGGGACTTGATTTATAGATATGGGGAAAATAAGAAGAACCTCGTAAGATTGCCCATGTCATAGGCAATTAGACACCTCCTCCTAGGGTGAATCGAATCCTACATGTATAAGGAAGACTCCTAAAGTTCTTAAATATTGATTCTACTCTATCTTGATAAATGAAGAATTTTTCCTATTCTTGTTCTAATTGATCTTGATGGGTGTGCCTAGATTGGACAATTGAGGGATGGAGGAAGAATGTCACAACTCTCTTGAGTGTTGGGCAAGTGGACATGCCTTGTGATGCGGCCTAGTTACCTTATCAATTGAGTGCTTGATATATTACTACATGATTAATGTCATCAATTTAAAAATGTGGTTTCTTTCCCATATCTTAAGGAAGACTTTGAAGGTCTTAGACCTTTGCACCCTCCATGAGGTGGTAAGAAGGAATGATGTAGCTCAAAGGTGGGGTGGCAAGGAGTTGTAGCTATGAGTGCTAACTAAGGTGGTGTGGCTAGTAGGGTGGCAATGGGTCGAGCTATATCCAAGGCTGAGCTTGGACATGGACCGGCCCTAGTCCCTTAAGTCCTGGCCTTAGCTTGGCCCTGGCTCTAATCAGGATACAAAAGCCCTTGGTTATGGCCGTATAAGGCTGGGATAGGCCAGGGAAGCCCTAATAAGAAAAGATACATAATTAAAGGTTTGAAATAGTCAAAATCTAAGAAATTTTTTATAGTGCCCTTCTAGCCATGGCGAATCCTATGGTACAAATAGTTTTTATAACAAAAGCACGACCCAAATCTAAAAGGTGCCTTTAAAAAACACAAAAAAGTTAAATATAATCCTCAAAAGTGTCTTCAAATCATCCATCCTTTTGTATAATAGTAACCCATTTGATTATTGGATCACGTTGATCCATTCATCATCGGGCTTGGGTCAGCCTAGGTCATTCATCGTTAGCCCTAGACTGGCCTAGCTTAGCACTTGACCTATATTTCAAGCTCGAGCTTTAGCCCTACAACACTGGGCCACTAGGGCTGAACCTATTGCCACCCCTGATGACTAGATTATGATGTGCATAGGGCATACAACTAAGGTGAGCATTGGGGTGATGTCTAAGGTGGTGAGGCTAGTGAAGAGGAAGTGGCTAGGGTGACAGCTAAGGTGGTGGTTAAGAAATGGTGTGGCTAGGGTGGTTGTTAAAGGACGATGAGTCTAGAGTTATATTTAAGGGATCTTGCTGCAAGAGGATAGTAGAGGATGATGATAGCTGCAATATATGATGTCGTAATAATGATGTGTACCAATCAGGGATCCAATTTTTGCATCCTGGTATGACTCACCAAATGATGCATGTGTGTACTCATGTGGGTTGAGATGTTTGAATGACACATGTGAGTTGGCATGGGTGAGGTGTGGAGATAGAATTATTACTTTTATTTCTTTTTATTGTTTAAGAATATTGCTTTCACAGCTTTTATTGTGGAAAAATTTTGCATGTTGGGCAAGCTAAAAGTTAGTTTCCGAGATATAGGGTAGGCAACTGTATACCTCCTTAATTGAGCATGGTCAACTGACATTGTTGACTTTGAGTTAGGCTAGGTGACTATCGATGCCCATCTTTGGTAGGGGCTACATGCAACCGAAAAGGATTTTAAACACCTAAATCAAGAAATCTTTGTCCAACAAAAATGCATTCCTCATCATTAATATGTTTGTTCGCAGTAGTGATGGCACTACTACATGAAAACACAGAAAAAACAATCGAAAAATTTGATGGCATTTGTCATCAGATGTGGTTTTAATTACTATACGACATTTATTTAGGTATAAAAAATTGAGCAAGAAATTCCTAATCACTTCTTGCTCTCTCTCTCTCTCTCTCTCTCTCTCTCTCTCTCTCTCTCTCTCTCTTTATTCGTCTCTCCCTCCCCTCCTGCACTGCCCTTTCCCCACCTCATCTCTCTCTGTCATGCCCAAAAATTCGTTCCAGGGTGTGAAATTAAATTGAGCATACATTCTTTTCATTTCATTCCACACTTCACATATTTAACTAAACTTAAATACTTTATTAAACTATAACTAAATTTAAAATTTAAATCTCAAACTAATCTACAATTACTTACTTCCTACTAAAAGGAAATTCCACTAATGACTTATTACATTAACTTTCAATGGAAAAAAATAAATCTAAACTATGGATGGCTCCTCAGTATAAATATTCGTCCAAGTACTCGGCTTCTCCTATGAAGCCATTTTCCTACAAACTTGTACTGTTGTTTATTTTGGTGATCTAAAAGCTCAATGAGATCATATTCATCCTAATTAAATTCTAAAGAAAGTGCAGGCAATTCGATAAGGCAGAAACTAAATAGGATAGAGATATATCTAACTTTACCCTAAGATACCATGCATGACATGATGCCAGGGTTGTGAATGCATGATGCACAAGTAAATTAACTTCATCCTGATTAATTTAATAGAGTAGTTTCTTTCCATAACTCCCATGGCATGAGGTGTGTACTTATATTCAAGATATCACTGGCAATGACATTAGGAACCCTTCACAATCCTAACATGCTCACCTAACCAGTTTAGTGTTGTAGCAATTCTAATATGCACACAAGTGAGTAATCCTCGCATACTCACAGATTGATCCCACACGGCACTGACATTAGGTACATTTTACAATCCTTTCGTGCTCATCTAACTGGCATGCATTGAGGCAATCCTAACATGCACACAAATGGGCAATCTTAACACGTTTATGGATCAAATGTTCGGATCTTGCATGACAATGACATTAGGAACCTTTTTTTATCCTTACATGCTTACTTGACTGGCATGCATTACGGAAATCTTGACATACAAGTAAATGGACAATCTTGACATGCCCACAGATCAATGTCCCAAAAAAGAAAATAAATTCAAATTTTTAGGTAATAACGTTAACTTTTAATTGTAGCATGATCAAGCAATCCATTCATTCAAGCAGTCATAAATGTAAGTTAATAACACACTTTCAAGCACACACATTTACGATGTATGTCATGATCATGAATAAACAAATCTATGAAGAAAATCATGGTGAGACCTAACCGAAGGTGTACATTCTAAAGTAAATTGAGAATACTAACTAGAACAACACTTCTAGATCATTGTGAGATCAAAGGTTCTTCCTAACCGTCTAACGGTGGACACACACAGTTATAGAAGCGAGTAAGGAGATGGATAGAACCTTTTCCAAAGTGGAAATAATCGTCCGATGAGGTAGAGATGGAATAAAGACTTATACACGTGTATGGAGTATTTTAATTCCAAATAGAACAAAAAAATGATGAATTTAATAGAATGAACAATAAAGACACGTGAGATAAGCTAGGGATTGTCTAAGAAGGAATTAGAAATAATTAAGAGGAATCACTCACTGGGTAACGATGATTTCCTGCTCCAAACAGACTCAGTCTAGATTTGAATTGAGTTAGTAAGTTGACTTAATGAGTTAACTCGCTTGGTTAACTCCGACAAATATTTATCTTGTGATCTTTCTTCTTTCTTCTTCTTATGCTTTACTGAACTTCCTGTGTTCAACAAGTTTTTTGAAACCAAACCAACAAGACCCAACTTAGTAAGACTGTGAGTCAAATCAACAATTACCTCTCTCTCTCTCTCTCTCTGTTTTCTCTTGAGTATCCTTATGCGTGTTATGTGGCTTCCCCCAGTTGAGAGGGGAGGTTTTTATGGTTATACAGAGACATTTGGAATTAGGTGGATTCTCATATCACATTATATGAATATTTTCACGTTTTTAGTTTGATTGAAAACTGCAATTATTTTGGCTTGGTCCGACTAAAGGTATCATCTGGTCTAACCAAACATATTACATAGATTAGCATAAATCAAAGAATTTAAGTCCAATCGTGATTAGGGATTGTTAATATGAGCGTTTTCTCTTTAAGGGCAAGGGTTTTGCGAAGAGAGAGGGTTCTAAATGCTTGTAAAGGCTTGAGAAGGGATTTTCTCAAGGGGCTAAGGTTTTTTTAGGTGCGAATTATAAGGAGAGATCCAAGTTTCATCTATAATTAACGAAGGTGAGTGGTTTAATTTCTGAGGCTTTGATTATATTAGATTTTTGTCACTTTGTGCCATGGATTTTTCTGAAAGGGTTTTCCACGTAAAATATATTGTGTTTTGTGTGCTTGCTTTATAGTTTGGTTATTTTGCTTTATTCTATTGTTCTATCTTTGCTGAATGTACTTCCTCAAAGCACATAGATAAATGGTGGTATTAGATCCAAATTTCTAATACCTAGGGTTCATCTAGGTTTGTTGAGGGCTAAGAAATTCAACACTATCATCTTTATAAATGATTTTTCATAATTATTTGATGAGGCAAGCTTTATCTACAATTTCAAGGGGGATAATTCCAAGGCCCTCTTCACTTTTTGCCCTATAAATTTGATCATAACAAATGGAGTGAATTATAGAGTTTTCCCACAAGAAGTTCCCATTAATTCTCATTTCTAAAATATCAAAACAATATTTAGGAAGAAGGAAAGCATGAGACCAATAGATATGAGGAGTAGAAAGAGTTGATTTAATGAGTTCCAACCTATCAGGAAAAGCGGAGAGATTTTGTTTCCACCCTCCCAGTTTCACTGTTTCGACAAGAAACAAATGCATTTGATTTGGGGGAATTATCTTACTTAATAATGATGGAAGAACATATGAAGAGAATAATCATCAAATTTATTCATTTTGAGTTCAGTACATCCTTTTGATCCTTTGATTCCAGGATAAAATCCTTATGATAGAAATACAAGTACTGAGTATATTCAAATATGAATTTCGGCAGCACTTCGGATCATGTCATTCATGTCTCCATAAGAGATGAGTTGTACGGGTTTTCTCCACGCATGCATCTCTCTCCCTTAATATGATAAAGGAAATGCCAGAACCCCTTGGAACACTTGAAATGGCCTGGAAGACTTTTGGAAATCAACATATCCATCACTCCAAAGAGTACCCGCGCAACTCATAAGTGAGTTGCGCGGCCGAGGAGTTGTGTGGGCCCGTGCAACTCACAAAGAGTAGTGTGGCCATGACTTCCATTCTCTCTCTCTCTCTCTCTCTCTCTCTCTCTCCTCCAGTACTTGTCAGAGGCACTGGTCTTCTGAAAAATCTTTGATCCTCCAAATGACAGGGTAGGGAGTATTTATAGGCTTCCGTACGTGTGGGTCCTCGAATCTTGAGCTGTGGACCCCACTTCTCATTCTTGATCCAACCAACCATAAAGGGAGTAGCGCGGACCCGCGCACCCATGATGAGTTGCGCGGACACGCACAACTTATGTGTCAACACAACTTGTCACCCGTGTAACTTGCCTTTCTTCAATCTTATTTGATCATCATTATCATCATCATTTTTTATGCTCCAACATTCACGTTAAGTTTACCAATAAAAAGTTAACGATATTTAATATAAATTTTGAAAGAATATAAGAGAGGCGACGATACCTAAAAGGAAAATGACCTTCCTTTATTTTAAGGATGGATTGAATAAACTCCTTTAACTGGCAGGAACTTAAGAAGATGATAACACTCTTTTAAAAGTTTATCCCAAGCCTGAATGACTGTTAAAATTGGAGAAAAGGCACTTGAGATCCATTGTCATTTGTGCATCAGCATTTACAAAGACCTTAAGGTTGTCTACAAAGAGAATGTGTGAAATGTGTGAAATAGTAATTGGCCTTGTCAAAATTGGGGAGCCAATTAGGCCATTGGCACTACTACGAGATAAAAAAGCAGAGAACATGTCTATGGCTATGGTTAAGACAAAGGGAAAAGGGAGTCCCCATGCCAAAGGCTATAGTTACTTTTAAAAATCACAAATTTTCCCATTGACAATGACTGAAAAAGGTGTGGAGATGAAGGAATTGATTAAGTTAATCCACTTTTTAAAGGAAATTTAGGACATGAATACTATCTATTAGAAAGTCCCACCTTAAAGAGCCTCGTCCCTATTCTTAATTTTCCAGATTTAAGAGGAAGATTGTCTAGCCTTAATTGAGGAATAAAAATATTTAGAGTTAGCATTACTCAAATTTATTTTAATATCCCTTGCATTTTGTTTCAGCATAAATAATTCTAAACTTGAAGGTGATCCAACTATGCTTGGCCTATTTTTCCATATCAATATTTTCACTAAAATGGTCTCCTTAGAGCACAAGTTGTACATGCTCAGAGTTCTTTTTAGCATTGAAAACCATCAAAGGAATCCTAGGCATGTTAGCTAAGCAGGCTTTTAAAGCTACTTTGACTATATGTAATTTAGTAGTGACCACATGCATAGGAGTTCCATAAATAGGTAAGGACAAGTAGGGGTGTACATGAACCGAGCTAGCTCGGTTAGCTCGCTTGACTCGACTAAAAAAAGCTTGATTCGACTCGGTTCGAAGCTGAGTTCAAGCTGATTCGAGCTGATTTTTTTAACTCGAAAATGAGTTCGAGTCGAGTTCGAGCTGGCCCTAGCTCGACTCGACTCAGATCGAACCTAGCTCGAATCAAACTTAGAGCGAACCAGTTTGGTGACTTGATTACTTTGATATTGATGTTGCTCACCAAGTGTTTGATGAAATGACTCAACGAGTGTGGCTGGTGGCAAGGAAGGTATGTATATGAAATAAATACCATTTTTTCTGAATTTTTATGTTGCTTAGAAGGTGTTTGATAAAATACCTGTAAAACGATTGTTGTTGTTTTATATACAATGGGATTTTGAAGGTGCAGTCTAAGTGTTTATGAAAATGCTGCACAGGCGAACTCAGCTCAATCTTGGCTCGAACTCGGCTCGAATTGGCCTAAGCTGCTGACCGAGTCGAGCCAAGCTGGCCAGTCAGGCTCGAGGACTGAATCAAGCCGAGTTCGAGCTCAGGTCAGCTATTGGCCGAGCCAAATTGAGGCCAGCTTGACTCGGTTCGACTCGATGTACACCCTTAAGGATAAGGCATCAGCTCACACTCTTAAAAACCCCTTTAGTTTACACCAAAAGTGGAAGAAGCATAAATGATTTTTTTTTTTAATGAAAAGGCCTATAATTTAAATCAATGAACATGGGAGAGTGATCTAAAATGCTTGGATCCAAATAAGACATTTTATAGTTTCCAAAAAAGTTAAGTTGTTATTTTTAAGGAGCTTATTTAATTTACATTCAACTGTTTATGGCCCTAAGCTATTGACCAATAAAAGATATTACTAATAAGCTTTAAATTAACAAGCCCAGGATGAGAGAGATAATTCTTGAAATCCTCAATGTGTCTTATATTCGAGTCCCCATCGCCTCTTTTCTCATGGAGGAAGAGAATACAGTTAAAATCACTCACAAGCATCCAAGGGTCAATAAGGCCAACACCAATGGTAGTGATATGTTCCCATAGAATAGTCCTTTGGGGGGCATCATTAGAGGATCAAACTTTTGTTTCTTAATAGAACTGATAAGGTTAAAAGCCAAAAACATCTTATTAAGTCAATGACCTTAAACCAATCCTCCATTAGTACTACCATATTCTATGCTTCTAGCATGTACTGCTCCTTACTCCTTACCAATGTGCACTTGTCCTCGGCTTCACTTTCCGCTTTTTTTTTTTTTTTTTTTTTTTTTTTTTTATTTATGACCGTCTGCACAAACAATATATCAATTTATTAGTCTATGTCAATAAATGTTCATAACCTCAAGTGTATGGTCGCGATGTAGTAATAATCTCGGTAAGACTGAGGTCCAATCCACAGGGACTGAACCTTGTACACAATCTTAAAGTAACTAGAACTAGAACTAGAAGAAGATGTAATCTAAATTAGAAAATTTTAAGAGAATAATAGTGAAATCTTAACTAAAACTTGTAAAATTTGAAGGTGGAAAACTAAGGTGCCAAGGATTCACTCGTAGAGATTAGGGAGATCTATTCTTAATTCACGAACACAACTAGAATCAGAGTCCTATCTTCATCTAGTTGGAAGATATTTCATTAAAAGCCAATCTGAACTTCCTTTGATCCAGTTTTCAAGAGATGAGAGGTATGAGAATTAGAATTGATTCCATCACAAAACCATGCCCATGAGACAAAGCAAATAACAGAATTTAGCCAATTCACAACCAATCTGAGAGAATTATGAACGATCGGAAAGCATTCCATCATCCAACCATGTCCAGGAGACGATGGTGAATAACAGGGCTCCCATGTTCACAGTTCTAATAATTAAAAGAACATGCTTAGAGCCATCATAGATCCATAGTAATTTAAGTCACAATAAACCATTAAAAACTAAAAGCATTCCTTATAATCAAAATCAGTTTAATCAAACATGAATCAAAGGCATAAAAAGCATCCCATCACGCTATAAGCTTCACCTCTTAGCCCTAGCTAAGAGGTTTAGCCAATCATGATCATGATTAAGCTATAAACTTTTAAAAACATCAAGGAAGAAAACTAAATAAGAAAAGGAAACAAAACTATTTGAAGATTGCCGCCTCCATGCTACCTCTCTTCCTCTCCTCTTCTCTTCACGTACATCCTTTCCTCCACGGCTACCTGCATATCCAAAGATCTCTCTCTTCTCTCCTTTTATAAGGAGCAAGGGGCGGTGGAGGGCTGGAGAACTTTCGCAACTTCTTTCGCAGCAGCGTGCGCAGGAAACAGGAGCAGCGCGTTTGGAGTGGATTTTTGGGATGATTGCTGTCCAAACTGATGATTTGGCTCCATAGCTAAGGTCGTGGCCCCCTTTTAAAGATTTTGGACAGTCCAGATCGGCCATCTGATTATGTCATTGATCATAGAACGGCCCATTGCGTCCGGTTTTCATGGACGTAGGGCCTGAAGAAACAGAGGCTGTTGACGTGTTCGGTGGGCCCCATAGTGATGTTTTTGAAAGAATCCACCCTGCCCATTGGATTCCTAGTGAAAAACTAGTCGGGAAGGGGTATTTTTACTCAAGTTTAGAGTGACCCATTGTATCAAATCACCCTGCTATTCATCCTGCGTTTAACGGCGATCTGCGTGTGTACACGTGCATGGGACCAAGAAGACGTCATGGTTACGGTCGTGGCCACCCCCTGAGTTGAATGGACCGTCCCGATCATCCATCGGGACCATGATGGTGGCCCACTACCGATCGTAGCATTCGATTTTCATTGATGTTGTGCATAAATTCGAAACGGGTCTGGTCAAAGTCGGTTTGACCCGACTTTGCATCCAGTGCACCTCCAGTGCACGCGTGTTGTGCACACACACACCATGTAAAGTGGGTCCCACATTGATGTTTCGATAAATCAGCTCCATCCATTTGCTTCCTCATCTAATTTAAGAGGTTGAGACTAAAATTGAAGCATATCCAGATATCAGGTTGGCCCCAAATCGATGATTTATGGGTTGATCTATCTGTTGGGCCAATTTCACAGGGATCCAAGAGCTGAATTTCGACATGTATGGTTAATTTAGGGTCCTCATGCTAGATATAAAGTTTCGAGCCGAACAGATGGTAGGAACCCTGTGATCTTGCATTCAGGACGACTTTCAAGCCTCTTTATCATTGATCACTTGATTTTCTCGGATCTTTAGCATGTAATTTTGTAACACCCCATACTTTCAGGTACTCGGGTGTTACCATATAATCAAATTTAGAATAACACAAGCCTGGCTAGGTGAACATTCACGTTCATCCTAGCCTAAATCCAATTATTGAAAACAGTACCAATCCATACGTCAAGCTATTTATCCGTCAATTTTCAAGATGGATCGTCATACCACTAAAGAGACCTATCTTCTTAGAATCCACTATTTGAAAACATAGATCGGGTTACCTGGTTTCATATCCAACTCCCGGATCACACCTAAGCGTTCTTTAATATCTCAATGGTTATTGAAAATTGAATGTTAGCCAATCCAATCGTTGGATTGTCTGAATGCTCAGTAAATCGTGATTTAGCAATTAGATATTCAGGTGGTGTAGTTCGCACTAATGCAAGCAACCCCAAAGTTCGGGTAGGTAGCTAAATGACGCACAACGGGTAGTCTCACATCCTACATAGGTATAATAATAATAATAATGAATAAATAAATAAATAAAGATAAATAAATAATGATGCATAGGTAATATTGGTTAAATATTAATAATATAAAATCCTGAGATGAGTTGTCCTGCAAAGTGGAACCCACAACATGACTAAAATTGCTTGCATATGTGGGGAAATAATAATAATAATAATAATAATAATGACAATGGTAATAAATAATAATAATAATAATAATAATGATAATAATAATAATAATAATAATAATAATAATAATGATAATGATAATAAATGTCTAAATTATTCCAATAATAACATTTAATGTTCTAAATTCATAGAACATGTGTCCCGGTCATCTAAATGAATTCCTAGGGCCCTTTTAACTATTGACGATTGATTTCGGGATGACCTGATCATCAGATTGGTGTGGTTCCACAAATAGGACCTAAACCAGCTATGGGGCCCACCTGAGCTTTGGGACTGTCTGATTTATGGTCAGGGGACCTGATTAGGGCCACCAAGTGGGATGGATGGAGTGGATTCATTGCAAACATCACGATGGACCCCACTTAGCTGCGTGCATGTACACAGCTGGTGCACACTCACTGTGCACCAGATGTGCCATCCCACTCGACCGGCACTGACCCGCAGTTTACATAAACAGAGAGATTTCTCTCTGTCTCTCTCTCCTTATTTTCGACAGAGGGCGGACGGACGTCCGTTTGACATGTCCATGACCCACCATCACTACTCCAATGACGGATCTAAACCATCCATCTGACAGAGGACACACGTGCAACCAAAACCCATAAGTTTTACATGATTTGGCAAGTGTACATGTACACGATTCTGGGTGCAAACAAGTCCCAAAAACACAAACAATTCCAAAAATGGAAACCTACTGCATGCCAGCTAGCACGACCCACGTGAGCTACTTTTCTCCATCCTAACTGCCCATCTTGGATTGATCTTAGCCCTTCAAAGCTAGGTTTAAATAAAAGAAAGGAGAATGGGAGAGAAAATGGGTCGTTTCCTTCCAAGACCGAACCCATCAACCCAACCACCCCCAAGCTTCAATGAAGCTTGCCCACAAGCTTTCTAGGGTCCATTTGGACCATCTAGAAGAAAGAAAATGGAGTAAGAGGCACTGGAAGGGAAAATGCCATTAATGATAACCCTTCTTCCTCGTTTAGAGCTGCACCAGGTCATCTCAAGTCGGGGCGGAATCAGATCTGTAAAACAACAGAGAAGTAGAAAAGAAAGGAAGGAAATGGAAGAGGGAGAGAAAGGAAAGAAAAGAGAAGAAGAAGAAGAAAGGGAGAATTTTGACTTGAGTTATGGGCTGACTCGCTGAATCAGCTAGGTCAAGTCGACCATGGGCCTAGTCTAGGTCCAGCTGGGCTTGGGTCGAATCCAGGTATGGCTGGACATTCCAGTAGAAAGAAAGAGAAAAAGAGAGAGAGAGAGAGAGAGAGAGAGAGAGAGAGAGAGAGAGAGAGAGAGAGCAAGATGGGTGCTTGTGTTGAGCGAAGTCGACTCAACTCGAACCAAGTCAGCTGGGTGAGTCAACCTTTCCTCCCCATTCTAGCCTTGTTTCGATGTACTATTATCAATTGTTACCATTGTTATTATTAGGATTATTAATATTAGCAATGGTTAGCCATTAGTAGATCATTATGCTAGAACTAGCTATTATAAACAAATTGCAATCATTAAATCGTAATATTTTATTTATCATCCTAAATAATTATTTTTGATTGCAGATTGTACTAATCATTATGATTATTATTGCTGCATTAACTAACATTAGTCATAACATTGATGTTAATAAATATTTTATAACTATCAAATTAACATTATAATAAATTACACATCACTAGTGTTTAACCTTAAAAATCTAGCCAAGACCTAAACTCTAGGGTGAAATCCTAGACCTAAGTAATCTAAACTCTAGGTCAATACCCTAAACCTAGATAGTGGGTTAGGTTTGGATCTAATTGTAGAATCTCATGATTCATGGTAGATCCTAGTATATATTATCATAACTATATTCATTAATGATAATGTAACGCCCTGAAAATCGGGGGTCAAGTAGCAACTCAACTCCCGAGTTCCAAAACATCACTTATGCAACACATATACTTATGATTAAATGTTGTCTGTGTTAGTGCATTAATCATGAGTGGGATTATACCAAAACAGTAATTCATATTCCAGATCAATTTATACAATCCAAGCAGAAGACTAAAAGATGTATATAAACGTATATGAGCCAAAAAAGATCACTATCAGTCTCCAGAGTATGAACACATCACTGAGTCACCATATACATGTAATAGTTCAAGAGTCAAAATGTCAAAAATAGTTCAACTATAATGATAAGCCCTGTAGCCCCGCCGAACAGGACAGCCTAAGCGAAACCGCCGGAGAACTGCATATACGAGAACGCATCCTGATCGCCATAGTAATCAGGCTTCGCCACCTGGGTTACATTATCATCTGCAACTAAGACAGAGTTTGGTGGGTGTTCATAACACCATCCCAGAACATGGGAGTGAGTGATCAACTTAGTGGAATCATAGAGCAAAGTTAACATGTTATCAACTCATTCAAGCAGTAATGATAAAGCAGACATATCAGACATTCCTAGATACTCTTATTAATGCAAGGATGAAATGTATTCATGATGCATGCCCTCGCCTACCCTCCCTTGTGCGACACCATCTTACGGTCACGGCATGCTTTCTTTCCTCTGTACTCTTCAACCCGGGGCACATGCAGTGCGATGTTATGAGCGCGATTAACAAGTTCTTATTAGTCCCTTTCATACAGTAGGATTGGAAAACTAAGGTACCTCCCTTATTTCATTTCCCAAACAATGATCCAATATAGGGTCATCAGTCTCAGCAAATCTCATACGATGTTATGGTTCTAGGTCACTATAAAGGGCTCGTTATTTGATCAGTGCGGGCCTAGTTTATACTCTAGTTGCTACGGAAAGGCTCATCGCCTCATCGCAGTCTCAGAGTATGCTCGAGGTCACTACAAAGGGCTCGTCACCTGATCAGTGTAGGCCGATAGCTCGAATATAGTGTCTCATATCACCGTATTCGGCTCACAAGGCAGTGTTGCTCACTAGCCACTACGGGGAGGCTCGTGGCCCCAGCGTAGGCCGACAGCTCGACCATAGTGTCCCATACAACCATGTCCGGCTCATGAGTCTTAGCGGATCGAGGTACCAAGGTTAACGGGGTTTCTACTAGTGAGTTTGGTACCTTAGGTTCAAGCAGGAGCGTCCATACATAGTGAACATACATCGGGTCAATCAGGTTATTAGACGAGCTAGATTATTACGAGCACACCTTAAGTCGATCGATAAGAAGTGCGTAAACACTCGGTGTGGCCTAACCACTACCGACCACTCTAGTACGGCTCGGGTTCGTCAAACACGTCCTACGTGGTGAATAAATCTCAGCCACGAACTCAAAGCCTGTTACCGATTGCCTGGACTATAGCATAGCCCCATACACATTCAACCTTAACCAATAAGCAGGTGAAGTAGTCAGAACAGGAGTAACCAAGTAGTCCAATCATATTATCGAGCATATTATAAGATGCAACATAAACAAGAATCCATATACATGCCTTTTACAAGTAAAGCGAGTAAACTAAACAACTTGCATGGAGGAAATCATACACATCCCTAAGGTAGTTGAGAATCCTATCTCAACACCCATCTAAAGCACTATCTCCTAAGTACTTACATATACAAGCATTTTTACAAACACCTAGATTACACTTATTAGCCTACATAACGTAAGTTGGCCCAAACATATATTAGGGCGAATCCTTTCGCCAAGGAGTTGCTACATGCATAACTAGTATATACACATAGTAATTAATCATGGCAAACACACATTCAAATTTCATACGTATATGATATTTTTTACAAATACAAAGAATACAATAAACTCCACATAGTTCATATATAACTGAAATGTAAGACAGACATCGCATTTTGCATGTGAAATAGCATCCACGTCAGGAATCTATCATTGACCGACATTGAAAGCTTTGAAAACCATAACCTATATGTCTATAGTCCGCACCTTACGCCGTAGAAGCGTAACGAATTCGATAGATACTCTAAGTCTTCGTCAACGATGGAATGACAACCTATAGCACGAGTTAAGTCAGCTATTTCGCTACTTGCAACAATTAAACCCTAGAACAGATTAGGGTTGGATTTTCTTACATAAGAATGAAGTCAGAATCGCCAGAATAACTATTTGGTAGTGATGGACAAGCACGTAGAGTAGCAGGAACAATTCTCCAGAACCACTCCCTCTCTTTCACTCACTTCCTCTCTCTTTCCTTCTCTTTCTTCTTTCTTCTCGGGGTTTCTCAAATTCGTAGGTATGGGATGGAAGAGGGTTTAAAGCCCTTATATAGGCTCTTTTCTGAACTCAATGGCCCCAGGGTCAAGGTATACTTAGGTTATAACCAAATCTTGTCTGTTTCGGCTCAACGGAGCACTTCCAAAGCCTCCTTTTCCCCGTGCGGTTGGACTTAAGCTCCCTGATAGTGGATGTATGTCAGGTTAAATTTTTAGTCCGATCGGATTTCCAGATCGACCGTGGCGGACCAGTTTCAGTTCAACGGTCACCGGCACTCGATTAGGGCCACAGGCACACTGCCATGTATGGGAAATTTTCCCTGATCTGAGGGTGTATTTAGGTCAAATTCTGACGGTCTGAATCCTTATTTTCGGTTCACAGCAACACGACTCAGTTTACTTAAATCCGAATTTATTTTCTAAAGATATTCATGTTTCTCACACACTTCGCTCTGGGTCTAAGTTGTGCATTTTTTGTCATAATGGTATGGTTTCGCGGTTGTCGGACTTTCGACGTGCGGTCCAAGTCCGATACAGAGTTTCAATGTGCTCCCGAGAACAACCAGGTATAGACTTTAATCCTAGATTTTAGGGTAACCTAGCGTTAATGATTCTACAAGTTTTGGGTCTTACAGATCATATTTAAAGTGATTAATGCTAATTCCATAAGTAAACTAGTTTAGCACTAGTTAATTCTCGTCTAATTTCTAAAGGATTTGGTCCTAAGTGATTTCTACCTGAGGTGGTACTTGGGTCTTTCTACGAAATTTTCTGAGTCGTTACAATCTACCCCCCTTAAAGAAAAATTTTATCCTCAAAATTTGTACATTTTCGTACTCCTCAAGAAGCTGAGGGTAGTTCTTATGGACCTCGGCTTCTGTCTCCCAAGTAGCCTCTTCCTCAGTGTGATGCGTCCTCAATACTTTCACAAGTGGGACGACCTTGCTACACAACACCTGCTCATTTCTATTTAGAATACGCGTCGGTCGAAGTACATATATAGTGTCCTCACTCAACTGCACCTACTCCCATCTAATAATGTGGGAAGGATCAGGGACGTACTTCTTCAGCATGGAAACATGAAGTACGTTGTGTACTCCAGCAAGTGGTGTGGGCAAAGCCAAGCGATATGCCACCACACCCACTCGGTCTAATATCTGGAATGGGCCAATGAACCGCGGCATAAGTTTCCCCTTCTTGCCAAACCAAAGGACTCCCTTCATAGGGGAAACTCTAAGAAACACATGATCTCCAACCTCGAACTCTAGTGGTCGCTGCCTCGTACCAGTGTAGCTCTTCTGTCTACTCTGTGCTGTAAGAAGTCGACGCCTGATAATGTCGATCTTCTCTGAGGTCGCTTGTACTAACTCTAAGCCAATCAAACTGTGCTCGCCAACCTCTGCCCAGCAATGCGGTGCTCGACAGGGGTGCCCATACAAGGCCTCATACGGAGCCATGCCAATACTCACTTGAAAGCTGTTATTATAGACGAACTCTGCACACGGAAGATAATCATCCCAATTGTCCTTAAAGTCCAAAACACAAGCCCGTAGCATATCTTCTAAAATCAGGTTCACCCGATCCGTCTGCCCATCAGTCTATGGGTGGAACGCGGTGCTAAACTTCAGCTTCACACACATCACTTCCTAGGGGCAAGTCCAGAAGATATATGTGAATCGCGTGTCCCGGTCTGACACAATCTCTAAAGGAACTCCATGCAGATGTACAATCTCCCTGATAGATAGCCTGACCAACTCGTCTGCAGAATTTATGACTTTAATCGGGAGGAAGTGATCGATTTCGTTAACCGGTCCACGATCACCCAAATAGAGTCATAACCCTTTCTCGTCTTCGATAGCCCCGAGATGAAGTCCATAGAGATGAAGTCCCACTTCCATTCAGCTATGGGCATGGGCTGAAGGAGTCCAGGAGGTCGGCAATGCTCTACCTTGACCTGCTGACATGTGAGACAACGGGACACATAATCTGCGATATGGACCTTCATATTGTCCCACCAATATGACCTCTTCATATCTTGATACATCTTTGTGCTACCAGGATGCATCGCAAGCTTCGAATTGTGAGCTACCTCGAGAACTTCCCGTCTCAAGTCAGGAATGTTTGGGACGCATAGGCGGCTAAGGTAACGTAGGCCCTCATTCATATCAACACTCCACTCGGCATCCTCGTCCTCGCTAGCCAGCTTTCTAAGCTCAATTAGTCGCTCATCATCTTTCTGAGCCGCAATAATTCAGTCATCAATAAGTGGCTGCAACCGAATGTGTGCGACGTACTCGAACGGTTCCTCTACGGTGAGCTTATGCTCAAAATCACGTACAAACTCAACCATGTCCCACTCTGCTATCATCAACGGAGCCACAAAATCCACCGCCTTCTTGCGGCTCAACGCGTCTGCCACAAGGTTAGCCTTGCCAGGATGGTAGGAGACCTCGAACTTAAAGTCCTTCAAGGTTTCCATCCATCAGTGCTGCCTCATATTCAAGTCCCGCTGAGTGAATATATACTTAAGGCTCTTGTGATCGTAGAAGAGCTCGAACTCCTCCCCGTAAAGGTAATGTCTCCAAAGCTTTAATGCAAATATGACCGCCGCTAACTCGAGGTCATACGTAGGGTAATTCTCCTCATGCTTCCTCAACTGCCTCAAGTGTCACGCCTCAAACTCCGAAACCGAGCTCACAAAATTCCCGATCGCAGAATCCGGCTCCGACAGCCTCTGTAGTACCCTATTCTCGGCTCCCAGCGCCCATACACCAGATTCTGATCCTAGGATCCTACAAAGGATTTTCAATATGAATTTTTTTTTGTAATGGAGCATAACCACAAGCATAACTAAGTCACAAAACAATAACATCACATATTCACTACATCAAAAATTTTAAGTACAATGCGTATGAAAGGGAAATACAATATAATGGAAGTAACAGAATCTCTAGAGGCTCGGCTGCACGCTCCAAGCTCAACGCTGCTGCAACCTAACGTCACCTGCACGCATCTATCGTGCATAAGCATACAAAAGCTTAGAGGGTGGTGAAAGTGTATGTAAGGTAAGTGTTAAGTATATAATCAGAGTAATGCGGAAGTATGCGGGTAAGTCCATGAATGCTATCAGTTAAACCAAAACTATGTAATGCAAGGCATGAATGCTATCGGCCATACCAAGGCCATACGATGCGAGGCCTATGTAGCCAAATGTCATATGTAAGATGCAAAGCAAGCATGTCAGTACGCATCAAATACACATATCAGTACAGTTCCTCTCTGGATATCACCGGGGTCTAATACACCTCACACTGACTGCCTCCTCCCTAGCTGCATAGTCAAGCAAGTGGAAGAGACCACACTATCCACCTGACCAGTAGTTTGCCAATACCTACCCGGCTCGTCGATAGTGGACACATTTGCGAGCTGGTTAAACTCAGCCTAGCTTATAGCCCCCTCACTCAGGCGGATAAGGCTACACCCCCTTCCAACCAATCATGACACAGTGAGAGACGCGGCCCACTGGTATTCGGCACTTGGGCGCTCGTGTTTCCACTCGGTCTAGACGTTTGAGCATCCCCTGGTGCCAAAAAGGTTCTGGGACTTTCACCCAAGGACATCTTAAGTGCCCATAGTGCTAGAACAAAGTATTTTCGGTATCCGATATGGCCATCCACGATATGCCTGTGGAGCCACGGCCCTGATGTTGCTAGAGCGTGCAGTGATCAAGTCATACATATGCGAGATGCATGAGTCACACCGTACAATCGTGCAGCAATCTTACGTGTACCACGTGATCATGTGAGGCACTCCGTCTCATAAGGAGTCTCGTAAATGTCTCAGCCCAACGGCTTATGCTATGATCAAACATTTCTCATATCAAGCATACATATGATGCGTATGGGCATGAATGATAGAATTATACTAAGCATGTTATAAAGTAATGAACTATCTTTACAACGCAGATGGGCATAGACGGCTTACATACAACAAGTACGGGCCTATCAATGGGCCCTAGGGAGAGTCACAATGCAGACATTTAACCAACATTGTACTTACAATGTAGACGTCAAACCAACATTACTCCCAAGGCACAGTCCACCATAAATATCATTGCATAAACCATGGGGAATCACACATTGCAATGAATCTATATACATGTCATTAGGCCTCGACCCATATTCCTCAGATACATCAAATGGGCCGCCTCATATGGGCCTTATATAAATTAAGTGGGCCGCATTAATGGGCCTTATGTACATTGCAATGGGCCATATCCCATGGGCCTTTGAAAACATCATAATGGGCCTTGTAACATGGGTCTCATATATATCAAAGTGGGCATCAACAATGGCTTCGAACACATCAAGGTGAGCCTCAACAATGGGCCATAAATATGACAAGGTGGGCCTAAAACACTTGGGCCTTATATAAACCAAGGTGGGCTTCAACAACGGCCACAATTACATCAATATGGGCCTAATGAATGTCAAGGTGGGCCTTAAAAAAATGGCCACCAATGCATACATACATATCTATGAATCATGTCAAAGGATCAACCGATCCTCACTTCAAATAACAGTGGTGGGACCCACCTGAACCACGGATCTGACTCATTCTTTAGCCCCTACCATAAGATGGTCTTCAAATTGGTTGAACAGTTGGATGCAACACATGCATCATGGTGGGGGCCCACATAGATGGGCAGCATGGAGAGAACACATGCATCAAAGAGGTCCCACCGTCCAGCCCTGGACAGTGTGGTGAAGACACATGTACCACAGTGGGTTCCACTGTCCATGGTGGGCGGTGTGAATAAAATAAATACATCACCGTGGGCTCCACATGGGGCCCACCCTAATGTTCATATACCATCCAACCTGTTGACGGGGTCATAGAGACCTGGATGGAGAGTAAAAACAAATTTCATATTGAAGCCAAAACTTCTATGAACCCAATCAGGGTTTCAATGGTAGAGTTCAATCACCGCTGTTTCTTGTGGTGTGGGCCACCTGAGATCTGGATCAAGGTGATTTTTGGAAGGGACCCACCTCAGGGGGTGGTCCACCTCATAGATGGTGTGGATACAAAATATACACCATGGTGGGGCCCACAACAGGGGACCCGTGGGTCCCTGCTCGTTCATGCTCGTATGCAGCGTGCAGCGCCGCCGTTTCCTCGACAACGAAGAAGCATTTCTTTGTTGTATAATTTTTTTTTTGAAAATGCGTATTTCCGCGGTTTTTTGTACGTAGGGCCCGCACTAGATGAATTCGACCCACCCAATGAATTCCATAGTTAAAAACCAATCCATTAAGCCCAATATTGAGTATTTTTCGGTGTGAAGAAATATCAAGGAAGATTTCAATGGTGAAAACCACCATTCACTATGCTAAGGCCCACTGGAACATCGGATTGAGTCCATTTTTCAGCTCAACGCCTATAATGAGCTTGGGAAAGGAACGAACGACATGGATTGGATACATACATTAAGGTGGGGCCTACATGAGCGGGCCACCTATAAGCTTGAAAACAAGCTGATATTTGTGTTTTCCAAACCACGTCCAGCGTTCAAGGACGCTGGACGGTCTGGCCGTGCAAGGTGGACCTGCTCAGGGGGGGCCACCCCAATGATGGATGGCGTGGGTATGACACATATGAAGTGGGCCCCTCTTACCAATGGCTTGGATAAACCACATACTTCATGGTGGGGTCCATCCAAGTGGACCACATGGCAACATCATCATCATATGAAAGAAAATGAAAAAGAGAGTGAGAGAGAGAGAGAGGGAGAAAAAGAGTGGGACACACGTATGATGGAGGGACCCCGACACTATGGGCCCTCCCTTACATCCAATCATACATCAAATGATAATCAATGTGGGCCATCGGCCACATCTTAGGGTCCAAAGTGAGATCCATACCATCGATCGATAGGACTCACTTGGCCCATCATAAAAACACAAAAAGCTAGCCTATAGAAGCACCCACCACTTGATCTTCTTGGTTCGTTGGAAAGCCTATCTCCTTGTGCTTCACTTTGATGGTGGAGATGAGAAATGGATGGTTAGGATGATGGATTTTGGAATGGGAAAGTGGGCCACCAAAATCACATTCCTCTCACATAGAGAAGCTTGGACGTGCCATTTTTTCTCTCCTTTGGTGTTTCTTGGAAAAATGTGAATGGAAAGAGAGAGAGAGATGTGGTGGTTGTAAGAGAGATGTGAGTGAGTGATGGATGTGGTACTTGACATGTATGGTGGTGTAAGAGAGAGGGTGGGAGAGAGTTGACTTGGTGGTTACTTTACTTGTGGAGAAAGGTGATGTGTACTTAACATTGAAGTGATTGATTGATTGATGTGATTGATTGATGGATGGGATTGATTTGACATTGTGTAGAGATTCTATCGGGATCGTAAAAGTGGGGTGTTTCTTCGAAATAAATGCCGGCCCACATCTTTCGGCTTGGGAATCGGATTGATTCGCGAGTCGGGACATTAGAACTGCGACGACGGTGCGGTTGCAATGATACAAATCTCGGATTAAGCTGACTCAAATATATAGGATACGACTTACGGTCGTGCGCAAACATCGATTATCGATCGTGGACTGCCGGACTTTGACGGAAAGGATCACGGAATTCGACGGAACAGTACGAACTAGGATACGGGTCTTACATCGAGGCATAAGCAATCACCCTATCCTTCTGCATAAGGACACAACCCAAACCAACACGAGACACGTTGGTATATATTGTATACCCAACCCTTTGCTCTGGTATTACTAGCACTGGGACGTCATCAACCTGTCCTTCAATTCCTGAAAAGTAGCTTCTGCCTCCTCATTCCAGGCAAACTGAAGATCCTTCCATGTCAACTGAGTTAAAGGCCTAGCTATCTTGGAAAAGTCCCAAATGAAACGTCGATAGTACCCTGCCAGACCAAGAAAGCTCCTCACCTCTATGAGTGAACTGGGCTATCCCCAGTCCTGAACTACGGCTACCCTGGTAAGGTCCACCGCTAACCCTTCCTTGGACACCACATGTCCCAGGAACTTGACTTCCTCTTTCCAAAAGTGCACTTCTTGTACTGTGCAAATAACCGGATCTTTTCGAGAGCATCCAAGACTGCTCGTAGGTGTCCCTCGTGCTCCTCCCGAGTCTTGGAGTATATGAGAATGTCATCAATAAACACAATGACGTATCGGAATAGAAAAGGCCGGAATACCCTATTCATCAGGTCCATGAACACGGCCGGTGCATTCGTAAGGCCAAATGACATAACGAGGAACTTGTAATGCCCAAACTGGTCCTGAAGGCCATCTTCTGCACGTCCTCATCACTGACGGGCAACTGATGATACCCTGACTGTAGATCGATCTTTGAAAAATATCGTGCCCCCTCTAACTGATTAAACAGATCATCTATCTTAGGCAAAGGATACTTGTTCTTCACTGTCACTTGGTTCAACATGCGGTAATCAATACACAACCACTGAGACCCATCCTTCTTCTTCACAAACAACACGGGTGCTCCCCAAGGAGACACACTCGGTCGTATGAAGCCTTTCTCTAACAATTCATCAATTTGCCTCCTCAATTCCTCCATCTCACATGGAGTTATGCGATACGTCGGCAATGAGATGGGCGTTGTACCAGGCACAATATCAATGGTAAAATCGATCTCGCACCGAGGTGGTAGTCCAGGTATCGAACTCCTACGCCATGGGGGTTTCTTTTAATGTCGGGCCATCAACATTCTTCAATAAGGAAGCATAACAAAGAACTCGATAAGGGCAACTAACCTGCACCGAAAATGTAAAGGGTGTGTCCTCAGGCTCGTAAGCTGTCAATATCGACTCTCACTTCGGTTAGCCAATCCATACCAAGGATGACGTCAAAATAGTATACCAGGTTGACAATCAGGTCGATGCATATCGTTCTGCTCCTTATATCTATCAAGCAACCCTCACACATCTTGGTAGCATCTGTAAAAGTTCCTGGTGCTGCGATAACTCACACATCATGCATCAGAGTCGTACTTAGCCCTAAACGCTTGACTTCAGAACATGATATCACAGAAATAGTGGATCTCGTGTCCACCAACAGAAATATAGGGGTACCTTCAATGTGGGCGTTGAGCTCGAAGGATAAAGGTACTGTAGCCGTAAAGTTAGGCACTTCCACTGTAAGTGCATGGACGTGCGCCTGTTGAGATCGGGTGAGACTAAGGCACCATAAGTAGGTGAGGCAGCCTAAATCGAGGTACCAGCGGTCGAAATGATGGATGCACAGGTGGAGTCCGTAGGGGTGGAGCCGATAGAGCCTGAGGGCAAGGGCAGTCGATTCTCTACAGCGGTGAAACCCCACTGTCTCTCATACGCATAAAACAGCTCTCCGTAGCGTGACCTAGTCTCCCACAGTACGTACATGTCACGCCGGGTCGCCTCATCGGAACTAGTGGCGCCGCGATCCTGGGGGGAGAGTCGGTACGGGACCTTTTGGCGAGGAATGGCCTGCTCGACATATCTGGTTGTGGCATAGGGATCACAGGCCCACGAGAACGTGAAAATCGATCCCCGTCCTGCTCTGCTTGCATAAACATGTGTACTAGCTCAGCATAGGAGGGTATGCTAGCACAGCACATCTTCGAGCGAGTATCGGGTCGCAGGCACTCGAAAAAATGTCGCATCCGCATCCGCACATCAGGAAGACAGTAGGGACGTACCTGCCCAACTCCATAAATTGGTGCTCGTACTCTGTCACTGACATGACTCCCAGTCTGAGGCGCAAGAATTCATTCTCCTTCTCGTGCTAGTACGTAAGAAGATAGTACTTCTCATAGAAGCGGGTCTCAAATGCTGCCCACGTCCATTCATAATCAACTGCAATGGTCCGCAGGACACTATCCCACCACAAGTTGGCCTCCTCAAACATAAAGGTGACTAACTTGACCTGCTCCAGCTCTGTACAGTGTAGTATTCTCCTAGGAGGCCACTAGTACCCACGTTCTCCGTAGGGTATAGAACAAGTGCAGGTAAAGTCACACCCTCATCCTGAGTGGAAGGCCCTACAATCTCCGCAGGGTGTACAGATGGTGCAGGTGGAGTCGCAGTCCCACCCTGAGCTAGAGCCCCGACAATAGTGGCCAAGAGTTGCTGCTGTTGCTGGTACATCATCATCAACAACTGCTCCAACCTATCCATAGGTGGGGCCGACTGAGGCACATGCTGCGTCAAAGAAGACACACGATTTTGCTCACAAACCAATGGTGTGCAAGGTGGCGGCCCAACTGTAGGACCGGTAGAAGGCTGAGACTCAGGCATAGTCTCACAAACCGGGCCAGAACCAGGGTCCGTACGACCATCACTCCAGGGAGGTGCCTGGTCCATCAAATCACTAAATGTGAGGCATGTCATGCTCCGCGTGACCTTAGGTGGCATTCCCTATATGACATAGGGTGCAACCTGTGTAAGATGTAGCATAACAATACACAATCCTTTAAGCATTCCACACACTTCATAGCAAAAGAGACTGCATGTAATTCATTTACCAAAATTTGTCACAATACATGGAATACAGTTCTACATGAATCATGACAGGAACACATGCGGCTATGAACTATTTAACCCAAACACACTTTCTACCTTCTACACTACTAAGCCCACGAATCATTTAAACACAAACATCATAAAGCAACAACAAACAAGCTACAAGACAACGGTATGGAAGACTAGGGATCCGAATTTGGTGACGGGGGAGGGGCACCCTTATCCTGTAGACAGCACAGGATAGTCTTCAAGGTGCAAGTCACCTTCTAAAACTTATGTTTCACAAGGGCCCGGAGATCAACAATATCCTGTTGCAAGGTAGCCTGGCCCTCCTCAAGTCGAGCTAAGCGAGCTTGATCACTGCTATGCTCTGGCGCCGTAGGAGGGGAGCTCTCCTCCATGTCCTGAGCCTCCACTTCCTCTTCCTATTCCTCCTTTATCTCTTCTCTGCTTTCTTCTTCGCTCTCATACTCCTCGCTAGCCGTCTCATCCTCACCAGCATCAAGTCGGGCTTGTCGCTGCCGGGGCCCGATTTCCATCTGATTGAGAGTAGTTTCGTTGATAAAATGTTGTGGCACTGGGATTTCTGCACCAAGTCTGTAGCCGAACTAACGTGTAATCTTGCATATAAGTCGGCCAAAGGGGAGTGAATCAGACGCCCTAGTTGAGCGCACAGTAATAACTATTTGACGCAGAACATATGTAGGCACGCATAACTTCTCTCCCTGCCCCACCTGGTATAGGAAATCTACCATCAGACGCGTGCACTCACTGAGATTGCCCCATTTGGGGTAAACGTTGAACGTGAAGATGTGATGAAGTAGGCGGAAGTCTTCCCTCATATTAGATGCTAAGAGGCTATTGTTTGGCTGCCAATGAACTAGTCGGCCACACAGGAAACATGTGCAGTGGTCTCTTTCACTTGCACTCTTCAGATTCGTCTCACTTGCGTGGCCTTGGCCAAGTGGTATTCCCATGAGTCAAGATATCAAGCCGGCATCGATTGTGGTTTCTCGATCCCTTCCCACGAGAATCTTAAACTATAATAGCTTCAACGTAAACTCTCAAATGTGGGCATAAAAAGCTCAGACAGTATGTACATTTGCACGATACATTCCCTCAAACACAAGGCCCCACTCGGCTTCCTTAAGGCGTTCCATCAACAGATATTCCTCGAAGAGCTTCTCGTCAACATGAGCTTCGAAAAGGACCCTACGGTCCTGAAACCTACCATGAGACATTTCTGCCAGAAGAATCCTTTCAAGGGGAGCATAAGGATCTAGCTCCCGCTTCATCTGGATCTCCAAATCAATACTTGGACTTGCGGCGATGACGGCGACTAGGCCCGACTTCATCCATGACGCCCTTTCTCTTTCCCGTGAGAGAAAGATAGGTGGAAATCGAAAATATGGCCGTAATAAGCTCAAATAGAGCCATGGAAAAGTGAAGAAGAAGGAGGAAAGGGATGGGATCTTTGGGTCTCCATAGATTTGAGCCTCAAAGGAGGGTGTAATGGCTCAAATGAAAGGGGATAAAGAGGGAAATGTAGAAATAGGATGAGTTAGTGGGTTTACATGAATTTGAGACTCACATGGGGGGTTTTCAGCAGGGTAGTGGAAAGAGTACACGAAAAAAGAAGAAAAAGGGCTTGGAGGGGGATTTGAGTGGAGATTTGGGTGTTTTTATGAGAAAAAGAAAGCTTGGAGGGGTAGGTTATGAAGAGAAGGATTGTTAGAAGGGGTTTAAACTAACCCACCTCACATCAGTGGGCCACACAACCCCCAAAACTCACCGGCCTAGCCGGCCGAGCCTATTTGGCGGCGAGGCCTTGCCGAACCAGCGAGGTCCTCCCCGGTCTCTAGATAGTCCGGTGAGGGCTTGCCCTTTGGAAGAGGTCCTCCTGCCCCCTGGACTCTAAAAATATGTGGGGCCCACTCTGGGCCCCCCTTGGAAGTGCCCCGTTTGGCCCCCGTTTCCGTTTTGATTCATTACGGGTCCCTTCGGGTATGTTTCTAACGTACAGCTGCACATAGAGATTTTTTAAGACTGGGATGGGGTCAATCATGGTCTAATCCCGTCGATTGATGGTCTAGGGGTGATCAGAAAGCGTCTCATGTGATCACGGATGTGTACAGATCCGAACAAGCCATTGATTTCGGTGAACTTCGCCAATTGGTAAAATCGGGGAAACCTAAGCTTGTATCTACATTTTTCTCGCACCCACCTATGTCAAAAAATGTCAGCGTATGTCTTGTGACCATAACCCAGGTCTGATTTAATCCAAATCATTCTCTGATACCAACTTGTAACGCCCAAAAAATTGGTGGTCGAGTAGCAACTCAACTCCCGAGTTCCAAAACATCACTTATGCAACATATATGCTTATGACTAAATGTTGTCTATGTTAGTGCATTAATCATGAGTGAGAGTATACAAAAATAGTAATTCATACTCCAGATCAGTTTATATAACGCAAGCAGAAGACTGAAAGATGTATATAAATGTATATGAGCAAAAAAAGATCACTATCGATCTCCAGAGTATGAACACATCACTGAGTCACCATATACATGTAATAGTTCAAGAGTCAAAATGTCAAAAATAGTTCAACTACAATGATAAGCACTGTAGCCCCGCCGAACAGGACGGCCTAAGTAAAACCGCCGGAGAACTGCATATGCGAGAATGTATCCTGATCACTATAGTAATCAGGCTCCGCCTCCTGGGTCTCATCGTCATCTGTAACTGACCCATCGTTATCTGTAACTAAGACAGAGTCTGGTGGGTGTTCAGAATACTGTCCCAGAATGTGGGAGTGAGTGATCAACTCAGTAGAATCATAGAGAAAAGGTTAACATATTATCAACTCAGTCAAGTAGTAATGATAAAGCAGACATATCAGACATTCCTAAATACTCTTATTAATGAAAGGATGAAATGTATTCATGATGCATTCCCTCGCCTACACTCCCTCGTACAACACCATCTTACGGTCGCGGCATGCTTTCTTCCCTCTGTACTCTTTAACCCGGGGCACATGCAGTTCGATGTTATAAACGTGATTACCAAGTTCTTATTAGTCCCTTTCATACAGTAGGATTGGGAAACTAAGATACCTCCCTTATTTCATTTCCCAAACAATGATCCAATATAGAGTCGTCAGTCCCAACAAATCTCATATGATCTTATGGTTCTAGGTCACTACAAAGGGCTCGTCATTTGATCAGTGCAGGCCTAGTTTATACTCTAGTTGCTACGGAAATGCTTATCTCCTCATCGCAGTCTGAGAGTATGCTCGAGGTCACTACAAAGGGCTCATCACCTGATCAGTGTAGGCCGACAGCTCGAATACAGTGTCCCATAGCACTGTATTCAGCTCACGAGGTAGTGTTGCTCACTGGTCACTACAGGGAGGCTCGTCGCCCCAGTGTAGGCTGATAGCTCAACCACGGTGTCCCATACCACCATGCCCGGCTCATGAGTCTTAGCGGATCAAGGTACCATGGTTAACGAGATTCCACTAGTAAGTTTGGTACCCTAGGTTCAAGTAATAGCGACCAAACATGGTGAACATACATTAGACACATCGGGTTACTTGACGAGCCTGACTAGCTCGAGCGCATAATCAATTGGACGACATGAAGTGCATAAGCACTTCGTGTAGCCTAACCACTGTTGCCAACTAACGTACGACTCGGGTTCGTCAAACACATCTTACGTGGTGACATGAATCTCAGCCACGATCTCAAATCTGGTACCAATTGTCTGGACTATAAACATAGTCCCAAACTCAATCAATTCTTATCCGTAGCATGTGGAGTAAAGCATGATAAACAAAATAATTCAAGCGTGTTAGAAAGCATGTCATAAAGCATGTTATAAAGCATGTTATAAAGCACTACATAAATAGGAATACTAACACATATATTGCACAAGTAAGCGGTCTAAGTAAACAACTTCATGGAGGATATCAAACATGTCTCTAAGATAGTTGAGAATTCCATCTCAACACCCTCCTAAGGCATCAACATCCAAACACTTACTCACACAAGGATTTTCACAAACACTTAACATACACTATTTCAACATACTTAGTGTATGCTAACAAACATGTATTAGGGCGAGTCTTTCGCCAAGCAAGTATTTTACGCATATATAATATATTTATACAACAAGTAATCATGGCAAACACATCTCTAAAATATATACGTATACGGTACTTTCTACAATACAATATTTTTACATACATAGTGTATATAAGGAAAACATGCATTAGGGCGAATCCTTTCACCAAATAAGTATTTTATCCATATATCATACATTTATACAACAAATAATCATGTCAAACACATTTTCAAAAAATATACGTATACGGTATTTTCTACGAATACCTAGAATATGTAAGATTCAATAATCTACATCTTTAATCGAAACAGAAAACGGAAAGCACTTTATACATGTAGAATTGCATGTAGATCATGACTCTATCATTATCTGACATTAAAAGCGTTGAAAACCGTAACCTATACACCTAAAGTCCTCACCTTATACCGTGGAATCGTAACGGATCAGCTAGGTTTGCTAGGCTTCCGTATTAGGCAATTTGGTGGCCTAAAGAATGAAATAGGTTAGCTATTTCATAACCTACACCCTTCACAACTCCAAAACAGGTTAGGGTTAGGGTTTCTTACCTAGAAACGAAGTTGGTATCGCCGGAAAAACCACAAGAAAGGGGTGATGCAGCTTGTGTAGCGGCAGGGGATGGTAGAAGGAAGGATCTCCCACAACACTCTAGCTTTCTCTCTCTTTTCCTCTCTTCTCACTTAGGGTTTTTCTCAAATTCGTATGGCTGTGAGAGAGGGGATTCTAAGTCCTTATATAGCCTAAAAAGTCTCCAAAGTAGACTTAAGGTCAAGGTATACTTGGGTTATAACCAAAGCGACGTTATTTCAGCTCAACGGAGGATTTTTTACGGGCCTCCCTGAGCCAAAAGTCAGACTTAAGCTCACTAACCTTGGATCTATGTGGAGTTAAGTTTTTGTCTTAGTCAGATTCTTAGATCACGCGTGGCGGACTAGTTTCAGTTCAACGGTCAGCGGACCTCGATCCGAAATACCGAGAACATGTAAATGTTTCTAAAATTTTTCCTGATCCGAGGGTGTATTTGGGTCAGATTCTGACAGTCTGGTAACTTACAAATTGACCACAAGTAACAAGTCTCATATCACTATTCCAGATATTTATTTTGTAAAGGAATTATGTGTTTTCACACTCCGCTTCGGACTCAAACAAATAGCCATGGGACACTGCCTTGGGCTGATTTCTGAGATGGTTATCAAGCCCAGCGAGGCGGTTCTAAGTCCTTAACCTCGTATTATTCAGACTCCCGATGTGCAGTCCAGACCTGATACGGAGTTTCAATGTGTTCCCGAGAGCAGTCGGGTAATGATTTTGATCCTAGATTTTAGGGTAGCCTAGCGTTAATGATTCTACAAGTTTTGGGTCTTGTAGATCGTATTTAAAGCGATTCAATTGGATTTCATGGCTAATCTAGTTTAGCACTTAGTTAACTTTGTCAAATTTCTAATGGATTCAATCCTAAATGATTTCTAGTTGAGGTGGTACTCGAGCCATTATACAGAAATTTATGAGTCGTTACAATTTTGCTAGTCTCGAGCAAAGTATGGGAAAAATAATTTAAGAATCATGGGACAATTCCTATAAAACCAAGTGAATTTTGAAAAACAATCCGATCAATAGAATTTTAAGATTCATGAATGTTGGGCATTACCTTCTCCTAGACTCAAGTGCACGGTAAACTTCATAGTCGAGTTCAAAGTATTAATCCATCGATTAGAACAATTCTAAACATCGAGTTCCTTAGGTGTATAGTGTAATCTCGACTTCTCAACATTAAGAATCCAGTCGTCAATTTTCATGATAACATTGATAATCAAACAGAGCATTCCTGGATATCCCAACCTAAATAGAAACTTGCCTTACAGTTCAGCTTTTTTTACTCTTCCAGCTTTTGATTTTTCCATCAATGGCTTCATGCTGCGTCAACCTTTTTAAAGATCTTTAACAGGTAGCCGTTTTCAATGACAACTGTTTTTTAGTTAGATATTCTTCTCTGTTTTTTTTTCAAAGAACATGATGGACAAATTCCCCAAGTTGGTTTCTTCCATGCTTAGTGATTACCAGGTTAATAATTCAATATCGAACTGAAACCTAATGTGTAAGCTCGATGTGACATGTGAAATCAGGACTCAATCAATGTTTAAAATTTCTAATCACGGATTAACAATCCGAACTTAACTGTGAAATCTAACAGATAGCTAAACCAAGAGTCATAAATTACCAACATTACGTATCTTATAATTCTAAATTAAAGATGGCTGTCAAAATCAATTCAAATTCACAAGAATTTCTAAAAAAATTTAAAAAAAAAATTTCCACAATTTTTTGCTCAAGACCAAGAAAGTACTGATTAGGTTACCTAATCTCCCATCCCTAACCTAAAATCCGCATTGTCCTTAATGTAAAAGATATAAGCATACAATGCACATGAGACAACGAAAGTAAAGGAGAAGTGATGGGAAGATAGTACTTGATGAAGGAGTTAAGAGGCTTCTTCCAAAGAGATCTCAGCATGACGGTGGTTCGGCACAAGATTCAATCCAACAAAAACAAACTATCCTAAAACAACTGGCAAGCAAACTATCCTAGAACGACATTAAGCAAACTATCCTAGTCATATGAAAGCAGGGGAAAAGCTACTCAGTCATGCCATAAGGTTCCTCTTCCGGCCAATATCTTGATAAATTTCTCAGTAGGTTTCTTAACAACATCATCTAAAATCCCTTTTTGCAATAGGCTTGGATGCCTTGGAGTATGAATTTCCAGGGAAATTTATGGACCTTAGCAAAAAATTGTCATTGAATCGCTTGAGGTATCCAAAGTATATATGATTCACCTGTGACTGAAAAAGTTTCAATGTTAGTACTCAATGCTGAATCTAAGACTACAAGTAGATAAAATTCAGAAAAATTCTCAGGAAGTGATGTAGTCTCAACATATTCCGAAGTTCCAGACTTCGGTTCCATTGTCAGCTCCTCCTTTAATGGTAGACATTTAGGATCTGGGAAAGGAGGAGCTTTAGAATAAGAGTTCTCTCGGTCAGTGATGACTATCGAGATGTTGTCTTGCAAGGCATTTACTATGTCTCTTATCATGGGATCGTTTAAATTTGTAAAGTGTGCCAAGCAATCATCTAAAGAGTTGGAAAATTCATCTGAGAGTGACTTATTCTCCACATTGAAGTTTGTGATGAGATGCTCAAAGAATCCATCACCTTTAAAAGTAGATGGAGGTATGCTCTCTTGCTCTAACCCTGTACAAACAAATTGAGGGTTAGTAGACGAAGTATTAATATGAGGACTCTGTTCATTGATACTACTCAGAAGAGGCATGGAATCGTGAAAAATTGACAGTTCAGATAGTGGCCTCAACTGGGTGGTTTCAACTTCCAAAGTCATATTAAGCGGTTCATCCATTTCCTGAATCATATCATCATTCAATTCAGGGGAGTGGCTTAAACATGCATCACAAAGGTTGAAAGGTTTAGGTGAAAGTGGTTCATCCTCCACATTTAAATTAGTCATGTTAGATAGGTGGATTAGATCACTATGGTCGACAACTTCCTGAACCTCTTGATCCTTGACCTGGGCCAAACTTGGGATCAATTTCAATGGAATTTGGGTTGAACATTCATGATCCTCATCCCAATACTCATCATCTTTTAATTCTGTGCAGTACACACTAGAGATGTGATCACTTTCCTCACATTCTATTCCTAAATTGGGTTGAGGTTCGAATAAACTAACCTCTACCTCATCATTGAAATCATGTGTGTCATGTGAGTGAAGTGTATCACTATCATTATTTGAAAGACACCCACGTCTCTTTATAATTCTTTTGAACCGTCATCGAGATCAACTCTTTGGAAAATTGAACCGTATACTCATTGTCACAATCCAACTTTTCATTCTCAATTTCATTATTCTCCATAATCGCATTGCGTGAATTCCACTGTTGTATAAAATCTGTAAGTTCTCGTAATGCTTGAGTGAGCTCCTGATTTTGTGTGAAATTTTGAAGTGAATTCTCTTGGATTGTTTCTTGTTGGATCTCAAAGGTATAGGACCCAAGATAATTTTCACTATGGTGCATTGTTGATTCAACTTCCTAATTTTGATATTTACACTGATCATAAGTAGGGAGTTGGGAATGAAGAATTGGATTGGGTTGAGGCTGGGGTGAATTAGCCTCCATTAACCTTTCAAGGCATGACTCAAGATTTTCTAGTAATTTTCTCATGTCCGCAGAAGAGATTGTGTCACTTTGAAGTGACTTCTCTTGGATCAATTCTGGTTAGATTTCAAAGGTAGGGGATCCAAGAGAATAATCATTATAACATGTTGTTAGTTCATCTTCCCAATTTTGATATTTCCACTGGTTATAGTCATACGAATCATAGGTGGGAGAATATAATGATTGATAATAGTCTGTACTCCCATAATTCTGATTACGTAAGGACTTCTTAATCGATGGAGCATAATATTCCAGTCGGTTCTCGACGATGGTTTCAGAAAAAACATAAGATATAGGTTGAATTCCATCATTATACATTCCTCCCCAATATCTCTTATCCATCTCAGCATATTGACGTACCCACTCTTCCATGGTGAAACCCTAACTCTGAATCTAATCCTAAAACAAAATAAAAGAAAAATCCTATGGTAATATGGAACATAAGAAGAGGAGAAGTTAGAAGGAAGTTATCAAATTAGAAGTTCCTATGTTAAGATCATGCAAAAGAAAACAAAAGGAATTAGTTTTTAAAACTAGAAATCCTAAAGTTAGAAAGTTTCTAAGAATAGAAAATAAAACCTAATCAAAAAATTGAAAAATAGAAAAACTAGAAAGGGATTACCAATTTATAAAGTTTATGTCAAGATCCTACAAAACAGGAAAGTTAGGTTAGTTTCTAAAAATCAAACAGAAAAACCTAGACCTAAAATTAGAAAACTAGAAAAAACCCTAATCTTAATCTAATTCTAAAACTAGCTAATTTCAAAAAAATGCAACTGTCCCGGTAATGGCGCCAAAAACTTGTTCATAACCCCAAGTGTAGGGTCGCGATGTAGTAATAATCTCGGTAAGACTGAGGTCGAATCCACAGGGACTGAACCAGAAGATCAAGTAGGAATAGATGAATCAATCTGATGTAATCCCTTGTTAATGTGCCTAAGGTATTTGCGCATATATTTGAATTGAGTCTCTTGGAATACATGCAAACCTTCCACCTTTTCCTCTACATTTTTCAACCACTCATCAAAATCAGAACGCTAAAAGTCAGGATCAGCCTCAGAATCAGATTCTAATTCATCAAATAAATCATTCATGTTCACATCATAAGGAGATAAAGGATCTTCCTCTCCAGCTTCTTTAATAACTCCTACATCATCCCTATCAACTTGGCCGGGTACTAACCTCAGATTCATCGTGTTAATGTTGGAATTGTTAAAGGGTAGAAGGGAAATAGGAGCTTCTCCAACAGGCATGACCACAAGACTATGAATAACTAGCGTGGTCATCAGATATGCAAAGGGAATATCACTACGACCAGGATGGAGACGAAACTGAATTATGATATAACAAATAAGAGACAGAAGACATTCGAACACCAGAAACAACTGAGTGAAGTATGCGAGCCATGAAAGAAGTTAACCCAGTTTTGTTACCAGACCGAGAATACACATTAAAAATGAAAATACGATGAAGAATCCTATATCTGGGTAATATATTTTTGGAACTGGGTGCAATATCAGAATTCTATTCCGCATTCATGTTACACAACACTCTAGTTAGCATACATTTTTCAGATTCAGACGGTCTCGCAACTAATGTAGAGATAGGTATTCCTTCATCATTCACAGGAATATCCATCAAACCAGAGATTAAATGACTATCTACATCAACTGGACCTTCCCTAGTTGTCACAGTAAAGCTTAAATTATGAACAGAAAAGTCACTTATACAAGCAAACATGGCCTATACAATGGATCGGTATGCAGGACCACCCCAATTTAATATGTTAGCCCATTCTAAAACTTCAAGGAGGGAAACGATATTGAAAGGACTCAAATGATTGGAGTTAACAGTTCGCTCAACAATAACATTGAGGAGATGAATATCCCGCACATATTCGGGGTCCTCTTCGGGTGGTCGACGAGTACGCACTGTAATCGATGCGGAACAGGAAGAAGAGGGACGATGAGAGGATCTCTTCTTGTATCTACTCTCCATTACACAATGTAAAAAAGGAATACAAGAAAGGAATGGAGGGTTTCTCCCAAATCAAATTTTATGTTAGAAAACTAAAGAAACCACAAGAAAACTTGAAATAAATCTCAAAATCAAGGAAATAGAATCCAAAAGGAATATGAAAATGATGCATTAACCAAGTAACAATTGAAGGTGGGTTTGACCGGTCATGGAAGGGCTTGTTGGAGAAGATAAGAGAAATGAAGAAAAAGTGTTTTTTGAACATTTAAAACCCCTAAACCCGAGTTACTTGACTGGTCGAGTACATACTTTACCTATCGTGCCACGACTGGTCGAGTGTGTACTCGACTGGTCGCGCAACCTCAAAAATTTCCATTTTTCAACAAATTTTTGATTTAAAAATTCTAAAAAAATAAAAACATGCAATATAGTACAAGAAAACACAATTAACTTAGATCACATTACACATACCAATATCTAATTTCAATTTAGCAAACCTGTTTCTGTCAAGTGGTTTTGTGAAAATGTCTGCAAGTTGATTTTCAGTTTGAACATAATCCAATGAAATAATCTTATCTTCCACTAATTGATGAATATAATCATATCTAATGTCAATATGCTTAGTTCGTGAATGCTGGATTGGATTTTTAGAAATGTTGATTGTGCTAGAATTATCGCAATACAAAACCATAGAATCTTGCACAAATCTGTAATCATTTAACATCCTCTTCATCCACACAAACTTAGTGCATGCATTACCGGCTGCAATATACTCAGCCTCAGCTATGGAAAATGATATGGAACTCTGTTTCTTAATATGTCACGAAACAAGACAGTTCTCGACATAAAAACATCCACTGCTGGTATACTTGCGATCATCAAAATTACCAGCCCAATCAACATCCGTATAACTAGCTAATTGAACATTAGTATCATGGGGATACTAAAAACCAAGATTGGCCGAACTTGCTACATATCTCAAAATACGCTTAACAGCAATCGGGTCAGATTGATACCTAGCACAGATACTTACGCTGAATCCAATATCAGGTCGACTCGCAGTTCAATATAATAAATTACCTATCATACTGCGATACAACTTAGTATCTACACTTTTACCTGTTGAATCCTTAGAGAGCTGAAGTGTCGTACTCATAGAAGTTTCAAAATTTTTACCGCTCTCGAATCCAAACTTTTTCACCAAGTTTAGAGCATACTTGGTTTGAGAAATAAAGATCCCGTCTTCAAGCTGTTTCACTTGCAGACCTAAAAAATAATTCAGTTCTCTAACCAATCTCATTTCAAACTTGGATGTCATCAAATCTGCAAACTCAACAGACATGTTAGAACAAGTAAATCCATAGATAATGTCATCAACATATATCTGTACTATCAGTATGTGATCATTGTATTTCTTTACAAACAGTGTCTTATCAACACTCCCCATTACAAAGTTATGACTTAGTAGAAATTTAGTCAATTTCTCGTACCATGACCTGGGAGCTTGTTTTAATCCATAGAGTGTCTAGCGATAAACATGATCAGTATGTTTAGGGTCTTCAAAACCAACAGGTTGTTCTACATATACTTCCTCATGTAGATCACCGTTCAAGGAAGCACTCTTGACATCCATTTGATAGATTTTGAAAATTTTGTAACAAGCAATGGATATGAACAGTTTGATAGATTTAAGATGAGCTATTGGGGCAAATGTTTCATCATAATCGGTGCCTTCTATCTGAGTGTACCCTTGTACAACCAATCTAGCCTTATTTCTTGTAATGTTACCTAATTCATCAGACTTATTTTTAAAAATCCATTTAGTTCCAATAATATGTTGATCATTAGGTCTAGGAGCTAAGTACCATACATCATTCCTTACAAATTGATTAAGTTCATCTTGCATAGCCACTATCTAGTTTTCATCAGCAAGCACTTCTTTTATATTGGCTGGTTTAATCTAGGATGTGAAGTACACATAATTATAAATGTTTTCTAATTGTCTATGAGTACGCACACCAATGAGAGGGTTTTCAAGTATTTGATCAGTTGGATGGTCTTTAACTGACCACAGTTCAGTGTTATTTTGACTGGATAAAGAGTTTGGCTTATCAAGTAAACTTGAGACAGGTGTATCTAGGTGATCATCTATAACCACATTAATGGATTCCTGAATTACACTAGTCCTCTTATTGAGAATACGATACACTCGACTATTTAGCGCATATCCTAGAAAAATACCCTCGTCACTTTTAGTGTCGAATTTTTCCAGATTTTCCCGGTCACGTAGAATATAGCATTTACTGCCAAAAACTCGAAAGTATTTGACAGTAGGTTTCTTATTGAACCATAATTCATATGTAGTCTTATTAATTGACTTTCTAGTATAAACACGGTTAATAATATTACAAGCCGTGTTCACTACTTCAGCCCAAATATTTTTAGAAAGTTTCGTGCTATTTAACATCACATTAGCCATCTCTTGAAGCACACGATTTTTTCTTTCAACAACCCCATTCTATTGAGGTGTCTTAGGAGCAGAGAATTCATGCGATATACCATGATTACTACAGAACTTCTCAAAACCACTATTGTCAAATTCGGAACCATGATCACTACGGATTTTAGAGACATGTAATTCCTTCTCAGTTTAGATATGCTTAAGTACCCTTTTCACTTCACCGAGAGTTTCAGATTTCTCTCTCATGAAAACTATCCATGTATACCTGGTAAAGTCATCTACTATTACCAGAATATATTTCTTACCACCTCGACTCTCCATTATAGAAGGTCCAACGAGATCCATGTGGAGGAGTTCAAGAGGTTTGAATGTAGCACTGGAGTTCACTTTCTTGTGAGAACTCCTAATTTGTTTCCCAATCTGACATTCGCTACAAATTTTATCCATTCTCTTTAACTTGGGTAGACCTCTTATTACTTCACCTTTGCTCAGTCTATAAAAATTATAGTAGTGTATATGTCCTAGGCATTTATGTCATAGATTGGTCTCATTGATTTGGACCATGTAACACGATAACTTAGACGAGCTTGAATCACTGACTATATAATAGTTCTCAGATGTTCTGCGACCAGTTAATATCACACAACCATTCTCATTAGAAATCTCACACCCTTGGTTTGTAAATTTGACGCTATGTTTATTATCAAAATTTTGAGAAATGCTTAAGGCCCTCTACATATAAAACATTCTCAAATGGAGGAAGATTAAATAGTTGAATCGTACCTTGGCCAATAATCCTGCAGTTGCTACCATCACCAAATGTGACTGAGCCATCAGTCATATCTTTAAGATTGGTGAACAAATCTTTGTCACCTGTCATGTGTCTAAAACAACCACTGTCTAAGTACCACTTTGATTGACTCGAAGCCTTGAAAGCGGGGTGGGAAACTAGACAAGCAACCATAGGGACCCATTTCATTACTGTTTTGGGTTTTAGAGCATAGTTGGTTTTTCCACACTTATGGTTGTTATACAATCTACCATTTGAGTTAGATTTTAGAAGCTCCTTGAGTAAATCTACAATTTTCTCAACTAAGGGGTTATGATTCTGATTTCTATAATTGATATGGTTCCTTTTAGGTTTCATAACCTAAAAAGTTTTAGGATTTTTTAAACTATTCAGACTTTTCCCCTTTGAGTTAGAGGACTCCCCTTTAACAAACTTAGGTGGAGTGGACTTACTTTTAGGAGGTGTATTCTTATCGTAGCCTAGCCCAGATCTATCACCACATTTCCTTGATCCGGTTAGCAATCTTTCTAATTTAGGATCACCTTGGGCATACCTCCAAGTATCCTTCAAACGCAAGAGAGAAGAGACTTCTTATTTTAGTTTTTCATTTTCTGATTTAAGGTTTTCAACTTGGGATGTTTTAAAATCTAAATCACACTTAGCTTTTTCAAAACAATCAGAAAAATGTGATTTTTCTAAAACTAAGTTATCAAAATCTTTTTTTAACTTTAAAAACTTTTCTCTTTGAAGTTGTAGTTTTATAGCTATCTTGCAACTTTCCTTGTATAGGGCATTATAAGTATCTTATAAATCATCATCTTTTTCAGGGTCACTTCTCAGATTTTCATCATAAGTTGAATTACAACTATCTAAGGAAGTGACTCTGGCTAGAGTCATTAAGGCCTTGACCTCATTAATAGACTTGGGTTCAGAATCATCTAACTCAGAAGAAGCTTCGAGGAAGATGACTCATCCCATGTGGCCAACATACCTTTCTTCTTAGGTTTGTCCCTCTTTGGACATTTGTTTCCCAGATGCCCATATTTATAGCAGTTGAAGCATTGGTTGTCTTTAATAAACTTCCAATTTTTAGATCTAGTCCTTTTCTTTTCAGAAGGTTTTCGAAAATCTACCCTCTTTTTGCTTTTGAAAATTCTATAAAACTTCTTGGCTAATAGTGTCATATCATCTTCAGAATTTTCACAATCAGAATTACTAGTATTATTTTGAGAAATATTTTTAGAAGACTTAAGGGCTATGGACTTACCTTTAGGAGCCTTAAAATTTAACTCGTAGGTTTGTAAAGAACCAATAATCTCTTCAACCCTCATATTATCCGTATCACGAAGTTCCTGAATGGTAGTGACCTTAGAATTGAACCTATCAGGTAATGTGCACAATATCTTTGCACAGACTTTACTTTCTGGGATACTATCACCAAGACCCCACATAGAGTTGACTATGTCATTTAACTTATTATAGAAGTCCATGAAAGTTTCACTTTCTTCCATACGTATTTCCTCAAACCGAGTAGTGAGGATTTGAAGTTAAGATTTCTTGACTATAGTTGTACCCTCGTATGTCATTTCTAGAATGTCCTAGGCTTGATTTGCAATATCACAAGATATAATTCTTTTGAATTCATCTGGTGATAGTGCGCAAGTGATTGCATTTAAAGCCTTTACATTGGCACTACTCTTATTTTTCTGAAGTGTGGTCCATGAAAAATAAGGTGTAACTTTAACAGATTTAGTTCCATCAGTGCCTAGAACTTCAGTTGTGGGTGGGTTCAATCTAATCACTGTGGCTTGCCACATGCTCTCATCTATGGACCTTAAAAAAATTCTCATTCTGGCTTCCAATAGGCATAATTAGAGCCATCAAAAGGTGGAGGCTTAGAATCGAGAGGCTATCAAAATTTGACATATTATAAGTTCAGATTGGGTAGCTCAGGAAATGAATCCAAATAATAAAAAGGAGTTATTAGGCTCTGATACCACTTGAAAAGGCCGAGCTAAAAGTCCTAGAGGGGGGGTGAATAGGACTATGCCAAATTAAAAAATAAATGCGAAATACAAAGATAGATAGCACAATCAAATAATAAAATAATACAAGTAAATAGCAACTTCAAATGCACTAGTCTTAAGACGTTGATACAAACTGAGTTCTAAGGACAACCTAACATCAAAAACCAAAGGCTTATGGTAGGACAACCTTACTAGAACATTTGTAAGTATCAAAAACCCAAACAAATAAAGACGCAAAGAAAATAAACTAAGTTATTACAATATTCACCACAATTGCATAAAGTAAATTACACCATCCACCACAAATGTGTAAAGTAAATTACAACATTCACACACATAAACAAATCCAATCATGCACCATAACTCCAGGAATTATAGTGGTTTGTTTCTGTGTACACCAACTATTTGAAAAACAACCACACAACTAGTCCACTCCCAATATCCACTCCCTTGGGATATTGGCTTTCACTATGAAAAAGGTTTTCCAAGGTTTACCTTAAAACCTTCACAATTGTGTCTTTAGATGGGCTTACAAAATTACAAAAACTCCACACTCTAAGATTTTCTGGATTACCTCAGACAAAACGAAAAATGACATTTTTCTGGTATAACCTCATAAACCACAAAAGATACACAAAGCTTAAATGGTACTTATCTGAAAATTCTCCTTCTGATGAAGCCCGATAGAACCAATCCGATGTAGACGAAGATGTTTAATGTCTAGTCTCACAATGATTTTTAGATTAATTCAGCTTGGGCAAGCTTGATTTGATTTTGATCTAAAAAACGGTATAATCACAATTCCCTTCTTTAATGAAATAGAGTTGAATAGAGATCACAAAATCAAATACAAAAAGCTATTTAAGAGAATTTAAAATGAACACAATATAGTTTAAGAAATGCAGGAACTTATCTCTCAGAGTGATGGTTTGATATAGCTTGGAATGAAACACAAACTCTGAGATTAGTCCTCTATTTATAGGTGAAAATATTGTTCTCTCAACTGGTCTAAGGGTTGGTTCGACTGGTCGAAGGACCAACTAAATTTCAAAATTTCTGGCGCGATAAGATAAGGTCGTTACTCGACTGGTCGAGTGGCCTGCTCGACTAGTTGAGCAATGCACTCGACTGGTCGAGTGAGACCAAAACACCTTGCTAGACTTTAAGTCGAGCCTGCATGACTGGTCGAGCACTGTTCACTCGATTGGTCAAGCAGTCTCCATGACTGGTCGAGGTCTAACAGAAAATTTTGAAAATTCACAACAAACCTTTGACTAGTCGAAAAACTCTTGGATAGGTCAAGCCAGAGCTTGGACTAGTCGAACAAAGACCAGGACTAGTCGAGGAAATGACCTATAAACTTATGAAATGACCCATATAGTAAATGCAATGAATATGACCTAACCTATGGTCATTCTAGGGTCATCCATTCCTTGTTTGTGAGTTTGAACAATTGAAACATCGTTTGCTCTGCTAACTCATACACTTGAAATACTTGAAGCTTGTCTTAAAATCTCGAACTTAAGCTTGAGTAATGACTTGAGTTCTTGAGATTGTTTAAGGTAGATTATACTCAAACTTAATCTTTGAACTTTAGTACTTGAGCTTGAAATCTTGAACTTCGACAACGCTTCTTCAACTTGGATACATAAAGAAGTTCGACGAAGACTTGGACAACTTTAAAGTGCATGAAGTCGATCAATTCATTTCATCAAAACTTGATACAAATTCTAAATGATTTGGCACAACAAAATTTGACAACTCTGGGTGCTAGATTTACAATATATCATTTACAATTATGAACGTTAGGAAAGGATTCCATCATCCAACCATGTCCAGGAGACGATGGTGAACAACATGGCTCTCATGTTCACAATTCTAATAATGAAAAGAAGACGCTCAAAGTTGCAGATCCATTGTAATTTAAGTCATAATAAACCATTAAAAACTAAAAGCTTCCTTATAATCAAACTATAATCAAAATTAGTTCAATCAAAGGCATAAAAAGCATGTCATCACGCTACAAGCTTCACCTCTTAGCCCTAGCTAAGAGGTTTAGCCAACCATGATCATGATTAAGCTATAAACTCTTAGAAACATTAAGGAAGAAAACTAAATAAGAAAAGGAAGAAAAACTGTTTGAAGATCGCTAACTCCATGCTATCTCCCTCCCTCTCCTCTTCTCTTCATGTCCATCCTTGCCTCCACGGTTGCCTGCATATCCAAAGCTCTCTCTCTTCTCTCCTTTTATAAGCAGCAAGGGACGATGGAGGGCTAGAGAACTTTCGCAACTTCTTTCATAGCAGTGTGCACAAGAAACAGGAGTAGTGCATTTAGAGTGGATTTTTAGGACGGTTGATGTCCAAACTGATGATTTGACTCCATAGCTAAGGTCGTGGCCCCCTTTTGAAGATTTTAGATAGTCCAGATTAGTCATCCGATCGTGCCCTTGATCATAGAATGTCCCACTATGTCCAGTTTTCACAGACGTTGGGCCTGTGAAAACAGAGGCAGCTGACGTGTTCGGTGGGCCCCACAGTGATGCTTTTAGAAGAATCCATCCCGTCCATTGGATTCCTGGCGAAAAACCAGTGGGGAAGGGCTATTTTTGCTCAAGTTTGGAGTGGTCCATTATATCAAATCACCACGCGGTTCATCCTGCATTTGACGGCAACTCGCGTGTGTACACGTGCATGGGACCAAGAAGACGCTATGAGTATGGTCGTGGCCACCCCTTAAGTTAAATGGACAGTCCCGATCATCCATCGGGACCATGACGGTGGCCCACTACCGATCATAGTGTCTAGTTTTCACAGACGTTGTGCGTAAATTCGAAACGGGTTGGGTCAAAGTTGGTTTGACCCGACTTTGTGTCCAGTGCACGTGTGTTGTTCACACGCACACCATGTAAAGTGGGTCCCACATTGATGTTTCAAGAAATTAGCTCCGTTCATCTGCTTCCTCATCTAATTTAAGGGGTTGAGACCAAAATCAAAGTATATCCAGATATCAGGTGGGCCCCAAATCAATGATTTATGGGTTGATCTATCCGCTGGGCTACTTCCACAGGGATCTAAGAGCTGAATTTTGATGTGTACGTTTAATTTAGGGTCCTCAAGCCAGATATAAAGTTTCGAGCCAAACGGATGGTGGAAACCCTGTTATCTTACATTCAAGATGACTTTCAGGCCTCTTTATCATTGATCACTTGATTTTTAGGATCTTTGGCATGTAATTTCTTTGATCTCAGTCTCCTAGGATCTGTCCCTTACCTTGGTGATTTCTGAGCGTTAAGTCCATGCTTTTAGTACCATTTTTCAATCCAAGCTCATAAATTTACCTTGTAATAAAAATATGATTAAAATAGGATGTTAAACAGTATCATGTTCGTAAAATCATGTAATAATTGGGGTCTAATATGCAATATTTGACCCTCAACAATAAACATATATATGTGGAAATCAAGAAAAGTAAAAGGAATGCGCCTGTTTCGACAAAAAAACAAATGCATTCGATTTGGGAAGATTATCTTATTCAATCATAACAGAAAAAAAGTAGAAAGAGAACAATCATCATATTTATTAATACTGAGTTCATTTACATCTTTTGATTTCCTTTGATTCTAAGATAGAATATTCAGAAGAATTGAAAGAGTTTGAATATCCAATCCGACAACATTTCGGCTTGTGATTCGATCATCTTATTGAGAGAAATACAATGATCTCATGTCTTCCCTTCGAAGAAACCCTGGAACTGCAGAAAAGATTACATTTCAGTAGCATTTCAGCCCGTTTATTGATGCTCTCACAACCAACAGTGTTTGCACAAGTCCACGCAACTGCACTGTTAGTTGCGCGAGCCAACACAATGTGCTTCTCTTCCTTCTTCTCCTGAATACCTTCAAGCTCCTCTCTTTTCCAGAAACCTGATCTTCCTTGAAATCTTCAACCTCTCAAATGAGAGGAGGAGTGGGGTATTTATAGGCCTCCACACATGCGAACCCTCGATCTCTGTGCCATGGGGCCAACTTTCCATCAGATCCAAACCGTCCAAGCCATCTTCCTCATGCTTCCTTTGAACAGGTGCGCGTAACCCATAAGGGTGTTTGCGATGTCCTGCGCAAACACTACCCTTTGCACCGGTCTGTGAAAAAGGTCATGAATCCTCCCTTTTCTTCATGTTTCCTTCATACCTTTTTTTCTCATGGTTTCCTTTCTCTTCTGTCCTTCTTTCTTCTTTCTTCCTTGTTTCTGATATCTTCTCATCTCTCAAAATCCCCTTCTTCATTGTATAATAGAGACTTCATACATTTTTTGTGCACCAACAGATGCCCCCTCGATCCTTCTTTGATTGATAAATGAAATCAAATGGAGGATCGATCTTCTTTTGTACAAAAATCCTTTTTCGGAAAAGACTCTTCATGAACGCAGAGATGATTACATATCAGAGAAGAATCACTTAAGCGGAGAACTTCAACAGCTGATCTCAGACGGAGGATCGTGCTAAAATAGATTGTTATCGAATGAATCATGATCGAAGGAATCAAGATCGAATGAATTGTGGTTATAGGATGACTAGATGGTCAAGTCTAAACGAAAGACTGAATAGCGCACTCGAACAGAAAACTGAATGATCGTGCTCGAACGGAAGACTGAATGATTGCGTTCGAATGGAAGACTGAATGATCGCGTTCGAACGGAAGACTGAATGATCGCGCTCAAACGGAAGATTGAATAATCGCGCTCGAACAGAAGACTTCGTTCGTGCAATTCTTTTCTTCTTCACCGAAACTTGCCATCGTAACAGGTACGATAACTTCATCTTCGAATAACTTGATCAAGGAATTGTCCTTCAATGTTGTTCCTACTGCAACGATCTCTTCGATTAACTCCGGTGACTCTTTTTTGAACTTCATGGCTAGGGAATTGTTCTTTAATGCTGCTCCTACCGCAACAATCTCTTCGATTGTCTCCCTTATTCAGAGTCTGCATTATGCAAAATTTCGAATGGTAATCTTTCCTGCCAAATTAACTGGAATTAGTATCTCGAGATATCATAACTTTTCAATTTAGGTTAATTAAGTATTGATAATTTTAGAATATACTGAAAACATTGAGAATAATTGTAAGATTTGCAATATGATAATGATTTAGTCATTTCATCTTTATGCTTGACAGCATGATTTGCATTACATTTGTTGCATTCTTTGCTCATTATATCATGCTCCCGAAGACGTTGTCTCTGGTTCTAAGGATCCTTCTTCTGAATATTTTCCTGTTTGTGTCCCATAGCACTTCTTCATAAGCTGGCTGAGAGTATGCTTCCCTTTGGACATTTGCTGACTCTGGTAGAGTGTATTCGAACCCTAATCGCCCTGATCACCTTCCTCTGCAACATTATCAATTGAGAAAGATGATTAAGAAGTCAAATGGAAGGGTTACTAGAAAAATAGAAAGCAATGATCCTATCGACTTGTAGACACCTCACCCAAGCAAACATCTCAAGAAGGCTAAGACAATCCAGGAATCATGATCATATCCAAAACCAAACCCTAGTCCCACCTTAAACCTAAAATCCTGACCCAAACTCACAAACTTCCTATCTGTAATCAAAAATAGTAATCCAAACTATTCAATCTGCATATAGCCCTCACCTGTACCATATATCCTGACTAGAACCCTTCACCCAACCCTAAGACCACCTATCCGAACCATAATAACCCCAAAGGGGGACCATCGGACAAATCAACGCATCAACTAAAGCCCACACACTTGGGCCCGGCCCGAGCACAGCCTGGGAGGTAGTTGGACTACCGCCAGCGGTACTCCAATTACCACCACTCGCAGCCCACATGTGGACAGTTGTCCCAGCGTCCGAAAGTCAACTTTCTCCTGAATTTACCCCTTTCATCTTCACTATTTACAGTTTTACCATCCTCAAAAGCCAATGGGAGCACATCACATGGTGCTCCTCTCTTCCTAGCCAATCACAAGCCTCCATTCCATTATTTTAACCCTTACCTATCCCCTATTTACCATAGAGCCATTGGAGAAGGCTATAAATATCCCTCTCGTCTCCGTATTTCAACACACCCAACAACAACTTCCACTTTCCAAGTGAGAGAGAAAGAGGGAGAGAAGAAGAGATGAGAGTGAGAGTGAGAGAGAGAGAGAGAGCTCCAAAGATTAGATTTTTTCTAGCCATCTCTTAGTCTCCTCCTAGTCTCCTCAACCGTAAATTTAACCCGGATTGGTCATGGGGCAACTCATGTCTTAGCCAACTCAAGTCCAATCCAAAGATCCATTCACCTACATCAAGCATTCATCATGACATTTATTCTCTTCTCAAACCCCTGCTTTTCTAGATCTCTAGTGAACGTATGCTCTGTAACTTATCGTACCCCGGATCCTGTCACATCAGAAATTTCTATTGATCTATTCCAGTCTTCTTGCTTTTTATATAAGCATCATCACATCCGCCTTCTAGACACACCGTTGGACGTATGCTCTATAGCTTGCCGAAATCTCGGATCTTGCCACATCAGAAATCCATGTGTGTGCCTAGTCCTATCTTAATCATATCATCCATCCCCTGAGATTGTTTTACCACATAAAGTAGAGATCGTACGTTCATACAGGCAAAGAAGGTGCCTAACATCTTCCCTCTTTGTAACCAAGGTCCCTTAATCGGAATCCTAAATCGCAGACCAGGAGTCAATCTAAGGTCAGAGAATCTTCGGATCTCTCTAACCTTACATATTCTGCGGGTTCTAGCTGACTACGAGATTTTGAGATTGATTGGCTAGTGGCGACTCCAACATTCAACTTAATCAACCCCACCACCAAAACCATAAAACACTAAATCAGCATGGACGCCGATTTCCAGTGTTTATAAAATGACGACTCCACTGGGGATTTACTAGTTCACACAAGCTGAGACCCGACTCGAAAACGTGTGGTATTTTAATCTCAAAAAACATCATCACTAAAAATATCTTTGGCTTGTACTTTCTTAGGCGCAGATCAGAACCATGACCACTTGATCCAGCGCAGCCATGACCTCTCAAGTTACCCATGAAAAAGAGCCGGTAGTTCAACAAGCTCCCGAAACATCGACACCCATACCTACATCAACACCCGCGCTGCTATCAGTAGCTCCAACAGACCCACTGGCCAATACAACCACGCAAGAGTTACTACTTAGAACAATGCAAGAGCTACTACTTCACCTAGTGCCAAGTGTCATACCAAATACACAGGTAACCCAACCTAGTGTATAGAACAGTTCACTCCCTCAGACCCCTTTTGCCTTCTCTCTCATTCCTCCAGCCAATCCTATTCTCCCTCTCCCAGAAGAGTCAGCACAGGATCAACAGCAACCAACAAATAGGAGCAACCCTCCCTCACATCTCTACTCAGTACATCACATCAATTAGGTTACAACACAAGTTCCCCCAACTGGGAACCATAAATAAGAACTGGCGGATGCCTATGAAGGGGGCTAGTTTCGAGTTCAACTCACTCCCCCTAATAGGAGTAACATTCCGGGATTGGAAGATACCCCAGGCGGGAGCCATTTCCAAGCATCACACCCTCCTCCGAAAGGGAACGACGTTCAATTTCAACTACCTCCCACCACCGGGAGTCCACCATCTTTCCAACAACTCCCTATTCTTGATCCATACGAAGAGGAAGCAGCATAAGCCCTACAGTACGGGGCAAGGTATCCACAGCAAGGCAAGTCGGAAATAGAGGAACTACGAGAACAATTGCAAATGGTGCAAAATCAGCTCCAAAGGCAGTAAGGAGTGGATCACCCATCCACCAAATTTAAAAGGTATGACAGTAGCAGGTGCCCCACAGCACATCTAAAAGCCTTTTGTGGGGAACTCAATGCGATCGTAGGAAACGATGGAGCTTTGATACAGCTCTTCCAGAAATCCCTCAAAGGTGATGCCTTAGATTGGTACACTTCGCTGGACAGTCACCAAATCAAAACCTGGGAAAGACTCTCTCAAGCATTCATTGACAATTTTTTATATAAACTAAACATGGTTAAAAGAAGGTCTAACCTGGCTACCTTGAGAAAAAAAAGCGATGAATCGTTATCAGCATACATGGGATGATGGTCGGCCATGGCAGCTCGAATGAGAAACCCCATCGATGACGAAGAGAAGATATCCATGATTGTATATTCTATAAATTCCAACATTTCAGGATATCTTATCTCATACCCCTACATAAACTTCTCTCAGCTCATCCGAGCTAGAGAATAAGTAGAAGCCGGGATCAGAGCCAGAACCATTTCACTAGGCCCCCACAATCAGAAAAAATAAAGTTGAGGGGAAACCCGTTGGATATGGGAATAGAAACGGCACTGATCCCGCACAACACGTCATAGAGGTTAAAAATATCGTCGCCAACACTCAAGGCAATCAGTTCGCCCCGCAACCAGAGTCACAACAAGACAGGCAGTACCAGTCACAATCAAATAGGCAGTACCAACCACAGCAAGCCTAATAGGGATATCAGGTATAGCCATCTCAACAACCATAGCAACAGCCTAAGGGGAATGTGCAAGGCCCATACAAACAAGCAATATTATGCAGGAAGTTCACCCCTTTAGCACAAACATACAGTCATGTTCTAATAATGTTAATGCAAAAGCAACTTCTAACACATCTTCAGCCTCGACTTCCACCTAATCCCTTGCCAACCTGGTTATAATGAAAATCAGTATTACGCATATCACCAAGCTCCTGGCCATCTAACGGACCACTGCTTCGCTCTGAAACATGTGGTCCAAGATTTCATCGAAAGTTAGAAGATTGCAATCACCCCGCAGGCTAACAATACGGCTCAAGCCAACATTCTCCAAAATCCCCTGCCATCACATCAAGCAGGACCCAGCACATCCAGCACCTTTACCGTCAACCACATTGAGGGAGGACGACCCATGTATTCTTCTCCACATCATTCCATACAAGCAATCATGCCCGATACTACAAATCGAACATAGGGATACTGACAGGCGCCATCGCCTAGTCCACAGGTATTCCTCGAGGCAGTACCAACAACACAACCTCTCATATTCCTCGAGGCAACACCAACAACACCGCCTCTTGTAATCCTTGAAGCATCACCAATCATGTCACATCCTCAGCATCTCGTCCTCCAAGGGGGACACCCAATTCCATACTCAGTACATCCAAAAACGTTGAATTCTAAACTCATCACTCTTCTAATAGGCCTCCCTAATCTAGCCCAGCTAACCTTGTAAGGGGCACTCTCAGTCCAAACACCAAGTTTCCTAATGTCTCACCAACTGGCACATGCCCAAAGGACCTTTCCAACACCTTAAAAGAGTGAAGAAAATTTCATTGCCAAAACTAGTCAAGAGTTGGTAGCACCTCAAGAGAAATCATCAAGTCCACAAATATTTCCAACCACAATCTCTCAACCTTAAGAACCATTGATATACTTGGAAGGAAGATCAGTTCCCTCCTACAACCCAAAAGCAATCCCATGGCATTATCCTGAATGCGCTGAAGTGGCCAACAACAGGAGGTATTTTAGGAGGGATAACCAGAACCCAAAGGAAACCCAAAGAACTTTACCGGGAATCGGCCATACTGCTTACGATATATCAGATCAACTCAAATCCATCCCCGTACAAATTTCCATTTGGGAACTCTTATGCACGTCAAGATCGTATCAAGAAATCTTTGTGAAAATATTGAATGACGCACATATCTCTCCTGACGTACCCCGCAAAATGGTGGCAAGCATGATCGGACAACTCTTCGCACCACGAGTCATCACTTTATCTGATGAGGAGTTGCCACTCGAAGGTCGTAAACATGGGCGCTCATTAAATATAGATGTTCGTTACGAGAATTTCAAAGTTCCACTCGTACTCATAGACAACAAATCAAGCCTAAATGTTTGTCCTTTAAGGACTACCGAGTGTTTGGGGATAGAACCATCTTCTTTAAGGCCTAGCACCATGAGCGTCAGAGCCTTCGATAATTTTCGAAGGTAAGTCGAGGTGGAAGTCGACATTGAGATACAAATTGGACCTGACATGACACTTGTCACGTTCCAGGTCATTGACATCCCTGCCTTATTTAACCTTCTATTGGGGCGGCCATGGCTCCATGCTGTTGGAGCCATCCCATCTACCCTCCATCAAAGGGTTAAATTCCTATCGGGCAATCAAATCATCTCAGTACTGGCGGAGCCAGAAATCATTCTACCAATGACGGTCAATATCCCAGAAATAAACATCCCAATGATTGACGTTCAGCACACCGAGGGTGACATATCGTATCACAGCTTCGAGTTCGAAATTGTGAACTCAATCGCCAATCTGCGCCCCCTCGCTGCCGAATATGTCATTCCCCCAGCTGAGCGACTAATTTTGAACTACCGAACTGAATTCCATGAGAAAGGTGTGGTAGTAAAGCCAGCACGTGTCAATGTACAAAGACATGGACTGGGATATCAACCAACTCCAGAAGATCGGGCAGCAAGGCCTAAAAAGGGTCAACCATTTAAGTACACACCTATCGAGTTCATTAGGGCTGGGACAGTTTATGAGGACACGATGATTTCCCTTGAAGACCGCCTCCAACAGCTCAAATTCACATAACATTCTAGCCAAGAGTCCATCTGGCCACCAATAAGGTGGGATAAGATCCTCAGGGCATCAAAAGTACCTCCAACGCCAAGGGCAGAACCCCCGGACTCATCACATAAAGCTAGAGGCATGGAAATAGGTCTACCTATGGAGGACCCAAGACCAAAAGTGCCCCTTACAAAGGATACAGACAAGAACGGGGAGGCACCCATCTCCACTCACAGTCAAGGGAACACACTCCCTCCACGAGCTCAACAACACAAAGGGCAGAAACAACCCATCTATTAGATCAATAAAGGGAAGTGGCCTTCCCTTGACTGGAGAGACATCAGGATCCCACCGCAAGGTGAATCCGAGGAGCCCGAAGAGCTCCAGCTTCTGAGCGAAGAGATCGAATCAAACTCCAACTCTGAGCCCAGCCTAGTAGACATCATGGTCATCAAGACAGGTAACCTTTAGGAACAAATAGGTCAGAACAGTAGGATCGAAAAGGGGAAAGAACCAAGCTGGTCAGCCATCCTCCTGACGATTGAATCAGCCGGTAGGCCATCCATGGATGTCGGTCCCCAAAATAATGCCAATGTAAATAGTAGTTGGTACCGTGAACTAGGACAGGATTAATCATGGTTCGTAACATTGTCCTGTTCGGGACCCTTTAATAACATAAAAAAAATCAGAAAACCTTCAAAACATGAAAACATCATATATTTCAAAAAGTACAAAAAAAAATTAAATATTCTTCACAATCACAAAACACTAGAAAGTTTTCAAAATACAAAAATAATAGAAAAATCTTCAAAATCATTGTGCCAAACACCCCACACACAGTGCCTGAATTCAAGGTCGACTCGTACGATTTCGATCTAGAGTTAGACTTCGGACTTATGGGTTTGGATGAAGCCCTGGATGAGGGAAATAATGATACAGCTCTCGAACTCAAGGACTCTCTCGAAAGGTTCGAAACAAAGGCCAACGTTGTGGCAAACGACTTCGAAATTGTGAACTTGGGATCAACGGAACTCCCTAGAGAGGTGCGCATTGGAAGATCGCTACCCCCGAAATACAAGCAGAGGATGATGGAATTTCTGAGACCAAGGTTGACCAACTTCACTTTCTCTTACGAAGATATGCTAGGGCTCGATGAAGACTTGGTGGTACACCATCTACCAACAAAGCCAGACATGAAGCCTATCAAGCAAAAGTTGCGGAGAATGAAGCCAGAATGGGCTCTAAAGGTCCTCGATGAAGTCATCAAGTAGTACAATATGGGATTCTTGGTAGTTTCCAACTATCCAGAATGGCTCACAAATATCATACCAGTTCCAAAGAAAGATGGCAAAGTCAAAATGTGCATCGACTTCAGGGATCTCAACAAAGCATGTCCTAAAGACGACTTCCCTCTGCCTCATATCAATACACTGGTGGATAATACCGCAAGATACAAGATCTTTTCCTTCATGGACGGCTTCTCAGGCTATAATTAGATCAAGATGGCCATCGAAAATTGAGAGAAGACTTCCTTCATCACACCATGGGGAACTTTCTACTATCGGTTATGCCCTTCGGGGTGAAGAATGTAGGAGCCACGTATCAGCGAGCCATGACTCCTTGTTCTACGACATGATAAACAAGGAAATGGAAGTCTACGTGGAGGACATGATCATCAAGTATCGCACAATCGAAAGACATTTCGAAAACCTCAAGAAGCTCTTCGTCAGGCTAGAAAAGTTCAAGCTCCGCCTCAACCCATAAAAATGTGTCTTTGGTGCAACTGGAGGCAAGCTGTTAGGCTTCATCGTCGGTGAAGATGGCATCCAGGTGGACGAGACCAAGACTAAGGCAATCATTGAAATACAGCCGCCCAAGACTAAAAAAGAAATTCAAGGTTTCATCGGACGGATCTAGTATATCAGCCGATTTATCGCACAGCTCACGCCCATCTGTGAGCCCATATTCAAGCTTCTCAGGAAAAATACACCAAATGAATGGAATGATGACTGTCAAGTAGCCTTCGACTAGATTAAGAAGTATCTACTAAGTCCTCCAGTGCTCATGTCACCTGCTCTAGGTAGGCCACTACTGCTATACATTTCCATCGTAGCAGAAGCAATCGGATGCGTCCTCGACCAACACGACGACATAGGAAGAAAGGAGCAAGTGATCTATTATCTAAGCTGACGGTTCATAAGCTATGAAGTCAAGTACTCCAGCTTAGAGAAAAGGGCAACGCAACGTCTACGAATGTACATGATTGCTCATCCAATCCTTCTACTCGCTCATATAGACCCGTTGAAATACTTGTTCGAGAAACCAACACTAACAGGCAGGATCGTAAAATGGTAACTACTGCTTTCAAAGTTCGACATCACCTATGTCACTCAGAAGGCAATCAAGGGGTAGGCATTGGCCGACCACCTAGCAGCATACTCTCTGCCTGATTACCAACCACTAAAGACCTTCTTCCCTGAGGAGGTTATCCTCCTGATCGAGGAAGAAGAAGAAAGAAAGGCAGGAGAATGGACCCTCTTCTTCGACGGGGTTGCAAATTCAAAAAGGAAGTGGAGTAGGTGCCATACTCTACTCCCCCGAGGACGTTCCAATTCCCATACTAAGCGACTGGCATTCTAATGTACTAACAATGTGGCTGAATATGAAGCATGTATCGCCGGTTTAAAAGAAGCCATAATCCTCAACGTGAAGAAGTTACGAGTCTTCGGAGACTCGCAACTCATCATCAATCAAATAAATGGCGACTGGAAGACTAAGGATGAAAAGTTGATCCTGTATCATGTCTACTTGGAGAATCTAACCGAGAAATTCAAAGAGATCATATTCTCCTATATACCCCGAGCAGGAGTTGCAACGCCTAAAGTATCCGAGTAGCTGATGACACCTGTACCCTAATCTCCAATGACAGCTAACTGTCCCATCACTGCCTCAAAATCAGCACCAAAAATTTAACTAAGGCCATCTGTAAGGAGTACATCATCCACCAGATCCAAACCACTCGAACCGCCTAGGTGGGACCTGCCACCTATCTGGACCCGATCCATCCCATCCACACCATCCACTCTTGTCAACATACCAGCACCAACACCCAAAAGTGGGCCATCAAAATTCGGACCATCTATCATCCCTCCAACACCATCTCCATCGTCCAATGGTCCAACCATGCCAATCACATCCAATGGCCCACCAAATATGGAACCATCAAGACCATCGAACCCATCAAACCTACCAAACCCATCCATCCCATCCAACCCAACCTCATATCCTCCATTAATGGTGGTAGGAGCTATGTCATAAATGGCATTATTCTCCCCTAAAAAGACCATTACACCATCATAAACCTCCATCAATCCACCCATAAATAAGCTCTCACCATCATAAATAGAGGATGATACACCACCAACCCCTCTAACATTCATGGGCCCACCAATCCTCTCATCATGGTCAGCCATAATAGCCCCAAAAAAAGAAAAGAAAAAGACAAAAGAAAGAAGAGGACAAGGAAGAGAAGACAAAGGAAAAAGGGACAAAAGGGGACGATCAGACGGCCTAAGCAGAAGGAATAAACAGAAAGGGATAGGGAGAAATGAACAGAGAAGAGGAGGACTTGCTAGAAGAAAAGATGGACGGAGGAGGTAATCTGATTACCGCTAGTGGTACTCGGAGTACCGTTGTAGGTACTGACACCACAACATCGCTACGACACCTGACAAAACAGGAGGAACAGGTAAAAGTCAACGGGCAGTAGTCGAACTACCGCCCGGGCCCACTTTTGGCCGAAATCAGGTCAGGGTCCACTTCAGAAGGGCCAAGACCATGGAACATACATCCAAGTGCTCATATGAGATTTACAAAAATTATCAAGAAATAATCCAAGAAAGCAACATAAAGCAGCATTAATTTCATATAAACAGAGGATTACACAGCTGGTGATACATAATACAGTGAAACTAATCATCATCAGAGAGATAGGCATCTATATCCTTACGACGAAAGTGAGGCCCCAAAATCCCCCCTCCAGCAAAACGCACGCCATCACCTGGGGCATAACCAGGCTGCAAGATCAGGCTGATGTCGTACTGCTCGCACCAAGAGTTGTACTCCCTCGTTAGATCAACAAAGGCACTGGTATCAAAACCCTCCAAAACAGCAGCCAACTCCCACTCAGGCACTGATCTCCAATCAGAAGGACAAATGGTGGACTAAGTGGAACCAATGGACTGCCAGTCAGCTGCCAGAAGAGCCTCTCTCCGAGATACCACTTCGTTACATGAGGATCCTCTAGGATGCGGTGCCATCGCCAGGCCTGAAAAGCCTCCTGAGCTCCAGGAGTAAGTGCCGCATTCTATCGGAGATACGGCCTGATCCGAAACAGCAGAAAAAAAAGTCAAGGGCCGAAAAATAAGCAGAACGCAACGTATAGGCGACACAGGGCAAGACAATCACTCACATCATCAAGGACAAGGGCATCTATATTCGACCTCCACACGAGATCAGAAAACATACGCGTATGGCTGTGGTTATCCTTGTACCACAACATCATACGCAGAAAAGGAGGCGAATAGTCAATCAAAGTGGGCACTAGGTGGGGAAAATGATAAAAAAAAAAGTAGACCTGTGCAAGACTACAATAAAAAAAAGTGTAACATACCAATCCCCATGGAGAATAATGCAAAAGGGATGCTTAAACAAGTACCTCGATGACCGGATAAAAACTAGTTAAGGATCAGCTAATGCAACGGCTGGCCTTATCCAACCCTTCATACAAATGGGCATGGAGAGCTGCATTCCAATTATACGACGTGGAAAAGGTGATATCAGCTACAAGCGATAATAGACGGGAACTTACTAGCTCGTTCCCATGACAGAAAATCATCACTCCCATGGTGTACAAAATCAAAGCACGGGCTTTCACCACAGCCGCAGCCTCAGTCTCAGGGACACACCTGGCAAAGTTTGAGGATAGCTAAAGCAGCCTAAATCGATGGCTAAAAAAACCTGAGGCATCTGACATCATCCCCAGCAACTCCATCCAGTCATCATCAGAAGGTACCGGAAGATCCTCCTCAAAAGGAACGGATCCTCCATCATATCGAAGACCCAACTACATGTATATATCATAAGGAGTAATGCCCCACTCCCCAAAAGACAACTGGAAGGTATGGGTCTCGGGGTGCCACCGTTCGATCAAAGCAGATAAAAGGGACATGTTCGTCTTGCTTAGACGAACTCAAAATAGGTTGGCGAATGGAGTACGCTCCAACACCTCAAAGAACAATGGCTGCGGGTCATTAAACCAATAGGCCAGTAAGTCCTGACCCCTCGTCCCCTCAAGATTGAAGGTGCGCCGCCCTCCCGAGCTATATCAGAAAGGTGTCGGACCTCTCGAGGCACGTAGCAAGGATCGGTCGACTGACGAGAAGGACCAGCCTCATTCCTACCACGGCGAGGCATGCTGCACAAACAAGGTTCACAGGTAAGTATCCTTCTCAGGACACCAGGCCCATTTAAAAAGGATTACTTCACAAATCCCATTTTCAAAAAGCCCATTCTAAGGCCCATTTAAAAAGGCTCACTTCACAAAGCCCATTTTTAAAAAGCCCATTCTAAGGCCCATTTTCTAAAGCTCATTTCAAGATCCATTTTCAAAAGGCCCATTCCAAGGCCCATTTTCAAATGCCCATAAGGCCCAAGCCCACATCAAGGCCCATTTAAAAAGGCTCATTTTAAAAAAGCCCACTTTTCAAAGAAGCCCAAAAGCCCATAAGGCCCGTTTTTTAAAGCCCATTTCAAGATCCATTTTCAAAAGGCCCATTTCAAAAAGCCATTTTTAAGGTTCATTTTTTAGGTCCATTTGTCAAAGACCACCATCCACACCCACATGTTCATAACCCGGGCCCACACATCCTTTCTTATCACACCCCACTCTAACAAAAAAATGATGATAAAATGATAACAACCAATATATATATATATATATATATATATATATATATAGAGAGAGAGAGAGAGAGAGAAATCCAACCAACAATTTGGCCCAAAGAATAATAAGCCCAGCCAGATCCACGGTCTTGATCGTGACCTCCCTAAAACCCATGAAGAGATCCAACCCATCAATAACTCCTCAAACAATGATCCAGCAAAATCCAGCAAGAATCCATTGATCAAGATTACCTGAAAATGAAGAAGGAAGAAAATACAAAAAAATAATAATAAATACAGGACAAAAATCAAAGAAAACACCAGCAAAGAGCTTTCAGGGACCACAATGGAGTCCTTGAACGTCCATGGGTCGGTTTCAAATAGAGGGAGAAGAGCCACCGTCCGGACCAGTGCACACAACGGACCATTGGACCAAGCAACGGACCGACGGTGATCGGACTACCACCAACGGTAGTCTGACTGCCACCCTGACCAAAAAGCTGCATGGGGCAGCGCGCTTCTCCCCCATGGTAAGTTGGGATGACCGGATTCCCCTTTTGTCCATTGGATAATAACCGTAAAATAAAAAAATATAAAATAAAAATAAAATAAAATAAAAAGGCAAAGATTCTTTCTCAAAATCTCACAAGAAATTCAACCTCTCACAAGAAATTGAGAATCTCAATAAAGAAATATCTCAAAAATTGCTGGAGAATACACAAAAAAGGAAAAATACAAATAAATGGTACTTAAAAGCCCCGTTGATTTATTAGTGGAGGCCATCTGTCAATATTATTATAATAAAAACCAGACGACAACGCCCTCTCGTGAGATTGGATGGATCTTTAAAAAATTCAAAAATATTTCAAACCGTTAGCCTCGCCAACTCATCAGTGGAGGCAATGTGACTGTTCACTTAACTTGTGCAAATAAAAATCGAACAACGACACCCACCCGCGAGATCGAACGGACATTTTTCAAAAAATCTAAAAGTATTTAAAAAAAAAAAATCCCCAAGGAGTCTAGCTCCAAAGAGGATAATTTTCAAATAAAATTTTTTTAAAAAACGCACGCGGCGCGTAGTACACTAAGGAATCTTCTATATTCTCCTGTTGCGGTCAGTGCAAACAGCTAAATAAGATTAGGTCTCCCCTGGTTTTCCCGGAGGATAATCGAATCCGTACATGATACATGTACGATTGGCCCGATCTCTATATCTGGACAATCGTACGAATGCTAGTAGAAATGAGTGGATCCATCTCTGGGAATAATAATCAAACTCAAAGTGACAACAATCGATTGTAACCAAAGTATCAGAATTAGCAAACTGCATGATGAAAGATTACCTACACATACCTAGTCCGAGATGTTTAGAAATTTTGATCGAGTCCAAGTTGGCGTAGTGAGTTCCCCGTAAGGCCGCACCAACGCACAGGGAAGCTAACCACTTTGACGATCAAATGGATCGGATACTCCTAGGGTGATTACGTAGCAAAGGAACAATAGACCTAACAGTATGAGAATCCTCGTAAAGCCACGACAAATGTGCAGAGGCCCATACTTTTTAAACTTACCCTCCAATGCTATTGACAATTCAATGTGAAAAGGTTGTGATTGGTGACCCGTAAAGCCGCGTCGAATGCGCAAGGGACAATCACAACATTTTTCTCAACCCTTGTGATATGTGTAAGTCATCTTTTTTCAAACAATTTGACAATGATACAATGGCAGGCAACAGATTCGAATCACTATCCTTTCGGACCAGAAGGGTAGGGTGTCCACTCGCTTTGGCCTTCAGTTGCTCGCAACCTCTGCGAAAGAGGGGCATCTGTAGACACTCCACTTAGGCTAACATCTTAAGAAGGCTAAGACAATCCAGGAATCATGATCATATCCAAAACCAAACCCTAGTCCTACCTTAAACCTAAAATCTTGACCCAAACTCACAAGCTTCCAATCCGCAAATAAAATCATGATCCAAACCATTCAGTCCACAAATAGCCCTCACCTGTACCATATATCATGACTAGAACCCTTCACCTAACCCTAAGACCACATATCCGAGCCATAATAACCCCAAAGTGGGACTATCAGACAAATCAGTACATCAAGCAAAGCCCACACACTCGGGCCTGGCCCAAGCGTGGCCCGAGCGATAGTTGGACTACAGCTGGCGGTAGTTTGACTACTGCTGATCGTACTTCAATTATCATCACTCACGGCCTGCGTGTGGACAGTTGTCCCAGTGTCCGAAAGTCAACTTTCTCCTGAATTTACCCCTTCCATCTTCCTTATTTACAGTTTTACCAGCCTCAAGAGCCAATTAGAGCATGCCACGTGGCACTCCTCTCTTCCTAGCCAATCATAAGCCTCCATTCCATTATTTTAACCCTTACCTACCCCCTATTTACTATAGAGCCATTGGAGAAGTCTATAAATAGCCCTCTCCTCTCCTCATTTCAGCACACCCAACAACAACTTCCACTTTCCAAGTGAGTGAGAAAGAGGGAGAGAAGAAGAGAGTGAGAGTGAGAGTGAGAGTGAGAGTGAGAGAGAGAGCTCAAGCTCCCAAGATCAAATTTTTTCTAACCATCTCTTAGTCTCCTGCTAATCTCCTCAACCCTAAATTTAACCCAGATTGGTCATGGGGCAACTCATGTCCTAGCCAACTCAAGTCCAAGCCAAAGATTCATTCACCCACATCTAAGCATTCATCATGACATTTATTTCCTTCTCAACCCCCCTGCTTTTCTAGATCTCTAGTGAACGTATGCTCTGTGACTTGTCGTACCCCGGATCCTGTCACATCAAAAATTCCTATTGATCTAGTCCACTCGTCTTACTTTTTACATAAGCATCATCACATCTACCTTCTAGACACGTTGTTAGACATATGCTTTATAGCTTGCCGAAATCTCGAATCCTACCACATCAGAAATCCATGTGTGTACCTAGTCCTATCTCAATCACATCATCCATCCCTTGAGATTATTTTACCACATAAAGTAGAGACCGTACGTTCGTACGAGTAAAGAGGGTGCCTAACACCTTCCCTCTTTGTAACCGAGGTCTCTTACTCGGAATCCCGGATCGTAGACCAAGAGTCAATCTAAGGTCGAAGAGTCTTCAGATCTCTCTAACCGTACATATTCTACGGGTTCTAGACGACTACGGGATTTTGAGATTAATTGGTTAGTGACGACTCCAACATCTATAAATCAGCTTAATCACCCCACCCCTAACACCATAAAACACCAAATCAGCGTGGGCGCCGATTTTTAGTGTCTACACAACTTTTGTCCATTCCCTTTCTCTAGCTATGCTGACGACATAGCAGTTATTGATTATGATTCCATTTCATTTGGCGAACATTCTAATTCGGATTTAATCAGATTGTTCCGAAGACTTGTGATATTGCTACCAGATCAATGAGAAATTATGGCATTGGGCCGTATAATTGAGCTCTGACATGGAAGCAGCTCTTGAACATTCATACCAGCTTGCATTTCATAATTCTCGGATATAATTACCCTTTTAGCGCTTCTTATTCTTGGATGCAGTGGTGGGTTCATCAGTATTTTTAGTAGAATATTGCTTCCCAGTAGATCATGCCTTATAGATTATTCTTCCTCGCTTAAGAGATTTCCAGAAAGACTAAGACGTTGACTATTTCGAAAAAAAAAGATCGTGCCCCCTCTCCAGGCCAACTCTGCATAAAAATTTCTTCTGCAGATAATATTTCTGAAACAAAACCTGCTGATACTCTCGAGGGATAAATAGCCTTTGGTACGCCTTTAAAGAATACTTGTGAATCTTCATATTTTCCAGAAGAGAATGATAACTATTTGCAATTTTATTCTCCCCCTCCTTTACAAGAAAACACGTCATCCCCTTCAGAAGGAACAAACATATTATCGTTGAAGACTCATCTTCTTCGGACGAATAGACGTATTTTAAAATACTTTGCTTTAGAATAGAGATATCGAATATCTTGATCAATCTTAATGTAACCATAATATGTACCTGTTTCAAAAGAAACGCATTTTGTATATCGTATATCAATTAATGCTAAATATGAAAATTTCATGATTTTTGTTATCATATCAAGCAGCTTGTATCTTTAAGCATATTTCTAGCAGATGGATGATCATGTATTCTTGTAGCATTTTGAATGCAACGCATGCTATGCATAATTTAAGCTCTTGTATAATGGTGCTAGTGCATTTTGACTGACTTTGACTAACCACACTTGGATTGGACTGGACTAAACTTGACTGGACAAGACTTGACTGGAGACAACTTGACTGGACACAACTTTTCACTAGTTTAAGCTCTTGAGTAGTGGAGCAAGCAGTTTCTGAAACTCATGCGGGAGTCGGGTCTTACACAAATGGTCGTTGTAACTCTCTCGAGTTCGCGGGACTTATCGTGGCCGGGGAGTTCACAAACCACGTTCCATCTGAGGGCCCTAATGAAGCTACCAGGGTCGTGAACTCAGTGAGATTTACATATAACGTTGGCCATAGTAACTCTCTAGAGTTCGCGCACAAGGCTATCTTGAGGTACCAAATCTAAGGCCGTCAGTCCATCAATGAGGGGTCATCTTGCTTCAGAGACCTGTCCTCATGCGTTACTACTGAAATCAAGCCAGGGATCTGGGGAGTCATCTTGCTTCAGAGACTCACTTTTTCTTCGCCTGCATGGTCAGACCCATTCATGGGAGGGTATTTTCATCCTTTCCCGTGACGCTGTCGGAAGTTATACAGACGGCATGGGTCTTACATGACTGCTTCTTCAATTGCCTGCATTGGTGCACATGAAGCTCTCTACAGGCTTTTAAGGGCCACAGACTTCACTGATGCCCAAAAATATATATGTTGTCAATGATGGTGGGTCTTATGCATAGTTGGTCGTATAGGGCTTGGCTAGGCTGCCTTAAATGATAAGCTGTCATCGTTGTCGTCAACTTTATATGTGATTAGCCATATAGTTTTATTCCACCGCAAAAAATAGTGAATCAATAATTGATATTTCGCCATTACTAATAATGTTCTGTCAATATTCATGTTTATATTTAAAATAATTTATCAGCTTGGCGATGATAGCAATTTGAATAAGATAAGCTTGTATGAGCAATTGATGACGACAACAATAGTTGCTAATTTTGGCGATAATCATCGACGCTTGGCGATAGCAATGGCGATGGCGATGGATAATCATTGGCGCTTGACAATAATATGGCAATAATCATTCACGCTTGACGATTTTGGCGATATCATCGACGCTTTATAACAATCATCAATGCTTAACAGCAATCATCAATGCTTAGTAGCAATCATCAATGCTTAATCTTGATATGTCCGATATGCTTGAGAAGCTTTGCTTGGAAATTTGCTTTGCTCGGAAATTTGTGCTTCTTTTTATTCATTCACATGAAGAGGAATACATGACTTTTATCTTTCACAGCCCTTTCATCTTTTCATCTTTCTACTCGTCATGCCCCCTTTTGATTAGGAAGTATTGTTCTGATAATCTTCGTAATCAAAATCACGATATTGCAATTCTTAACAAATATCCGAGATTAGTATTGCCCCCAATCTTGAACTAATCAGTCTTGTGTACTCTTATTTCTTCTTTTATTTCATACGCTTTCCTTATAGCGATTTCACCTTTATCAATCATCTTCTGTAACTTGTTCTTCAAGATAAAACAGTTCTTTGTTCGATGTCCGAGGAAATGATGGTAGTAACAATAATCACCTTCACTCATTTTCTTCATCTCCTTTGGACGTTTTGGCCATGACAATTTGATCTTTTCGGCTACTAGCAATTTGTTCAACATAGGGAGTATATTATCTTCGTCAAATGAATACCTCCTACAACCCTTAGGCTGTGCAAATTCTTTCTTCATTTTCTTGGTTGTATTTTCATTCATATTTTTTATATCTAAACTTCCTTGCTCATTATGTCGATTCTTTATTTTTCTTTCTTCCTCAGTCATATCGGTTGAATTTTTTCTGAGGTTCGGAACCAACTGGCTTATATAAAAGTCAAACACTTTTGCAATAATCCTTTCTAAAATGCAAGCCTCTTCAATCAGATCTTAAAATGTCTATATATTTGAATCCACAAGACTTAATGCAATACTTGGCCTTATGCATTCCAAGCATAATTTAACTTGTTCTTTTTCTTCTTTCACCTATCACAAGCATGATGCCCCCAGGATTCTCCATCGATTAACGAATTCTCCAGCTGGTTCATCCTTTCTTTAGCGAATAGAAGTTAATCCATGAGTGACTTCTTTTGAGGATAATTCAACAAATTGTGAATTATAACAAGAATTTATGAGTGAATCCATTCCCTTATCGCAACAACCTTCCCTTTATCTTTCCAGTTCTTTGTCAGATCTCTTGCAGATGTAGTGTTCATAGTGACTTTCTTGTCCCGCCTTTCATTCTTGTTCATCACTATCTCACCTTATTTTATCATCCTCTTCAGTATATTTTTTAGTGTAAAACAATCTTCTGTACGATATCTTAAATAACGATGGTAATGACAATATTTTTCCTCTTTAGTCATTTCGACTTCTTTTGCATATCTCAGTGAAGGTAAGCTGATAGTTCCGGTGGTAAGTAATTGTTCCATCATTGGCAACATATCTTCTTTATCGAATGCGTATTCCCTATAGGAGTCATATGGTCATTTATCATTTACTCGATCCTTATATCGATCTGAATCTTCTCTCTTCCTTGTTTCTCACTTATTGTAAAAAAATATTTTTTTCTTTTCTTGATTACCGGTATTTACGATTAATCTATTCAGTTCTCTTCTTTTTGTCTTGATCTGAAAGGCTAGTAATTTCCTGGCCATCAATTCCAATGTGTGCGCTTTTGTTGCAAGATCTCGGAAAGTCTTTATCTCAGTGCTCGTGAGCCCAAAAGTAATTCTCGGTTCCATAGAATTCAAACACATGTTCACTTGCTCTTTCTTTCTACATGAAGCCCCCAAGGTCTTCCACCTGTTAATGAATTTCTCCACGGGTTCGTTTTCTCTTTGTCTGACAGAGACCAATTCTGTAATACTGACGTTGTGTTCTGATGAGAAGACATTGGATATAAATATGTCTTGCATTTGTTCCCAAGTTCTTATTGACTCGGGCGCCAAACCAGAATACCATCGAAATGCTTTACCTGTTAAAGAAGATATGAACAATCACAGACAATATTGAGGAATAGCGGAGAAATTTCTCATAGTGGTGATGAAGTGTACGAGATGTTCTTCTGGGGACCCATCTCCTTTAAATTTCTGAAAATCTGGCTACTTAAAGTTGGCTAAAAATGGAACATCTTCTACCTCTCTTAGATATGGTGTTTTGTATCAGAACCTCCCAGTATGTTCACGCTCTCTGACAATGTCTGCAACCATCTGTCACATCTCCTCTTGCGTTATTGTCCTAGCAACCAGAGTAGACATATGTGATCCTACTCTTTGCGGCAATGAAGCTTCAGGTTGTCACTCTTGTTCGTTCATATTGGCCATTACTGGCGGGACTGTTGCTTGAGCCACGTTATGAGTGAGAGTGCTCAAAGCTTCTCGCAGGCTTCAACATTCCTCCATCAAGATTCTTTGAGCTTCGACCATCTCATCCATACGTTCATTAACATTTGATGGGGGATCTTGACTAATTCCTGTCATGTGTACAGTGGCCTTTCTGCTCTGTGATGACACCATTGTTAGAGTAGAATGGGAATATAGCGATATAACGAGACTGATCGAAAGAGGAGTTTCATTTGATTTGCCTGTGCTTATGCAGAATTCAGCTGACTGTGAAATTTCCTACCGAGGTGTATCTTGAGGTGAAACAGAAATTGTATTATTCACCAGTGCTTTACCTTTCTCTTTTCTTGTCCATCGAGTCTTCATAACAGGTAGTGTCGGAAAATCTTGTGATGTCAAAGAAGGAAGAGATCCCCCTGGATACATGGCCAGAGGAGCAAGTTAAGGATTATTTTTAACCATATTCCGTGTTACTGGTCCCCTGATCTTACGTAGAGATGAGTTCATCTTGGCAGTTACTATATTTCGGGCCCTTGTTCTTCGAGATGCTACGACAATCCAATTATCATCATTCTCTTGTGCCAATGGTGAAGAAGATATAACTCCGACCATAGCTTCGGGCTTGTCATTCTTGTTTGTAGTAAGCTAGGCTTTGTGCTTTATAGGCTAGTTCATTGCACATTCTACTACAAACCCATTCGCTGTGAAGTAGAAGTTCTTATTCTTCATTATGCTTGCCATTGATTTTAATTTGAAATTTTATTTTCTTCAGATTCCTTCAGATAAGAATATCATCAAAATTAGTATTTAGATAATGAAATATTTTATCTTAGAGATGAAGGGGAGGATGTTCCCATTGAGAGTTGCCACAAACTACAACAAAAGTTCCCGTAACCTTCTCAATGTTAGTCTTAAATAAGATAAAGTTCCCCAGTGGAGTCGCCATTTTATTTCGACAAGAAACAAATGCATTCGATTTGGGAAGATTATCTTATTCAATCATAACACAGAGAAAGTAGAAAGAGAACAATTATCATATTTATTCATACTTAGTTCATTTACATCATTTGATTTCCCTTGATTCTAAGATAGAATATTCAGAAGAATTGAAAGAGTTTGAATATCAAATCTGAATATCCAATCTTGTGATTCAGTCATCTTATTGAGAGGAATACAATGATCTCTTGTCTTCCCTCCGGAGAAACCCTAAAACTGCAGAAAAGATTACATTTCGACAGCATTTTGGCCCGTTTATTGATGCCCACGCAACCAACAGTGTTTACACGGATGCGCGCAGCTGCACTACTGGTTGCGCGGGCCAGCACAACTGCTTCTCTTCCTTCTTCTCTTGAATACCTTCAAGCTCCTCTTCTTTTCTAGAGACCTGACCTTCCTCGGAATCTTCAACCTCTCAAATGAGAGGGGGAGTGGGGTATTTATAGGCTTCCACACGTGCGAACGCTCGATCTCTGTGCCGTGGGGCCCACTTTTCATTAGATCCAAACCATCCAAGCCATCTTCCTCATGCTCCCTTTGAGCAGGTGCACGCAACCCATAAGGGTGTTTGCACGGTCCCGCACAAACACTACACTTCATACGGGTCCGCGCAAAAGGTCATGAATCCTCCCCTTTCTTCATGTTTCCTTCATACCTCTTCTTCTCATGGTTCCCTTTCTTTTCTGTCCTTCTTTCTTCTTTCTTCCTTGTCTCTGATATCTTATCATCTCTCAAAATCCCCTTCTTCATTGTATAATAGAAACTTCATACATTTTTGTGCACTAACAGAGTCGTACCTGCATTAACCTCCCAAGCAAATTTCACTTGTATATGCCTCACACTTGTTTTTGAAGTGCCCTAACTTTCCACAATGCCAACAACATTTCTTCCATTTTTCTTTCCATTTTTTTCCCTTATGCTTATGATCAGTAGGGTCACTTGCTCCTTTAGGGTTGTTGTTGTCCTTGTTGTCATGGTTATCATTCACTTTTCATTTTTATTAATTGAGTTGCTACTAGATGATTCTTAAATAATAGAGCAACACACCCCTTTTGATGTCTCATCTTGTTGGCCTTAAAGAGAACCAACTGCACATGTAACTCTTCCTTAGAATACTTGAGCTCATACATATTATAATGGTTAATGAACCTATTATACATAAGTGTCAATGACATGTATAGAGCATTCACAATCATATCCTCCTTTTTGCCAGACCCAATAATTTCTAACTCATTTGCTACCTTGAGCATTTTCATGACCTACTCATAAACCAATGTATCTTCCTTGAGTTTCATGAAATGCAGTTTTCTCTTGAGGACCTGAACTTGAGCGGCAACCTGGGCATCAAACATTCCCTTCAGGCACAGATAGATATCATAAGTGTTCATCATCTTTTGCATTTGATCATGGAGTACACCAAATATAAGGGTCATAATGTATACTTCAACCACATTGTTCTCTTTTCTATTTTGCATTTGCAAAGATAGTCAAGGATACATTGTCATTCTTAAGTTCATGGACATAGTGAGGTCGATCTAATGTGAGAATGAGTTTAAGCTTCTATGACTAGTTAATAAAGTTTTTCTTATTAATCTTCTTAGATGTGTTGATCTTAGAAATAGCATTCAGTTTTAATATTTTCTGCACAAGCATCATTCCTTTTATTAAATAGTGTCCCTTTAGTCTTGTGCTAGGGAATATATTCTAGGTGCACATGAAAGTTTGTGATATGGTTTCCTCTACATAACAAATGACTCCCACTACAAGTTTGTGATATGGTTTCCTCGACTGGACTTTTATCATATTTTAAAACTTAAGAGCGGTGTTATCCTTATTCTTTATTTTCAGATGTCTTTGAGGTAAGCAGTCCCGCCTTAATGTCTAAGATCACAAAAACCATTTAGACGTATCAATATTATCAAATATCTTTAAAATTCAGTTGGAGCCTAGAGCAAGAAGATATAGTCAACACCTCCAAGTAAATGCAATTATAATAAAAGTATATTTGCTGCCAAGCATAGAGGTGGGTTGCCATTAATTGTATCTCATGTCATTGATGGAAGCTAACGAAAGCTCAAGCATTGATGGAATCCCAATGCCTACAGTTCCAGTTCTATCTCATGTCATTAACTGTAATTACCAAACACAATATAAGCCAATAAAAACTCAGTATACAACATTTTAAAGAAGCATTATAAATTTTAAAAGAAGCTTCAATATGATAAAGTTACTTCAAAATAGTATCAAAATGGCAAAACACACATTTTAAAAGAAGCATTATCAAAAGGTAACCCAACTAATCCTGAAGATTTGAACCTGGAATTTATAGAGGTATGGAAAGCATTCCAGCTGATCCTGAAGAAGTTCAACATTATCCAATGGATTTTTTTATAGGTCGTCTGGAAATCTAGCTTGCAATAAATACCCAGTAAGGAAAGAGAAATTTGGAAGTATCAGTTTCTCTTAGTAAATGAAGTCTTAAAATATATTGATTCCCAATAGGTGGACAGAAAGTACTCACCATACAAGAAATCATACCTGCATAGAGTCCAACCTTGAAGTGATAAAACCTTCAGTTATTTTCAGCAAAAATTCATCCAATAGACTTGGTGTATCAAATAAGGTATAGACCTCACCAATCTGGACCAAAGCCCTAAAAGGTACTAAACACTGCCACTGGTGTATCCAACCATGACTGCAGAGACTTTGATCTGAACTCTGCTACTAGGCATATCCAGTCACCATAGCCTCTGACATTCACAAGCTCTGACCATTGTACCATATGGTGGAACAAAAGCACTAGCTGTTCTGTTCAACACGTTTTCAAAATGGAAATGCATGTGCAATGGATGCTAGGATTCCACATCCTTTGTTTTCATCACCATTACAGCCATTCACTGTAGCATTAGTTGTCAAGCTAGCATCTAAGACATTCTCATCCAAGCAATGAGTTGGCACACATGGCTCCATGTGTACATGATCATCCATAATATTTGAGTGTATCCAGGTAAGAGACTTAGAAACCTTGTACAGACCATCTTTATCTTAAATACACAAATGTCAAATGTTAGAGCACATAAGTAATAAAAAAGGTAGTTACTTTATAAAGAGATAAATATCAGATAGAGAACAGGGGTTTAGATGTTTCCAGCTGCTTTGCTATGCTTAGAAGAAGTTACTCATTCAGTATACTCTAAAAAATCAAGGAAAAAAATTTAGAGAAAGGAACCTAATTCAAACTTCGACGAGTAGCATACTTACTTGTATAATGGAGTTAACCTGCATTACAAAGGAAGATTGGAGTAAGAGAATGTTTCTTTGGTGTCTGTCATTCCAAAGCTCTATATGAGTTGCAGATAGAAGAGAATGTCATCTGTTAATCATTTTGTTAAAAACAAGAAAGATTACATGAAAGCTAAAAAAATATCCTTGGTTCAATTGGAAATTCCAAGAAAATGGATTCCTTCCCAACTATCACTTCTTTGATTTTATTTTATTTTTTATTTTTACAAATAGCTACCTACACCATAGAATTCCTTTCAATTCTTTCCCAGTATCTAAACAATTTTTATGGATTCAATAGAAAAGAGGTGGGGACACCCTGTGTCTTAAAAATAAAAATAAAAATATAAAGTAAAAAATATAAAAATAAAAATAAAAAATATATATGTAGAGACTAAATGTAAAAGTGTCATTGATCAAAGGGTTATGATATTGCTATATAAGAGTATCTATGTTTTGTTTGTTGCCCATCCAACCATACAAATAGCATGGCTTCATACAAAAAGGGTCTTGGTTGAAGCATTTCTTCAAATGATTAGAGTGCGGATTTGTTATGATACACTGATAGATAATGAGTCCCACAATAAAATAAAACTCTATTTGTTCGTTTTACAAACTAGAAAGCCAGTACAAAGTAATTGGCTCTGTGAAATTGAAAACCACCGAATTCTGTAATCAGTAGGAAATGAGAAAAGATAAATGAAGAATCCTTGAAATCCAAGATAAGAGGCTCAAATTTCAATCTGAGAAATCGAGCATTATCAAGAGGAGGATGAAAGGATGGAGAGGAGAGGAAGTACACTGGATCTGAGCATATTATCAATGGAATCGGAATCCATGGTTGCTTAAGCCCCTCGACAGCTAGGGTTAGAAGAAGTGGGAAGAAATTGCGACCAAAGGGATCATTTTCAAGATTGTCGCCTTCATCTACCACCATTATTTGTGGCGATTTCACTGCAACAGCAGAGATTTGCTCTTGTGATGAAAACTTCGGCAGAGAGAGAGAGAGTTCCAGTGATCAAACCCTAGCAGAGAGGCGGTCCCGTGATCAAACCCTAGAGAGAGAGAGAGAGAGTCGAGGGCGGTGAGAGAGAGAGAGTCAGGAGAGGGGAGAAAAACAGGTCTAGGGCTTTAGGTATGGTATTTATACCCGATCGTTAATTGATGCCCAGTTTAATTAGCGCCGATAATTAGCCACATAAATCGTCGGCTAATCCAGTTTTTGTTGTAATGACGGGACTGGACTGGGGATAACATCCATGCAATTTGTGCGCTCCATGGGCTGATCAGGTAGTCCTAGGGGTGGAGGAACCCATCCACATCAGGCATGGTTGAGCTCCACACATATACAAGAGGTCATGCAGTCAAATTAGGGCCCACAGGCACGGAGTGGACATCAAACATAAATAGTCCACAACAAATGCAATCATTTAAGGGTCTTGATTAAGGTGGAACTGTGGGTCATCTCCCTACAATAAATTCCAGATTTGGAAAATTCAAATCCCCGTATTTTTAGAAGCTTAGCTTGGTCTATTTCCGCTACTGAAGTCAAGACCACTATAATCTCCGATTCAGTTGGCTCCGATTGCCTAATCGGGTCCAGATATGATCCATTCAGTCAATGACCGTTCTGACCATTCGTTCTAGCTCATTCTTAACTATGCATTTGAGATTCAACCATTAATCAGGGGTCAATTTTAGGCAAGTATCTTGGACATTAAAATCCAATTTGGATTTTAACTAGCTATCTCATCTATAAAGTAACGTGGACATGAGCTTAGGGCTTAAAATCTAGCACTAGATGTCCTCTCCAAACGTTGAGCGGTCCACTAGTTAAGCAGGCCACATGACTGTGTAACTAATAAGGCCAACGATAAATGGCCCGTAAAGATGCCACCAGTAAGATGATCTTAGCTACTAAATTGATACAAGAAATGTCTTGACCATAGCTATTAGAACCGGGATCATGTCGTTGGGATGTATTCTAGCTAGAGTGCAACTCGGGTTGGTCAATCTGAGCATGGTTGGCTCAACCTGAACTTTAGGTTGGGTTAGGGTGAGATTGGGTCGGGCTTTAGCTGAAATCCTCAACCTGACGGAATCCAAAGTTAGGTTGGGATTGGGTCAACCTTACATGCATTAAATATCATGATTTTTAGACTAGGACTGGTCTGATACTTGATCGGAACCATCCAGATGCAACCCCAACTTTGGCCAGCCAAATAGGTTAAAGCCCAGCTGGTGCAAGTTTCATCTAACCCACGACTAAATGACACTACACCAAAATCGTCGTTTAGGAACGGTTTTAAACCATTCCTAAATGCTTCAGGAACAGTTTAAAACCATTCCTAAATGAGACATCGTAGAAAAGCAGGAACGGTTCAGAACTGTTTTGGGTACCATTTCAAATTTTAGATACGGAATTTTAGGAACGGTTTTAAACCGTTCTAGTGCCAACGGTCGGATTTAGGAACGGCTTAATGTTGCCAACGATCAGATGTTAGGAGCAATTTTAAACCCTTATTGCTTAAAAGAAAAGAAAAAAAAAAAAGAAAAAAAAAAAAAAAAAAAAAAAAAAAAACCTTAGATCAATCAACCCAAGAAATCTTAAGTTACAATATTACATGTTAGACAATCTTTGGATTCAAAAGACAGTTGAGTACTTTACGCACTACCCTTGAGCTTGACGGAACAAAGAGTGAGAGAGTGCACGAGTTTGTTGTCAACAATGAGATCCATAGGAGTGATGACTGATTCTGTGACTTCTGCGAGATGAAGAATTATATGGATCAACAGTTTTGGAATATTAAACAAAAACTCGAGGATGGATGAGTGCACTTGACAAAAGGAATGCATATGGATCAGAGCTGTGGCAATCCAGGCAAGTCGGAACCCACTATATTGGAGCCTGCATCAGAACTGGTGGAAGAAGGAAACCATAACCTTGCTGACATGAATTTTATTGCTAAATTTGTCTGGTCCAACTGTCGTGGCCTAGCAGCCATCGCAGCACCGGACATATACCCCTGCAGCATCTGCAGTGCATGGGAGTTTCCAGGCAGCAGCATCCGTGGGCTAGGTTAAAGATTCTGGGAAGAGTTCAAGGGTGGACTGCTGCTGTTTGGTGGAGCTACAGAGGTAGACGGCTGACCTGAAATGGCTTTTGGGTATTGTAACTCAGTTGCAGCACTATCAAAGATACCAGGAACAGAAGATGGGCCAGGAACAGTTGACATGGGACGAGTTAGATCTTCTGTGAGTTGATATCCCTCCCGTTCCATCTGCAGAGATCAAAAGGCAGCTCAAAATAAAATGCAGTACAAGTCTTTTATAAAATAAAAAAATTGAATGGCATAGAAATTTAAGATTGAAAAGCTAGTAGATTGATTTAACATACCAGAAAGGAAAACTGAGCAGCAAGCAAGTCTGCGTAATTCTGACAAAAGTGAATGATGATTTTGGGTGAGAGGCTAGGCAAAAGAAAAAGAGGAAATATACTTGCTGAAGTCCTAGAAAAGCCCTGCTACAGCTATTGGCGGGATGATTTGAAATACTACTACTCTTCCTTCACGTGCCAATGTGGCACGACCATGCAAGCACAGGCAGTTCATAAGGTGAGCCTGAGAAAGCCACTGGTGAGCCACATGTGCACATCTAATGGGGAGTGACAGTTAACTGTTTAACCATCCATTTATTTCACGCACGTGTGGACCACCCGATGACCAGACTCCATGGCTATTGGGCCAGGAGAAATACAGGGTAGCACCCAACTGACAGACAGCCCAAATCTCGCACACAATTGCCACATGGCCCGTGGGTAAGGGGGGCAATTGTTGGGTTTGGAGAAGTCTTTAGGCCCTACATTTGAATTGCAAATCTCAGCCCGGCTCATTCTCCATCCTATATGTCAAGATAGGCATGAACTGCTATAACATTTCTCATCTAAGAAAAGAGAATATGCAGTTTTGAATGGTAGAAACTCACAGTATTTGGCTTGGTCTAGATATTTTGAACATATCGACACAATAGGATGTGCAGTTTAGAAATGTATGCTAGAAAAACTACGGATGCCCCAACATGGAAAAGATTAAAAAATAAATTAAAGCAACAACCTTGATTGCATTATAGAAGCAACTTCATAAAATTCACAAATTCTATGTTGCCATCATCATATTCTCTTAGCATCTGCCAACATGCAGAACTTAAAAAATGAAGCACTATTTTAGAGGAAAAACTATCTTTTAGAATGACGTAGCATTTTTGTGAAAAACACACAAAAACAGGGAGGGAATCATGAATCGGTCCAATGCACAAAGTCCATTATAAGAAAGACACAAAATAAAATAATAAATACCTAAAAATTTAAACATTTCGTGCAAATCTTGTACATCACAAATATCAGTTATAAAAAGTTGTATAGGCATTGAACCATGGAGTGGAAGAATCAGAAACTTGCTCGAAATTCCAAGAAGGCTGTTTGCTTTAATCTTTTCCGGTCAGTAATCACTACAACAAAAATAGGTAACGTCGGCACTTTGGTGCAGCATACAGCGGCGCTAGTTAAACGGGCCACGGATGTTTCTGGAATTAAAAAACAACCGGATGCGATTTTCATTTCGCTCCCATCTCTCTCTCCCGACTCTCTCTCTCTCTCTCCCTCTCCCTCTCCTCTCCCTCTCTCTCTCTCTCTCTCTCTCTCTCTCTCTCTCTCTCTCTCTCTCCCTCTCCCTCTCTCTCTCTCTCTCTCTCTCTCTCTCTCTCTCTCTCTCTCTCTCTCTCTCTCTCTCTCTCTCTCCCGACTCTCTCTATCTGTCTCCCTCTCCCACGACTCTCTCTCTCTTCCGACTCTCTCTATCTGTCTCCCTCTCCCGACGACGACTCTCTCTCTCTCTTCCGACTCTCTGCTTTTTCCTACCCCCGACTTTCTCTCTCGCGCGAGCTGCCATTAATTTCAGGGCTTAGATGAAGATCTGAAACAGGTAAGAGTCTAGATTTCATCAATTTCAACCTTAATGATTTCCTAATTAGGGATTTACAATGTTGAAACCCTAATTAGGGATTTTCTGGTTTTGCGGTCGAGGAATGGTCGAATTAGGGTTTCAAGAGCTACATTCCGTGGTAAGCTTCAGATCTCCGAGGATCTCTCTCTCTCTCTCTCTCTCTCTCTCTCTCTCTCTTATTTTCGAGTAAGATCGTGGCAGGGTTTTCGGTTTTGTTTCTTTGGCTTTCTTTCTAGTGTTTATGGTTTGATTACGGCATTCATCACTCTCTCTCTCTTCCTTGATTCTCTAATACTGCATTGGAGAGGTGAATTTTGGTGGGGGTTTTTTTTTTTTCTCTCTGATTAGGGGATTTTAGCGAGATCTGGGGGATCGAAATTGTTCTGAACAAAATGCCACTGAATCATTATAAGGTTAGGGTTTTTTATTTTTTATTTTTAATTATATATTTTGGGTGGGATTTGTGTTTTTTTTTTTTTAATGTTTTTTTTTTTCTAGTTAGGGTTTTGGATCCTCTGATTTTATTCTCATATGAGATCCTCTGATTTAAAGACCTCATACAAACAAAACCTATTATGTGCACTTGCTTTTTGTAATGTTTTGATTTATAAGTGTGCATTGATGTCTTTTTTTAACAAGCATTCTTCTCCATGTACATATTAAACCTATTGTTCAATGACTGCCTCATTTACCTCTTGTTCAATTAATCAGAAATAAATTGTTCATAGCTTTTTTGCACAAGAATATATAAAGAAGCACCATGATATGGTCTTTGTGACCTTTAGTTTCCTAATTAATATTTTCCTTTTTAATTTCCTGCTAATTCTAAAGCTATATCCCATTTTCTTTCCCCATAAGAACTACTATGCATTGGGGATTGACACCTAGGATCATATTGATAACCTCAAAACTTTAAGATGCACTGATTCTCGTGTATTTAGTTACTAATAACATGTAGGGGCACACAAGCGATGGGAAACTTATAACATGTAGGGGACCTTACTAATAACATGTAGGGGACCTTACTCTTCTTTTTTAGGTAAGAGAAGCAGCTTTGTAAGTGAAAAGATTGTCGTTCCTGTAGAAAAGAACTTGTAATTTGTAGCAATAAAGCTCTTGATTGCATTACAGCCGTTTGTTTGAAAAGGGAGAAAATATGTGAGATTGTGTTCTTTATGAATTTTCTTTGAGTAGATATTGATAGTTTGATTTTGATTGGTTAGCCATCATGTTGTCACTAAAAGTTGGGTCGTGATTCAACAAACGCTTCTGAAATTCTGGTGGATCCATGCCATTCATCAGCTAGGGTATATACCATGCCATGGATAAAAATAATGTCTGTCTACTTATCAGGCAGTTCAAACATATACGAGAAATATTGACAAGTAGAAAAAAGAAGTCTAACCGTCCAAATTCAACACTTGATGACCTCACGAATGGACCAGACGTTTCACACGCGTGCCATCCACACAATCACTGACACGTGTTCCACCCCTCACTTGAGGTCCCCTCGTTGAATCATGAATCCAAGAGTTCTTCAACACAACAACATTTTAATGGAGTTCGATTGAATCGACAAAAGATCTACCCCTTCGTTCAAGGATATTTCATCAGCCCAAAGAGCCATGCTGAGGCACATTAGCATCCTGGATCCTATTTGATCCACACGCACACAAAATCCACGAGTCCATCAGGTGGGCTCGACAGGGATTTGGCATAACCTCAAAAGCAAGTCTGTCCAGTTATCAGATGGGCCACATGTGTTTTGGATGCTGACCGTTGGGAAAATTGGTTACAAGAAACAACAGTACTTTCTTTTATTTTTATTTTTTCTTAATCTTTTATGGCAAGCCATCCTAACATCTAAATGTAGTCTATGCCATCACAGAAATGTGTGTTTCTTCAGATCCTGTTTAGCAGGTGGTTCCTTTGTGAAAATGCCCAATTGATGCATCAAATAGGATGTAAAGCTAGCATTTGGTGGTTTATGGATATCTTTGCTTGAAATTTCTTTCAAATTATATCCTTTTTGCTAGGCAGTGACTGTTTCGGATTTTTGTTACTTTATCTTTCCAGTAATTTTTCCACAACAATGAGGCTCCAATTTTTCTAAGCCTAAGCAATAATTGATCTATATATGTGTATATATGTACACACACATGCAAAGACAGATCAAGCTAAGCAATAAGCTGATCTATATATGTGTATATATGTACACATACATGCAGCACAAATCATTGATTGATGTATTTGTTACCCAATAATCAATTTATGTGTACCTCTTAGTCTATATTTGGCTCTGTTAAATGGCAGTGTGATTCTTCTTCTATGTGCTTCTGACTGTTTCAACCTTAGCTACTTGAATTTGATGGAGGACATGAGTATATAACTTCAGAGCAGAGTTTATTGCTTGTAGCACTTGCGACTGCTGATAGAGCAATGATTGTGGTTGTTGAGCTCAGAGATTTCATATCTAATAGTTTAAATTTTAGCTTATATTAGCAAATCCTGTCTTATCGATCCCTCATTGTTCAAGTGTTGAATGGAATAATTTCCTCTTTTTTTTCTTTTTCTTTTTTCTTTAGTTTGGAGCCGCAATATTTCATTGCATAAAATTTCAAAGCTTATTGGATAAAAGGATAGTTTAGTTGTATCATCCTTAGTTTTTCTTTGCATTTGGTAAATGGGTTTTATAACTACAATGAATTAGATTCACTAAAGTAACCCTATGAATTCAATATTCAGCTTACAGCATGTACATTCATTGTCTTTGCAGATAAATACTTGTAATTCATTTTATTGTGACAGTTCACACCCAATTCCGTCAACAAGCCAAAAATTTGGATGAGAGAATTGGCCTGGATGGTAATGATTATCTCTTCTTCTTCACATTGCCATTTTTATCTGCAGTTCCTATTATGTTTGAATTCCATAACTAGAAGCTACTTCTGCCATTGATGATTTGATTTGAGGAGTGCAGATGGTTGCACAAAATATAACTATTAAAAGGATAGCCCGAACTCATTTCTTCTCTGTGATTGGTTCAGTTGATTGTCTTTTTCTGAGAGTTCATAACCTTTCTTTCTTCAATACATTCATGGCTGCATGCAGGTATCTGAATTCTGATTGTTGCCTTGAGTCCTCAGATTGGATTAGACATTTTGTATACTTTAGAAAAATCAACTCCTGCATATTATTGCTACTAAAATCTAGTTGAATATTGACAACTCGCTACTGTTTCATGTTGATGTCAAACCAAATTCAGTAGGCATGCATATTTGTGAAATGGCCTTTTAATAGCTATTTGGATCTCTGCCTCTTTGATTCCTCATAGTGTGTAAAATGACTCTCAACAATTTTTCTTGGTCAGGGTTCAAGAGTAAGACGGCTTGTTCGACCGTCACAGGAGAAGACAATTAGATTTAGTTAGCAGGTTCCTCTCCATCTGTTTGTTTTTGTTTGGTAGTCTTATTTTATGCTTATACCTATGAAGACACTTAATTTATTGGATATGATATTGAATTTGGTATGCTTATAGGAGTTGAGGCTAGGGGCTTTATATTTTGTGTTAGTGATTGGTGCAAAGTTTGTTCCCTTGAGAAAATCAAGAAAATTGCCAGGTATTATTCATCTATATCTTCCATAAATAATTGATCTTGCTTAATTTATATTTTTGTCGCTTCATTTATATGCTTTCCTAGAGGCCCAACTTGTAACTCCTCAGAACCCGCTCTGCCGTAAGATATTACGGTGTATGACGGTTCCCAGCAGGTTAAGTTGCAAGTTATTATATAGAGTTGATTGGATGTCTTTATTTTTGTAAATGGTATTAATAGTTAGTTGGATGATGAATGATACTTGTGATTGTGAATGACAATAAACAACTTATATATATATATATATATATATATATATATGTTATCCTTGGAGGATTTATTTTTTAAGGGGACATGATATTCTTGCAGCCTATGGTATGGTGCCCCAATATTGCTCGTATGTTACTAGTATGTAGTAGATATTACTAGGTTAATTTATCAAAACAAAATTCATTTATTTAGTTTAAAATTCATTCTGTTATTATTTAGCTAGATGATGAATGCCAATTGTGATTGATTATGTAATTGTTTAAGTATAGGACAATCAGTTGCCCATTTGAGAATTTTTATGTGGCCAAGCATAGATATAGTGTGCTTTTGGAGACATAAAAATTCTCAAATTGTCCCATGTTTGGACAATTCAAGGTTGGATAAATTAGAATGCTTTCGGTTCCCTGATTTAAATGCACATGCTAGTTCTGCGTTGTATCTGTCCTTTTCTCTCTGGTTACGTTTCTTATATTTATTTCTAATGTCAAATATCCTCACGTTATGTGGATACTTGACATGGGAATCAAATGCAAGATCAACGTATTCGGAGAGACATGGGGAGATGCTGCCGGAATTTCGGCGTGGGCATTTAAATGAGAACATGAAAGTATTGCAATCTATCTAGTCTTGGATGGGTGACTGATTTAGTTAGTTAAAGATACCATTAGAGATTCTATTAGATGCCTAAATAATCGTCGCTTGTGGGGTGAGCAATAATGGTGCTTGTTTCATTATAATTTGTCAGGCTTATGTTGTATTTCAACTAACTTGTCGAAGTAGCCGAGTAACATAGTGATGGATAAGAGTTGGATTCATTTGTCAAGGTATCTCAGTAACTTCTTCTTCCAGTTGTTGTAGCCCAATGGTTAAGATGCATTGTTTGATATGTCCTCCAATTGCGTTGAATGATTTAGGGTAAGCAATGCATACGTAAGTGGAGCTAAGGAATTCCTAGACTTTGCATTTACAAATGCAAGTGATGGAGGGAGGATCCTATGTCCATGTAAGAACTGTAATAACAATTTCTGGGTATCTCGACAAGAAGCATACAATCATATCGTGTGTGACGGATTTAATACAAGTTATACTCATTGGCGTTTTCATGGGGAAGCCACATCTTCTTCTATGCCTAATCTAGATCCAAATGATGATATGCACGAATTGTTACACGATGCATTCGATTTTTCGGGCCCGGATGATCAAGAGAGTGATGCAACATATAGACCTACACAGGGCTTAATCCCAAGCACAACAATTTTTCAAATTAGTAGAAGATGCCGATAAGGAATTGTACCCAGGCTGCAAGAAGTTTAGTAAGCTCTCTTTCGTTATTCGACTATATCACATAAAGTGCCTTGGTGGATGGAGCGACAAGTCATTCACGATGTTACTTGAATTGCTAAAGGACGCACTTCCTGAAGGTGAAACCTTACCAAGGTCTTTCTATGAAACCAAGAAGATTATTGGGGACTTGGGCCTAAAATACAATAAAATTGATGCTTGTCCCAATGATTGTATGTTATATTGGAAGGAGGCTGTTGATGAGCAATCATGTGGTATATGTGGTGCTTCCAGATGGAAAACATTTGAACATCAATCAGATAATGAGGCGACTTCTTCGACTGCCAAAGAGAGAAAAATTTCAGCCAAAATATTACGTCATTTTCCTTTGAAACCAAGGCTCCAGAGGATGTACATGTCATCTAAAATAGCGTCCTCTATGAAATGGCATTATGAGTGTCGCACTGAAGATGGAGTGTTAAGGCATCCGGCTGACTCCCCAGCGTGGAAAACTTTTGACCACTACCATCCGACCTTTTCATCGGATAGTCGCAATGTTAGACTTGCGTTAGCAGCTGACGGTTTCAATCCATTCAAGACAATGAGTATTGCTCATAGCACATGGCCGGTTATTCTGATACCATATAACTTGCCACCTTGGATGTGCATGAAGCAATCTTATTTCATGATGTCCTTGCTTATTCCTGGTCCTTCTGGACCTGGTAATGATATTGATGTGTATTTGCAACCTTTAATAGATGAGTTGAAGGAATTGTGGGAGGTTGGCATAGACACTTATGATGCCTCAAGCAATGAAATGTTTCAAATGCGTGCAGCATTGTTGTGGACTATCAGTGACTTTCCTGCATATGCGAACTTGTCTGGATGGAGTACTAAAGGACGCCTTGCTTGTCCTTGCTGTAACAAGGACACTTCGTCTAAATACTTGAAGCATGGTCGAAAGTTTTGTTATATGGGCCATCGTCGATTCTTGGAACTTGATCATAAATTTAGAAGTAATAGCAGATCTTTTGATGGTACAGAAGAATTTAATGAGGCACCAACTTTGCTATCTGGGTCTGATATGTTGGATCAGTTACAAGGACTTAATGTCACATTTGGGAAGAAGACTCCTGGCAATTATGGGCACAAGAGAAGACGAGAGGATAATGCAAAAGATCGATATAACTGGAAGAAGCAAAGTATCTTTTTTGATTTGCCGTATTGGGAGCATAATTTGTTGTGGCATAATCTGGATGTGATGCATATTAAAAAGAATGTTTGTGACAATGTGCTCGGGACACTGTTGAACATTGAAGGGAAAACAAAGGACAATTTAAAGGCACGTCTCGACATGCAAGATATGGGTATAAGACAAACATTGCACCCAAGGCAGCTTTCATCGAACAAAACATATTTGCCACCCACATGCTTTACCATGTCATCCAGTGAGAAAGATGATTTCTGCAAAGTTTTGAAGCGAGTGAAAGTTCCAGATGGTTATTCAGCCAATATTTCACGACGTGTGCATCTCAAAGAGCGCAAAATTTCAGGGCTCAAGAGCCATGATTGTCATGTAATGATGCAACAATTACTTAGGTAGCGATACGAACAACATTGCCCAAGTGTGTGAGCTCAGTCTTGCTTGAATTGTGCAATTTCTTTAGGGAATTGTGTTCCAAAATTGGCCGAGTAAAAGATTTTGATCGACTGGAATCCCAAATTGCGGTAACACTTTGTCATCTAGAAAAGATTTTCCCTCCGGCTTTTTTTGATATTATGGTGCATTTGCCCATTCATTTAGCGGGCGAGGCCAAAATTGCAGGACCGGTACAATACCGATGGATGTACCCCATCGAGAGGTGTGTGTTAATGTTTATAAATTAATTTTATTTGTCATGTTGTTCGATTCGCTAATCGACCATGTATTTCATAATATTGATAATCATAGGTACTGCTCACACCGAAGTCATATGTACGTAATAAAAGTCACCGAGGGTTCAATTGCGAAGGGTACTTGGTCGAAGAATGCTTAACTTTCGCTCGAGATACTTGCATAATGTGGAGACAAGGTTCAACCGACCAATACGAAATGACGACTATGGTAACACAGTTATAGAACAATCCACTATTTTCCCACGAATAGGTCGTGCATTAGGAAGCCTGGGGATTGTGTGCTAGATAAAGTTACATTTACACAGCACATCGATATGTTTACGTTTTAATGCGGCGCGCTCATCCCATTTCTTGAGTAAGAAAACTGTAACACTTATTTTATACATGATGAAAAATAAGTTACTATCACGTGTCTTACCGAAATCAATTCATATGCAGAGAACACATGAATGTTGTTAAGCAGAAGAATCCTCGCGCACGACCAAGGGATATAGAACGCATTCACAATGAAACATTTCATAAATGGTTTAGCGATCATGTAAGTAGATACAATAAGTCGATCGACGTGTGCATGTTTATTTATTTTCATTGTCCAGACATGTGCTTCTGTTTTAACATTTTTTAAATAGGTTGAACAATTTGCACTGTGTAGAGAATGAGCAAGTCTCGAAGACCTTAGATGGCTAGCTTCGGGGTCCTTGTGCAACAAGAAGATACAAGGGTTTTATCATAAACGGCTTCAGGTTTCACACTAAAGATCGAGAAAAGAAAAGAAAAACTCAACATAGTGGAGTTGTGGTGACCGCAAAGACATCAAGCTTTGCGACTGTCAACGACAGAAACCCTATCACAGGAGATGTAACTTACTACGGTGTCTTGACAGACATAATTGAATTGGAATATTGTGGTGATCGAAAAGTAGTATTATTTAGGTGTGATTGGGTTGATGTTCTATCTCAGGGCAGGGGTGTCAAGAAGGATGGGTTGGGGTTCACGCTCGTGAATTTGAAACGGTTATGCCATTCTGGTCGACAGTTGTCTGATGAACCGTTTGTGTTTGCATCTCAAGCCGAAGCGGGTGTTCTATGTGCAAGACCCTATCGAGAAGGATTGGCATGTTGTAGTGAAGGTGAAACCTAGGGACTTGTTTGAGATGCATGGGGAGGAGTTTGCAGATGATGTTGATGCATACTTGGGAAGCTCGCCATGCAATAATCAAAGTTCGGAAGATCTGAGTGATGACATTGATAGTTGGGAAAGAACAGATATCGATGGTACAACAATTATTACACCTTTACCACCCACCCAGACAATGGTAGATGACCAAACAGATGATACTGAGTTTTCTGATTGTGATGGAAATGACATTATGTACAATAATTGATTTCATTGTATATGGTTGAGTTATTATTATTTTCGCATGTTCATTTATTTTCATTGTATAGAAATTTACATGTCTTTTGCTTGATATGATGATTTTGGAATATGTTCCATTGATAATGGGATTCGCAATTTGTATGGCTTGTATATTTTAATATGCAACTATCCACAAATCAAGTTGTTCATTTGATGAATCTCCATTTAAATGAGAAATATTTAATTATCATATTGCTAGACATATACAGGTGTTAAACATGAGTACTAGACGCTTGAGGTTAGGCAATCAGTAGGCCCTATGATCGATAGCACAGCCCGGCAAATTTCACTACCCCAAACTAATGTTGGTCCTGCCCAACCTCAGCTGCCGCAGGCTACTAGTGGTATAACAAAATGTATTCTTCTCTCGTGGATAATATGTGTTTTACCGTGTAATTTACTTTTGTTAATTAGTTTTATATGTACCATTGTGATTTTATTCAACGGATTCAATGTCCAAGAAAACAAAGACTCGAGGCCCCACATGATGCTTTGATGTTTGAAAAATACGTTAAAGTTAACGGATTTCTATTTCTGTCAATGATCTAGGGCAGCCCGATTGTGACAATGCTAGTAAGCTGACAAATTTCATAGGGACAATAGTACGCAATGGGGTATATGCTCCCCTTACATTTAATGATAGGAGGGCGGTGCCAAATGCGAAGAAAGATGATATGTGGGGGCTTGTCACGGTAATGGTTACGATGTTTTTTTTTTTTTTTTTATATTCATTATGTGATTATCTACTTTTAACATGTGATGCAGTCCAAGTTTGAGTTTGACGGTAATGCTAAGGCTTGGGTCTTTGAAGTCACTTGGTAAAAAATGGAGGGAATGGAAGGGCAAGTGAAGAAACTCCACTACTCTTCTCATGAGACTGATGAGGAGCGGCTCGCAGATCTTGATGAGCGGATCCAAGAGGATCAATGGAAGACTCGTTGATTTTGGAACTCGAAGAGGGGAAGGTATGCCTCATTCAATTATAGAATTATACAAAATCTTTTGTTGATATTTTATAATTTACTGTCAGTGTCTTACATATAGGCTCGTTCTAAAAAAAATAAAGAGAATTGGAAGAAACAACTGATTAGCCATGTGGCAGGCTCGAAGAGTTTTGCGCGAATACGCGAGGAAGAGGTAAATTTTATTAATAACCTGACCAACCATGTTAGTATATTTGTGTTATATAACTTGTTTTCATAATAATAGAGGAAAAGGGCCAATGGGGAGGATCTGAGGCAATGAGATATGTTTATCTTGACTCATACATGCAAAGATGGAAAGCCTGTGGATGAGGCCTCATCAGTAGTAATGGTATGTTAATGTATTTACATGCAAGAAGAGCTCATTATAAATGTGTAGCAACAGCTAGAGTATGTACACGTTAATTATTATCATGTGATAATTATTATTGCAGGCAAAACTCAATGAAGAAATATCTCAGCAACCTGGGGCCTCACAGAGTAGCACGGCAAGGGATGATATATTATCTAAAGTCATGGGAGAAGACAAGTATGGTCGTGTCCGCACTTATGGGTTAGGACCATCTCCATCTGATTTGTGGGGTGCAACATCCATCCAACAAAGGATGGCTTCTATTGATCAGAGGAGAGATGAAAGATATGAGGAACTACATGCGATATAGTCTCTCTTAAAGAAAATATAGTTGCACTCTCATCCTCAAGAGATCTTTGAAATTTCTTCCTTGAAAGAAACTCGATGAAATTGATAGCCACTATGAATAATGCAAACAATAACCCACCCACAAGTATTTGGTGTTGCAACTAGTTCTAACATGAACCAACCATCCTCATCATCAAGCCATTGGGTGACCTCTCGGGTAATTATATTATATACATGTATTTATTTACATATACACTATGTCCTAGATTATATATAGTTTAGTTGGTATATAATGATTGATATTGATTTATCATTTGCAGAAACACTCGACGAATAAGGGGAAGACCACGAGTTACACTAGTGCTGGGGTAATTCCTTATACCAAGTGAATAGTTCTTTTATTATATTTTGATGTTATTATGTTATATGTGGTATATGGATGAGTGTTTATTCAATACAATGCAGTTTGTCAAATAGTGAATTTTATTTTGTAGGATGTGACTAGAGTTCTTCTTACCAAGTATCGTCATACCAGGGTTACTATTGCTAAAGGAATTGTTTTGAGCAAGGATCCGCTCACAAAAGTAGGGGGCACGAACTTGGAATTGGTTTTTGGGAAGTATTAATTCATGTGGCAATAGTACGAGAGGAGGTTTTGATAAGACCTTATGGACGATATAAAACAATTGGGGATGCTGTTGGAACGAGTATTGTTTGGCCGTCTATTATGTGTAAGGTCAGATTTATTTATTTATTTATTTATTTTTCCATATACAATAGAATTTCTTGTACAAGAATGCGAGTACTAATTAATTTTTTTTTATTGTTTTGTTTTGCAGGTTCAAGGAAAGATGGATTGAGCTAAATGAAAGGATCTCTCTCTCTCTCTCTCTCTTGTAAATGTTTTCTGTTTTGTGCATGGGTTTAGGACTGATGTGTGATTGGTTTTGGATAGCAAGTGTTTAACTCTAATTTTGGAATTTGGATTGACTTAAGATCCAATGCACATATGATAGGTTGGGTAACTCTTGTTCTTTCCATGTTTCTTTACAACATTAATAGGAGGGCGTTTACCTTTTTTAGCGTATTTTTTGTGGCAGTGTTAGATGATGGAAGCCAAGCGAAAGAGAACAACTACATTTATGCAAGTATTATAAGTCTTAAGCTCCATTTGGTCATCACATCAATCTTTATGAATATAATTTTTTATCAAACCAAATGGATCTTAAGCCCCTTTTTTAACTCCGCCAATGCAACTACTTGCATTAGGTCTAAGCCAGGGTAAAGGAGGAGGGAGAAAGGCTTGAGCGTCCAGGTGAGTTGTATCATTTTCTTCTATATTTCTTTAATGTAGCAATCATTTCTGGCAATCATATTGCATCTAATAAAAGTCTGTTCAAGGTGGCTAACAGTCAAGTTGATGCACCTTCATCTGCTAAAGTTTTACCCTGATTTTTATATTTCAAACTGGAATAGGTTTTTTTTCCCCTTTCTTTTCTTTGTGTTGAGCTAGTAAATCTGTTCATCCTCATGACATAAGCTTCTAGCGTATATAGTTCCTTCACCGTTTCTTTTATGTTCGTTCATGCATCGGTATATGTCATCTACATTACTAAAAGTTGCCGATGAACATAATTGATCGTTACAGTTGTTGGTAGAGGTCATTTGACAGGAATTAAGAAGCACTGGAAGCAGCCTGTTGAGGTTAGCATTCTTTCTTCTGTTGGCTTTCATATTCTATAGTCATTATTTACAAACAAATTATTGGGTAATACCCTCGAAAAATTCTTTGACGTAGTCACAGGCTTGAGTGGCAGTAGACCAGCATACATATTTCTAGCAATAAAGGCTATGGCTGATGGAGGAGTTGCTGCTAGTCTTCCACTTCCACGAGATCTTGCATTGAAGCTAGCTTCCCAAATAGTTCTTGGATCAGCTGCTATGGCTATTAATTCAGGAAAGCACCCAGGACAACTCAAAGATGATGTTGCATCACCTGCAGGAACTACCATTGTTGGTGTTCATGAGTTGGAGAAACGGCGGATTTAGTGGAACTTTGATGAATGCGTCATCATTCCGCCAATCAAGTCGAGAGCTTTCAGAGAGGTAGTTCGATATAAACATCTTCCATTTTCTCCATTGCGATTCGTTCACACATGATTTAATTGCATGTTCTAGAAGGCGAAGGAACAGATTTTTTTATTATGATACCACACAGATATGGATATTGATGTGTATGCGAAATAGGTGTCTCATACATAACATGTTATTGATAATCAATTTTGTAGTTTTTACTTGAAACATAAAAAAAAAAAAAAAAAAAATTGTCTTGAAATGGACATGTTTTTTTCGTAAGTATTTTGCATATCTTTGCATTTGGCAAAAATTTCCCTTCCAATTTCATAAAACCTATACCATGTAACAATTTTATTACGTACTATATCTAGCACTTAATAAATTTTCGTGTTGGATTTGTCTCAAAAATGCTATGAATAACTTGCAGTTAAATTACAGGATCTCATCAACAGAGTCAATCTCTCCTCTTGAATTTCTTTCTAAGTTGCCGATGGTGATTGGACTCGATTTGAATTTTGCATGTTCCGCCCATTCATTAGATCGAGGGTTTATTAATGGATTCTTTAGGTGGCTTTTATGATGACATGATTTTGCAATTTTTCTGTTCGTAGGAAATTGCAAATGTGGACACCTGTTGCTTTTGTCATGTGTTTGTCGTGTGTTCTTGTCGGTTTTGCTTCATAGCTCCATGCAGTGTATTTCCAAGAGAAGGGGTTTCATACTTTCCTTATGCTTGCCCCTGTTCTTTTGTTGGAGACCCTGGTTTTTCATTGTGTCCTTACATTACATTGTATAGAGCATGTTCTACTCTAGGTTCTGTGCTCCCTAGCTTAAGTGTTTATTTGACTTTATAGATACAATGTGGTGGTGTGTGCTCCCACTTTCTTTGAAAAAGCAAAAACATGAAGGAATTGTTAATGTGAAGCTCTCATCAGGTATCTGGGTTCAAGCCTAACTAATCCTTCTGGAGTGCCATCGTTCTAACACGAATCCATGTTCACCTCCATTTGTACAACTTTTCTCATCTTTTCTTTTTTCCTTTTTTATTTTCTTTTTCGTTGGTAATTTACCTAGACTTTTTTTTTTCTGATAATCTTGTAATTTGAGAATTTAAAATAGTTAGAAGCCTTTCGAAAGTTAAAATCAGAAAAGGCTTTGGAGGAAAGGAAGTGTAAGTAATAGAAGCATTGATTAGAGATTGTGTTTTTGACCTTTTAATCAAGTGTCCACCATCCTAATCTTCTTTCTCCTGTATTCATGTCCACCTTGTATGGGTGATGATTGTTTTGGAGTTGAGAAATAAATGTTATCTCAGTGCTTTTTATTTATCAGACGATTCTGATTGAAATTACAGTTGAGAAATAAATAAGAGTTATGAGAGCTATCTGCATCATAAAGTCCAAAATATACTATAGTGAACCTTTGGTGCCAAATCTCTTGGAAATCAACTCCAAAATATTCTTAACCAAAGATAGACAGTCTTTCCACCATTAGAGATTTATCCAAACTAAAAGTTTTTTCTTTTTAATTTCCATTTGAATAAATGGTGAAAGGTAATCTCCCACATATTCGAAAACTGCATATGGACTCTTCTTTTATTCCTTCATTTCCTATCATGCGGACTGTGAGGAAGTGAAAGGATGTCGTTTGGATTTTATTTCAGTTGAAAAAACTAATGCAGGATGGTGCCATTGTAATTTGTAATAGCAATCAAATTAAAGTGTGCTACTCACATACCACTTCCCATATCATTTTTACCTACTGAGACACATTTACATTGTTAAGTTATTTTTGTAACCATCGATACTTGTCCACCCAAGGTAATTTTTGGATTACGATGCATCTAAGTTGGTGCTGACAGATTAATTTGAGTTACTTGTATGCCACATATATCAACCATCACATCTTGCCAAAGTTGTTATGCCTGAAAGCTACATCTGCAGAAATACTTTACAGGTAAATATATCCCTTGAATTTGTGGATGATATGATTATGACAATATATCTCATGATTTACAAGATAAGCCTATATTTTCCTCATAAAATGAGCTTATGGTCCAATTTGACAAATTGTCTTTTACTATTTTTTCTGTGTAATTTTGTGTTCATGCTACTTCTATCAGCTACATGAATACAGAATGGATCCTTATCCATTTGTCTTAACAATAGTGAGATTGAGGAAAGTGAACTCTCCGATGCAAGCTCAACAAATTCGAAAGAAGATGGATCTTCACCGTCCCTAACTCTGATCAGAAAGCAGGTAGATATGCTATACCAGCTCATAAATTCACCAGTTAAATGGTTAGTCTTGTAAAAAATATGGAATGGTTTCTTGAAGATCTGTTTTCCCTTCCACTTCTTTATTTCTTTCATCGGTATGGCATTTTGGAGTTAATCTATGTGCATATGGAAAATCAGGGATGGTATTCAGATAAACTTCCATATCTAAAAGGAAAAGTGCCTTCCTTGATAGGAATTCCAACATCATTTGCCCTGCCCTTTGGAGTTTTTGAGAAGGTTTTGTTAGATGATTCAAACCAGGTTTGTCTCATCTCATCTCATGTCACTTAAGTGTATCCAACATCAATAGAATGCTAATTCTAACATATCAACCTTTGAAACCTTTCCAAAATTATCAGAAATGACAGGTTATTATCAAGCAAATAATCCCGCTACCTCTAAAGGATGCTAATAATCCCGCTGGGTAATCTAAATTACCAAAATCCTTTTTTTTCCTCCATACCTCTCCAATTTAGATGCCATTATTTCTTTTGCTGCTTTTGATCTTTGGTTCTTTCGTGTTTTGTTCAGACTCCTGTCAATTGCAGAGGAGACCTTGGCAGAGTTCCTTAACCCTACTTCTTTGTATTTTAGTAACCATGTTATTTCTATTATTCATTCTATCAATGTAAGAAGCCTTGTTGTGTTTGGAATTTGAATTTTCTTTGCGACTTATGCACCTTACCCTCATGTTAATCGGAGAAAAAAAAATTGCCTTCTCATTTTTGTTTTTTGTTTTTGTTTTGGTGAATAGCCTGGTCTGGATTCGATTGGGATTGTTGCCATTTGACACCGTTGCAGTGGAGTGGCAGCACGTGCCTGTGGTCTAGTGAGCGTAGGACCTACAAAGGTAAGTTTTGGTTTTCTTAACTGTGGTCTAGTAAGAGTAGTATGACTTTAATTTTCTAGTCTTCACTGTTAACAGGAAACTGACAGCTATGAACAAGCTGTTGATGGAGGAAAATGATCACCTGCAGAAATAGGTCTCACAGCTGGTTTATGAGAACAGGTACATGCGGCAGAACTGCAAAATGTAAATTCTCTCATCACAGGCTTTTACCTATTACCTTCTTTTTGTTTCTTTTCATTGTTTTTCTCCGGACCTTATTTACAAAGTGCTGAGGATTCTACTCATTGATTCAAGCATTAGGATTCTACTCATGCAAGGGTACTTTCTGTAACCATCATTAGACAATTTTTAGTTCTTCTATCTAAGCATGCTACACTGATTCATATTATCTGTGTTGAGATTTAGAGGAACTTTGCCCTACTCTAAGAGAAATTTAGTTTTGAGTTCAATATGTGGAAACTATATTGGCCAATTACAAGTTACCATAAGCATTATTTGTGAAAATTTATAAGCGTTAATCAATTGGATGGTTTTCTTTTCTGGTTTTATAGCACGTGAGATCTTCTAAATTCCATGATCAAGAGGTTTCCTGTTAAGATAGATAATGGTAAATAAGGACTTGATTTCTCTTTATAGCGGAAAAATTATCATGATTCTCTTGACTATGGTATATGGTAGAATAAGAAGCCAGTTTACGGATCCTCTTTCTTTTAGTATGTATTGGATTTCTTTATGTGGAGTTCACTAATTATAGATACTTTTCTGCAGGCTTCTGTAGCCACTACAGACACAAGTTGTGAGTCTGTGGTTACCACTCCTACAAAGGTAAGTTTTGGTTTTCTTAACTTTGGAAATTGGAATCCTATTTCCGAAAAAAATTAAAAATAAAAATGGCAATGACCACTTTTGAAAATTTTGAATTGATTAGAAAGCATCTATAAAGAGTTTTTATGCCCTTGTTTGCTAGACTTAGTGAACATTTCAAGGTTTTGGGTTAAATGCATTTTGATTATTTTCAGCCAGTTAAGACATCTCATGGTTTTCCGTCAATACTATATTTTACCTGTATGTAAATACTAAATAGTGAAATTCTTTTTACCATGTATCTTTTTACCATTCTTGTAAAGGTTTTCAAAGTTCAACAGAGTCCATCATCCAAACCTAAAGATTGAATTTAAATGCAGCACTGACAAATGGTAAAAAGATCAGACATTGTCCATGCTCAATGGGGCCCCTAGTAGAACAACCGAACCATGCGCCTGCCTTATGCAAACTGCAGGTCTCCTGTCATGGACTGCATAATTCCTCTCATTTGAAATGGTCATTAGCCAGTTCGACCCAACATTTACAAATAGGGTTGCAACTGGGCTTATCCACCCATGCCTTTGGGCCAGCTTTAGGTTGAGTCTTGGGGCCCTCAGGTTGGAGATAACCCTGAGTTTTAATGCCAGACAGCAAATGTGGGTGGATCTGGCTTTCATCTGCCTAAAGGCAATCAAATAAGCCCATTCCTGGTCCAATGTATTTAAATGGATGGACCAGAGGCAGCCTGAGCCTAATTCCTTAACTCATGGGCTAGGTTGGACCTTGGTTGAGGTTATTAGCTCATGGACCACACCTGGACATGCATTGGCCCAGCCCAATACATTTGCAACCCCACATTTGACTGTAGACACAAGTTAGGGGAGTGTTTGGATGAACAATGAAACAGAATTGCAATTATTAGTCCAAAAGGGTGGAAATAATCAAATTGTTATTTCCTTCAAATGAATTCATATTAGAGTTTGCTTGAATATATCCCAACATTTTACAGTAAGAAACACCAGGACTAGCTGCTGGATTTGAGTTTTTTCAATGACTGAAACTGTTAATGCGATGGGGGCCCCCCTGGATTGGGATGCCTAAAGAAACTATCAGATTGAATATTTCAACCCTTCGATTACACAAAGGCTATAATTATTATCCATATTCAAGGCAAAAGAGGCAAATTGAAAAAGGGTTGAAATAATCCAATTGAGAGCTTTTATTTCTTGTATATCCACCATACAGAGTTAGAAACATCGTTATACACGGTTTGGATAATTGGAAGATGATCCAGATTTGAAGGGTAAGGTCCCGGTGTATCTTACCGTAATATGTAGGGATGTATTCGAGCAAATGGCATAATCTCCTCATATTGAGGGTCTGGGCTTCAAATGGCAGTTACATTACTTCATCTTGGACTTGAAAGTAGCATAACTGCAATTTGAGGGTTAATTGCTCGTCATGAATACTAGGAAATGTTGTTAACTTTTGCCATTTCCTATTGATTGAACAGAACATTCATATCATTTGTGCATATTCCAAACCAATTGAGGACTCACTAGATGTTGTTTTCTTACTCCTAGATCACTGTAAAATTTATATGAATTGCTTCTCCGAAAAGAAAGCTGAATCTTATCTCCTAAATACTTCATATTTCGTAGTGAGAAACGACATTGCCTCCTCTTTCAAGATCCATTACCAATGTTTTATAGGTGGCATATATGTGGTATTTGATTCATAAACCCTACAATAAGAAACTATTCCTGTTTTTAACACTTAATCTTAACCGTATGAGGAAATATGTGATCTATAACCATCCAATAACCATGTGATCTATCGCCATCATTTTTTTAGATGACCATATCAGCAGCAGCAGCACGGTTTTGACAACTTGCTGCCTGCTTGACATCAAACCAACTTTACCAGGCTAGGGACTAACGGTTGGATCGAGCTTTTTTGGGAAGGAGGGGAGTTTTCGCAGGACGAACCCACCAGGCCCGGCGAAGGTGGGGAATGGAGGTAGATCGCAGGAGCACCCAAATTTGTAGGACTCCAGGCCCGCTTCGTCGTCTTCGAGATCGAGACCGTTCATCTCAGGAAAGCAAGCGGATTCCCTGATGGAAGGCGCTGTGGGGCCATCTTGAAGTATTTGTTTATATCCATTCCGTCCATCCATTTTTCTAGATCATTTTAGGTTTTAATGCTAAAAATGAAGCAGATATAGAGCTCAAGTGAACCACACCACAAGGAACTGTCGATAATGACATCCACAGTTGGAACCTTCCTAAGGCCCACCGTCATGTTTCTTTGATATCCAACCAGTTGATAAGGTCACGCAGACCTGGACGAAGGTAAAACACAAATATCAGCTTGATCCATAACTTTTGTGATCCCCGATAAGCTTTTAACGTTGCACATTCCACCCCCACTGTTTCCTGTTTTGTGGTCCAATTGAGCTTTGGATCTGCTTCAATTTTTTTCCTAATTCCTAAAATGATATGTTAAAACGGATGGACGGCGTGGATAAGAAATATACATCATAGTGGACCCAACGGAACCTGTCACTGTATTTGGGGCTGGAATCCAAAAGGCCTAACTCTTATGTTTGGTAGTCTCTCCGTCTTGCCCACCTTTGCTTCGTTCATAAGAGTTGGATTACAGGATACGAAGGATTCCAAGTATAGCCCAACGGATGTGGCATGATTTTTAATCCATGTATCCTCACCAAACACATCTTCTAGATGGAATGAATGGCAAAAAAAAATAAGTGGCCCCATGAAAGATTTTAATGGTGGGTGTCACATTTTGAATTTTTTATTAGCCACAAAAGCAATGGATGAATCCCTATGTTCATAATCTGCCTTCCTACCATGTATTTAATGATCAGATTCTGTCATGTTGCATTAAGTTCCTATGCTATTTTGTTCATGTTTTTGTGTTTTTCTTTTATGGACATCTTATATTTTTTTGTTCCCATGAATTAAAATGGTTAGAATTCGCTGCTATGTTGGTGCAGGCTGCTACCATATTCAAGGTTATGAAGAATGAATCCCCTCCTATACCAGATACATTGGCCCTTGAGTGTAAGAATCTCATGTAGTTCTACTTACGGAGGAATCCGGCAGAGATGTCAGCAAGCATGCTGCTTGAGCATTCCTTTACTTTTTTCTTTTTTCCTTGTGTGCAGGATTTTAATAGATGTAATGGAATTCAAGTTACAACATTTGTTACCTTGATAGTTTTTGACTTTTTAAGGATAGGATCAAAGGATTGATTATTTTCCAAGCATCAATTTGTTGAATGCTACTTGTTGATTTTTTTTATTTTATTTTTTTCTTGTGTGCAGGATTTTAATCAATTGTGCCTGAATTTAGTCCTACAAGCACTTCAGCCTTTTGACGCCACTCGTGATAGAGTAGACCATGTAGAGGATTTGTTTTTATTTATTTATTCGAGACCATTTTTAATTTTTTGTAATAAATATTACATTATGAATTAATATAAATTTTGTTTAATATTTAGTTTTAATTGTATTGCATCATTTTTTTGTTTCAAATATTAAAAAAAATGCAGGTTTTTCAATTGAATTATATATAATAAAAAAAATATTACTGGCCTATCGGGGCCTTTCAAATCTATAAAGAGACTAATCCGCGGTTTTTTGTGAAACAGATCTTTTAGAGGCGTATGGAGAGCATTCTAGCGGCGCTTCTGCCACAAATAACACCACCCACAAAAGCGTCAAATTGATCCAACTGAGCGCCGCCAAACAGTTGATAATTATCGGCGCTCCGACAAGCGCCACGGAAAGTGTTCTGGTGCCGACAAATGCTTTAGCGACACCCCCATAAATCGGCGCTTGTGTAGCGCCAAGATATCAAACAGCGGCGCTTTAATAGGGTTATAGCAGCGCTTAAAAGCGCCGCAAAAATCGCTTCTTCTTGTAGTGAATACTGCTTTGACCAGATGAAGTAGGGCGAAGAGTTGTTCTCTCTGTATGGATATATACAGCAAAACAGATAAGGAATTTCATTAGTTTCAAGTTGGACTTGAAATGAATGTAACTGGAATTTGAGGGTTAATCCCTCAATACAAATACTAGGAAGCATTCTTCGATCCCATCCTGCAAAAATAAAAAACAAAATAAAACAAAACAGAAGATTCATGAAAATACAGAATTTAAATAAGTAGATGTAGTAAAAATTGAAGTTAACAAAATAGAATAAAGTGGCAGAGAAAATCATCGGAGCTAAAAATTATTGGACTGTAAGGATTATAGCTAGGTTGAAACCCCAGCATATAGTTAAGGGGAGCTAAAAATTATCAGACTGTAAGGATTATAGCCAGGTTAAAACCCCAACATATAGTAAAGGAGAGATCCATTATTGCTCGAAAGGCCTGGAAAAAGAAAAAGAAAAGTGAATAAAAAAAGACCACATATGATAAAGCAATAGGTGATGTCAACTATAAGCAAAGCCAATTTTGCATTTTTCAGGACTTCCAAAATCAACTTGCTGGCAAGAGTTTCCAAACAAAATGCATACACATCTATTCAGCTTAAGTGCAAACAGAGTTCTAAGAAGAGAGTAGAAAATAGACCAAAATTATTCTAAGAATTAGACAAGTAAAAGGAATTTTTTGAATAATTTGGTTGTCCAGCAATCCAAATGGAATGCTAGCAATAAAATATAAGCTAGAAGTCCTGTCAGTTGCCGGGTCGAACAAAAGATGCTACAGAGGCTGTTTAAAACGTGGACCTTCCTTAAAATATACCAATCTAAAATGGTTGCCTAAGTCAACAAATGGGAGCAATTCAAGATCAACCTATCACTTAGAAATCAAGTGGCACTTTATATGCTTCATAAACTCTTGAAGCTACCAATAGTACTATCAAAGAGAGCCAAAGTAATATTTGTACGGTTGATCAGAAACGGCTTAAAGCCCTTTTGTTTGTTCGTTTGTTTTTTTTTTTTCTGTTGACAATTATAATTTGAGTGCTTAACTTTCATGTCACAGCTGCACCCAGTTCTCTCTCTTTTTTTTTTTTTTTGTTGACAATTAAAATTTAAGTGCTTAACTTTCATGTCACAGCTGCACCCAATTCTCTCTCTATCTCTCTCTCTCTCTATATACACACACACACACACGGAAACGCTCACCTGCGAACTGGTTCGTACATACTACGTATGAACTTTTTTGAGGACCCATCATACGTGATGTGGATCCAAAATCTGAACCGTTCATGTGAAGCAGCACCTCGTGAAACCCCCGGGCCCAAGTTTTACTTTGATCTAAAACTTTGATGGGCCATGAAAAATGAAAATAGTTTCCTCCCTTGATTTGCATCTCTTTGCTATGACCCACCAGAATTTTAGATCGGGGTGAAACTTTGTTACATAGGGTTTCATGGGATTCCGCATCACATGGACCGTTCCGATTAGACACCCATGGCACGTGTGCAAAGGTGCGCACGTGCATAGGATTTTGAAAAATAGCACACCGCATCACATGAAACTTTGTTTTATATATATATATATATATATATATATATATATATATATATATATATTATGTGATAAGTAGGAAGTAAGAATATGCAAATTACAATGTAAGTCCATGAAAAGTCATTCAATGTGTTCATATTTCCAGGCATGCATGCATGTTCTTTTGTATGTCACTCCAACAAAATATATAATTCTATTGCTACATTTAAGTGGGTTTTCATGTTTGGTAAAAACTGTGGATGTAGGTATGCACAATGCATGTGTTTGTTTATGTTTTAGAGGAATGGAGAGGGATTTTAGTGTGGTTTTGAGATCTCACTCCTGTGCTGGTATGCATGGCGTGTTACTATGCAGTGGATCATAGGTGAAGATTAGTCATGCAAGAAGGTGTGTGTGACTTAGCAAGGAAATAAGTTAAGATTAGGATCAAGAATCTTATTCATATAGATCAGCTAAGATCAGGATCAAGAATCTGATTCATATAGATCTCCCTTTGAATCATCATTTATCGGGAATTTTTTAGTTGAGTGCAGAAAACATTGCTAGCTATTCAAATAAATGTCTCTTGATTTTCACTTAAACTGCAAATCATTTTTTTTTCAAGTGCCTGAAATCATTATCACCTATCAAAGCAATATAAAGCATATATGTGTATGCATGCAGATGTGCAGGGACTGAACAACAAAATAAGTTAGATCCAGATTTATGCCAAAAGAAGAAAAGAAGAAATATAAATATATATATGCCAAAATAAGTTAGATCCAGATTTCTTAATTTATAAGAATGTAACATTCATGCTTGATGAAGGGGATCTCAACTTGCGAAAATACGAATTACTATTACAAAAAGCAAAAAAAGCAAATATTTCAGTAACATTTATCTGCCATCCAACCTATTGATAAGGTCAAATATACCTGGAAGAAGGGGAAACAAAAATATCAACTTGATGACAGATCTTCTCCATGTCATCCCAATTACAGTCCCATGCTCAATGGGATACTTTAAAGTGAAAATACCTCTCTTGGACTGGGCCTCATCACCAACACAAGCATCTTTCTGTCCCATCCCAACTATAACACCTGTATGACGAGGCCAACCAACGATGGTTGCGAGTTATAGAACTATGGTGTAGGTTAGTGCTATTATCTATTCAATAACACAAAAATTGAGAAACCATGATCAAGCCAGAACTCATATGGATCATACAAATATAGAGTAGCATGAAAAACTTACAATGGCCAATAACACCATCCAAGAAATTGAATGATGAAAGAAACTGAAAACCAACAAAACTATATTTTCTCTTGATATGTAGAGTTTGAAATCAATAATGGCCATGCAAAGTTTAGTTAAGTTTCAGTTGACTTTCTAAAACTTGAAAAGACATGAGACATAATTACCAACACTAAATCCCACCACAGTTAAGCCAAAGCTTAAATCTCTAACTACGATAGGATGGTTGGTGCAATAATCTCACAATGTCTTCCGCAGCTTTGAGAGGTAAAGGTTGCATAGTGAATGTCTTACCACTACCTGAAGACAAAATCAATCCAAGTACTTCAATTATCCTTACCAATAACCAATTCAGTTTCGCGAACAAAGAGCAGCAGTAAAAATATAGCAAGCAAAAATAGCAGAAAAATAGAAATGAAGACAAATACACTCTGCATGGATAAATGTTAATTCACCTTATCCTGAATGTCTCATAAAGGTAAGCCAGTGACCATTTGTATCAAAATGCACATATGACAGAATCATGACATGGAAAGGAAGCAAGAACGGGCACTAGAATCAGTTTTTTTTTTTTTTTTTTTTAAATAAAATTCTACTATGCATAGTTCCTTTCAAGTCCAACTTACAGGCTGCATTTGGTTGCCTAAATACCATGAAGTTTCATGCTTAATCAGTCTAATTTGGTGCAAGATTTCATGATATGTCATGAAATTTGGTGCAACCAAACACACCCAAAAGGGATTTGTAGTATATTTATCCTTTGTTAACTTTGTTTGCTGTCTAATTCTTGGGCATCTACTTTGGCCCTATCTTGTTCTATTGGAAGTTTGTTAATTGAGTCTGTGTATGAACGACACAAACAAATCATGTACCCAAAACAGAAGTTAGTTAGAAAAACACATTGATTTCAACCGAGTATATTTCAGTTGCTTTCAATCTGCAGTTGCATACAAACAAGAATATCGAGATTTCCGCCAAAAGGCTAAACTAATTCAGAAGAGCTCAAAACAAGGGTTTTAAACCATATCCAAAGATACCTTCGTCAAATTAATATTCCTCGTAGCAAAGACGGCCAAGGCTTTAAATAGTACTCCAGGACCTTCACACAATTAAATCCGTGTAGCATGTTTGTATACATATAACATGTCTATATAACATAAAAAATCAGAAGAAAAAAAATAAAATAAATAAATAAAAATGAGATGATGATGCAATTGTTGCCATCCTAAATGTTCACATGCTAAAAAATTCTTCTCACATGCCAAGTACATGAGAGTTGGCAGTGCAGATCCTTCAATGTCTGCAACATTCAGGTCTCTTCCATCTATGACTATCTGAGAAGGAAAAGGAAAAACTGAACACATGTACATGGTATGGAAAATAGCCAAAAATGCATTTTGAGTTGATTTCAAGTTCTCAAACTTTTTCCTTGGGTCATACTATGTGTTTTCTTTATCAAAGATGCCTTTTTCAGCAAGTAATGATTTTACTGACATGGTTGTATGGGACTTGTGGCATCTTTACTTTGTAATGTTGATCATCACTTTATGCCTCCACAAAGGTTGTTACAGTCAGAAACAGAAAGAGCTGATGATTTCAAGAGTAAATTTGCTGAAGCACAACGTGCAAGTGAAGAGAAACACAAGAAGCTAGAAGCAGCAGAAGGAAAAATAACTCAACTTCAAGAATCTTCATGTGTTTCAACCAAGGCTATCTACCAGTGGGGCCCACCATTAGTCTGTTGGACCCATAATAGATGGACCAAGCATTGAAAATCTCCTTGATAGGACAATCATAACATTCAAGTTTATGGCCTACAAGAAGATAGTCAAGAAGCGATGCAATGGTTACAAGTGACTGTGGTGCCAGCATGGATGCATTATCTGAGCTGTTCATTATACCTACTTAATGAGTCACCTGGACTCACACACGTGTCCCACGTTGTCATGTGTGGGACACTTGCAAGCACACATTACCTGCATGCATGTTACATACTTACGATAAATTCAGCTATTTCCTCACTGGTGAAAAATGCTAATAGAAAACCTTAAGTTATATTTGAAAAAAAAAAAAAGAAAAAAAAAAGACTAATTCATCTTAAAATCTCTCTTCTCCTATTCCTTGCTCATTCCAATGAAAAAAAATCATCTAAGCTTCTTTCAATTTAAAATTTCTTCTTAAGAATTCAAATTTAGAAATGATTTTCTCAGGAGATTGCTGATATAATAATTTTAGTTAGAAGGAACAAACAGGACGATGGTAGCTATACCAAAATATCATTGAAAATCTCCAATGATACTTTTCTCTTGTTCAAAGAAAAACATTCATAACAATGATGACAGAGGACAATAAGTGATGGTTACCTGATTGAGAACCTTAAAGTTCGATGGCTGTTTAGCCACCGAGTAATACCCCTGCATTGATTGAAGCCCAATGCATATGAATATGAAAGACCAATATTCAAAGCTCACTATAAAGAAAGAAGAAAAAATGAAGCCTGCAAGAAGTTTTGCATCAACATGTAATTCATGAATTTGGTAATTTTAATACCACCCAATTCATGAAGTGTGTTGTTGAGACATTTGAGCAACAACCCTTTACCCAATTAACAAATTAGGCAATTAGATGGTCTAAAAGCATGGTGTCAAACATGGAAAAAAGGTAAATTCCGCAATTCTTGAATCAATCAATTCCACTAGCAAAGTGATCTTGAGCTCCACAATCAATAAAATGGCCCATGAAATCAAATGTGCAGTCCATAGGATGGTTGGTGAAAATCAGTTAGTCATGGACCGTCAATTTTGTAGGTCATTGACATGGATCACTATTGATCAAATTAGTAGAATCATTTGATTGGAGTAATGCTTGTTAAAGATTGGCAACCTAAGGTGAGGCCTGCATATGGACAGAGTTGTCTCCTGCATGACAAATCTACTTGTTATGTAAGCACATTTTTTGTGCCTCCTGCAGTGTCCATTAAGAAGGAAAATCGAATACACGGCTCTACCAAATAATAAAAAATTTTAAGAATTTTTCAAACCTCTATAGCACCAGGGCCAGTAGTCCTATCTAGGCCACGAGGAGCAACAAAAATTTGACGCCCCACGTACACCTGTCCAAAACTACCTTTCCCAAGCATCAACCATATTCCTTCTACCCGGTAATATGGAGGCACCAATCAAGTTGATACACATCATCCAATCATGGAAGTAAGATGCAATAGTTTAGATCTCAAAGCATGTAACTGTACCTCAGAAAGAACATAAAGATAAGGTGGCCGAATGTCTGCCCTTGAGAGTTGAGACTAATAATTTACAGAATTTAACATTCACGGAAAAATAATAGCTCCTCGTAAAGAATGTCTGCTTGACAGTAGACAAACAAGTAGGTGAAGACCAACAAACCTGATCTTTGACCAACGAACTGGGTAGCTTTAACAAACTCTCCAATGTTGGATAATGAGTCCATTATGTCCCTATTTATTTGAGAATCACCAACATTATGCTGTCCACATTTATTAATGCGAAAAAAGGAAGTGTGATACAACACAAACTCATTGTTAAGAAAATGTAAATATGACAAAATCATAAAAAAAAAAAAAAAAAAAAAAAAAAAAGAGAGAGAGAAGTAAACATGAGCAAGTACCTATGAAAGTGTTGCATGATAAGAGAAGTAAGAGCAGTCACAAGCGTCTTTGCATTTGGCCTCTCATGAGGTTCATATTGCAAGCAACAAGAAACCAATTGCACTAACTCAGTTGCATCATCATTTGAGAAGTGGCCTTCCAAGCAAGAATCTGTCAGCATCAGGAAATTCTTACCACGTATAAGGTTTGTTGACTTGCTGTTTGTTGTTACTAATTATAAACAATGGAATGATGCCTTCTTGTTCTAAACCCATAATGTCAAACTTAATTTGTTGTTGAAATTTTCAACATTAGAACCTGAGAATCAAGATATGCAAGAAAAGGTTCAAGTTAAACTAGAAGGGAAAACAGAGGATATCGAAGCTCTTGGAAAAGAGGGCTTGGATCACCAACATGTGTTTTAAGTTTTGGCGAAAAGTTGTGGCATTCCATTAGATGTAGGAGCTTCATCGATTCTTCAAGTTTCCCCTCTCCCAGCAGCTTTTGTATCAAATGCTTGGATGTGGCTTGCCAAGGTCTCAAACGAGCCTTCTTAACCCTTTCAACAAATAGGGTGTATGCACCACCTGCCTTATTCTTACAGCATAAACCATTTACCAAGACTTCAAGGAGATCAGCATCGACATCGCAGTTCTTCTCCATCATCTTCGTAAAACAGGACAGCGCCTTGTCCACCTCGCTTGCAAGGATAGCCCCTTTGACCATGCTCTAGAACTGCTCGATAAAATCCTCCCGCCCGAGAATCCTCATAACTGCATTGTAAGTGATGTTGTGTGTCAGAATTTGCTTCCCAGCCCAATTGAAAAATCCTAATGCCCAGAGAGAGTACTGGCGGACTTCTCTCAAGACCTTTACCACGACAGCATCCGACAACAAAAGCTTAAGGTTGTCCATTTTTTTCTCGGCATCTTCATCCCAATCAGATCCTGAAACGATCCCAATCAGAAGTTAGTTACAAAAGCACATTGATTTTTGCCTTCGATTATCAATCGGACGGAGGAGAGAGCGCCATACCAGGACATGCAGATAGTGAGGATGTTGGGAGAGGAGGGTTTGGGTTTGGGTTGAGAAGGAGAGAGGGAGAGAGAGGGAAAAGGAAGGGTTAAGGAAATGGGAATGAATGTTAAGGTTTGAAGAGGAGAAGGAGATTGGAGTTTTGGTGTTGGAGTGTAAAGAAGAAGAGCAGGACGAGCAGGAGGGCAGAACGACCTAGATTGGAGATTTGGAGAGAGAGAGAGAGAGAGAGAGAGAGAGAGAGAGAGAGACGAGATGAGAGATTGAAGGAAAGGGGAAAGCAAAATAGCCCTAATAACGTACGTGGAAAGAGGGTACACTCCCTACATTTAGAAACGGTTTAGAACCGTGTGCAATTAGAAATGGCTTAATATTGTTTATGAACCCCAGTCGTTCCTAATAAACAATTTTGGTGTAGTGTGAGTCAGTCTTGTTGATGCATAAATCTAGTTAGCCTTCCCTTGACCTTCCATGTACCTACACAAGGAATGGATAAAGGAGACCCTGGCTACCACAGGGGACCCTCTAATGCCTAAGTCAGGTAGGGAATCTGGGTCTAGTCTAATAAGGAGTTTTAAGCTAAAGATTGTGCATACTTTTACCATTGAAGGGACTCCAATCTATAGGTGAGGAGTGGCGGTGGTATAGAGGAGATCTCCCTATTTAGCAAGGGAGTGTTGTAGTAGGATTCGGATCTTGTACGTGTCACGAGGATATCCTGAGATTCTTGGCTAGGATTTCAGGCGGATCCTTGTTGTGGTTGATTTTCTAGATCTTCAGCTGAGATCTTGGATAGACGTTGTTGAGATCAGGTCGAAACTAGTAGAAGAAGGGTTGTGCCGATATGGGGTTATGCCAACCTGACTCCTTGAGCAAGCAGCAGTTGAGTTTTCTTTGGCATAGGGCTGATCAGTGGATTTTCTGACCTACTATTAAGAGACAGAGATGTTTTTTGAGACTATTGGGGTCATAAAAAGACAAGTTAGAAATGTTTTCATTAAAAATTGAATCCCATCATTTATTCATGCTACACTTATCAATCCAACATTAAAATCCCATGATCCCAATAAACATCACACAAACAACATACGTATAATCATCTTCACACATACCCCAAGGTTTAGTGTTCTACAAGAGGTCAGCGGTGTGGTCTGCAAACTTGATACTTTTGGCGAGCATGTCATCGACGTAGACTTCCATGGAGTGCCCGATCTGCTGGGTAAACATTCTGTTGACGAGCCGCTGGTATGTGGCTCCAGCGTTCTTCAGTCTAAAGGGCATGACCTTATAGCAATAAATCCCTTTGTCGTTGACAAAGGTCGTCCTTTACTTGTCGTTAGGGTGCATGAAAATTTGGTTATAGCCCGAGCAAGCATCCATGAAACCTAAAAGTTTGTGCCTAGCTGTGCTATCTATCAGTTGATCAATCCGTGGAAGGGGAAAGTTGTCATTGGGGCAAGCTTTGTTCAAGTCAGTGTAGTCAACACAGACCCACCACTTCCCATTTGACTTTTTTACCAAAATGATGTTGGTGATACAATCTGGATAATAGATTTCTTCAATGAAACCTACTTCAAGAAGCTTGTTGACCTCCTCTTCGATGATGGCATATCATTCGCTTCGAACGCTCGTCACTTCTACCTTACTAGCCAATGGTCGGGGTCTACGTGTAGTTTATGGACCATGACTTTTGGGTTGATGTCGGGCATGTCTTGATGGGACCAAGAGAACATGTCTGCATATTGCAGGAGGAGGCTCATGAGCTCGTCTCGTAAAGCTGGAGCTAATGATGAACCAACCTGGACAGTTCGGGTTGGGTCGGAGTTGGTGAGAGGGATGGCTATGAGGTCCTTGACTGGGGTCCCTCTTTCGACCGTCTCTTCTTGGGGGTCAAATGACGTGATGGTCATTGTCTGATGTTGTGTCCTTAAGGCGATAGAATAACATTGATGTGCTTCTTGCTCGCCTTTAGTACTTAGTTAACTTTGTTAAATTTCTAAAGGATTTAATCCTACGTGATTTCTGGTCGAGGTGGTACTCGACCCAATGTACGGAAATTTACAGGTCGTTACAATCTACCCCCCTTAAACAAAAAATTTCGTCCTCGAAATTTATACCTTTTCATATTCCTCGAGAATCTGAGGGTAGTTCTTCCTGACCTCGGCCTCAGTCTCCCAGGTAGCCTCCTCCGCGGAATTATGTGTCCAAAGTACCTTCACAAGTGGGATGACCTTGCTACGCAGTACCTGCTCCTTCCTATCGAGGATACGCGTCGGGCGCAGCTCGTACGTAGCATCCTCACTCACCGTACTGCTCCCATCGATGATATGCGAAGGATCGGGAACGTGCTTCTTCAAAGCATAGATACATGAAATACGTTGTGTACGGAAGCAAGTGGTGTAGGCAAGCGAGACGATACGCCACATCACCCACTCGATCCGAAGACGAAATGGACCGATAAACCTCGGTGTGAGCTTCCCCTTCTTCCCGAACCGAAGGACTCCTTCATAGGGAAACCCGAAGGAACACATGATCCCCCGACCTCGAACTCCGGCGGTCGCCGCCTCGTATCGGCGTAACTCTTGCTGCTTCCGCCCATGAGTAATCGACGCCCGATAATGTCACCTTCTCTCGTAGTCGCTCACCAACTCCTGGGCCAATCGGACTACGCTCGCCAACCTCTCGCCCAACGGTGCGGTGCCCTACAAGGTCGACCATATAGAGCCTCATATGGCGCCATGCTAATAGTCGCTGGAAAAGCGTTGTTGTAGGCGAACTCGCGTACGGAAGAGGCAGTCATCCCAAGCTGTCCTTAAAGTCCAACACACATGCTCGCAACATATCCTCCGAGAATCGATTCACCCGCTCTGTCGCCCATCGGTCGAGGATGAAGCTTATTCAATCTTGAACTTCAACTTCACACCCATCGCCTCCGGATACGAGTCCAGAAGATAGATGTGAACCGCATGTCTCTGTCCGACACGATCTCCAAAGGAAACCTCCGTGCAGACGGACGATCTCCCTGATGTACAATCTAGCCAGCTCGTCTGCAGAGTTTGTAACTCTGATAGGGAGGAAATGGGCCGATTTGGTCAACCGGTCCACAATCACCCAAATGGAATCATGCCCCTTCCTCGTCTTCGGCAACCCTGATATGAAGTCCATGGAGATGAAGTCCCACTTCCACTCCGCTATAGGCATGGGCTGAAGTAGTCCAGGAGGTTGGCGATGTTCTGCCTTGACCTGCTGGCACGTCAGACATCGAGACACATACTCAGCAATGTGGGCCTTCATGTTATCCCACCAATACGTCCGTCTCATATCCTGGTACATCTTCGTGCTACCAGGATACATCGCAAACTTTGAGTTATGGGCAGACTCGAGAAGCTCGCATCTCAAGTCAGGCACATCTGGAACACATAGGCGGCCACGGAATCGTAAACCCCCATCAGAACCAACTCTCCACTCGGAGTCCACGGCGTCGCTAGCCTCGCTCTCGAAGCTCGGGCAGACCAGTAAATCGCCCTCTTGGGCCTCAACAATCTGTCGTCAATAAGTGGCGACACCGAACGTGCGCAACACACTCAAAAGGCTCCTTGACAGTGAGTCTCTGCTCGAAGTCCCGCACAAACTCCATCATGTCCCACTCAACTATCATCAGCGGTGCCGCAAATGCAATCGCCTTCTTGCGGCTCAGCGCGTCTGCCATAAGGTTCGCCTTGCCAGGATGGTAGGAAACCTCGAACTTGAAGTCCTTCAAGGTCTCCATCCATCGCCCTGTCTCATATTCAAATCCATTTGTGTGAATATGTATTTAAGGCTCTTGTGGTCGCAGAAAAGCTCGAACTCCTCACCGTAGAGGTAATGTCTCCGAGCTTCAATGCAAAGATGACAGCTGCCAACTCGGGTCATGTGTAGGGTAATTCTCCTCGTGCTTCCTTAATTGTCTCGAGGCATACGAAATCACCCTATCCTTCTGCATCAGCACACAACCCAAACCAACGCGAGACGCGTCATATACACCGTGTATTTCACCCCTTGCTCGGCAATACTAGCACGGGCGGACGTCAACTTGTCCTTCGGCTCCTTAAAAGCGTCTCGCCTTCTCATTCCGGGCGAACTTCAGTCCTTCCGAGTCAAGGCGAGACAATGGCCTGGCGATCTTCGAGAAATCCCGAATGGAACGTCGTAATATGGCCGGACGAGGAAACTCCTCACCTCGGTAACCAACTCGAGCCTTGCCGATCTGACGAACCGCGGCTACCTTAGTAAGGTCCATGCTATCCCATCCTTGGACACTACATGTCCCGGGAACTTGACTTCCTAAAGTCGCACTTCTTGTATTGCGCAAACAATGGTTCTTCTCCAATGTACCCAACACGCTCGCAGTGCTCCTCGTGCTCCTCCCGACTCGTGGAGTATATCAAGATGTCATCGATAAAGACGATGACGAATCGGTAAAGGAAGGGCCGAAATACCCGGTTCATCAGATCCATGAACACGGCTGGTGCGTTCGTCAGACCGAACGACATCACCAAAAACTCATAGTGCCCGAAGCACGTCCGAAGGCTTGTCTTCTGCACGTCCTCTCTCTCACGCGCAATGGTGGTACCCGACTGAAGGTCAATCTTCGAGAAATACTTCGTCCCCCTCAAGTGATCGAACAGATCATCAATCTGGGCAAAGGATACTTGTTCTTCACCGTGACCTGGTTCAACCTACGGTAATCAATACACAACCGTAGCGACCCATCCTTCTTCTTCACGAACAACACAGGTGCTCCCCAAGGAGACACACTAGGTCGAATAAAACCTCTCTTTACAAGTTCGTCAATCTGTTTCAGCAGCTCCTCCATCTCACATGGAGGCATACGATAAGTCGGCAACGAGATGGGCGTGCGCACAGCGTAAGGTCAATCGTAAAATCAATCTCACGCCGAGGAGGTAAACCAGGGATAGTCTTAAAGACTCAACAAACTCCCGAACCACTGGCGTACCCTCCAGTGTCGGACCATCAATCGGCACAAGTAAAGCAGCATAACAATCAACTCGACAGGGCCAACTGACCTGCACTGGGAACGTGAAAGTTGTGCCGTCAGGTCCATAGGCAGTCACGATCCAAGTATCGCAATCTATCTCCGCCCTCATCTTGGCGAGCCAATCCATGCCAAGTATAACGTCGTAGTGCCATAGCAGAGCAACAATAAGGTCGACGAGCACTGTGCTGCTACCCAAAACTATCGGACAACCCTCACACAACCGTGTGACATCAGAACAGGTCCCAGTAGCCGTAGTGAGTCTCATTCCCTTTGTGGGAATCGTAGGCAAAGATAGACGTTTAACCGCCCCACAAGAAATAATAGAAGTAGTGGACCCAGTGTCCACCAATAAAGAAACGGGAGTACCATGGATATAAGCCGTACCCTCAAAAGTGCCGTCGGGCCGCAAGTGACGTCTCGGGTGCCTCACCACAAGCGTATGAACGCGCGCTGCTGCCGACGCTCTGGCCGAGGGGCCAAGGGCCGTTGCGGAGGCCCGAAACGTGATGCGAGGAGGTCGGAAGGAAGGATGTGTGTACGGTGCAGAAGGTATAGTCGATAAGGCCTGCGGGTGAGAACGACCCAACATCTGTGGCGGAGAGAAACCACTATCCTTCATCCGCGTGAAACAACTCCCAATAAGATGACCCTGCTTCCCACAGTACGTGCAGGTCACAATAGGGCGCCTCACCGGTGCCACTGGCGCTGCGATCCTGGGAGGCGAGTCAACACGAGGCCTCTTGCCTAGAATAGGCCTGCTTTGTATCTCCTGTCGTGGCCTCGCAACCATAGCGCCACGAGATCGGGCCAACCGGTCCACATCCTGCTCTGCCGTCATAGACATGTGAACCAGTGCTGCATAGGTAGGTATACTGAGGCAGCATATATTCGACCGTATCTCCGGTCGCAAGCCCAAGGAAAAACAACGCATCCGCATCTGCTCATCCACCAGTATAGTTGGGACAAAGCGGCCCAACTCTATGAAGCGGTGCTCGTACTCCGTAATCGTCATGCCTCCCTGCCTGAGGCACAGAAACTCATCCTCCCGCTCATGTCGATAAGTCTGCCGGTAGTATTTCTCATGGAACCGGAACTCGAAAGCCTCCCAGGTCCACACGTAGTCTGTGCGACGGACCGCAACACGCTATCCCACCATAAACTGGCCTCCCTCTCAAACATGAAAGCGGCCAGCCCACCTGCTCTGCCTCGAGCAATGCAGCATCCGAAGCATCTTAGAGATGCGGTCAAGCCAAAACTCTGCCTCCTCGGGTCTATGAGTGCCCATGAATGAAGGAGGCCTCAAGCGCTGAAATCGCTCGAGTAGACCGCGTGTACTGACATCTCCAGTAGGAGGCACCACGGGTGAGGGCAGAGGCACATCCTCACACTGAGCAGGAGGCTCCGAGTGCCCGGCAGGACAAGCAGATGTCGTAGGTGGAGTCGCACTACCACCATGGGACAAGGCCTCAGCGATAGTGGCCATAAGCTGCCGGTCTTCGTTTCGCATCCGGCTTCGATGCATCATCAACATCAGCTGCTCAAACCTATCAGTCGGCGGAGCAGCCTGGGAGTCATGCTGAACAGAAGAAGACGGCCGATACTGCTCACGGACTGGGGCGTGTAAGGTGGCAATCCACCGGCGGGACCGGCAGGGGGTCGATCGGGAACCTAACCCACGGCCCGCCGGGACCGCTACTACTGAAGAGTCCGGTCCATGAGCCGGTCGAGACGGAGATGTGCCGTGCTCCGCGTATACTGTCGCGGCATGCCCTATACAACATAGGGTACAACATTTATGAGATACAGCATAACACACATCATAAAGCACTTTAAGCATTCCACACATAATCAAAACAAAAGGGCTACATGCCTTTCATTTACCCAAAATTTGTCATAATACATGGATACAGAGTTACATGAATCATGACGGAAATCACATGATAGCCAATACATCCACAACATTAAACACTTAGAACACGCTATTATCTATTACATCAACTACATGAAAACATAAACCGCCTATCGCGGTAACCAAAAATAAACAACAACCACACACAACAACGTGGATGACTAGTCATCTGAATCAGGCGATGGAGGAGGGGCATTCTTGTCTGCGAGACAACACGGGATGGCCTTTAAGGTACGAGACACCTTGCTAAGCTTGGTTCGGACTCGCCCGACTTCTGTGCAGGCGACTTGACCCTCCTCAAGACGGGCCAAACGTGCATCAAAGGAATCCCGATCTACGCCCTGCTCCTGAGCCGCAGGAGGTGAACTCCCCTCAGTGTCCTGAGCCTCAGGTTCCTCTTCCTCTTCTTTCGCTTCACTTCCATCTTCACTCGTATCTTCATCGCTCTCAATCTCATCCTCACTCTCGACCTGTCGGGCCCGTTGTCGATGTGCCCCAAGTTTCATCTGTTTGAGAGTATTTTGGTCAATCTGGTGGACTCGGCATTTACGCCCCGGACTATAGCCATACTCCGTGCGATCCCGCATATGAGTCGGCCGAAAGGAAGCGAATCGGAGAACTCCCCGGTGGAGCGTGCAACACTCACGATCCGTCGCAACACGAAAGTGGGCACACACAAGTTCGCCCGCTGCCCCACTTGGCGAGAAAATCAACCATAAGTCGCGTGCACTCGCTGCGATTACTGTGCCTGGGGTAAAGATTGTATGTGAAGATGTGATGTAGTAGGCGGAAGTCGTCAGACATGTGGGACGCTAGCAGGCTTTTGTTCGGCTGCCACTCAGCTAGTCGGCCACCACAAAGGTATCGGGTGCGACGATTCCTTTCACGAGCAGTCGCCAAATTCAGCTCGCTAGCATGTACGTCACCAAGGGGCATATTCATAAGTCGCGCAATCATCCTCACATCAACGGTGATGAACAGATCCACCCCAACTAAGAGCTGAAACTGCAAAGGGTCTAGTGTAGGCTTGCGAATGTTGGCGTAGAAGGCTCTGACAGTGCCGGAATTTGCGCGACCCCTGACCTCAAATAACGGACCCCAGAGGGCCGCCTCCACTTGTTCAAACAAGTAATACTCCCCAAATAGCCGACCATCCACCTGGGCTTCGAAAAGAACCTGCGGTCCTCATAGACACCATGAGGTAACGCCGCCAATCGCACCGTTCGGCAGGGATCCGGGGATCAAGGTCCCGCCGTGCGAAACTCCCGAGCAAAGCTCGAGCTAGCGGTGGCGCCTCGCGGTCGCCTCGATTGTGTAGGGCGACTAGGCCCGGCCTCATCAGCGGCACTCTTCCTCTTGCCCATCAGAGAGAGGATGGTGGAGATGGAGGAAACGGCCGCCACAACACCTAAAAGGGCCATGGAAAATCGATGAAATAGGGAAAAGGGGCTGATCTCCCAAGTTCTTCACGATCAGCAGATCCAACAAACGTGGGAGGTGAAAAAGATCAGGGAAATGGAGAAAGAAGATGGGAAGGACGGTTTGGGAGATAACTCCCATGGTTTTGGGACCTCCAACCACGTGTACGGGGTCCAAACGAGTGGAAAGAAGAGGAAATGGAGGAGGGGGCAGCGTACCACGATGGAGGATGGTAAGAAGTGGTCGAAAATCAGTAGAGAAGAGAGGTGGAGAGGCGTTTTGCAAGAGAGGGCAGCAAGGTGGAAGGGAAAACGGCCAAGGGAGGGGTTTGTGAAGGAAGTGGGTCTTTTCGAAATGGATTTAGGAAGGGAGCTAGGGCAGGGGGTTGTAGGGACCCCCAAAGTCGACCGGCCCGAACCGCGGGCCCGGCCCAACCCAATAACCGGCGAGGGCCTCGCCAAAAAATTTTGGATTTTTGGAAATAGGGCTCCATGGTTGTGATCCTCCAGTCCCCTGGGCCCCAAAAATCCCTGGGTCCCACCTTGGATCCCTCCGGAAGTGTTCCGTTTGGCCCCCCGATCCCGATTTACTCTATTTCGGGTAGTTTCGGAATAATCGAACGTAACTTATAATCTGGAATGAGTTATCTGATGTAAAATATATGAATTTGGGGTAGAACGAGCTAATGAAGCCAACCAACCTGCTATGTCGGGTTGCGCAGCCCGGAATTGCGAGAAAACCCTCCGATTAACGGTAATTTTCTCGTTTCAATTTCATTTTGCTAAAAATGGTAGTTTTAGTTTAATGATTCTTCATCCGTTGGGTTTTAGGAGTTATGTTCATCGCGCAAGGAACTTAAGGTAATTAGGAGGACGGTTTGGTGAAGCCAAATAGGACTCTTACTATTTTTTTTTTGGCTGAGAACCTTGTGCACTAGTAGACATTACGACCTTATAATAAGTCGCGAATTCTAGGAGTCTTAGTTGTAGTTTGTTTCTGATTTCATTCTCATTACTTGGTATTCCTATTTAAAGGGTTGTGACCGGTCTAGGAATGTTTTAAGGTCGACCCGTGCGACCATGGTTGATTACGGACTCGATTTCGGCGGGAACTTCACCGTTTGGCGAAATCGGAATACCTATGACTGTTTCTATGTTCTGTAGCTCCCTCCTAAGTTGTAATGCGTCAGCATACGTAGTGGGGACATAACTCTGGTCCGGTTTAATCAAAATCATGCTCTGATACCAACTTGTAACGCCCTGAAAATCGGGGGTCGAGTGTAACTCAACTCCCGAGTTCCAACGCATCACTTATGCAACATATTTAATGATGTTTGAATGTTGTCTGTGTTAGAGCAATAAACATGAATGAGATTATACTAAAACAGTAATTCATACTCCAGATCAATTGTATAAAAGCAAGCGGAAGACTGAACTGTATATATGTGTATGTAAAGAAACAAAATAAACGTTTCATTCTCCAGAGTATGAATCCATCTGAGTCTCCATATACATTTCTGTTTATAATCAAAAAGTCAAAAATAAACTAGGTACAATCCTGTAGAACCCGTCGATCCCGGCAACCTAGTCGGCCGCAGAGAATCGCATATACGAGAACTCCTCCTGGTCCTCGTCATAATCGTGCTCGCCTCCAGAGTAGTAGGATCGCCTAAACTCCGAGAGCAGTCTGGTTGGTGTGCGCAACACCGTCCCGTAACGTGGGAGTGAGTAGCTAACTCGGTGGAACAATAAGGCATAAGTTATCATGTTATCAATACGGCCAAGCAAGTAATGATAAAGCAAATAAATCAAACACTCCTAGTTACTCGATTAATGCAAGTATGAATGCGGGTATGATGGATGCCCTCACCGACATACTCCCTCATGCGACACCATCTCACGTTCGCGGCATGCTTACATCCCACGGTGCTCCACATCTTCCAGGCACATGCGATGCATGATGAGCATGATTCTGAGTTTTTAATTAATCCATTTCAAACAGCAGGATTGGGAAACTAAGGTACCTCCCTTGTATCATTCCCAAACATGATCCATTCTAGGGTCGTCAGTCCTAGTTAATATCAGACGATAGTGTATTTTTTAGGTCACGGCAGAGGCGCTGAGGGTATCATTGCACAAAGGTTGCACCACTCCCCCATCACCCCTTAAACGATTCATCACTATACAGAAACAGGCCTAGTTCATACTCTATACATCGCGGCGAACCCTAAGGCGCACTGCGACTTCAGAATATGCTCGCGGTCACTACAAAAGGCTGCCAGGGCTGTTACGCACAAAGGTTGCACCACTCCCCCATCACCTTATCAATGTAGGCCGACAACGCGAATATAGTGTCCCATACCACCATAATCGGCTCACGAGTTAAGTTGCTCACTGGTCACTACGGGGAGGCACGTAGCCCCGTGGCCGAGGCCGACGGCTCGACCACGGTGTCCCATACCACCATGCCCGGCTCATGAGTCTTAGCGGATCGAGGTACCATGGTTAAAAGGGTTTTCACTGGTAAGTTTGGTACCCTAGGTTCAAGCATTAGCGACCAAACATGGTGAACATACATAAGACACACGGGTTACTTGACGTGTTCGGCTGGCTCGAGCGCACAACAAGTTGGGCGATATGAAGCGCAAAAGCACCTCGTGTGGCCAACCACTATCGCCAACCGAAGTACGACACGGGTTCGCCAACACATCATGTGTGGCGAAACGAATCTCAACCACAATTCCAAGTCGGATACCGGATGCCTGGACTATGTACATAGTCCCAAGCTCAATCAATTCCTAACCATAACATGTGAAGTACAGTATGATAAAAAAGGAAATTCAGGAACGCTAGCAATCATGTTATAAAGCATATCATGAAGCATGTTAATAAACAAGTTACAAAGCATGTTCAAAAGCATGTTATAAAGCATTATGCAAATAGGAATACAAATACATATATTTCATAGGTGAATGGTTAGAGTGAATAACCACATGGAGGATATCATATGTGACTCTAAGGTAGCTGAGAATCCCATCTCGGCACCTACCTAAGGTTCTAACACTTAAGCACTTACACTCACAAGCGATTTCACCAACACTTGGAATGCTCAATTTCAACATACATGACGTATGTTAGAGGAAAGTGCACTAGGGTTGTCCCTTTACCAAACAAGTATTTTATACATATACATCATATTCATACAGCAAATAACCCTGACAATTACATCAGCAAGTTTTATACGTATAGGGTATTTTCTAGTATACCCAATTTCAACATACATAGTGTTTACAAGGGAACTTGTAACACGGCGATTCTTTCCGCCAAGCAATTAATTTATACGCACTTAATATATTTATACAACAATTAATCATGACAAACACGTCGCAAAAATATACACGTATACGGTACTTCTTACAATACCGTATTTCTACATACATGGTGTATATTAGTAAACATGCATTTAGGCGAACCCTTTCACCAAATGAGTATTTTATCTATACATTATATGTCCATACGACAATTAAACATGTCAAACACATTTCCAAAAAAATACGTATACGGTATTTTATACGAATACCTAAAGTATGTGAAATTCCAAATTCTACACTTCTAATCGAAACAAAACTAAGGCACTTTGTACATGTGCAATTGCATGCAGATCATGAATCTACCATTATCTGACATTGAAAGCATTGAAAACCGCAACTTATACACTTAAAGTCCTCACCTTTGCCTTTGGAATCGCAACGAATCAGCAAGGGTAGTAGAACTTCCGTATACGGGAGATTTCTAGCCTAAAGAGTGGAATCGGTTAGCCTTTTCATAACCTACAACGATCTTACATCAAATCAGACCTAGGGTTAGGGTTTCTTACCTTCAAATGGAATGAAAACCACCGGGAAAACACCTGGAATGGAGCGGTGTAGGCCGTGTGACAACCCAAAGCAGTAGGAGGAAGATCTCCCACAAATCCCAAGCTATTCTCCCTCTTTTCTCTCTCTCTCTCTAGGGTTTTAATCCCAAATTCGTATGGCTGTGAGAGGGGCTGTTCTAAGCTCCTTTTATAGCCAAAAACATTCCCAAAATAGACTCAGGTTCAAGGGTGACTACTTATATAGGCATTTCGCCGCTTTTCCAGCTCAAAAGGGAGGTCCTAGTGGCCCTCCTTGAGCCAAACGTCAGACTTAAGCTCACCATCTATGGATCTACGTGGGATTACGTTTTTGACTTGATCGGATTCCCAGATCGCACGTGGCGGACCACTTTCAGTTCAATGGTCAGTGGGCCACGATCAGAAATTCCAAGTACATGTAAATGTTCCTGAAATTTTTCTTAATCCGAGGGTGTAATTTGGTCTGATTCTGACGGTCAGGTTGCTTAATACTGACGTGCAACCGAACGATGCCAGATCACTATTCCTGATATTTTTATTAGGATGGGAATAGTATTTTTCACACTCCCTCGCTCCAAATCGAAACGAATGGCGTGGGACATCGGATGGACCTGATTTTTGAGATGATTGTCAAGTCCAGTGAGGCGGTCCTAGTTCCTTAGCTTCGTGTTAATCGGACTTCCGATGTGCGATCTAAACCTAATACGAAGTTTCGTTTCATTCCCGAGAGCAGCCGGGAATGAGTTTGGTTCTAAACTTTAGGGTAACCTAGCGTCACTTGTTCTGCAAGTTTTGGGTCTTGCAGATCGTATTTAAAGCGATCCCAACGGATTTCATGGCTAATTGAGTTTAGTACTTAGTTAACTTTGTTAAATTTCTAAAGGATTTAATCCTACGTGATTTCTGGTCGAGGTGGTACTCGACCCAATGTACGGAAATTTACAGGTCGTTACATTCTTCTGGCCAACTCGCTCTTCCCTTTTACTGACATATTCTCACAGGTGTCCATTGCGGATGAGGGCCTCGATCTCTTCTTTTATTTCAAAGCATTCGCTGGTTGAATGGTCGTGGTCGCGGTGGAAGTGGCAGTACGTCTGCTTGTCCCACTTGTCGGCATCAGATTTCATCTTATTTGGCCATTTAAGGACTCTCTTGTCTCTAACTTCCATGAGGACTTGCTCGAGCGTCGCATTGAGAGGGGTGTACGGGCTAAACTTACTCTCAGGTTGTCTGTTTGGATGCTGACTTCTCGTGGGCTCGTCATCTTTTCTCCTCTTGTTGCTGGTGGCCTCGACCTATTCTTCCTTGTGTCCCTTTTCTTTGGTCGAGTTACCCTTATTCCAAGCTACTTTTCACAAGCTAGAAAGCTCCTCGGCATTGGAGTATTTCTGAGCTCTGTTGAGGAGATCGGCTAATGTTGTTGGAGGGTTTTTACCGAGAGAAAAATGGAATCCTCCTTCCCTCAGGCCTCCCATCATGGCGACTAGGGCTATTTGATCTGAATACCCTTCGATCTGCATAGCTTCCAAGTTGAAGCGTTTGATGTAGTCTTTAAGTTGCTAATCGTCTTTTTATATGATGGTGAGGAGGTGGGTAGTCCGCTTAAGCCTTTCTTTCCTTCCGATGAAATTAGTGATAAATGCCTTGTTAAGCTGCATGAAGGAGTTGATGGATTGGGTTTCAACAGTTTGAACCATTTTCGAGCTATTCCTATTAAGGTTATTGTCACGCCCCAAACCCGAAAACCGGGCTCACAAAATTTCCGATCATTGAATCCAGTGCCGACAGCCTCTATAGTACCCTATTCTCGGCTCCCAGCGTCCATACGCCAGATTCCGATCCTGGGATCCTACAAGGAGGATTTTTCAATGTACATTTAACTCGTAATAAGCATAACCATAAGTTTACCCAAATCACAAAGGCAACATCATCATCACATATCCACTAATATAAACAGTTGAATACAGTGCTGAAAGGGAAATACATATGTTAAAATTAAAACTCCAGAAGTCAGCTACACGCTCCAAGATCGACGCTGCTACAACCTAACGCCACCTGCACGCATGGGTGGTGTAAGTGTGTGCACAAGGTAAGTGCCAAGTATTCAATATAATGCCATAATCATACAATATCGAAAATACTGGTAAGATCATGAATCATACAATATCAGAGTATGCGGAAATACTGACAAGTCCATGAGTCAAACAATATCAGAGTACGCAATATAGATCAGCTATGCAAATGAGGAGTCATAAAGAGCCAAATATCGAATGCCGAGGATGCAATGCAATATACAATTCTTGATGAGTTCACGAATACCGTCCGCTGTATCTAGACCATATAAATGCAGAAACGCAGTAACCTAAAATGTCATATGCCGGGAATGTAATGAAGTATATGGTGAGAATGGAATGACCATGCTAGAGTGTAAAGTTGGGATGATAGTACGTAGTATCGCAGGCTATAGGGTCCATCACAAGGGACTTCTATCCAAACCAGTCCCATACCTAAATTTGGATAGTCAGACTCAATGTGGTAAACTCCTAATTTAAGGTTAGTCATGGGCCCTAACCGAAATCCTAGCCATTGCGAAGGCACACGTAACAAATAGTTGCATACCACCAGCCTGAGTGGATGATGAATGAATAAATAAATGAGTATGCAACTCCTGCCCAATAAGTCTACATATCAGTACTGTTCATCTCTGGGATCATCATGGGGGTCTAGTACACTCTACGCCAGCTTGTCGCCCCATCAAACGTACAATACAACTACGTAAGTGGAAGAGACCTCACTACCCGCCTACCAATATCGGCCTGGCTTGTCGATAGTTGACCTATTTAGGAACTGGTCAAACTCAGTCTAGCTATGCCTACTCCATCAGGTGGGAAAAGCCACACCCTCTCTCAACCGACCACGACACAGTGAGAGACGCGACCTACTGGTATACAGCCCTCATGCGCTCATATATATCTACTCGGTCTCGACGTTAGGGCGTCCTTTGGTACTAAGAGGGTTTATGGATTTTCACCCAGGGCCATCTATGGCAGTCTGATGTTAGAACAGATTTTCGGTGTCCCATCTGGCCATTCATGATATGCCTATGAAGGCTACGACCCTGATGTCACTAGGGCATATAGTAATCACAACACACAATGCAAGATGCATGAGTCATACAACCAGTCATGCACCAATCGTGTGCATACCATGCGCTCATGTGAGATAACCTCCGCCTATCAGGGAATCTCATAATAACCTGGCCAATGACATATGTAATGGTCAACCACATCTCATAACAAACATGCGGATGATGCATATGGGCATGTATCATGATACTATGCAGTCAACCACATCTCATAACAAACATGCGGATGATGCATATGGGCATGTATCATGATACTATGCTGTCACATACTCATAATCAGTATCAATAACCGGCATTGACAATCGACATCGATAATGTGGACATTTAACCAACATTATCCCCAAGGAATAACCCACATAGAGCCTAACATATAGTGGACCCATGGCCTCACACAATGACCAATATATAACACCATGGGCCTCACTCAAGAACTTAATATACATCATGATGGGCCTTTCACATGGGCCTAACATACATCACAATGGGCTCCATCGCCTGACCCTCAAATGCATCACAATGGGCCTCATCTCATAGGCCTCATATACATCATATTGTGCCTTAAACACGGGCTAAATACACATCACAACGGGCCTCAAATATGGGTTGCATATACATCACATTGGGCCTCAAATATGGGCCGCATATACATCACATTGGGCCTCAAACACAAGTCAAATACACATCACAATGGGCCTCAACTACGGGCCGCATATGCATCACATCGGGCCTCAACACAGGCCAAATACTCATCACAATGGGCCTCAACTATGGGCCGCAAATACGTCATATGGGTCTCAGCAATCGGCCTCGGCAATCGAAATCGGCCTCGACAATCAAAATCGGCCTCGACAATCGAAATCGACCTTGACAATCGGAATCGGCCTCGACAATCAGAATCGGCCTCAACAATTGGAATCAGCCTCGACAATCGGAATCGGCCTCGACAATCGGAATTGGCCTCAACAATCGGAATCGGTGCCGTTAATCAGAATCGGCCTCGATAATCGGAATCGGAATCGGCCTCAACAATCGGTCTCGATAATCTAAATGGAATCGGAATCGGACTCAACAATCGGCCTAGACAATCAGAATCGACCTCGATAATCGAAATCGGCCTCGATAATCAGCCTCAACAATCGTTATCGGAATCGGCCTCAACAATCGGCCTCAACAATCGACTTCGACAATCAGAATCGTCCTCGACAATCGGAATCAGAATCGAAATTGGCCCAACAATCACCGACAATCGAATTCCACTGACAATCGATCGAAATCGACCTCGACAATCGCAATCAGAATCGGCCTCAATAATCGGCCTCGATAATCGGAATTAGAATCGGCCTAAAAAATTGGCCTTGATAATTGGAATTGAAATCGGCTTCTATAATCAGAATCGAAATCGGCCTCCATAATCGGCCTCGACAATCAGAATCGGAATTGGCCTCAACAATCAACCTTGACAATCGGAATCGAAATCGGCCTCAATAATCGGAATCGAAATCAGCCTAAACAATCGGCCTCGACAATCAGAATCGGTCTCGATAATCAGAATCGGAATCGGCCTCAACAATCGACCTTGACAATCAGAATCGGCTTCGATAATCGAAATCAGAATCGGCCTCGACAATCAAAATCGGCCTTGATAATCAGAATCAGAATCGGCCTCGATAATTAGCCTCGATAATCGGAATCGACCTTGATAATCGGCCTCGACAATTGAAATCGGCCTCAACCATCAAAATCAAAATCAGCCTTGATAATCGGCCTCGACAATCAGAATCGGAATCAGCCTCGATAATCGGCCTTGACAATCGGAATCGGAATCAGCCTCAACAATTGGGCTTGACAATCGGAATCGGCCTCGATAATCAAAATCGGTGAGAATGGGCCTAACAAGGCCTAAAGGAAGGTCACAATGTGGACATTCAACCATCATTGCCCATTAATGTGGACATTCAACAACATTGTTCCTAAGTAGTGGCCCACATAGAGTCAAACATAAAGTGGGCCCATGGCCTCACACAAAGGCCCAATATACATCGCAATGGGCCTCATACAATCATAATGGGCCTTATACAAGGGTCTCATACATCACAATGGGTCATATATCTTGGCCTCAAATACATCACAATGGGCCTTGCCCATAGGCCTCAGATTCAAGCAGGTGGGCCCCGTCATATGGGTCTTAAATACAAGGCAGGTGGGCCCCATCGTATGGGCCTTAAATATACATTATGATGGGCCTCGAGGATGGGCCGCACCAATGGGCCTCAAGTGGGCGTGGACCACACCAAAATTTATTTCAATAGTTGTAAGTGTACTATGTGTATCACTGTACACCATCATCCCATGGTGAACATGGCCCACTAATGATGATCAGCACTGTCCAAACATTATCCAGGAAAAATCAGCATCATCCAAACATTATCCACGTAAATCGGTACCGTCCAAACGCTGTCCAACACCGTCCAAACATTGTGGACGGTATGGATATGGAACATACATCGAGGTGGGGTCCACAACACCATCCAAACATTGTCCAGCACCATCCAGATGTTCTGGACAGTGAGGATGAAATAAATACATCTAGGTGTGGTCCACCATCTAGATTTGTTGGACGGGATGCATACACCACTTACATCAAGGGTGGCCCACATACCTGCTGATGTGTTAAGGGTACACCAGCCAATTGTTTATCACAATAGGTGGGTCCCACGTGGGGCCCACCATATGTATTATATATATATATATATATATATATATATATATATATGACATATACATATATATATTATATATATTATATTATTATTATTATTATTATTTTATTGTTATTATTTATATATATATATATAATCTGCCAACGTCTAGGCCCTGGACAGACGACCTGGACGTGATACACGTACAACGTGGTGGTCCCCACTACCTGGACTGTCCATCAAAATGGACAGATGGCGTGGATTCAAAACATGTACACATCGTCTTGACCGCTGGATGGTGTATATATACAATACATACATTGAGTGCGGGCCCCACGTTCACGGACGGTGTGAATAAGACATACATCGGTGGGTCCCACCAGATGAACGGTCTGAATATAACATAGACCTTATGATTAGATCTAGAGAACTCCTGACATTAATCCAGCAGTTGCATGCTACTGGGGTCCACATCAGCGTTCTGATGATGGACAGCTGAGATGAAATGCCTACATCACGGTGGGATCCACGGATGGATGGCGTGGACATAAGATACATACATCATGGGGGACCCACATGGGTGCTGACATCATTATAACAGCTATATAGCTGGTTGCGGTAGTCCAGCTAATCCCCTTCCCACCGTCCAGTCCCTAGATGGTGAGGATACACATATCTCTACAAGGTGGGCCCCACACGCTACTATGGTGGGGTCCATGTCAAAACAGATGGACGGTATGATGGAACACACACAACAGGGTGGTGCCACGTTAGTGTGGCCCACCCGATTTGTGATCAAACTAATATTTGTATCCTCGTCCAGCCCAGCATTTGGACGGTCAGGGTGAAGTGCATCCAGCAGGTGGGGTACATACAGGTGGATGACATGGATAAATACATACATCATAGTGGGTCCATGATCGGTGTGGATCTAGTGGACCACATGCATCACAAGAGAGAGAGAGAGAGAGGTAAAGAAAAAGGGAGAGAGATCGAATGAGGTGGGAGGAGCTCTGCCACTATGAGCTCCTCCATGATACAATGCATAGATCGAGATGGGCCCCACCATATGTGGGCCCTCAAATCAAAAATCAAATTAAAAAAACACTCACCTTTGATATTCTCAGACTCCTCCTTCCACTGATACGATCTATAGCTCAAAGGGGTGGATTTTAATGGTTGAGATCGGCTTTAAAGGGTTGGATTGAGTGGTAGGGAGTGGGCCATACAAAGCTATCTCATGGAGCTTGCTTGGACGTGAGTTGATCTCATGGAGCTTGGGAGCAAAATGAGAGAGAGATGAGAGAGAGAGAGAGAGAGAGAGAGAGAGAGGTAATGTGAGTGATGGAGTGATGGTGAGAGGGATGGGTGAAGTGATGGAAAGTTGACTTTTGGGGAATGGTAGTTGTACTTGGGGATGGGGTGACCGATGGGAGTGATGTGATGTGTACTTGACATTTGATGTGATGGATTCTCTTGTGATTGCAACGCACGGTGTTTTTCTTGAACTGAACCCGGGCCCACATCTCCTGGCCTGGGTATCGCCTTGGCACGTGAGACGTGGCATTAGAACCGTGGTGACGGTGCAGTCGCTAAGGTACAAATCTTAGGTTGAGCCAACTATAAAATGCAGGATACGACTCAGGGTCGCGCAAATGTTGATTACAAGTCGCGAGTTACCGGAATTCGACCAGAAGGACCGTGGAAGCATACGGAACGGTATAGTCTAGGACACGGGCCTTACAGTTATGAAGAATATGCTCGGCATATGACCGCAGTCGACGCGCCGTGGAGTTCCATTCATGCCCTGAACGATTCTAAGTGCTCAGTCAGATCGATTGTTCTAAATTAAAGGGCAATCTGCAACATCCGAAACCTAGATGGGAGTTAAGCATGCATAATGTCGGCGGTGAACAGGGGCTCTGTTTCTTCCAGCATCGCCTCTACTGAGGTCGGAACATGTGTGTGGTAGGCTTGACGCATATCGTCGATTTGGCCCCGCAGTTTATTAAGCTCGGCCTCCTACGAGTCCTCGTTTTCAGCTATGGCCTCGAGTTCGACCTCGAGAGTTTTGTCATCTCTTTTTTTCTCCAACTCATAGCGTAGGTTGGAGGCGGCTAGCATAACGGTGCCCAAGGCATGGGAATGAGCTAGCCTTGGTGCTTCATCGACTTGTTTGTTTCCCCGAGAGCTGACCGGTGCTTGAGACAGTGCAGAGATTTCCGTAATTGCTCGAGCGACGACTTCCTCATGGGGAAGGGATTTGTTGTTCTAACAATTACCTTATTTGGTCGACATTACCGGTCTAGGCTTCGAATTGATGTTCGAGGGAGACGAGCCAATCGCCCCATTTTGGGACTGTCGTGTCTAGCTACGGGTGCGGAATCAACCTGAAGTTAGGACAATGAGTCTTGGTGATCCTTAAATTGTTCCGGCGGTGCCGGACTGGGCACGACGGTGGTGGTCTGGGCTTTCTTCCTCTCTTTTGCCATTGTCGAGCCTTTGTGAAGGTTGAGAACGACTTCCGACGTCGTTCCCACAGACGACGTTAAACTATTGATGAAAAAATTTGGTTAGCCTTCCCTGGACCTTCATGTACCTACCCAAGGAACAGAGAAATGAGACCTTGGCTAGCAACCCTCTGATGTCTAAGTCAAGTAGAGAATTTGAGTCTAGTCGAATAAGAGATTTTAGGCTAAAGATTGCGTACCTTTTACCATTGAAGGGACTCCTATCTATAGGTGAGGAGGTGTAGTGGCGTAGAGAAGATCTCCCTGTTTAGCAGGAGTGTGTCGTAGTAGGATTCGGATCTCGTATGTGTCACAAGGATCTCCCGAGATTCTCGGCTAGGATCTCGGGCAGATCTGTGTTGTGGTTGATTTTCTAGATCTTTGGGTAGGATCTTGGATAGACGCTGTTGGGATCAGGTCGGAACTAGCAGAAGAAGGGTTGTGCCAACATGAGGTTATGCTGACTTGACTCCTTTAGAAACATATGCGTAGTTGAGTTTCCTATATTGGCATTAGGCCATGCAAATATCTTAAGAATAGCATTTATTGTTGATGGTCAAGATAATTCACACAAAATAGGTTAAACCAACCATTTGATCACTGGAAATTTCTCGACCTACCGATGAGTTTACCTTACTAAGTTTGGTGTCACTATTTAAAGAATTGTACTTTTATTTTTTATCATTAATTAATTATTTTAGAATTTATTTCTATTTTTCTAGCTCGACCTTACCCCCATAGGAAGACAGTGATTCCCCTCAAGTATTTCTCTGGTCTTCTGACTTATTGATGAGAGATCGAGCTTGACCTCGCATATAATATAAATGTCCGTTGAAAATTATTTACTAACAAGCGACCGAGCTCGATATTTGTATCTTACTCGTCCATATGAGGTCGAATATTTAGATTGTATCTCGTCTTGGTAGCGTGGTTGATGGTCAAGATAATTCACACAAAATAGGGTATACAAAGTCCCAACTTGACCTTATCTCTTTGGTTGGTCCATTTTCTCCACAACAAGTCCTAAAGGCTGACTTGTTCAACCATATAACGCATATAATATAAATGTAAAATCATGAATTAAGATTTTTTTTTTTTTTATTTTTATTTTTTTGTAGACTTTGTGCTATGTTGGGTTTCTAGGTTTGATTTTACTGGTATTATTTTGATACTTACTGGTATTACTTTAATGAAACATATGCTCTTAGTTGCATTGGGACACTTAGGCCATCTAATCCATTGATCTATATTGTATGTTAGATTCGAGGCGCATTTCATTGGCTACCATGCAAATATCTCATTAATCTAAAAGTCTTAAAAATCTTAAGAATAGCATTTATTGTTGATGGTCAAGATAATTCACACAAAATAGGTTAAACCAACCATTTGATCGCTGGAAATCCGGGGCCCATCCGTTGCTAATGAATATAAAAGATTACTTCTGGAGTTTGAGTTGGGAGTTTGATTCCGAAACTTCTTACTAAGTTTGGTGTCACTATTTAAAGAATTGTACTTTTATTTTTTATCATTAATTAATTATTTTAGAATTTATTTCTATTTTTCTATTTCCCTGTGGATTTGAGAAATCTTTGTGAGGAGTCCAGGGAAGCCCCATAAATTCAGAGAAATTACCCCCTCTAGGAAGACAGTGATTCCCCTTGAGTATTTCTCAACTTTAACGATACCATTTGAGGGTTAAACATTGATTTTATGCGTTGGTTTACTGGTTGAAGGCGTTAACCTAAACGAACCCAAGTTGTGTTAATCAACTTAACTCAGGTTGGGTAGCTTAAGTTTAGTTTGTCCCAGCTTAAGTTAAGGTTTTCAGCACCTCAGGTTTGGCACAGGTTGGGTAGCTTAAGTTGAGTTGGTCCTAGGATAGACTCTTCTTGACGTTGGCCTGGGCTTGGGTTGACCCTCAACTTGACTTGTTCGGCCCGTTGGACCACTAATTCTGCCAATCATCTTGCGTGGAAGGATAACCACAGGATATTTTTTCAAAAGAAGTCTCATTCTCCACTCGGAAAATAACTTCCAACCAATCCCACAAGCTGGACCCACAATGAAGATCACCTTGTGCAAAAATGAGCCCCATTCACTTATCAGGTGGACCACACCATAGAAAACAGTGTATATCCGTTGAAAAATAAGAAAATAAAAATGTCATCAATTCGATGAGTGAATATTGCTGATTTTTGCTCGAAAGGAATCCTTTTAGTGGGGTAACATATTGGATGGGTCGGATGCCGCATGAAAAATAAAAGGATGGAAGTTATCCGCTAGTTGAATGGTAACTTACGGTCCAACCAGTTGGACTTGAGATGTTACATGTGAAGATCATCTGATGACTGTATTCTTTGAGGTGAACCCCCATCCGCAAGTGGGGTCTATCGATGAACGGTCTGGATCTTGTACATATATGAATATGTTACATGAGTGGGGTGAGAGACCACTAACTTGGACGCAAGTAATAGTACGGGATACCTTCCGCAAGAGATGACCCAAACAATTTCTTCATTGACCGCTAAATCTTCTCGTTACCGAATTTTCAAACTTTTAGAAGAAAGGAAACGGTCATATTCTGGCATTTCCGCGTGTCCCATGAATACGTAGGTGGGCCCCATGGATAAGAGATCTAGAACATTGATCCAATGGTCCAGTTTAGAAGGACGCGGATTGCGTACTGACTCTGGCAGTATTCGGTCGCTACCGATCGGTGCTGTGGGCCCACCATGATGTATGTGTTTTATCCAAGCCGTTGATCTATTTTTCCAGCTAATTTTAAGAAATAAGCCAAAAATGAGGCGGATTCAAATTTCAGGTGGACCACACCACAGCAAACAGTTGCGATTGAACATCCACCGTTAAAAAAAAAATCCCAAGGCCAAACGTAGTCTTTATTTTCCATCCAACTATTTGATTAGGTCACAAAAATTGGACGAGGGGATAACACAAATGTCAGCTTGATCGAAAACGTTTTTTTGGCCCCCGGTAAGTTTTTAAAGGTGGGTGTTCAATCGCCACAGTTTCCTGTGGTGTAGTCCACCTAAGATTTGGATCTGCTCCATTTTTGGGCCAATGCCCTAGAATGAACTGGAAAAATGGACAGACGGCGTAGATAAGACACATACATCATGAAGGGGCCCACAGAGAACCAACCAGTAGCCACTGGGTAAGATCCCTTCCATCTAGTTATTGGCCTCTTCTTGGCAAATCTGCACGACCGATGGATTCACTCATATCCATTGATGTACAAGCCGTCAATCCAAGGGTCAAATTACCCCGTGGAGGAGATGTGTGGGCCGGGGCACGGTCATTTCTCCAACCCAAAGGAGATGTAGTTTCCAGTTTGTAGGAGTGTGGCCCATTATCTAGTGATCCAGATGATTGATCTGTTGTTGGACCCATGTTGTGGCCATCAAGCACACGGTTAGGAAGAGCCATGCAGCAATAGCAGCGGTCAACATCCAACACAGAACGGACAATGATTGGTGACGAGCACTTTCCAATGTTAGAAATTCATGGGAATGGTCCCTCTATTGCTGCGTCAGATCAACGGTCTGGATTATGAAACCATCTTCCAGCGTCTACAAACTGAAAACCCAAGTACACTACGTATGTCCTGGAGTCAAGGACCATACAAGTACTCCAACCGCATTAGTCCAATCATCTGGATCAATGACCATTGACCCCACACCAACATACTTTACATCTACTCGGTCGAGGATATTATCGTTCCACCCTTCTATAAATCCTTCTTTTCTCGAGTCACCCCCCACAGCATCTTACAATCATTTCCCACCATCGGATTTCTTTCATACCCAACATGGCCCAAGAACCCAAGCCGAGCCTAACCCGAGCCTCCCACTCATTCCGGCTCCGCAGCTCGAGCCTCAACTCACTCCGGCTCCGCCGCATCTTCGACGTGTTTGACCGTAACGCCGACGGCATGATCACGGCCCATGAGCTGGGCCGGGCACTCGAGCAGCTAGGGCTGGAAGTAGAACCCATCGAGCTCGAGTGCACAGTGCAATTATACGTGAAGCCAGGTAATTCAGGGCTCGAATACGACGACTTCGAGGCGTTGCACCGGTCACTCGGTGACTCCATCTTCAGTGAGGCCAACGACGATGCATGTACTACAGATAGCAGCAGTGCACAAGAGGAATCGGATCTTACGGAGGCATTCAAGGTGTTCGATGAGGACGGAGATGGGTTTATATCCGCCAGGGAATTGCAAGCTGTATTGGGTAAGCTTGGATTCCCGGAAGGGAGGGATATCAATCGTGTGGAGCAGATGATATGTTCGGTGGACCGGAACCATGATGGGCTTGTGGATTTCCATGAGTTTAAGGATATGATGCAAAGCGTTTCGGTTATGAGCATTTGAAGGTATGTGGGACCAGGTTACAATCGTTGGATGGTTGGATGGCACGAGTGTCCTGGACATTCATCAGGTAGTGGACACTGTAATCTGCTGATTAATTAGATCACACTTGTACGGTAAAAATGGACGGTAAAAAAAAAAAAAAAAAAAACTGCCCAAAATTCTTCACTCCCTTGATTTTTGGTATATGCCATGCTCATAGTGTGGGCTACCTAATGAATGGTCCAGATCGATCGGATATGTGGGAACCAGGCCCACATGGTCTCTCTGATGAGGGGCCAGCTTTCTATCAAAAGCAGGTATAGTTGGTAAAATTGTCAACTCTTGTGTATGTGTTTTTCTTACTCCTATGTTTCGATGGATTGAATTTTTGTAGTGGGAGAATTTCTATTCTTTTCCATTTTAGGAGTTGGAGTTCTAGTTTTTGGATCATTTGATTGGTGTGATTTTAGCACAGTGGGCCATTAAAAGTATTATAGACTGGATGGAGGGTCTAGATCAAAGATACGGAGCTGAGCTACAATATAACATATATTCTATATGAGGTTTGCTAGTCCCACACGCGCCATTATAGCAGTAACATGTGCTAAATTAAAGTTAGTAAGACTCATCGACTCGGACCGATTCATTCGTTCCTGAGCTGAGTCGTGATTTGGCCAAGTCAAGCCCAAGTCACCCATATTTCCATTTTTGATTTGTCGTGCAGAGCCGAGGACTTGATTGAGTCTGAGTCGACTGGTTAGGCGAATAGCATTCGACTCTGACAAGTCGTCAATCTTAGATGCGAACTTGAAATTGTGTGGGACATCTAAGCCATGTGCTCCCCTATACGGAAGAAGAATTAGAGTGGTCCACTCATCAGGTAGGCCAACCCTACCTGGAAAAAAAAATAAAAATGAATGGTTTAAATCGATCTTTCAACGGTCCATATTCAATTTACACATGTTTGAGCGGACTAGACTAATTTGTATGCGTGGTCTCTTGCGTAGTGCTTGAATGTCTAGAACACTTTTGAAGTAGGAATTACATAAAAAATAAAAAATAAAAAATTGAGTGGGATCGGGTCAAGTTGACTTAGAGAGCATGCCAAAGCTTGACTTGACTTGAAAACAAAAGCTCCATGACAGATGATTATTTGAAGAGAAATCATAGGATCCAGGGCGGGCGCCGCCCAGCCGGAATAGCCCAACCACACTTTGGACCAAGCTTGTACAATACGCAGGAATTGGGCCTGGTGGGAATTGAAGAAAACACCATCAGAGTTTATAAGAATTGAATTACCCTTTTACCCACTTCCTGTTTATATGAATAAGATATCCTTAAAATAGGATTTTCATTGTACTAGTACCGTTGTTTGGTCAAATTCTCGAAAGAGATTCAACCTTTCACATATTCCGAGGGTGGCCTTCTGACCAGCTTTGAAAAATTTTCGAAGCAAAATGTCATTGTCCTTGGATCAATAGTTGTATGGTTTCGAGTGCAGAAGAAGTTATGTGTTATTTCAATCTCGATGAAGTGATGTGTACGGAAGTTTTCATTGTGCGCAATGGAATGTATATCCAATCCACTCATTTTTTTAAAAGCCATTTATTTTTATAGGAACATGTTAAGATTTTACTGCCACCATCTCTTTGTGGCCCACAAAACTCGACAAATAGTAACGACATCCATTCTATAAAAAATATTTTCCTATGATGTGGTCATTTTGACTGGCAGATATGGATCATTCTTCTAACCATGGTCATTCATGAAATTCTGAGGTTAATAGATGGAGTGAATGTAATGGAATCTGCACATATGTGATGGAGTACCCCTACCTATACACTACCAAAAAAACGACCAAAGGCTACGAACTATAGAGTTTTATGGCTACGGCTTTGATCCGTAGCTAATTAGCTACGGATATAATCCGTAGCTAAAACTTGCTTAATCTGTAGTTAAAACATGCCTCCCAATCGGACTTTATTAGAGACGGACGATGCTTAAGGGGCTCCATGGGGGCCATTGTAATATATTTATTTTATCTGATCGGTCCATCAATTTTGAAATATTATTTCAGTGCATGAGCCCAATAATTAGAAAGATCAAAAGTCTAAGTGGACCATACCACGAGAAAGAATGAAAAATTAATTTGTATCATTAATATGTGGTGTGGTCCACCTAAATCTTATATCTGACTCATTTTTTTTGATGAATCCTAAAAATGATCCGTTAAAATGAATGGACGGAGTGGATAATTAACATACACAACGGTGGGCCCCACAAGTCCTAAAAAAACCCCTAAAATCCCATCCGCTCTCCCGTGCACCCTTTTGTGAAAAGGAAATCCCTCTTTCTCTCTCTCTCGCCTGCCCGTAACTCTCTCTCTCTCTCTCTCTCTCTCTCTCTCTCTCTCTCTCTCTCTCTCTCTCTCTCTCTCTCGCACTCAACCCTCTCTCGATCTCTCGCGCTGCCTCACCCTCTCTCTATCTCTCAGCGCCATTTCCCTCTCTGTTTCCCAACCTCTCTGTCTCTCTCGCTAGGGTTTTGAAAACCCCCTTTCGCTGCAAGAAGGAGAAGAAGAAGGAGAAGGAGAAGGAGAAGGAGAAGAAGAACGGTGAGAGTTAACAACTACAATGCCTTCTGTTTATGGTTATTTAATGGTGAGTTGATCTGAGTAATCATTTGAGAAATGCAAGTTCGGGGTTGGACGTTCACAATATTTACTGGATCATGAAATTTTTGACAAGGTATGTTTGATTACTTTGGCTATTGTTTGAATCTTTTGCTGGATTGGAAGATGTAGGTTTGGATCTGTGGAAAACATTTTTTTTCCATGATTTCGTCTAGAATCTGTGAAGTTTTCATCAATATTTTTTAAAATTTGGTTATGTTATACTTTGGCACCTTACATGCTTGATTAGATGCCAAATGGCCCAAACTTGCTGTATTGTCACAATCAAAACGGAAACCATGTAATACAGAAATGCATTGAATGCATGCCAACAGAGAAAATTAGGTTTATCATTTTTGCTTTCCATGGTCAAGTTGAAACTCTGTCCACACATACTTATGACTGCCGAGTTATCCATCTATCATAATGGAAATATTTGAAGGGCTTTATTCTGGTTTGATCTTATCATATTCTTATGCAATTGCATTTTGTGATAGAGAATTATGGAGCATTGCAATGATGAGGAGCCAACTCAGTACATAGTGGATGAGATCTTGCAATCTGCTAGTTCTCTTACCCAGGACCAGGCAATTATGTTACCTAGCTGATGTCTTGTTTATCTTTTTACCTTTTACCTTTATTGTGGATGCCCAAAACTCATCATTCTAAGATCTTCATTTCCATGGAACTTGACTTCCCATGGAAAGAGAATTCTTCATGAACAAAGAAATCGAATTCTTTGAAGGATTGGATCTACCTCTCTGTGGAAAGAGGGTTACATGGAATTGGGGCATCACATGGTCCATGGCCCAGATATCACACACGCATGCCAGGTTGGTGCAAAATTGTCATGCTTAAAATTTTATGGATTTTTGAACTTTCTAGATTTGGGGATTGAAATTCCTTCCAATTCCCATTGGGATGAATCATTAGAGGGTAGAGAAAAAATGAGAATGTTGATACAAACCAAATCAGTTGCAATCCCCTACATAGCTGCTTAGAAAATAATAGAGAGTTTCTTCAAAAATATTGCTATTTGTCAGGCTTGAACAAAAAATCCATCAATCAATACAACGTTCCTACTCCTACAATTAATTTCCAGTACTTATACATGGTTTTCCAATGAATAGGAGTGGCATTCCAACCGCTAGCTAATACTACTTTCCAGAAAGTATAAAGAGTAAAATCAATTCCAGAAATTCAAACAGAAATTCCAGCTGTCAATATTCTGTTTCTCATATAACAGATTCATGTGTGCAAGTAATCAAAAGAGAGGTGTTTAACTAGAGACAAGTGTGCTCTTGGAGGTAAACTTACCTTTTACAATCATCTTAAATCGTATTTATTTTTTCTTTTTTCTACAAATCAATTTTTTTCTGGAAGAATTACATTGAACTTTAGATTCAGTCAAAGGAATAGCCATTTTGGGTAATTAACTTTATTTCCTGACATTATATTTATACAGCTTTTGCTGAGCTTTTGGATAACTCTTTGGATGAGGTATTTGCAAGTCTCTATGTTTAATAAAGTGCTGCTGGATGACTCCTTAGATGTAATATGGAAAACATAATTAGTTTCTCATGACTGTGAGCAACCTAATATCATGTAGTTGGACCATCATTATTCCATCAAATATAAGAGCTAGACATGATGAATGCAATAACTCCTTGAAGATAGGATTTGTGAAGAAAAATGGTGTACTACCATGGTAATTCATGGCTTTCTCTGATCAAGAGAAAATTTACTGGCAATGGTGGAGCTATTTTCAGAGAAAATTTGTTACTTTTCTTTCATGTCTTAAATGGAATGTAACATAACTGTAGTTTGGAGCCTAGACTCTCAAAATGAATGCTGAAAATATGGTTTCCTCCTTTATTAGACTTCAAATGCAACTTGATACTCCAACCAACTACCCTCTTTTCGCTAAAAAACTAAATCATCATGAACCTGCTGCTTCAAGATCAAAGGCTCTAATTTTCTTTTGTCCATTGTTTTCTAATCACAGCATGGTTGTTCATTGGCAGGGGGCTTTAAGGAACGAAGAGGGTCAACAAATATACGTCTCTAGCAAACTTGTGTCAGACACTATTGAAGGGTATGATGAGAAGTGTCAGACCTACTACAAGGTTCCGTCTCTAGCCATTTATTTCTTTGTATATTACATATTTCTTAAATATGAATCTCATCCTTCTCAAAACCGCCCATAAAATGAATATCTTGTTGTGAACATGGATGACTCTGCAGATAGTTTCTATTGAGGGGCCCAGACTCTTAACATAAATGCTAAGGAAAGAAACTCTTACCATTCCCAGATTCAACCTTAATGATGACCAACCCCAAATTTCAGTCTGTGTTTCAAGTTGGAGAAACAATCAGAATTGTTATCTGGTGCTTCACCATCATTTTGGTTGGAGTTGTGGCTACTCCCACTAGTTCATTTCCATTTTAATGAATAGAATTATTGCAATTCATCAATAGAGCATCCAAACACATTGTAGTTTTCTTTTGATTGTATCTGTTTGTGCAAGAAATTACTCAAATATCTTTTGCATTGTTTTGGATTAAACAATCATAATACAGACATATGGCTTATGTTGCTGCAGGAAACCATGGGATTCCAGTCATTGTTGTTGGGCATCATTTTGGGAATGCAAGTGGCATGGCTCCTCGTGTACAGTAATTGATTAAACCATGGGATTCTAGTCATCTTCCTGTGGCGAGTAGTCTAGATACAATAATTTTCTTTTCAATGTATGAGATTCTAAGACCTGTTAATGAATTGGATGATACCATTTACAATTAGATAGAGCAGGATTTTTTGGATCCTTCTCTTTCCAAACATGCTGATTGGAAAGTGTGGGGAGATCTAGGTCATTCATATGATGGGATAGACGTATGAGAGGAATGAACCGTTAAAAGGAATTGACCAACAATCCACATTCGATGTACTTGTAAGACTCACCTGATAACCAACCCAGCTGATTTTCAGGTTGCCATAGACTAAGTGGCACCTCCCAACAAATGGCTTGGATCTCTCACACATGCTAGATTGGCATGTATTGGGAGAGCAGGAATCTTAAGTAGTCATGGCAGGGCCCCTAATCAGTTTCTTCAATCTATCGTTCGTGCTCCGGCTTACAAGATCACATGATCCAAAACTTGAAACTAAAAACCTGAGTGTGTGTTTGTGTGCCACTAAAAATGCTTTTAATGCATATTTCTCCTTACAGGCTCCGAGAATAGTATCATCGCCTGATGAAAGCATACCAACAGCTGGGACGAACTCTCCATTCTCTGCAATGCTGAGGTGGCTCTCATCATCTTCTCCAATAGAGGAAAGCTCTACGAGTTTTGCAGCAGCTCCAGGTACAAAATTCCATAAAATGCAAAAATAAAAGGAATTGAAAAAAATCTCACATTTTCTAGCTGCTAATTCATTTTCTCTTTCATTCCGACTGTTTCTTAGCATCTTGAAGCTGCTTTGGTGATTTTTAACTGAGAGTTGAGTTGAGTTGAGTTGAAAATCCAATAGTTGAAAATGCAATAGAGGATCCTGCTCAATTTTCAACTCATGATTATCATGATTTTTGGATCCCAGGGTAAAGATGAGGCAGCGTACTTGATGGACAGTGTGGATCGCATGGAAGGTCCACCCACATGACAGTCAGTTACCGATAGGTAGAGGTAAGCCAGCTGTGGTTCTTTCTCAAGAACATTTATGCCGTGTTTCAATATGTCCACCACCTGTTTGAAGAAAAGGACAAGATAGGGGGAGCTGATTGACCCCGGGATTACCCAAGAGAGTGAGGCCCTTATCATGGGGCCCACCTTGATGTACGTATTATATGTATACACACTGTCCATCAGTTTTTCTAGATCATTTTAGTGCATTATACCAAAAATGAAGCAGATCCAATTATCTGTATAATGTGGTTAAATATAGGTAGTCAAAAGAGAAAAGAGTGGCCTTCTATATTCAAAAGAACTTTTTCTTGAATTAGACTCTGTTTAGAGACGTGATGCATGGCAATTGAAGTTTAATTCCTTTTTTTACTGTTGTGCTTTTTTCTTTTCTTTTTTTACAAAATTCTTGATAACTTCATCTAGCTGGATATTTCGTGGAGTAAACAAAATGATTTAGTTACCTTGGCCTTGTATGAAAGCTTTGAAATGTTGGGGTTTTCCCTAGAGAGAACAGTTGGATTGGGTTTTCGCTCCTGTGCCCATTTCTCAGTCCTCAAATCTCGACCACCCAAATAGCAGGGGTAACCGGTCACATCCCAAAAAATACATAACCATATACTCTGTGATTAATGTATGTCTTTCAACCATTTTGTAACGACCTGAAAATTTCCGTACCTTGGGTCGAGTACCACCTCGACCAGAAATCACGTAGGATTAAATCCTTTAGAAATTTAACAAAGTTAACTAAGTACTAAACTCAATTAGCTATGAAATCCGTTAGGATCGCTTTAAATACGATCTGCAAGACCCAAAAGTTGAGTAATCATTGACGCTAGGTTACCCTAAAGTTTAGAATCAAACTCATTTCCGTCCGCTCTCGGGGATGAAACGAAACTTCGTATTAGGGTCTAGATCGCACATCGGAGTCCGATTAACCCGAAGCTAAGGAACTAGGACCGCCCCACTGGACTTAACAATCGTCTCAAAAATCAGCCTTATCCGATATTCCCCGGCCATTCGTTTCGAATCGGAGCGAGGTAGTGTGAAAAACACTATTCACAAGCCGAAATAAATATCTGGAATAGTGATCTGGCATCGTTCGTTGACGCGTCAGTATTAAGCAACCTGACCGTCAGAATCAGACCAAATTACACCCTCGGATTAAGAAAAATTTCAGGAACATTTACATGTACTTGGAATTTCTGATCGTGGCCCACTGACCGTCGAACTGAAAGTGGTCCGCCACGTGCGATCTGCGTATCCGAATGAGTCAAAAACGTAATCCCACGTAGATCCATTGGTGGTGAGCTTAAGTCTGACGTTTGGTTCAAAAGGGGCCACCAGAACTTCCCTTTTGAGCCGGAAAAGCGGCGAAAAACCTATATAGGCAGTACCCTATGAACCTAAGTCTGTTTTCGTAATGTTTGAGGCTATAAAAGGGGCTTAGAGCAGCCCCTCTCACAGCCATACGAATTTTGGTGGAAACCCTAGAGAGAGAGAGAGAAAAGAGAGAGAAGGACTTGGAGATCGTTAGATCTTCCTCCACTTGCACCTTGGTTTGCTACACGGCCTACACCGCCTTATTCTCGGCGTTTTCCGGTGTTTTCCGCCTCATTTGAAGGTAAGAAAACCTAACCCTAGGTCTGATTTGATGTGGAATTGAGGTAGGGTGTATACCGACTAACCGATTCCGCTCTTAGGCTAGAAATCACCAGTAGACGGAAGATCCATCACCCTTGCTTGATTTATTCCGTTTCCAAAGGCAAAGGTGAGGACTTTAAGTGTATAAGTTAAGGTTTTCAACGCTTTCAATGTCAATAATGGTAGATTCATGATCTCGCTTGCAATTGCACATGTACAAAGTGCTTTCCGTTTCCTGTTTTGATTAGCGGTGTGAAATATGGAATTTCACATATTCTAGGTATACGTAGAAATACCGTATACGTATTTTTTTTTGGATAATTGCTTGACATGTTTATTTAATGTTTAATTATATAACATATGAATAAAATACTAGTTTGGCGAAAGAGATCGCCAAAATATATGTTCCTTTGTAAATGTGCCGTATGTTGAAAATACGTATTGTAGAAATACCGTATACGTATTTCTTTTGGAATAATGTTTGACATATGTATTTAATGTATGATTATACAATACATGATTAAAATACTAGCTTGGCGAAAGGAATCGAAACCTATGTTCCTTTGTAAACACTATGTATGTCGAAATTGGGTATACGTGAAAGTACCCTATACGTATAAAATTTGCTGATGTGTTTGCTATGTTTATTTTCTTTGTATGCATAGGATGTATATGTATAAAATACTAGCTCGGTAAAGGGACAACCCTAGTACACACGCCCTAGCATACGTCATGTATGTTGAACCTTTGCATTCCAAGTGTTGGTGAAATCACTTGTGAATGTAAGTGCTTAAGTGTTAGAACCTTAGTTAGGTGCTTGAGATGGGATTCTCCGCTACCTTAGTGTCACATATGACACTCTCCATGTGGTTGTTCACTCTAACCACTCACCTATGAACTATAAGTATTTGTATCCCTATGTGTATAGTGTCTTATAACATGCTTTATAACATGCTTTACAACATGCTTTACAACATGCCTTATAACATGCTATACTTCATGCTTTATAATACATGCTTTACTCCATGCTTTACTTTATGCTCTACAATCGATTGAGTTTGGGGCTATGCCTATAGTCCACACATTCGGTACCAGACTTACTGTTGTGGCTGAGATTCATATCGCCACGATGGACGTGTCTGGCGAACCCGAGTCGTACTTCGGTTGGCGATAGTGGTTGGCCACACGGAGTGCTTTTGCGCTCCATATCGCTCAACTTATGGTGCGCTCGAGCTAGTCAGGCTCGTCAAGCAAACCGATATGTGTATATGTATGTTCACCATGTTTGGTCGCTACTGCTTGAACCTAGGGTACCAAACTTACCAGTGGCGATCCCGTTAACCATGGTACCTCGATCCGCTAAGACGCATGAGCCGGACATGGTGGTATGGGACACCGTGGTCGAGCTGTCGGCCTACGCTGGGGTCATGTGCCTCCCCGTAGTGACCATTGCGCAACCAACCTCGTGAGCCGATTATGGTGGTATGGGACACTATATTCGAGCTGTCGATATTTACGGCGAGAGCCGAGCACGGTGAGACTTGTGCTCGTGCTGACGGCGACGAGTCCTCCGTAGTATCTTCGAGTACTCCAAGTGTCCGTGATTGGCGACGAGTCTTTCACAAGAACTAGAGTATGAGTTGAGCCAAGCACGGTGAGACCGTACTTGAGCCGACGGCTAGTGATTGAGCCAGTACGGTGAGATATGTACCGAGCCGACGGCCAAGAATTGAGCCGCATACGGTGAGATCTCGTATCCGCGCTGACGGTGACGAGCCCTTTGCGATGCCTTCACTACGCTTCTCAAACCATAACATCGTATGAGATTAACTAGGATTGACAACCCTAGAATGGATCATGTTTGGGAATTATACAAGGGAGGTACCTTAGTTTCCCAATACTGCTGGTTGAAATGGATTAATAAAAACTTAGTAATCATGATCATCATGCACCGCATGTGCTTTGTAGATGTGGCGCACTAAGGGAGTAGCATTCGCGAACGTAAGATGATGTCGCTTGAGGGTGGTTTGGCAAGGGCATACAGCATCATGTCATATCATTTTTGCACTTAACAAGAGTAATTAGAAATGTTTGATTTGTACTGCGTTATCATTACTGCTTGATTGATTTGATAACATGTTAACCTATGCTTTATTGTTCCACTGAGTTAGCTACTCACTCCCACGTTACGGGACGGTGTTTGCAACACCCACCAGACTCTGTCACAGGTGTAGATGGCGCGCCTGTTCAGAGCCAGGAGCTAGACTATGAGGAGGATCAGGAGGAGTTCTCCTTTATGCAGTACTCTGACGGCTACGCTTAGGCCGGCTGCATCGCGGGATTTACAGGGCCTCTTTGAGGATTGTATTTTGATTTTTTTGACTTAGAGACATTACATGTATATTGGTACTCAGTTAGTACTCATACTCTGGAGTTCACAAAATTTTGATACTTTACACATTTTGAATATAAAATTTTAGTCTTCCGCTTGCCTTTATACAATTGAACTGGAGTATGAATTCTTGTTTTGGTATAATCTCATTCATGTTTGTTGCGCTAACTCGACAACATTTAACCATCATTGTGTATGTTGCATAAGTGATGCGTTGGAACTCGGGAGTTGAGTTCATACTCGACCCCGATTTTCGTGGCGTTACAAGTTGGTATCGAGCATGATTTTGATTAAACCGGACCTGAGTTATGTCCCCACTACGTACGTGACGCATTTCACTTAGGAGGGTGCGCAAAAATATAGCAACAGTCTTAGGGTCTCCAGATTTCGCCGTTCGGCGAAGTTCGCTGCACACGGACAGTTTGATCGAGTGCGTACTCGATCCCGACCACACTTATGGACCCCAAGTCACTCCTAGACCATCTATTGACGTGTCCAGGTCAAAATGTACCAAAAATAAGTTGTTAAAAATCAGGAAAAACCAGATTATGTCAGAACTTTGCCGGAACTGACCGTTTTGGCACAAAACTGAGTCCGTGGGCCCCCACGACTAATCCGTTAACATTTTGGACCAAGACAGGGTGCATTTGGCACCCTGGGAGTCTGACGAACAAAACCAGACTGCGGCGGCGCGGTTCCGGCCAAGTCCGACCGCGGCGCCACCGCGGCACCGGCGGCGGACCGCGCCCCCGTTGACTTTCCGGTGGGTTTTAAAGCTTGGGAGTGGTCGGTTTGGTCCCCCCTACCCCATGGCACGTGCCATTTTGGCATTTGATTAGTATTTTAGGGGCTGAAGCACTCATCTCTCTCATTTCCCTCTTTTCACCCACCACCACCTCCATTTTCGATTTTGCTGAAAACCCATCCCTCCAAACCTTCAATCCCTCCATTTTCTTCCATAACTCATACACCACTACCTCCTACGACAGCCCTAGCCTCTCCCTTTCCCCATTTCCACAAGTTGGAGCTCTCATAACCCTCCTTGGAGCTCAAAATTGGGTAATATTCTAACCCATCTCATTTCCTTCTTGTTTCTTCTTCATTTCCTACCTCTAGAGCTTATTCCACACCTGTTGGATTGTTGGTTGTGGAAGGTAAAAGAGGTCAGCCCTTTGTTTCCCATTTTGGAAAATTTCCATGGCCCTCCTTGGTGTGGTGGCCACCATTTTCTCCATTTCCTCCATCCTATCTCTCATGGGAAAGAGGAAAACCGCGGCCGATGACGCCGGCCCAAGTAGGCCAGCCCATTCCCGAAGAAAATCTGATGTTGGGGCCGGCACAAGCACCGTGCGGGAGTTTAGGTCGAAGCGAGACCTGGATCCTGACCACCCCGCCAGGAATGCTTATCCAATAGGCATGGAATATGGGCGCTTCGCGGGCCGCAAGGTTGTGTTTGAAGCTCATGTGGATGAGAGGATGTTTGGTCTACACCCGATGATGGACCACTTGGTGGATATCGGGTGGAATCATATTTTTGAAGGCGAGTCCCCCGCATGTGAGCACACGGTTCGTGCCTTCTACGCTCACATCATAGACGCATCAATAGAGCCTCTTCAGTTTACTGTCTCTGTGAGGGGCATAAGGCGCACCATCACTGTGGACGAAGTGGCTCGAATCACGAAGATCCCGCTTGGTCAAGTATGCCCTAGTGATGACTTCTCTAGGAGTGCGCGGAAAGGGATCGCCGCACGCGATTTCTCTCGTGGTCGCCGGTTACTTGGAAGCGAGGAAATTGTATTGCGGCGACAAGGATGTCTCGAAGACTTCCATTTGCTCCATCACATCTTCACATACAATGTATACCCACGGTGGGGTAACCGCACGGAATGTACAAGGGTGATGGTAGACTTTCTGTACAAGATGGGACGCATGGGAAAACATATGCCGCCCACATTCATCCTATCCCGGATAGTTAATGTTGCTCGTTCGCCAGAACGATCTTTCGCTCCCATTTGGCCGACCGATCCGGGATGGCTCGTGATGTAGGCTACGTGATTGAATATGGAGGATCTTGCACCGGTCCGAGTCATAAATGAAGCGACACTCGGGAATATGAAGATCGGCCCCAACAACGCGGCAAGCCCGACTCGACGAGTCCGGAGATGAGTCGGATAGCGCCGGCGAAGAGAGTGTTGACCTCCAGTGACGGTGATGAGGAGCGCGGTGATGACATACGGGAGGAAGAACCCGAGGCTCGGGACACGTAGGAGAGTTCACCCCCGCGGCTCGGGAGCGGGGTGTGGATCGAGATGTATCCGATGCGCGATTTGCCGTTTTGAGGAGAGGCAAGCCGCCTGCAAAGCAAGAGGTTGGACAAGTTGGCCGAGATTGGACGAGTTGGTGAGCTTGGTCAAGTTCGAACTAAACTTGAAGAGAATGAAGCCTACATGAAGAAGAATTTCAAGAAGATGTCCCGTACGTTGAAGGCCATCTGTGTTGTGCACAGATAAGAATACTCCTCCTCCACCGCCTACTTCGGATGCTTAGTCATCCACATTGTAGTTTGTTGTGTTTGCTTTGGTTACCGCGATAGGCGGTTTGTGTTTTCGTACGGATGTTGCATTAGGTAGTAGCATGTTTAGGTGTTTGATTTGTGGATGTATTGGCTATAATGTTATTTCCGTCATGATTCATGTAAACTCTGTAGTCCATGTATTATGACAATTTTGAGTTAATGAAAAGCATATAGCCTCTTTTGTTTGATGATGTGTGGAATGCTAAAGCGCTTTATGATGTGTGTTATGCTGTATCTCACCAATGCTGTACCCTGTGTTGTGTAGGGTATGCCGCGACAGTATACGCGGAGCACCGCACATCTTCGTCTGACTGGCTCCATGGACCAGACACCTTCTAGTAGTGGTGGTCCTGCGGACCGTGGGTTGGGTTCCGATCAGCCCCCTACTGGTCCTGCTGGCGGGTTGCCACCATACACGCCCCCGGTCCGTGAGCAGTTCCGGCCATCATCGTCTGCGCAGGATGACTCCCAGGCTGCTCCGCCGACTGATAGGTTTGAGCAGCTGATGATGATGATGCATCAGCAGCAGATGCAGCAGCAGCAGATGCAGCAGCAGCAGCAGCAGATACAGCAGCAGCAGCATCAGCAGCTTATGGCCACTATCGCTGAGGCCTTGTCCCGTGGTGGTAGTGCGACTCCACCTGCGACATCTACACGTCCTGATGAGCATTCTGGGCCTCCTGCTCAGGTTGAGGATGTGCCTCTGCCCCCATCCGTCGCACCTCCTACTGGAGAGGCTCGGACACGCGCCTACTCGAGCGATTCCAGCGCTTGAGGCCTCCCTCGTTTATGGGTTCTCACGCACCCGAGGAGGCGGAGTTCGTTAGACCGCATCTCCAAGATGCTACGGATGCTTCACCATTCGGAGGCGAGCGGTGTAGAGCCGGCCGCCTTCATGTTTGAGAGAGAGGCGAGCTTATGGTGGGACGGCGTCTGTCGCGCACCGTCGCAGCAAAGAGACTTCGTGTGGACCTGGGAGGCTTTCGAGTCTCGGTTCCACGAAAAGTACTACCCGCAGACTTATCGGCACGAGCGGGAGGAAGAGTTTTTGCGCCTCAGGCAGGGAGGCATGACTATCACAGAGTACGAGCACCGCTTCACCGAGTTGGGCCGCTTTATCCCGACTATACTAGTGGACGAGCAGATGCGGATGCGTCGATTTTCTTTGGGTTTGCGACCGGAGATTCGGTCGAGGATATGCTGCCACAGTATTCCTACGTATGCGGCGTTGGTCCACATGTCTATGACGGCCGAGCAGGATGTGGACCGTCTGGCCAGATCACGGGGCACTATGGTTGCGAGACCGCGACAGATGTACAGAGCGAGTGCCTATTTTAGGCAAGAGGCCTCGGCCGATTCTCCCCTGGGCCGCAGTGCGCCTATTCCTATGAGACGCCCGTTGGTGACCCGCACGTTTTGCGGGAAACCCGGACACCCCCGCCGAGAGCCGTTTCTCACGCATGAGGGCTAGCGGATTTGCGCCACCGCAGATTGGGTCGCTCTTATCCACAGCCATATCGCCCGCCGCTGCTGCACCGTTCCTCGCACATCCTTCATTCCGACCTCCCGCACGTCCTTCGTGCCGCCACGGCGACCCTTGGCTCCACGGCCCGAACCGCCGCCAGCACAGGCTCGCGTTCATACTCTCGTGGCCGAGGCACCGAGACGTCGGTTGCCCAGCCCGACGGCTTTCGAGGGTACGGCTTTTATTCACGACACTCCGTCTCTTTGTTGGTGGACACCGGGTCCACTACCTCTATTATTTCCCGTGGGGCGGTGAAACGCCTATCTTTGCATACGATTCCCACTAAGGGAATGAGACTCACTACGGCCACGGGACCATTCGGATGTCACACGGTTATGTGAGGGTTGCTCGGTAGTTTTGGGTAGCAAGACACGGTGCTCGTCGACCTCATTGTTGCTCCGCCGTGGCACTACGATGTTATCCTAGGTATGGATTGGCTCACCAGATGAGGGCGGAGATAGATTGCGATACTCGGATCGTGACGGCCTATGGACCGACGGTGCGGCTTTCGCGTTCCCTGCAGTCGGTTGGCCCCGTCGAGTTGATTGTTATGTCGCTTTGCTTGTGCCGACCGATGGTCCGACAAGTAGATAGTACGCCAGTGGTTCGAGACTTCGCAGCGTGTTTGAGACTATCCCGGGTTTACCTCCTCGGCGTGAGATTGATTTTACGATAGATCTTACGCCCGGTGCGACGCCCATCTCGTTGCCTACTTATCGTATGCCTCCATGTGAGATGGAGGAGCCGCGGACACGTATTGACGTGCTTGTAGAGAGAGGTTTTATTCGACCTAGTGTGTCTCCTTGGGGAGCACCCGTGTTGTTCGTGAAGAAGAAGGACGGGTCCCTACGGTTGTGTATTGATTACCGTAGGTTGAACCAGTCACGGTGAAGAACAAGTATCCTTTGCCCAGATTGACGATCCGTTCGATCGGTTGAGAGGGGCGAAGTATTTCTCGAAGATTGATCTCCGGTCGCCAGTTACCACCACCGCGCGTGAGAGAGGAGGACGTGCAGAAGACAATGCCTTCAGACGTGCTTTGGGCACTACGAGTTCTTAGTGATGTCGTTCGGTCTGACGAACGCACCAGCCGTGTTCATGGATCTGATGAACCGGGTATTTCGGCCTTTCCTCTACCGATTCGTCATCGTCTTTATCGATGACATCTTGATATACTCCACGAGTCGGGAGGAGCACGAGGAGCACTTGCGAGCGGTATTGGATACACTGAAGAAGAACCAGTTGTTTGCGCAATACAAGAAGTGCGACTTCCGGCAGAGGAAGTCAAGTTCCCGGGACATGTAGTGTCCAAGGATGGGATAGCAAAGTGGACCTTGCTAAGGTAGTCGCGGTTCAGATTGGCAGCACCGAATCGGTTATCGAGGTGAGGAGTTTCCTTGGCCTGGCCGGGTACTACGACGTTTCATTCGGGATTTCTCGAAGATAGCTGTGCCATTGTCTCGGTGACTCGGAAGGACCGAAGTTCGCCCGGAATGAGAAGGCGGAGGCGCTTTAAGGAGCCGAAGGACAAGTTGACGTCCGCCCCCGTGCTAGTATTGCCGCAGAGCAAGGGTGAAATACACGGTGTATATCGACGCGTCTCGCGTTGGTTTGGGTTGTGTGGTCGATGCGTAAAGATAGGGTGATATCGTATGCCTCGAGACAATTAAGGAAGCACGAGGAGAATTACCCTACACATGACTGGAGTTGGCGGTCGTCATCTTTGCATTGAAGCTCTGGAGACATTACCTCTATGGTGAGGAGTTCGAGCTTTTCTCGCGATCACAAGAGCCTTAAATACATATTCACGCAATGAGATTTGAATATGAGACAAAGCCGATGGATGGAGACCTGAAGGACTTCAAGTTCGAGGTTTCCTACCATCCCGGCAAGGCGAACCTGTGGCAGTACGCGTTGAGCCGCAAGAAGGCGATTGCATTTGCGGCACCGCCGATGATAGCCGAGTGGGATATGGTAGAGTTTGTGCGGGACTTTGAGCAGAGACTCACCGTCGAGGAGCCATTTGAGTGTGTTGCGCACATTCGGGTGCGCCACTTATCGACGACAGGATTGTTGAGGCCCGGGAGGGTGACATACGGCCGTCTCGAGCTTCGAGAGCAAAGCTAGCGACGCCGTGGACTCGAGTGGAGAGTTGGATCCGATGGGGTTTACGGCCCGTGGCCGCCTATGTGTTCCGGATGTGCTCGACTTGAGACGCGAGCTTCTCGAGTCCGCCCATAACTCGAAGTTTGCGATGCATCCCGGTAGCACGAAGATGTACCAGGATATGAGACGGACGTATTGGTGGGACAACATGAAGGCCCACATTGCCGAGTTTGTGTCTCGGTGTCGACGTGCTGCCAGTCAAGGCGGTAACATCGCCGACCTCTCGGACCGCTTCACCATGCCTATAGCGGAGTGGAAGTGGGACTTCATCTCCATGGACTTCATATCGGGTTGCCGAAGACGAGAAAGGGGCACGATTCCATTTGGGTGATTGTGGACCGGTTGACTAAATCGGCCCATTTCCTCCCTATCGAGTTACAAACTCCGCAGACGAGCCGGCTAGATTGTACATCGGGGAGATCGTCCGTCCGCACGGGTTCCTTTAGAGATTGTGTCGGATGAGACACGCGGTTCACATCCATCTTCCGGACTCGTATCCAGGAGGCGATGGGTGTGAAGTTGAAGTTCGATAGCCGCTTCATCCTCGACCGATGGGCGACAGAGCGAGTGAATCGATTCTCGGAGGATATGTTGCGAGCGTGTGTGTTGGACTTCAAGGACAGTTGGGACGACTGTCTTCCGTACGCAGAGTTCGCCTACAATAACAGCTTCCAGGCGACGATTGGCATGGCGCCATATGAGGCTCTATATGGTCGACCTTGTAGGGCACCGCACTGTTGGGCAGAGGTTGGAGAGCGTAGCCTGATTGGTCCGGAGTTGGTTCAGCGACTACAGAGAAGGTAGACATTATCGACGTCGATTACTCCGCAACAGCAGAGCGCACGTAAGAGTTACGCCGATACGAGGCGGCGACCGCTGGAGTTCGAGGTCGGTGATCATGTGTTCCTTCGGGTTTCCCCTATGAAGGGAGTCCTTCGGTTTGGGAAGAAGGGGAAACTCACACCGAGGTTTATCGGTCCATTTCAGATACTGGATCGAGTGGGTGATGTGGCGTATCGTCTCGCCTTGCCTACACCGCTTGCTTCCGTGCACAACGTATTTCATGTATCTATGCTGAAGAAGTACGTTCCTGATCCTTCGCATATCATCAGATGGGAGCAGGTACAGTTGAGCGAGGATGCTACATATGAGTTGCGCCGACGCGCATCCTTGATGACAGAAGGAGCAGGTATTGCGTAGCAAGGTCATCCCGCTTGTGAAGGTGCTTTGGACACATCATTCTGAGGAGGAAGCTACCTGGGAGACTGAGGCCGAAGTCAGGAAGAACTACCCTCAGATTCTCGAGGAGTACGAACAGGTATAAATTTCGAGGACGAAATTTTTTGTTTAAGGGGGGTAGATTGTAACGACCGAAAATTTCAGTACTTGGGTCGAGTACCACCTCGACCAGAAATCACGTAGGATTAAATCCTTTAGAAATTTAACAAAGTTAACTAAGTACTAAACTCAATTAGCTATGAAATCCGTTAGGATCGCTTTAAATACGATCTGCAAGACCCAAAAGTTGCAGAATCATTGACGCTAGGTTACCCTAAAGTTTAGAATCAAACTCATTTCCCGTCTGCTCTCGGGGATGAAACGAAACTTCGTATTAGGTCTAGATCGCACATCGGGAGTCCGATTAACCCGAAGCTAAGGAACTAGGACCGCCCCACTGGACTTAACAATCGTCTCAAAAATCAGCCTTATCCGATATTCCCCGGCCATTCGTTTCGAATCGGAGCGAGGTAGTGTGAAAAACACTATTCACAAGCCGAAATAAATATCTGGAATAGTGATCTGGCATCGTTCGTTGACGCGTCAAGATAAGCAACCCGACCGTCGAATCGACCAAATTACACCCTCGGATTAAGAAAATTTCGTGAACATTTACATGTACTTGGAATTTTTCGATCGTGGCCCACCGACCGTCGAACTGAAAGTGGTCCGCCACGTGCGATCGCGTATCCGAATGAGTCAAAACGTAATCCCACGTAGATCCATTGGTGGTGAGCTTAAGTCTGACGTTTGGTTCAAAAGGGGCCACCAGAACTACCCTTTTGAGCCGGAAAAGCGGCGAAAACCCTATATAGGCAGTACCCTATGAACCTAAGTCTGTTTTCGTAATGTTTGAGGCTATAAAAGGGGCTTAGAGCAGCCCCTCTCACAGCCATACGAATTTTGGTGGAAACCCTAGAGAGAGAGAGAGAGAAAAGAGAGAGAAGGACTTGGAGATCGTTGCCGATCTTCCTCCACTTGCACTGGATTGCTACACGGCCTACACCGCCTTATTCTCGACGTTTTCCCGGTGTTTTCCGCCTCATTTGAAGGTAAGAAAACCTAACCCTAGGTCTGATTTGATGTGGAATTGAGGTAGGGTGTATACCGACTAACTGATTCCGCTCTTTAGGCTAGAAATCAGCCGTAGACGGAAGATCCATCACCCTTGCTGATTTATTCCGTTTCCAAAGGCAAAGGTGAGGACTTTAAGTGTATAAGTTAAGGTTTTCAACGCTTTCAATGTCAGATAATGGTAGATTCATGATCTGCTTGCAATTGCACATGTACAAAGTGCTTTCCGTTTCCTGTTTTGATTAGCGGTGTGAAATATGGAATTTCACATATTCTAGGTATACGTAGAAATACCGTATACGTATTTTTTTTTGGATAATTGCTTGACATGTTTATTTAATGTTTAATTATATAACATACGAATAAAATACTAGTTTGGCGAAAGAGATCGCCAAAATATATGTTCCTTTGTAAATGTGCCGTATGTTGAAAATACGTATTGTAGAAATACCGTATACGTATTTCTTTTGGAATAATGTTTGACATATGTATTTAATGTATGATTATACAATACATGATTAAAATACTAGCTTGGCGAAAGGAATCGCCGAAACCTATGTTCCTTTGTAAACACTATGTATGTCGAAATTGGGTATACGTGAAAGTACCCTATACGTATAAAATTTGCTGATGTGTTTGCTATGTTTATTTGCTGTATGCATAGGATGTATATGTATAAAATACTAGCTCGGTAAAGGGACAACCCTAGTACACACTGCCCTAGCATACGTCATGTATGTTGAACCTTTGCATTCCAAGTGTTGGTGAAATCACTTGTGAATGTAAGTGCTTAAGTGTTAGAACCTTAGTTAGGTGCTGAGATGGGATTCTCCGCTACCTTAGTGTCACATATGACACTCTCCATGTGGTTGTTCACTCTAACCACTCACCTATGAACTATAAGTATTTGTATCCCTATGTGTATAGTGTCTTATAACATGCTTTATAACATGCTTTACAACATGCTTTACAACATGCCTTATAACATGCTATACTTCATGCTTTATAATACATGCTTTACTCCATGCTTTACTTTATGCTCTACAATCGATTGAGTTTGGGGCTATGCCTATAGTCCACACATTCGGTACCAGACTTACTGTTGTGGCTGAGATTCATATCGCCACGATGGACGTGTCTGGCGAACCCGAGTCGTACTTCGGTTGGCGATAGTGGTTGGCCACACGGAGTGCTTTTGCGCTCCATATCGCTCAACTTGTGGTGCGCTCGAGCTAGTCAGGCTCGTCAAGCAAACCGATATGTGTATATGTATGTTCACCATGTTTGGTCGCATCGCTTGAACCTAGGGTACCAAACTTACCGGTGGCGATCCCGTTAACCATGGTACCTCGATCCGCTAAGACGCATGAGCCGGACATGGTGGTATGGGACACCGTGGTCGAGCCGTCGGCCCACGCCGGGGTCATGTGCCTCCCGTAGTGACCATTGCGCAACCAACCTCGTGAGCCGATTATGGTGGTATGGGACACTATATTCGAGCCGTCGATATTTACGGCGAGAGCCGAGCACGGTGAGACCCGTGCTCGTGCCGACGGCGACGAGTCCTCCGTAGTATCTTCGAGTACTCCAAGTGTCTCGTGATTGGCGACGAGTCTTTCACAAGAACTAGAGTATGAGTTGAGCCAAGCACGGTGAGACCCGTACTTGAGCCGACGGCTAGTGATTGAGCCAGTGCACGGTGAGATATGTACTGAGCCGACGGCCAAGCAATTGAGCCGCATACGGTGAGATCTCGTATCCGCGCCGACGGGTGACGAGCCCTTTGCGATGCCTTCACTACGCTTCTCAAACCATAACATCGTATGAGATTAACTAGGATTGACGACCCTAGAATGGATCATGTTTGGGAATTATACAAGGGAGGTACCTTAGTTTCCCAATACCGCCGGGTTGAAATGGATTAATAAAAACTTGGTAATCATGATCATCATGCACCGCATGTGCTTTGTAGATGTGGCGCACTAAGGGAGTAGCATTCGCGAACGTAAGATGATGTCGCTTGAGGGTGGTTTGGCAAGGGCATACAAAGATCATGTCATATCATTTTTGCACTTAACAAGAGTAATTAGAAATGTTTGATTTGTATCGCGTTATCATTACTGCTTGATTGATTTGATAACATGTTAACCTATGCTTTATTGTTCCACCGAAGTTAGCTACTCACTCCCACGTTACGGGACGGTGTTTGCAACACCCACCGACTCTGTCACAGTGTAGATGGCGCCTGCTCGTGGAGCCGAGAGCTAGATTATGAGGAGGATCGGGAGGAGTTCTCCTTTATGCAAGACTGACGGCTACGCTTAGGCCTGGCTGCATCGCGGATTTATGTGGCCTCTTTGAGGATTGTATTTTGATTTTTTTTTGACTTAGAGACATTACATGTATATTGGTACTCGTTAGTACTCATACTCTGGAGTTCACAAAATTTTGATACTTTACATATTTTAAATATAAAATTTTAGTCTTCCGCTTGCCTTTATACAATTGAACTGGAGTATGAATTACTGTTTTGGTATAATCTCATTCATGTTTGTTGCGCTAACTCAGACAACATTTAACCATCATTGTGTATGTTGCATAAGTGATGCGTTGGAACTCGGGAGTTGAGTTCATACTCGACCCCCGATTTTCAGGGCGTTACACATTTACTGCTCTTTTCTTCCTTGATAGATGACCACACCAATGGCCAATCAAGATAAGCATCTTGGCTGATATCTTGGGATGTGCTTGGCTGGTATGTTTTTGGACATTTGGCTAGCCATCAGCTGTGACCAGAATGATGCTGTTGTGACCAGAATGTAGTGATGATTTGAGAACATCTACTACACGCTTCTACACGCTACTAGAGGTTTGTGCCAAAATTCTGGAGGTATTAGTCTTTTAACTACATACTCACTTTTTTCATGTGAAGTAGGATTGGATACCCACTAGTTGGTGTAACATGCAAAAGTGAGGCCTGAACCTTTGATGGGCAAAAGTGATTCTGTTTGTGGCCTTTCTTTGCTATATCAACCTGTTTGTGGTTAATCTCAATGGAAGCTATTCGTCCAATATCGATAAAATCCCTTGAAGGAATACAGATTGGAGTGCCGACCTTTGCAATCCCTTCAAGGACATCAACACCCAAGACAATTGGATCTTTTTTGTTGAAAATGTAGTTCGGCATAATCTTTAGAACACAGGGGAAGGCTGCATCTTCTGCAGCTTCCTTCTTCTTTTCTTCCTTAAGATTGTCAATATAAGCCTTGAACTGATCAAACAAGTGATAGATAATATCACTTGGAAACCTCTATAATATGAATTAATTTAGAGAAAGAGAATTATAGATCAAAGGAGGAGATGATCAAAACCTTTTGTGTTAGTACAGACAATTTCAAGGCTTATGCTCAGGCAAAGTGTGAAACAAATGTTTACCTAAGCAGGTAAGCTCCTCATAAGCTCCTCATATCTATGTTATAATTACACTTATCTATAATAATAATAATTTGTTCATTATAGTGCATTCACAATAATTATCATTGTGGTTACAGTTATTCATTACTCAAGCATGATGATTATGCGCATTCTTTCAGGTGGATGTTGCATGTGTGAGGATTGGAGCTGCGTATTTCAGATTCAAGCATCTGGTATGTCTTTTGTCAAGAATGCACATGATTGGAGTGGCACGCCATTTGGACAGCCGTATTTATGTATTTGCTCGAAATTGATGGAGCAGACCGGATGTGCGGCTTGAGCTATCCGGAAGAGCGGGGTCCGTGGAAGGTGGGAACCGCTGTTATGACCATGATGAAGCTGTCCATTTCCTATGGACGGCATTGGAGAGGCTTGGCCATTTGGACAGGCCGTGTTTATGTATTTGCTCGAGATTAATGGAGCAGACCCGGATGTGCGTTGGAGCTATCCAGAAAAGCGGGGGTCCCTGGAAGGTGGGAACCGTTGTTATGAACATGATGAAGCTGTCCATTTCCTATGGACGGCATTGGAGGGGCCTGGCCATTTGGACAGGTCGTGTTTATGTATTTGCTAGAGATTAATGGAGCAGACCCGGATGTGCGTTGGAGCTATCCGGAAGAGCGGGGGTCCTTGGAAGGTTGGAACCGCTGCTATGACCATGATGAAGCTATCCATTTCCTATGGACGGCATTGGAAGGGCCTGGCCATTCGGACAGGCCGTGTTTATATTTGTATTATATTTGTATTTGCAGGGATCACACCCGAACCCATTCTCAAATCCTATAACCTATAACCAAAACCTATAACCTATAACCTATAACCTAAATCAAAACCCCTAACCAAAACCAAAACCTAAACCTATAACCAAAACTCAATTCCCTAAAGCTAAACCTACACCTAATCCTAATCTCAACTCCCTAAACCCTAAACCTAAAACAAAGCCAAAACCTATAACTTAACCTAAACCAAACCCTATAACCTAAACTCAAATTCCTAAACCTTAACCTATAACCTAACCTAAACCTATACTTATAACCTAAAACTATTCCCAAATCCCAAAACCTATAACCTAAACCTAACCTTTCCCTAAACCTATAACCTAAACTCAATTCCCTAGAGCTAAACCTACACCTAATCCTAATCTTAATTCTCTAATCTAAATCAAAACATAAACTTGAAAACCAAAACTTAAACCCAATCCCGAACATGAACCCGATCCTAAACCTAAACCATAACCCATTCTCAAATCCAAAACCTATAACGTAAACCTAAACCAAAACCTATAACCTAAACCTAAACCAAAACCTATAACCTAAACCCGAACCCATTCTCAAATCCCAAAACCTATAACCTAAATCTAAACTTTAACCAAAACCTATAACCTAAACCAAAACCAAACCTATAACCTAAACCCGAATCCATTCTCAAATCCCAAAACCTATAACCTAAACCAAAACCAAAACCTATAACCTAATCCCGAACCTATTCTCAAATCCCAAAAACCTATAACCTAAACCTAAACCTAAACCTTAACCAAAACTCAGTAACCTAAACCCGAGCCCATTCTCAAATCCCAAAACCTATAACCTAAACCAAAACCAAACCTATAGCCTAAACCCGAACCCATTCTCAAATCCCAAAACCTATAACCTATAACCTAAACCAAAACCTATAACCTAAACCAAAACCTATAACCTAAACTAAAACCAAAACCAAAACACGAACCCATACTTAAATCCAAAACCTAAACCTTAACCTAAACCAAAGCCTATAACCTAAACCAAAACCTATAACCTAAACTCAAATCCCTAAACCAAAACCTATAACCTAAACTCAAATCCCTAAACCAAAACCTATAACCTAAACCCGAAAACCTAAACCTCAACCTAAATCAAAACCTAAACCCGAACCCATTCTCAAATCCAAAAACCTAAACCTTAACCTAAACCAAATCCTATAACCTAAACTCAAATCACTAAACCTTAACCTATAACCTAACCTAAACCTATACTTATAACCTAAAACTATTCCCAAATCCCAAAACCTATAACCTAAACCTAACCTTTTCCCTAAACCTATAACCTAAACTCAATTCCCTAGAGCTAAACCTACACCTAATCCTAATCTCGACTCTCTAACCTAAACCTAAACCTAAACTTGAAAACCAAGACTTAAACCCAATACCGAACATAAACCCGATTCCTAAACCTAAACCATAACCCATTCTCAAATCCAAAACCTATAACCTAAACCTTAACCAAAACCTATAACCTAAACCAAAACCAAAAACCAAAACCTATAACCTAAACCCGAACCCATACTTAAATCCAAAACCTAAACCTTAACCTAAACCAAAACCTATAACCTAAACTCAAATCCCTAAACCAAAACCTATAACCTAAACTCAAATCCCTAAACCAAAACCTATAACCTAAACCCGAAAACCTTAACCTTAACCTAAATCAAAACCTAAACTTGAACCCATTCTCAAATCCAAAAACTAAACCTTAACCTAAACCAAAACCTATAACCTAAACCCGAACCCATTCTCAAATCCAAAAACCTAAACCTTAACCTAAACCAAATCCTATAACCTAAACTCAAATCCCTAAACCTTAACCTATAACCTAACCTAAACCTATACTTATAACCTAAAACTATTCTCAAATCCCAAAACCTATAACCTAAACCTAACCTTTCCCTAAACCTATAACCTAAACTCAATTCCTAGAGCTAAATCTACACCTAATCCTAATCTCAACTCTCTAACCTAAACCTAAACCTAAACTTGAAAACCAAGACTTAAACCCAATCCCGAACATGAACCCAATCCCTAAACCTAAACCATAACCCATTCTCAAATCCAAAAACCTATAACCTAAACCTTAACCTAAACCTAAACCAAAACCTATAACCTAAACCAAAACCAAAACCTATAACCTAAACCCGAACCCATTCTCAAATTCCAAAACCTATAACCTAAATCTAAACCTTAACCAAAACCTATAACCTAAACCAAAACCAAACCTATAACCTAAACCCGAATCCATTCTCAAATCCCAAAACCTATAACCTAAACCAAAACCAAAACTTATAACATAATCTCGAACCTATTCTCAAATCCCAAAAACCTATAACCTAAACCTAAACCTAAACCTTAACCAAAACCCGTAACCCAAACCCGAGCCCATTCTCAAATCCCAAAACCTATAACCTAAACTAAAACCAAAACCTATAACCTAAACCCAAACCCATTCTCAAATCCCAAAACCTATAACCTTAACCAAAACCTATAACCTAAACCAAAACCAAAACCAAAACCTATAACCTAAACCCGAACCCATACTTAAATCCAAAACCTAAACCTTAACCTAAACCAAAACCTATAACCTAAACCAAAACCTATAACCTAAACTCAAATCCCTAAACCAAAACCTATAAGATAAACTCAAATCCCTAAACCAAACATATAACCTAAACCCGAAAACCTAAACCTTAACCTAAATCAAAACCTAAACACGAACCCATTCTCAAATCCAAAACCTAAACCTTAACCTAAACCAAATCCTATAACCTAAACTCAAATCCCTAAACCTTAACCTATAACCTAAACCTAAACCTATACTTATAACCTAAAACTATTCCCAAATCCCAAAACCTATAACCTAAACCTAACCTTTCACTAAACCTATAACCTAAACTCAATTCCTAGAGCTAAACCTACACCTAATCCTAATCTCAACTCTTTAACCTAAACCTAAACCTAAACCTAAACTTGAAAACCAAGACTTAAACTCAATCCCGAACATGAACCCGATTCCTAAACCTAAACCATAACCCATTCTCAAATCCAAAACCTATAACCTAAACCTTAACCAAAACCTATAACCTAAACCAAAACCAAAACTAAAACCTATAACCTAAACCCGAACCCATACTTAAATCCAAAACCTAAACCTTAACCTAAACCAAAACTTATAACCTAAACCAAAACCTATAATCTAAACTCAAATCCCTAAACCAAAACCTATAACCTAAACTCAAATCCCTAAACCAAAACCTATAACCTAAACCTTAACCTAAATCAAAACCTAAACTCGAACCCATTCTCAAATCCAAAACTAAACCTTAACCTAAACCAAAACCTATAACCTAAACCCGAATCCATTCTCAAATCCAAAAACCTAAACCTTAACCTAAACCAAAACCCATAACCTAAACCCGAACCCATTCTCAAATCCAAAACCTAAACCTTAACCAAAACCTATAACTTAAACCTTAACCAAAACCTATAACCTAAACCAAAACCAAAACCTATAATCTAATCCCGAACCCATTCTCAAATCCCAAAAAAACCTAAACCTAAGCCTAAACCAAAACCATAACCTATAACCTAAACTCGAACCTATTTTCAAATCCTAAAACCTATAACCTAAACCAAAACCTATAACCTAAACCCGAACCCGTTCTCAAATCTAAAAACCTATAACCTAAACCCAAACGCATTCTCAAATCCCAAAACCTATAACCAAAACCAAAACCAAAACCTATAACCTAAACCCGAACCCATTCTCAAATCCAAAAACCTATAACCTAAACCTAAACCAAAACCTATAACCTAAACCCGAACCCATTCTAAATCCCATAACCTATAACCTAAACCAAAGCCAAAACCTATAACTTAAACGCGAACCCATTCTCAAATCCAAAAACCTAAACCTTAACCAAGACCTATAACCTAAACCAAAACCAAAACCTATAACCTAAACCCGAACCCATTCTCAAATCCAAAACCTAAACTTTAACCAAAACCTATAACCTAAACCAAAACCTATAACCTAAACTCGAACCCATTCTCAAATCCAAAAACCTAAACCTTAACCAAAACTTATAACCTAAACCAAAACCAAAACCAAAACCTATAACCTAAACCCGAACCCATTTTCAAATCCAAAAACCTAAACCTTAACCTAAACCAAAACCTATATCCTAAACCTTAACCTAAACCTAAACCAAAACCTATAACCTAAACCAAAACCAAAACATATAACCTAAACCCGAACCCATTCTCAATTCCCAAAACCAAAACCTATAACCTAAACCAAAACCAAAACCTATAACCTAAACCCGAACCCATTCTCAAATCCCAAAACCTATAACCTAAACCAAAACCAAAACCTATAACCTAAACCCGAACCCATTCTCAAATCCAAAACCTAAACTTTAACCAAAACCTATAACCTAAACCAAAACCTATAACCTAAACTCGAGCCCATTCTCAAATCCCAAAACCTATAACCAAAACAAAAACCTATAACCGAAACCCAAACTCATTCTCAAATCCCAAAACCTATAACCTAAATCTAAACCTTAACCTAAACCTAAACCTATAATCATATGGTGAGACCATTTCTTTTGTGTCAATTTCATTCCTCTTTAAGTTTTTTTTTTTTTTAATTCATTAAGAAAAAAATGGTTATACATGATGCACTTCTTTCACTTTGTCTTTCTTTTCTCCAATGGGTATTCTAATTTATGAGTGACATGACTGTTTGTAGGATGATGGAATATACGAAGCTGTTGAAATTTCATGGAGAAGTCAAGCACATTAATTTCTCTAATGAAGCCAAAGACTTGTATTTTCAGTATTATTTTAATTGTGTTTGTAATTGATTGAATGAATTGGATTGTAATTGATTGTAATTGTAATTGTAATTGATTGAATGAAGGATTGTAATTGTAATTGATTGAATGAAGGATTGTAATTGATTGTAATTGAATGAATGAATGATTGTACAGGTGGTAATTGAATGAACAAATGATAATATAAAATTTTTTAATGTCCAAAATAGCTACGGATATTGACCGTAGCCACTAATCTGATAGGTGTAGCCTTAAATTTGGCACTTTTAATATTTTGCTACGGATTATAATCGTAGCTATTGGAATATATAGCTACGGATTAAATCCGTAGCCATAGGTTCCACAGCGCCTATGACTACGGTCGTGCTACGGACTAAAACCGTAGCCATAGATCTATGGGTACAGATTTGGTCCGTAGCCTTTGCCAGTTTCTGGTAGTTATTGCTACGGATCATATCCGTAGCTATTGGGACATATAGCTACGGATTAAATCCGTAGCCATAGGTTCCAAACCTATTGTTTCGGGACCTACGACTACGCTAGTGCTACGGACTAGATCCGTAGCCATATACCTATGGCTACGGATTTTATCAGTAGCCTTTGCCCATTTTTCTGGTAGTGATAGTGTATGTGTGGTGAGATAGAAAGGGTCAAACGTTGCCTTTATTCACTTTTTACAGACCTCATTCTTCTTTTAGCTTTTTCCTAGCAAAGTGAAGATCATCGGATTCACTGTCAGTGACAATCGTTGTTTCTCTTATTTGAAGCTTCTTCCAATATGAGGTTAGCATTTTATTTTAGTTATTTGCTAAGGTAAAGGAGGATCCAAGTGGAGAAGTGGTTTCCATAGACTAAAGGTCGTTGTGATCAAAATGCGAAGGGTCAAGCTTGACAACTGGAAATTGATAACCTCAACCCTATACATTTGAGAAGGTGAGGGTTGTGGTTGTCACATGAAGGTAGCTTGCAAATCGAGGGATCAAACTGCAACCAATGTCAGTTGACAACCACCACCCTGCTAATAGATGTTAACCTTGACCATTGACAATTGAAAATCATGACCCTTCATGTTTTGAAACTTCCACCCTTCAAGAATTCAAACCTCAACCATTGACAGTGACAACCATGACCCTTTACAGATGGCAACCTCGACCCTTCAACAATTCAAACACTGACCCTTCATATTTTACAATCACAACCCTTTTCAAATGACAGCCACGACCCTTCACGTATTCAAACTATGACCCTTCATAGATGACAACCACGACCCTCTATAGTTGACATCCATGACCACAACCCTTAATAGATGACAACTACGATCATTCATATATGACAACCACGACCCTATACAGATGCCGACCATGACCTTTCATGTAGTTAAACTACGACCCTTCATAGTTGACAACCATGACTCTTCACGTATTCAAACTACGACCCTTCATAGATGACAACCATGACCCTTCACGTTGTCAAACCACGACCCTCCATAGTTGACATCCACGATCACAACCCTTAACAGTTGACAACTAAGACCATTCATATATGAGAACCACGACCCTATATAGATGTCAACCATGACCCTTCATGTAGTTAAACTGCGACCCTTCATAGTTGACAACCACAACCCTTCACGTTGTCAAACCATGACCCTCCATAGTTGACATCCACAACCACGATCCTTAATTAACAGATGATGGCCACGACTATTCATATATGACAACCACGACCCTATACATATCTCATTTAATCATAACAAAGAAAATAGAAAGAGAACATTCATCATATTTATTCATACTGAGTTTATTTACATCATTTGATTTTCCTTGATTTTAAGATAGAATATTCAGAATACAAGTATAGAAAGAGTTCGAATATTAAATCTGGATATCAAATCCGGTAGCATTTCAACTTGTAATTTGTTCATCTTATTAAGAGGAACATTGTGTGGATATGACCATCTTATATCTCCCTCTTAAACTCATATTCCTGTAGGGAAGAAAGATCGAATTCCGTCTAGTCATTCCGACAGCATTCCAACTCCCTTGGGTTTATTGCCGAGTAACACTATGCTAATGCGTGGTCCAGCATAAAGCTCCTCCTTTTTTCTTGATACCTTTAGATCTCTCTTCTTTTCTGGATCTCTGATCTTCTTCTGAATCTTTAACGTGTGCAAATGAGAGGGGAAGTAGGGTATTTATAGGCCTTCACACGTGCGAACCCTCGATATTCATGCCATGGGGCCCACCTTTCATCAGATCCCATCTATTCCATTCATCCTGGTCATATTGATGTTGTGCGAGTGCGCACAACCCATGAGGGCGTTTGCGCGGACCCATGCAATCAATACACCTTGTGCGGGTTGGCACAACACCATGGGAATGAGGGGGTTTGTGTAGATCTACGCAATTGGGTCGGCACAAAGCCATGGTCCCCTTCTTTCTTTCTTCTTCATTTGTATGTTCTTTTCTTCCATAGTTTCCTTTCTCTTTTATTATTCTTTCTTCATTCTTCCTAGTCTCTGATATCCCCTCATCTCTCAAAATCAATGGATGATGGAAACTTCGTACATTTTTTGTGCACCGACATTGTGCTCACAAGCTGATGGAGTCTTCACAGTTTCAGCACGCAAGTTGTTAGAGTCTTTGCGGTTTGTGCGCGCAAAGTATTTGAGTCTTCACAGTTTGTGCTCACAAGTTGTTGGATTATTCATAGTTTGTGCTTGTAAATTGTTAGAATCTTCACAATTTGTTCTTGCAAATTATTGGATGTTCAACACCCCAAGTACAGGGTCGCGATGTAGTAATAAACTCGATAAGACCGAGGTCGAATCCACAGGGACTGAAACCTGTACGTAATCTGAGAATAACTCGAACTAGAACTAGAATAAGATGTAATCTATAACAGGGAAATTAAGAGAGTAATGGTGAATAGATTAATTAAAAACTAATAAATTTAAAGGTGGTAACTAGGGTGCTAAGGATCCACTTGTAACAATTGGGAAGCTACCTTGTATAATTCAAGGACACAACTGGAATCAGAGTCCTATCTTATCCAGCTGGTAAGAGGAGATTTGTCAGATCTCTAAACTTCTCATGGATCTAATCATCAATAGATAAGAGTGGTGATGATTTGGAAGTGATTCCGTCACCAAACTATGCCTATGAGATAAGGCAAATAACAACAATTTTCCAAACTCACAACCAATCATAAGAGAATTGAGAAGATTAGGAGGATTCCATCACCCAAACATGCCCATGAGATGATGGTGAACAACGGGTTTGCCTAATTTCACAATCTTAATACAGGAAAAGAAGATATCTTAAGCTATCGCAGATCCATTGTAATTTGAGTCACAATAAACCATTAAAAACTAAAAATATTCCTTCATAATCAAACTAAAATCTAAGAGAGGTCAATAAAATATGAATCAAAACAAAGAAAGCATCCTAATCACGCTACAAGCTTCACCTCCTAGCCCTAGCTAAGAGATTTAGCCTATCATAATCATGATTAACTAAAGTCTCTCAAGAACATTAAAGGAAAGAAAACCAAAGAAGGAGGAAAAAGAACTTGACGCCGGCCACACTCTGATGCTCTTCACGTTGGGATCTTCACACCTCCAATGATGCCTCCACAGCTGCCTGGATTCGTTCTTGTCTAGAAGAGTGATTGGCCGGTTCTCTCTCTCTCTCTCTCTCTCTCTCTCTCTTTCTCTCTCTCCCTTTATAGACGTGTGACAACAGGTTAGCTTGTGTTTACGCAGCCGACTCTGTTTTGCAGTAAGAGAGATGGAAGTACCCCTTACGCAGGTCTCCATTTCCTTGCGCAGCAACATTGGGAACAGTGTGGTGGCCTGCTGTGACAGCTATGAGAAGATCTAAACCATCTATCCATTTTTCTAGGTTGTGTTGGGCAACGGCCCAAATTAGAAACAAATATGATCCTTTATTGGGCCACACACTGAGAAAACGTGTGAGTGAAACTCATCGCTAGAACATCTGTGAAACACTCTTTGTGCATGTGAATTTCGGTTTTTATAAATAGCTGGGGTAATAGGTGGGGTCCAACTTGATGTTTGGTGGGAAATCCGCTCAATTCATTGGCTTTGTAGGGCCATGTTAGGCCATAGACCGAAAGATGAGAAAACTCCGAGTCTTTGGTGGGCCACACATGGCGTAGGGAGATGGGGTGAAAACCCTTGTTGCACTTGTTACGTCAATTGCTGTGTTGCTGCACGCAGCTTCCGCTTGTTGTTTAAAATAGGTGGGGCCCACTTATGGTGATCTTCTTGGGGATCCACTGCAGTGCTAACCCTTAGTCCTAAATCTGAAGTAGATCCGATCTTTAGGTGGGCTGCACATGGTCCGCCAATGCATAAAATGTATTCACCGTTAAAACAACCTTCACCCTTACATATTCACTTGACATCCTTTAATTACAAATTTGCCATTCATTTTCCAATCATCTTCTGATGTCTGTTATATCAGAGTGCATTGTCCAAATTCCCTGAAATTTGGCGGGTATCCCCCATTTTCATGCTCTTTACATCGGTCCAGTTTAGGTCCCAATCGCCCAAAGATGTCCAAGATGCTTTCTTAATGGTTATTATCTGATCTTGCCCATCGGATCACTTATCCACTGATCCAAGAGCTGAATTTTGACGTGTACGGTTAATTTATGGTCCTCAGGCCAGATATAAAGTTTCGACCCGAACGGATGGTGAGAACCCTGTGATCTTACATTTGGACAACTTTTAGGCCCGTTTAAACCCAATCCTTGATCTTCTGGGATCTTTGGCATGTAAATTCCTTAATATTGGTCCCCTAGATCCATCCCTTACCTTAGTGATTTTAGAGCATTAAATTCATGCTTTTAATAGCTTTTTCAATCCAAGCTCTTTAAATTCACCTGCAACAAAAATACGATTAAAATAAGACGTTAAGCATTATCATGTTCGTAAAATCAGGTAACAATTGGGGTCTAATATGCAATATTTGAACCTTAACACAATTCCCAACCAGTATTTTGCTAGTCCCGAGCAAAGTATACGAAAAATAAGTTGAGAACTACATGATAATTTTTATAAACTCGAGTGAATTTTGAAAAACAATCCAGATACTAGAGTTCTAAGATTCATGAATGTTGGACATTACTTTCTCCTGGACTCAAAAGCACGATAAACTTCATAGTCAAGCTCAAAGTATTAATTTATCAATTAGAACAATCTTAAACATCGAGTTTCATGGGTGTATAGTGAAACCTAAACTTATCACAATTAAAAACTCAATTCTTTATTTTCATGATAACATAGATAATCACTAGATCATTCAAAATAACCATAACCTAAGCCAAAACTTGCCTTACAGTTCAACTTTTCATTCTTCCAGCTATTGATTTTTTTCAACGATGGCTTTTACGTTATGTCGATCTTTTAAAGGTAAAGCCAAGGAGGGTAAATGAACCCTCACTTATAGGGAGCAAACCCATGGTGAAGACCATTCGCCCCACCCTTTTTGAAGACAATTATTTTTTAGCTGGGTATTCATTCTTCTTTTTTTTTTCAATGAACATGATGGACAAATTCCCCAGGTTGGCTCCTTCCATGCCTAGTGATTACCTGGTTAACAATTCAATATCGAACTAAAGCCTTAATGTCTAAGCTAGGTGTGACATGTGAAATCATGACTCAATCAATGTTTTAAAACTTTTAATCATGGATTAACATTTCGACTTAATTGTGAAATATAACAGATAGCCAAATCCGAGAGTCATAAATTACCAACATTACGTATCTTATTCTTTTAAAATCAAGATGGCCTTTTAAAATCACTTCATATTCACAAGAATTAATTTCCAGAAAAAATTATAAAAAAACTTCATAACTTTTGCTCAAGACCGAGAAAACACTAATTAGGTAACCTAATCTCCCATCCCCAACCTGGAATCTACATTGTTTTCAATGTAAAAGAAATAAGCATACAATGCACATAGGACAATGAAAGTAAAAGAGAAGTGACAGAAAGATAGTACCTGACGAGGAAATTGAACTGCCTTTTCAAGGAGATATCAGCATGAGAGTGGGTCAGCACAAGAGTGAAACCAATGAAAGCAACTTATCCTAAAATAACTTAGAAAGCAAACTAACGTAACGGCATAAAGCCGACTATCCTAGAACGACATAAAACAAACTATCCTAGTCCTATGAAAGAAGGGGAAAAGCTATAGTCATGCCGCAAGGTTCCTCTTTCGGCCAATATCTAGATAAATTTCTCAATAGGTTTCTCAACAGGATCATCCGAAAGCCCTTTTTACAATAGGCTTAGATACGTTGGAGCATGAATGTCCAGAGAAATTTATGGACCTTATTAAAAATTTGTCGTTGATTCGCCTGAGGCATCTAAAGTATATATGATTCACCTGTGACAGAAAAAGTTTCAAAGTTAGTATCCCATGGTGAATTAAAGATGATAAGTAAATAAAAGTCAGAAAACTTCTCAAAAAGTGATATAGTCTCGACACATTCCGAAGTTTCAGACTTCGGTTCAGTTTTCAGCTCCTCCTCCCTTAATGGTAAACAGTCAAGGTTTGGGGAAGGAGGGGCTTCAAAATGAGGGTTCTCTCGGTCCATGACAACTACCGAGGTATTGTCTTGTGAGGCATCCACTTTATCTTCTATCATGAGATTGTTTGAACCTATAAAGTGTGCCAAACAATCATCCAAAGAGGTGGGAGATTTTGTTGAGAGTGACTTATTTTCCACATTGAAGTTTAGGATGATCTACCTAAGGATTCAATTAATTCTGAAAGTGGATGGATGCACGCTCTCTTGCTCTTGCCCTGCATAGACAGATTGAAAATCAACAAGGGAAACATTGATCTGAACACTCTATTCATTAAAACTACTCAGTCGAGGCATTGAATCGTCAACCGTGTATAGCTCAGATGATGGCCTCAACTAGGTGGATTGAAATTTTAGAGTTGTATCAAGCAACTCGTCCTTCTCCCGAATCATACCAACATTCAATTCAAGGGAGTGGTCCAAATATGTCTCACAATAGTTAGATGAGTCAGTTGTAAGGGGTTCATCCTCCACATTTAAATCAGGCATGTCAGATGAGTGGAGTAGATCCTTATGACCGATCGCTTCGTGTACTTCTTGATCACTAACCTGGACCATACTTGAGATTGATTCCACGAAAATTTAGGCTGAACATTCATAATCATCATCCCAATACGCATCATCGTCTAATTCCGTGTAGTGCACATTTGGGATGGGATCGCTTTCCTCACATTATATTCCTAAATTCGGTTGAGGTTCGAATAAACTAACCTCTACCTCATCATTGAAATCATGTGTGTCATGTGAGTGCAATGTGTCACTATCATTATATTTGAAAGACACCCACGTCTCTTGACCATTCCTTGGGACCGTCATCGAGATCGACTCATTGGAAAATTGAACCATTTGCTCATTAGTGGACTCCAACTCCTCATTCATAATTTTAGTTTCTTCCCCATGCGAGTTAAGATCACTTTCATCGCATTGTGTTTCTAGATTGAGTTGTAGCGGGGACGAACGAGCCCCCAATGTCTTATCAGTGCGCAATGCGAGTGCTTCTATTATTTTTCTAAGGCCCGAAAAATCATATATGTCACCCTGAAGTGTCTCCTCTTGGATCATTTCTGATTGAGTTTCAAAGGTAGAAGACCCAAGAAAATGTTCACTAGGGTGTATTGCTGGTTTATCTTCCCAACATTGATGTTTTCACTGATTATAGTCATATGGATCATATTTGGGAGAATCTGATGATTGATAATATATATTATCACCCATAATATAATCACGTATTGTTTTCTTCTTATCTAATCGGTGATAATAGTCCTCACTCCCATAATTATGATAACTCCAACACTCACATACTGTTTTGTTAATCCGTGGGGTGTAATTGTTCTCCTGCATATGATCGCGTACTGACTTCTTAATCGGTGGAGCATTATATTCCGGTCGGCTCTCAATGATGGTTTTAAAAAAGTTTTGAGACATAGGTTGATTTCTATTATAATCACCATCCAAATATATCTTATTCTTCTCAGCATACTGACATTCCCACTCTTGCATATACATGGTGAAACCCTAATCTCAAAAGAGAATTAAAAAAAAAATTCCTATAATAATATGGAAAGTAAATAGAGAGAAGAAGTTACCAAATTAGAGTTCCAATGTTAAAATCCTGTAAAAGAAAATAAAAGAAATTATTTTTTAAAAATAAAAATCTTAAAGTTAGAAATTCTAAAAAAAATAGAAGGAAGAGTTAGTTTCTAAAAAGAAGACCTAGAATTAGAAAGCTTCTAAAATAGCAAACCTAAACCTAAAATTAGAGAATTTTTAAAAATAAACTAGTTCCTAAAAAGGAAAATTTCTAAAATTAAAAAAACTAGAAAGTTTGAAATTAGGAAAGTTCTAAACCTAAAATTAGAAAGTACGTTAGTTTCTAAAAATAAAAGAAATCCTAAAATTAGAAAGTTTCTAAAAAGAGAAAAATCAAACCTAATCTAAAAATAGAAGATAGAAAAACTAGAAAATTAGAAGGAGATTACCAATTTAGAACATCTATGTCAGGGTCCTACAAAATATGAAAGTTATCTTAGTTTCTAGAAATCAAATTAAAAAACCTAAACCTAGAAAAACCCTAATCTTAACCTAATTCTAAAGCTAACTAATCCCAGAAAACTTAGCACCAAAAACTTGTTCACCACCACAAGTATAGGGTCGCGATGTTAATAAACTCGGTAAGACCGAGGTCGAATCCACAGGGACTGAAACCTATACGTAATCTGAAATTAACTTGAACTAGAACTAGAATAAGATGCATGTAATCTAAATCAGGGAAATTAAGAGAGTAATAGTGATAGATTAATTAAAAACTAATAAATTTAAAGGTGGTAACTAGGGTGCCAAGGATCCACTTGTAGCAATTGGGAAGCTACCTTGCATAATTCAAGGACACAACTAGAATCAGAGTCCTATCTTATCCAGTTGGTAAGAGGAGATTTGTCAGATCTCTGAACTTCTCATGGATCTAATCATCAATAGATAAGAGTGGTGAAGATTTGGAAGTGATTCCATCACCAAACCATGCCCAGGAGATAAGGCAAACAACAACAATTTACCAAACTCACAACCAATCTTAAGAGAATTGAGAAGATTAGGAGGATTCCATCACCCAACCATGCCCATGAGACGATGGTGAACAACGGGATTGCCTAATTTCACAATCTCAATACAGGAAAAAAAGATATCTCAAGCTATCGCAGATCTATTGTAATTCAAGTCACAATAAACCATTAAAAATGAAAAATATTCCTTCATAATCAAACTAGAATCTAAGAGAGTTCAATAAAACATGAATCAAAACAAAGAAAGCATCCTAATCACGCTACAAGCTTCACCTCCTAGCCCTGTCTAAGAGATTTAGCCTATCATAATCATGATTAACTAAAGTCTCTTAAGAACATTAAAGGAAAGAAAACTAAAGAAGGAGGAAAAAGAACTTGACGCCAGCCACGCTCTGATGCTCTCCACGTCTGGATCTTCACACCTCCAATGATGCCTGCACGGCTACCTGGATCCATTCTCATCTAGAAGAATGACTGGCCGGCCCTCTCTCTCTCTCTCTTTCTCTCTCTCTCTCTCCCTTTATAGACGTGCGACAGCAGGTCAGTTTGCGTTTACGCAGCCGAATCTGTTTTGCAGTAAGAGAGACGGAGTACCCCTTACGCCGGTCCCTGTTTCCTTGGGCAACAGCATTGGGAATAGCGTGGTGGCCCACTGTGACAGTTTTGAGGAGATCTAAACCATCTATCCATTTTTCTAGGTTGTGTTGGGCCACGACCCAAATGAGAATAAGATCCGAGCCTTTATTGGGCCACACACTGTGAAAATGTATGAGTGAAACTCATCGCGAGAACATCTGTGAAACAATCTTCGTGCATGTGAATTTTGATTTTCATAAATAGTCGGGGCAATAGGTGGGGTCCAACTTGATGTTTGGTGGGAAATCCACTCCATTCATTAGCTCTGTAGGGCCATGTTAGGCCATGGACTAAAAGATGAGAAAACTCTGAGTCTTTGGTTGGCCACGCATGGCATAGGGAGATGGGGCGAAACCCCTTGTTGCACTTGTTACGTTAGTTGCTGTGTTGTTGCACGCGGCTTCCGCTTGTTGTTTGAAATAGGTGGGGCGCACTTGTGGTGATCTTTTGGGGGATCCATTTCCTTCACTGCCTTAAGCACGCGGTGCTAACCCATAATCCCAAATCTGAAGTAGATCTGATCTTTAGGTGGGCCGCACATTGTCCGCCAATGCATGAAATGTATTCACAGTTAAAATAACCTTCACCCTTATGTATTCACTTGACATCCTTTAATTACAAATTTTCCATTCATTTTTCAATCATCTTCCGATGTCTGTTATATCAGAGTGCATTGTCCAAATTCCTTGAAATTTAACGGGTATCTCCTATTTTTTATGCTCTTTCCATCGGTCTAGTTTGGGTCTCGATCTCCCAAGGATGTTCAAGATGCTTTCTTAACGGTTATTATCTGATATTGCCCATCGGGCTACTTATGCACTGATCCAAGGGCTGAATTTTGACGTGTACGGTTAATTTATGGTCCTCAGGCCAGATATAAATTTTTCGAGCCAAACGGATGGTGGGAACCCTGTGATCTTGCATTCTGGACGACTTTCAGGCTCGTTTAAACCCAATCATCTAATCTTCTCGGATCTTTGGCATGTAAATTCCTCGATCTTGGTCCCCTAGGTCCATCCCTTGGCGTGGTGAACTTAGAGCATTAAATCCATACTTTTAATACCTTTTTCAGTCCAAGCTCTTTAAATTCACCTGCAACAAAAATACGATTAAAATAGGACGTTAAGCATTATCATGTTCGTAAAATCATGTAACAATTGGGGTTAAATATACAATATTTGACCTTCAACATAATTCCCAACCAGCATTTTGCTAGTCCCGAGCAAAGTATACGAAAAATAAGTTGAGAACTGCATGATAATTTCTATAAACTCGAGTGAATTTTGAAAAACAATCCAGATAATAGAGTTCTAAAATTCATGGATGTTGGGCATTACTTTCTCCTGGAGTAAAACGCCCGATAAACTTCATAGTCAAGCTCAAAGTATTAATCCATCAATTAGAACAATCTTAAACATCGAGTTTCATGGGTGTATAGTGAAACCTAAACTTATCACAATTAAAAACTCAATTCTTTATTTTCACGATAACATAGATAATCACACGATCATTCAGGATAACTATAACCTAAACCAAAACTTGCCTTACAGTTCAACTTTTCATTCTTCCAGCTTTTGATTTTTTCATCAATGGCTTTCACGTTATGTCAATCTTTTAAAGGTAAAGCCAAGGAGGGGAAACGAACCCTCACTTATAGGGAGTAAACCCATGGTGAAGACCATTTCCCCAACCCTTTCCAAAGACAATTATTTTTTAGCTGGGTATTCATTCTTTTCTTCTTCTTCTTGTTTTTTTTCAATGAACATGATGGAAAAATTCCCCAGGTTGTCTCCTTCCATGCTTAGTGATTACCCAATTAACAATTCAATATCGAACTGAAACTTTAATGTGTAAGCTAGGTGTGACATGTGAAATCATGGCTCAATCAATGTTTTAAAACTTCTAATCATGGATTAACAATTCGACTTAATTGTGAAATCTAACAGATAGCTGAATCCAAGAGTTATAAATTACCAACATTTCGTATCTTATACTTCTGAAATCAAGATGGCCTTTAAAATCACTTTGAATTCACAAGAATTTTCAGAAAAAATTCAAAAAAAGTTTCACAATTTTTGTTCAAGACTGAGAAAACACTGATTAGGTAATCTAATCTCCCATTCCCAACCTGGAATCTACATTGTCCTCAATGTAAAAGAAATAAGCATGCAATGCACATAGGACAACGAAAGTAAAAGAGAAGTGATGGAAAGATTGTACCTGATGAGGAAATTGAACAGCCTTTTCAAGGAGATATCAGTGTGAGAGAAGGTCAGCACAAGAGTGAAACTAATGAAAGCAACCTATCCTAAAATAACTTAAAAAGCAAACTAACCTAACGGCATAAAGCCGACTATCCTAGAACGACATAAAGCAAACTACCCTAGTCTTATGAAAGTAGGGAAAAAGCTACAGTCATGCCACAAGGTTCCTTTTCTAGCCAATATCTGGATAAATTTCTCAATTGGTTTCTCAACAGGATCATCTAAAAGCCCTTTTTGCTATAGGCTTGGATATGCCGAAGCATGAATGTCTAGAGAAATTTATGGACCTTATTAAAAATTTGTCATTGATTTGCCTGAGGCATCCAAAGTATATATGATTTACCTGTGATAGAAAAAGTTTCAAAGTTAGTATCCCATGGTGAATCAGAGACTACAAGTAAATAAAACTCAGAAAACTTCTTAGAAAGTGATGTAGTCTCAACACATTCCGAAGTTTCAGACTTCAGTTCAATTTTCAGATCCTCCTCCCTTAATGGTAAACGGTCAGGGTCTAGGGAAGGAGGGGCTTCAGAATGAGGGTTCTCTTGGTCCATGACAACTATCGAGGTATTGTCTTGTGAGGCATCCACTTTGTCTTTTATCATGGGATCATTTGAACCTGTAAAGTGTGCCAAGCAATCATCCAAAGAGGTGAGAGATTTTGCTGAGAGTGAGTCATTTTCCACATTGAAGTTTAGGATGATCTGCCTAAGGATTCCATTAATTCTGAAAGTGGATAGACGCACGCTCTCTTGCTCTTGCCATGCACAGACAGATTAAAAATCAACAAGGGAAACATTGATGTGAATACTCTGTTCATTAAAACTACTCAGTCGAGGCATTGATTCGTTAACCGTGTACAGCTCAGATGATAGCCTCAACTGGGTGGTTTCAAATTCCAGTGTCGTATCGAGCAACTCGTCCTTCTCCCAAATCAAATCATCATTTAATTCAAGAGAGTGGTCCAAACATGTCTCACAAGAGTTAGAAGAGTCGGTTGTAAGGGGTTCATGCTCCACATTTAAATCAGGCATGTCAGATGAGTGGAGTAGATCCTTATGACCGATCACTTCATGTACTTCTTGATCACTTACCTGGACCATACTTGAGATTGATTCCAGGGGAATTTGGACTGAACATTCATGATCATCATCCTAATACACATCATCGACTAATTCCGTGGAGTGCACACTTGGGATGTGATCGCTTTCTTCACATTCTATTCATAAATTCGGTTGAGGTTAGAATAAACTAACCTCTACCTCATTATTGAAATCATGTGTGTCATGTGAGTGCAGTGTGTCACTATCATTATATTTGAAAAACACCCACGTCTCCTTTGGACCGTCATTGAGATCAACACATCAAAAAATTGAACCATATGCTCATTAATGGACTCTAACTCCTCATTCGCAATTTTAGTTTCTTCCATAAGCGAGTTTGGATAACTTTCCTCACATTGTGTTTCTAGACAGAGTTGTAGCTGGGACGAACGAGCCTCTAATGTCTTATCATTGCGCAATGCGAGTGCTTCTATTATTTTTCTAAGGCCTGACAAATGATATATGTCACCTTGAAGTGTCTCCTCTTGGATCGATTCTGATTGAGTTTCAAAGGTAGAAGACCCAAGAAACTGATTATTAGGGTGTATTGCCAGTTCATCTTCCCAACATTGATGTTTCCACTGATTATAGTCATATGGATCATATGTGGGAGAATCTGATGGTTGATAATACATATTATCACCCATAATATAATCACGCATTGTTTTCTTCTTATCTGATGGGTGATAATAGTCCTCATTCCCATAATTATAATAACTCCAACACTCACATACTATTTTGTTAATCCGTGGGGTGTAATTGTTCTCCTACATATGATCGCGTAATGACTTCTTAACCGGTGGAGCATTATATTCTGATCGGTTCTCGATGATGGTTTCAGAAAAGTTTTGAGACATAGGTTGATTTCTATTATAATCATCATCCCAATATATCTTATTCTTCTCAGCATACTGACGTTCCCACTCTTCCATATACATGGTGAAACCCTAATCCTCTACCTAATCCTAAAAGAGAATAAAAAAATCCCTATAGCAATATGGAAAGTAAGTAGAGAGAAGAAGTTAGAAAGAAGTTACCAAATTAGAGTTCCTACGTTAAAATCCTGCAAAAGAAAATAAAAGAAATTAGTTTCTAAAAATAAAAATCTTAAAGTTAGAAAGTTCTAAAAAAAATAGAAAGATGAGTTAGTTTTTAAAAAGAAGACCTAGAATTAGAAAGCTTCTAAAATAGCAAACCTAAACCTAAAATTAAAGAGTTTCTAAAAATAAACTAGTTCTTAAAAAGGAAAATTTCTAAAAATAAAAAAACTAGAAAGTTTCTAAAAATAAATTAGGAAAGTTCTCAACTTAAAATTAGAAAGTACGTTAGTTTCTAGAAACAAAAGAAATCTTAAAATTAGAAAGTTTCTAAAAATAAAAATAAAAAAATCAAAACTAATCTAAAAATAGAAGAAAAAACTAGAAAATTAGAAGGATTACCAATTTAGAACGTCTATGTCAGGGTCCTACAAAATAGGAAAGTTAGGTTAGTTTCTAGAAATCAAATAAAAAAACCTAAACCAAGAAAAACTCTAATCTTAACCTAATTCTAAAGCTAACTAATCCAAGAAAACGTAGGACCAAAAACTTGTTCACCACCACAAGTATAGGGTCGCGATATAGTAATGAACTCAGTAAGACCGAGGTTGAATCCAAGGGGACTGAAACTATACGTAATCTGAAAATAACTCGAACTAGAACTAGAATAAGATATAATCTAAATCAGCGAAATTAAGAGAGTAATGGTCAAGAGACCAATAGATTAACTAAAAACTAATAAATTTAAAGGTGGTAACTAGGGTGCCAAGGATCCACCTGTAGCAATTGGTATGCTACCTTGCATAATTCAAAGACACAACTGGAATCAGAGTCCTATCTTATCCAGTTGGTAAGAGGAGATTTGTCAGATCTTTGAACTTCTCATGGATGTAATCATCAATAGATAAGAGTAGTGAAGATTTGGAAGTGATTCCATTACCAAACCATGCCCAGGAGATAAGGCAAACAACAACAATTTACCAAACTCACAACCAATTATAAGAGAATTGAGAAGATTAGGAGGATTCCATCACCCAACCATGCCCATGAGACGATGGTGAACAACGGGATTGCCTAATTTCACAATCTCAATACAGGAAAAAAAGATATCTCAAGCTATTGCAGATCTATTGTAATTCAAGTCACAACAAACCATTAAAAACGAAAAATATTCCTTCATAATCAAACTAGAATCTAAGAGAGTTCAATAAAACATGTATCAAAACAAAGAAAGCATCCTAATCACGCTACAAGCTTCACTTCCTAGCCCTAGCTAAAAGATTTAGCCTATTATAATCTTGATTAACTAAAGTCTCTTAAGAACATTAAAGTAAAGAAAACCAAAGAAGGAGGAAAAAGAACTTGACACTGGCCACGCTCTGATGCTCGCCAGTCTAGATCTTCACACCTCCAATTATGCCTCCATGACTGCCTGGATCCGTTCTCATCTAGAAGAATGATTAGCCAGCCCTCTCTCTCTCTCTCTCTCTCTCTCTCTCTCTTTCTCTCTCTCTCCCTTTATAGACATGTGACAGCAGGTCAGTTTGCGTTTACGCAGCGGACTCTGTTTTGTAGTAAGAGAGACGAAAGTACCCCTTACGTAGGTCCCTGTTTCCTTGTGCAGCAGCATTGGGAACAACGTGGTGGCCCGCTGTGGCAGCTATGAGAAGATCTGATCCATCTATCCATTTTTCTAGGTTGTGTTGGGCCACAGCCCAATTTAGAAATAGATCTAAGCCGTTATTGGGCCACACGCAGTGAAAACGTGTGAGTGAAACTCATCGTTAGAACATCCGTGAAACACTCTCCGTGCATGTGAATTTGGGTTTTCATAAATAGTTGGGGCAATAGGTGGGGTCCAACTTGATGTTTGGTGGGAAATCCGCTCCATTCATTGGCTCTGTGGGGCCATGTTAGGCCATGGACCGAAAGATGAGAAAACTCCGAGTCTTTGGTGGGCCACACATGACGTAGGGAGATGGGGCGAAACCCCTTGTTGCACTTGTTACGTCACTTGCTTGTTGCTGCACGCGGCTTCCGTTTGTTGTTTGAAATAGGTGGGGCCCACTTGTGGTGATATTCTGTGGGATCCACTTCCTTCACTGCCATAAGCACGCGGTGCTAACCCATAGTCCCAAATCTGAAGTAGATCCAATCTTTAGGTGGGCTGCACACGGTCCACCAATGCATGAAATGTATTCACTGTTAAAACAACCTTCACCCTTACGTATTCACTTAACATCCTTCAATTACAAATTTGCCATTCATTTTCCAATCATCTTTCGACGTTTGTTATATCAGAGTGCACTGTCCAAATTCCCTGAAATTTGGCTGGTATTCCCCATTTTCCATGCTCTTTCCATCAGTCTAGTTTGGGTCCCGATCTCCCAAGGATGTCGAAGATGCTTTCTTGATGGTTATTGTCTGATATTGCCCATCGAGTCACTTATGCACTGATCCAAGGGCTGAATTTTGACGTGTACGGTTAATTTATGGTCCTCAGGCCAGATATAAACTTTTGAGTTGAACGGATGGTGGGAACCCTGTGATCTTGCATTCTGGACGACTTTCAGGCCTGTTTAAACCCAATCACTTGATCTTCTCAGATCTTTGGCGTGTAAATTCCTTGATCTTGGTCCCCTGGGTCCGTCCCTTGTCTTAGTGATTTTAGAGCTTAAATCTATGCTTTTAATACCTTTTTCAGTCCAAGCTCATTAAATTCACCTGCAACAAAAATACGATTAAAATAGGATGTTAAACATTATCATGTTCATAAAATCAGGTAACAATTAGGGTCTAATATGCAATATTTGACCCTCAACACAATTCCCAACCATCATTTTGCTAGTCCCGAGCAAAGTATACGAAAAATAAGTTGAGAACTACATGATAATTTCTATAAACTCGAGTGAATTTTGAAAAACAATCCAGATACTAGAGTTCTAAGATTCATGAATGTTGGGCATTACTTTCTCCTGGAGTCAAACGCATGGTAAAATTCATAGTCAAGCTCAAAGTATTAATCCATCAATTAGAACAATCTTAAACATCGAGTTCCATGGGCGTATAGTGAAACCAAAACTTATCACAATTAAAAACTTAATTCTTTATTTTCACGATAATATAGATAATCACCAGATCATTCAAGATAACCATAACCTAAACCAAAACTTGTCTTACAGTTCAACTTTTCATTCTTCTAGCTTTTGATTATTTCATTGATGGCTTTCACGTTATGTCAATCTTTTAAAGGTAAAGCCAAGGAGGGGAAACGAACCCTCACTTACAGGGAGCAAACCCATGGTGAAGACCATTTGCCGAACTCTTTTCGAAGACAATTGTTTTTTAGCTGGGTATTCATTTTTTTTTCAATGAACATGATGGACAAATTCCCCAGGTTGGCTCCTTCCATGCCTAGTGATTACCCGGTTAATAATTCAATATCGAACTGAAGCCTTAATGTGTAAGCTAGGTGCGACATGTGAAATCATGGCTCAATCAATGTTTTAAAACTTCTAATCATGGATTAACAATTTGACTTAATTGTGAAATCTAATAGATAGCTGAATCTAAGAGTCATAAATTACCAACATTATGTATCTTATACTTCTAAAATCAAGATGGCCTTCAAACTCACTTCAAATTCACAAGAATTTCTAGAAAAAATTTTAAAAAATTTTACAATTTTTGCTCAAGACTGAGAAAACACTGATTAGGTAACCTAATCTCTCATCCCCAACCTGGAATCTACATTATCCTCAATGTAAAAGAAATAAGCATGCAATGCACATAGGACAACGAAAGTAAAAGAGAAGTGATGGAAAGATAGTACCTGACGAGGAAATTGAATGGCCTTTTCAAGGAGATATCAACGTGAGAGCGGGTTACCACAAGAGTGAAACCAACGAAAGCATCCTATGCTAAAATAACTTAGAAAGAAAACTAACCTAACGACATAAAGCCGACTATCTAATAACAACATAAAGCAAGCTACCCTAGTCCTATGAAAGTAGGGGAAAATCTACTGTCATGCATCAAGGTTCCTCTTCCGGCCAATATCTGGATAGATTTCTCAATAGGTTTCTCAATAGGATCATCCAAAAGCCCTTTTAGAAATAGGCTTGGATACCCGGGAGCATGAATGTCTAGAGAAATTTATGGACCTCATCAAAAATTTATCGTTGATTCGCCTGAGGCATCCAAAGTATATATGATTCACCTGTAACAGAAAAAGTTTCAAAGTTAGTATCCCATGGTGAATTAGAGACTACAAGTAAATAAAACTCAGAAAACTTCTCAAAAGTGATGTAGTCTCGAAACATTCCAAAGTTTCAGACTTTAGTTTAATTTTCATCTCCTCCTCCCTTAATGGTAAACAGTCAGGGTCTGGGGAAGGAGGGGCTTCAGAATGAGTGTTCTCTCGGTCCGTGACAACTACCGAGGTATTGTTTTTTGAGGCATCCACTTTGTCTTTTGTCATAGAATCGTTTGAACCTGCAAAGTATGCCAAGCAATCATCCAAAGTGGTGGGAGATTTTGCCGAGAGTGACTTATTTTCTCCATTGAAGTTTGGGATGATTTGCCTAAGGATTCCATTAATTATGAAAGTAGATGGACGCACGCTCTCTTGCTCTTACCCTGCACAGACAAATTGAAAATCAACAATGGAAACATTGATGTGAACACTCTGTTCATTAAAGCTACTCAGTCAAGGCATTGAATCGTCAACCGTATACAGCTCAGATGATGGCCTCAACTGAGTGGTTTCAAATTCCAGAGTTGTATCGAGCAACTCGTCCTTCTCCCGAATCATATCATTATTCAATTTATGGGTGTGGTCCAAACATGTCTCATAAGAGTTAGAAGAGTCAGTTGTAAGAGGTTCATGCTCCACATTTAAATCAGGCATGTCAGATGAGTGGAGTAGATCCTTATGACCGATCACTTGTATACTTCTTGATCACTTACCTGGACCATACTTAAGATTAATTCCACGAAAATTTGTGCTGAACATTCATGATGATTATCCCAATAACCATCATCGTCTAATTTCATGTAGTGCACACTTGGGATGGTATCGCTTTCCTCACATTATATTCCTAAATTCGGTTGAGGTTCGAATAAACTAACCTCTACCTCATCATTGAAATCATGTGTGTCATTTGAGTGCAGTGTGTCACTATCAATATATTTGAAAGACACTCACATCTCTTGACCATTCCTTTGCACCGTCATCGAGATCGACTCTTTGAAAAATTGAACCATATGCTCATTAATGGACTCCAACTCCTCATTCGTAATTTTAGTTTCTTCCACAAGCGAGTTAGGATCACTTTTCTCGCATTGTGTTTCTAGATTGAGTTGTAGTTAGGACGAATGAGCCTCCAATGTCTTATAAATGGGCAATGCGAGTGCTTCTATTGTTTTTCTAAGGCCCGAAAAATCATATATGTCACCCTGAAGTGTCACCTCTTGGATCATTTCTGATTGAGTTTCAAAGGTAGAAGACCTAAGAAAATGTTCACTAGGGTGTATTGCTGGTTCATCTTCCCAACATTGATGTTTCCACTGATTATAGTCATATGGATCATATGTGGGAGAATCTGATGGTTGATAATACATATTATCACCCATAATATAATCACACATGGTTTTCTTCTTATCTGATGGGTGATAATAGTCCTCACTCTCATAATTATGATAACTCCAACACTCACATACTGTTTTGTTAATCCGTGGGGTGTAATTGTTCTCCTGCATATGATCGCGTAATGACTTCTTAACCGGTGGAGCATTATATTTCGGTCGATTCTCGATGATGGTTTCAGAGAAGTTTTGAGACATAGGTTGATTTCTATTATAATCATCATCCCAATATATCTTATTCTTCTCAGCATACTGACGTTCCCACTCTTCCATATACATGGTGAAACCCTAATCCTCTACCTAATCCTAAAAGAGAATAAAAAAATCCTATGGCAATATGGAAAGTAAGTAAAGAGAAGAAGTTAGAAAGAAGTTACCAAATTAGAGTTCCTACGTTAAAATCCTGTAAAAGAAAATAAAAGAAATTAGTTTCTAAAAATAAAAATCTTAAAGTTAGAAAGTTCTTAAAAAAATAGAAAGATGAGTTAGTTTTTAAAAAGAAGACCTAGAATTAGAAAGCTTCTAAAATAGCGAACTTAAACCTAAAATTAGAGAGTTTCTAAAAATAAACTAGTTCCTAAAAAGGAAAATTTCTAAAAATAAAAAATTAGAAAGTTTCTAAAAACAAATTAGGAAAGTTCTAAATCTAAAATTAGAAAGTATGTTAGTTTCTAGAAATAAAAGAAATCTTAAAATTAGAAAGTTTCTAAAAAGAGAAAAATCAAAACTAATCTAAAAATAGAAGACAGAAAAACTAGAAAATTAGAAGGAGATTACCAATTTAGAACGTCTATGTCAGGGTCCTACAAAACAAGAAAGTTAGGTTAGTTTCTAGAAATCAAATAAAAAAACCTAAACCTAGAAAAACCCTATTCTTAACCTAATTCTAAAGCTAACTAATCCTAGAAAATGTAGCACTAAAAACTTGTTCACCACCACAAGTATAGGGTCGCGATGTAGTAATAAACTTGATAAGATCGAGGTCAAATCCACAGGGACTGAAACTTGTACGTAATCTGAAAATAACTCTAACTAGAACTATAATAAGATGTAATCTAAATCAGGGAAATTAAGAGAGTAATGGTGAATAGATTAATTAAAAACTAATAAATTTAAATGTGGTAACTAGGGTGCCAAGGATCCACTTGTAGCAATTGGGAAGCTACCTTGCATAATTCAAAGATACAACTGGAATCAGAGTCCTATCTTATCCAATTAGTAAGAGGAGATTTGTCAAATCCCTGAACTTCTCATGGATCTAATTATCAATAGATAAGAGTGGTGATGATTTGGAAGTGATTCCGTCACCAAACTATGCTTATGAGATAAGGCAAACAACAACAATTTTCCAAACTCACAACCAATTATAAGAGAATTGAGAAGATTAGGAGGATTTCATCACCCAACCATGCCCATGAGACGATAGTGAACAACGGGATTGCCTAATTTCACAATCTCAATACAGGAAAAGAAGATATCTTAAGCTATCACAGATCTATTGTAATTTATGTCACAACAAACCATTAAAAACTAAAAATATTCCTTCATAATTAAACTAGAATCTAAGAGAGTTCAATAAAACATGAATCAAAACAAAGAAAGCATCCTAATCACGCTACAAGCTTTACCTCCTAGCCCTATCTAAAATATTTTCCCTATCATAATCATGATTAACTAAAATCTCTTAAGAACATTAAAGGAAAGAAAACCAAAGGAGGAAAAAGAACTTGACGCCGGCCACGCTCTGATGCTGTCCATGTCTGGATCTTCACACTTTTAATGATGCCTCCACGGCTGCGTGGATCTGTTCTCATCTAGAAGAATGATTGGCTGGCCCTCTCTCTCTCTCTCTCCCTTTATATACGTGCGACAGCAGGTCAGTTTGTGTTTACGCAGACGACTCTATTTTGCAGTAAGAGAGATGAAAGTACCCTTACGTAGGTCCCTATTTCCTTGCATAGCAACATTGGGAACAGCGTGGTGGCTCACTGTGGTAGCTATGAGAAGATCTGAACCATCTAATCCATTTTTCTAGGTTGTGTTGGGCCACGACCCAATTTAGAAATAGATCTGAGCCGTTATTAGGCCACACACTATGCAAATGTGTGAGTGAAACTCATCGCTAGAGCATCCGTGAAACACTCTCCGTGCATGTGAATTTCGGTTTTCATAAATAGTTGGGGTAATAGGTAGGGTCCAACTTGATGTTTGGTGGGAATCCGCTCCATTCATTGGCTCTGTAGGGCCACGTTAGGCCATGGACCGAACGATAAGAAAACTCCTAGTCTTTGGTGGGCTACACATGACGTAGGGAGATGGGGCGAAACCCCTCACTGCGCTTGTTACGTCACCTGCTGTGTTGCTGCACATGACTTTTGTTTGTTGTTTGAAATAGGTGGGGCCCACTTGTGGTGATCTTCTAGGGGATCCACTTCCTTCACTGCCTTAAGCACGCGGTGCTAACCCATAGTCCCAAATCTGAAGTAGATCCGATCTTTAGGTGGGCCGCACATGGTCCACCAATGCGTGAAATGTATTCACCGTTAAAACAACCTTCACCCTTACATATTCACTTGACATCCTACAATTACAAAATTGCCATTCATTTTCCAATAATCTTCCGACGTCTATTATATTAGAGTGCACTGTCCAAAATCCCTAAAATTTGGTGGGTATCCCCCGTTTTTCATGCTCTTTCCATCGATCCAGTTTGGGTCCCGATCTCCCAAGGATGTCCAAGATGCTTTCTTAATGGTTATTCTCTGATCTTGCCTATCGGTCACTTATACACTGATCCAAGGGCTGAATTTTGACGTGTACGGTTAATTTATGGTCCTCAGGCCAGATATAAAGTTTCAAACCTAATGAATTATGGGAACCCTGTGATCTTGCATTTTGGACGACTTTCAGGCCTGTTTAAACCCAATCACTTGATCTTCTCGGATCTTTGGCATGTAAATTCCTCGATCTTGGTCCCCTGGGTCCGTCCCTTGCCTTGGTGATTTTAGAGTGTTAAATCCATGCATTTAATACCTTTTTCAGTCTAAGCTCTTTAAATTCACGTTCAACAAAAATACGATTTAAATAGGACGTTACGCATTATCATGTTTGTAAAATCAGGTAATAATTGGTGTCTAATACGCAATATTTGACCCTCAACATTGGAGTCTTCATAGTTTGTCTCTGCAAATTGTTAGAGTTGTCATAGTTTCTAGTCGCAAGTTGTTGGAGACTTCACAGTTTGTGCGCACAAGCTGTTAGAGTCTTCACAGTTTGTGATCACAAGCTGTTGGAGTAATCACAGTTTGTGCTTGCAAATTGTTGTAGTCTTCCCAGTTTGTGCTCGCAAGCTGTTAGATTCTTCACAAGTTACGCGCACAGAGTGTTTGAGTCTTCACAGTTTGTGCTCGCATGTTGTTGAATTCTTCACGGTTTGTGCTCGCAAAGTGTTTGAGTATTTAAAGTTTGAGCTCGTAAGCTGTTAGAGTCTTCATAGTTTGTGCTCTCAAGCTGATATAGTCTTCACAGTTTCTACTCCCAAGTTGTTAGAGTCTAAAGAATTTGTGCACGCAAGGTGTTTGATTCTTCACAATTTATGCTCGCAAGTTGTCAAAGTCTTCACAGTTTGTACGTGCAAGTTGTTGGAGTCTCTACACTTTGTGCTCACAAGCTGTTAAAGTCTTCATAGGTCCTGCACGCAAGTTGTTGGAGTCTTCACAGTTTGTATGTACCAAGTGTTTGAGTCTTCACAGTTTGTGGTTGCAAGCTGTTAGAGTCTTCACAGTTTATGCACACAAATTGTTGGAGTCTTCACAATTTGCGCTCACAAGCTGTTAGAGTGTTCATAGTTTGTTCTCGCAAGCTATTGGAGTCTTCATAGTTTATGCACACAAGCTGATGGAGTCTTCACAGTTTGTGCACGCAAGTTGTAGGAGTCTTCACAGTTCGTGCGCAAAAAGTGTTCGAGTCTTCACAGTTTATGCACATAAAGTGTTTGAGTCTTCACAGTTTCTGCTAGCAAGTTGTTGGAGTCTTAACAGTTTGTGCGCACAAAGTGTCTGAATCTTCACAGTTTGTGCTCACAAGCTGTTGGAGTCTTCACAGTTTGTTCTCGTAAGCTATTGGAGTCTTTATAGTTTGTGCTCGCAAGCTGATGGAGTCTTCACAGTTTGTGCTCACAAGTTGTAGGAGTCTTCACAGTTCATGCTTGCAAAGTGTTAGAGTCTTCACATTTTGTGGTCGCAAGCTATTGGAGTCTTTACAATTTGTGCATGAAAATGTTAGACTCTTCACAGTTTGTGTTCGCAAGCTGTTGGAGTCTTAACAGTTTGTTCTCGTATGCTATTAGAGTCTTCACAGTTTGTGCTCGCAAGCTGATGGAGTCTTCACAATTTATGCTCACAAGTTGTTGGAGTCTTCACAGTTTGTGCGCATAAAGTGTTTGAGTCTTTAAAGTTTGTGCTAAAAAACTATTGCGATCTTCACAGTTTGTGCTCGCAAGCTGTTCGAGTCTTCATAGTTTGTGCTTGCAAGCTGATGGAGTCTTCACAGTTTCTACATGCAAGTTGATAGAGTCTTCATAATTTGTGCACGCAAAGTGTTTGAGTCTTCACAGTTTTTACTCCCAAGCTGTTAGAGTCTGCACATTTTGTGCATGCAAAGTGTTTGAGTCTTCACTGTTTGTGCTCACAAGCTGTTCGAGTCTTCACAGTTTTACACGCAAAGTGTTTGAGTCTTCACAATTTGAGCTCGCAAGCTATTGGAGCCTTCACAGTTTGTGTGCGCAAATTATTTGAATCTTCATAGTTTGAGCTCGCAGGCTGTTGGAGTCATCACAGTTTGTGCTTGCAAGCTGTTGGAGTCTTCATAGTTTGTGCTTGTAAGTTAATTGAGTCTTCACAGTTTGCGCTCACAAGCTATTATAGTCTTCACAGTTTGTCTGTACAAAGTGTTTGAATCTTCACAGTTTGTACTTGTAATCTGTTAGATTCTTCACAGTTTCCGCCCGTAAATTGTTGTAGCCGTCACAGTTTTTGGTCGGAAGCTGTTAGAGTCTTCCCAGTTTGTGTGTACAAGCTATTGGAATCTTCACAGTTTGTGCTCGCAAGCTATGGAGTCTTCATAGTTTGCGTGCGCAGAGTGTTGGAGTCTTCACGGTTTGTGCCCGCAAGCTGATGGAGTCTTCACAGTTTGTGCTTTCAAGTTGTTGGAGTCTTCACAGTTTGGTTGCACAAAGTGTTTGAGTTTTCACAGTTTGTGTTCGCAAGCTATTGGAGTCTTCACAGTTTTGCACGCAGAGTGTTTGAGTCTTCACAGCTTGTGCTTGTAAGGTGTTGGAATCCTCACAGTTTGTGCTTGCAAGCTGTTAGAGTCTTCATAGTTTGTGCTCGCAAACTGATAGAGTCTTCACAGGTTCTACATGTAAGTTGTTGGTGTCTTCACAGTTTGTGCTCACCAAGTGTTTGAGTCTTCACAGTTTTTACTCGCAAGCTGTTGGAGTCTTCGCAGTTTGTGTGCACCAAGTGTTTCAGTCTTCACAGTTTCTGCTCGCAAGTTGTTGGACTCTTCAAAGTTTGTGCTTGCAGGCTGTTTGAGTCTTCACAGTTTGTGCTCGCAATGTGTTTGAGTCTTCACATTTTGTGCGCTCAAATATTGGACTCTTCACAGTTTTTGCCGCAAAGTGTTTAAGTCTTCACAGTTTGTGCTCGCAAGTTGTTAGAGTCTTCATAGTTTGTACGCACAAATGTTAGACTCTTCACAGTTTGTGTTCACAAGCTATTGGAGTCTTCACAGTTTGTTCTCGTAAGTTGTTGAAGTCTTCATAGTTTGTACTCGCAAGTTGATAAGTCTTCATAGTTTATGCTCATAAGTTGTTGGAGTCTTCACAATTTGTGGGCTCAAAGTGTTTGAGTCTTCACAGTTTGTGCTCGCAAGCTGTTGGAGTCTTCACAATTTGTGTGCGCAAGCTGTTAGAGTTTTCACTTTTTATGCTCGCAAGCTATTGGAGACTTCACAGTTTATGTGTGTAAATTGTTAGAGTCCTCACAGTTTGTGCTTGCAAGCTGTTGGAGTCTTCATAGTTTGTGCTCTCAAGCTGATGGAGTCTTTACAGGTTCTGCACGCAAGTTGTTGGAGTCTTCACAGTAGGTATGCACCAACTGTTTGAGTGTTCACACTTTGTGCTCGCAAGCTGTTGGAGTCTTCACAGTTTATGCATGCAAATGTTGGACTCTTCATAGTTTTTGTTCGCAAGCTGTTGGAGTCTTCACAGTTTGTTCTTGCAAGCTATTGGAGTCTTCATAGTTTGTGCTCGCAAGCTGATGGAGTATTCACAATTTGTGCTCACAAGTTGTTGGAGTCTTCACAGTTTGTGCACACAAAGTGTTTGAGTCTTCACAGTTTGTACGCGTAAGCTGTTGGAGTCATCACTGTTTGTGGTTGTAAGCTATTGGAGTCTTCATAGTTTGTGCTCGCAAGCTGTAAAGTCTTCACAGTTTCTACAGGCAAATTGATAGACTCTTCACAGTTTGTGCGCGCAAAGTATTTAAGTCTTCACAGTTTGCGCTCACAAGTTGTTCTAGTCTTCACAGTTTGAGCTTGCAAGCTGTTCGAGTCTTCATAGTTTGTGCTCGTAAGCTGATGGAGTCTTCACAGTTTGTGCTCGGAAGGTATTGGAGTCTTCACAGTTTGTGCACTCAAAGTGTTTGAGTCTTTACTGTTTGTGCTCGCAAGCTGTTGGATTCTTCATAGTTTTCGCCTGCAAATTATTGTAGCCATCACAGTTTTTTGTCACAAGCTGTTAGAGTCTTCCTAGTTCGTGTGTACAAGCTGCTGGAGTCTTCACAATTTGTGCTCGTAACCTTTTTGGAGTCTTCACAGGTTGTGTGTGCAGAGTGTTGGAGTCTTCATAGTTTATGCTCTCATGTTGTTGAACTCTTCACAGTTTGTGCTCGCAAGCTGATGGAGTCTGTACATTTTATGCTTTTAGGTTGTTGGAGTCTTCACAGTTTGTGCGCATAAACTATTTTAGTCTTCATAGTTTATGCTTGCAATTTGTTGGAGTCTTCACAGTTTGTGTGCGCAAATTGTTTAAATCTTCACAATTTGAGCTCGCAAGCTGTCAGAGTCATCATAGTTTGTGCTCGCAAGCTGTTGGAGTCTTCATTATTTGTAATTGTAAGCTAATGGAGTCTTCACAGTTTGTGCTCGCAAGCTGTTGGAGTCTTCACAGTTTGCTCACGTAAAGTTTATCATCACAAGTTGTTGGATTCTTCATAGTTTGAGCCAGCAAATTGTTGGAGCCGTCACAGTTTTTGGTCGCAAGCTGTTTGAGTCTTCCTAGTTTATGTGCACATGCTGTTGGAGTCTTTATAGTTTGTGCTTGCAAGCTGTTGGAGTCTTTATAGGTTATGCGAGTAGAGTGTTGGAGTCTTCACAGTTTGTTCTTTTATGTTGTTGGAGTCTCTAATGGAGTCTTCCTCGGTTCTGCACGCAAGTTGTTGGAGTCTTCACAGTTTGTGTGCACCAAGGGTTTGAGCCTTCACAGTTTGTGCTCGTAAGTTGTTAGAGCCTTCACAGTTTATGCTCGCAAAGTGTTTGAGTCTTCATTGTTTGTGCGCACCAAGGGTTCGAGTCTTCACAGTTTTTATTCGCAAGCTGTTGGAGTCTTCAAAGTTTGTGGCGCAATTGGTAAAATCTTCAGAGTTTGTGCTCGCAAGCTATTAATTTGTGGCACAAATTGTTGAAATCCTCACAGTTTGTGCTCACAAGTTATTGGAGTCTTCATAGTTTGTGCTCATAAGCTAATGGAGCCTTTATAGGTTCTGCATGCAAGTTATTGGAGTCTTCATAGTTTGTGCACACAAAGTGCTTGAGTCTTCACAGTTTATGCTTCCAAGATGTTGGAGTCTTCACAGTTTTGCTCATAAAGTGTTTGAGTCTTCACAGTTTATGCTCGCAAGCTGTTGGAGTCTTCACATAGTACGTGCAATTGTTGGAATCTTCATTGTTTGTGCTCGCAAGCTGTTAGAGTCCTTACTTTTTGTGCTTGCAAGCTATTGGAGTCTTCATAGTTTATGCTCGAAAGTTGATGGAGTCTTCACAAGTTCTACATGCAAGTTGTTAGAGTCTTCACAGTTTATGCACACCAAGTGTTTAAGTCTTCACAGTTTGTGCTCACAAGCTGTTGGAGTCTTCACAGTTTGTGTGCGTAAATTGTTTGAGTCGTCATAGTTTGTGTTTGCAAACTGTTGGAGTCTTCACAGTTTGTGCACTCAAATGTTGGACTCTTCGCAGTTTATTCTAGCAAGCTATTGGAGTCTTCACAGTTTGTGCTTGTAAGCTGATGGAATCTTCATGGTTTGTTCTTGCAAGCTGATGGAGTCTTCACAGTTTGTACTTTCAAGTTGTTGGAGTCTTCACAGTTTGTGCGCGTAAAGTGTTTGAGTCTTCATTGTTTGTAATTGCAAGCTGTTAGACTCTTCATAGTTTGTGCGTGCAAAGTGTTTGATTCTTCAGTATTTGTGCTCCCAAGCTGTTGGAGTCTTCATAGTTTTGTGCACAAAGTGTTTGAGTCTTCACAGTTTGTGCTCGCAAGCTATTGGGGTGCTCACAGTTTATGCTCGCAAGCTATTGGGGTACTCACAGTTTGTGCTCGTAAGCTGTAGGAGTCTTCATAGTTTATGCTTGCAAGCTGATGGAGTCTTCACAGGTTCTGCACGAAAGTTGTTGGAGTCTTCACAGTTTTTGCCACCAAGTGTTTAAGTCTTCATAGTTTTTGCTCGCAAGCTGTTGGAGTCTTTGCAGTTGTGCGCACCAAGTGTTTGAGTCTTCAGAGTTTCTGCTCGCAAGCAGTTGTACACTTCACAATTTGTGCTTACAGGCTGTTGGAGTCTTCACAGTTTGTACTCGCAAAGTATTTGAATCTTCACAATTTGTGCTCGCAAGCTCTTGGAGTGTTCACAGTTTCTACATGCAGGTTAATAGAGTCTTCACAGTTTATGCTCGCAAGCTGTTGAGTCCTCACAGTTTATGCGTGCAAAGTGTTTGAGTCTTCATAGTTTCTGCTCGCAAGCTATTGAGTCCTTACAGTTTATGCGTGCAAAGTATTTGAGTCTTCACATTTTGTGCCCGCAAGCTATTCGAGTCTTCACAGTTTGTGCTCGCAAGCTGTTCGAGTTTTATACTTTGTGAACGCAAGTCATTCGAGTCTTCATAGTTTGTGCTCGCAAACTATGGACTCTTCACAGTTTGTGCTCGTAAGGTATTGGAGCCTTCACAGTTTGTACACGAAAAGTGTTTGAGTCTTCACTGTTAGTGCTCGCAAGCTGCTGGAGTCTTCACAGTTGTACACGTAAAGTGTTTGAGTCTTCACAGTTTATGCTTACAAGCTGTTGGAGTCTTCACAGTTTGTGTGCACAAATTGTTTGAATCTTCACAGTTTGAGCTCACAAGCTATTGGAGTCATCACAGTTTGTGCTCGCAAGTTGTTGGAGTCTTCATAGTTTGTGCTTGTAAGCTAATGGAGTCTTCACAGTTTGTGCTCGCAAGCTGTTGTAGTCTTCACAGTTTGTCCGCATAAAGTGTTTGAATCTTCACAATTTGTGTGTGCAAGCTGTTGGATTCTTCACAGTTTCCACCCGTAAATTGTTATAGCGGTCATAGTTTTTTGTCGCAAGCTGTTGGAGTCTTCCCAGTTTCTATGCACAAGCTGTTGGAATCTTCACGGTTTGTGCGCGCAAATTGTTTGAATCTTCACAGTTTAAGCGCAAGTTGTTGGTGTCATCACAGTTTTTGGACGCAAGCTATTGGAGTCTTCATAGTTTGTACTTGTAAGCTAATGAAATCTTCACAGTTTACGCTCACAAGCTGTTGGAGTCTTCACAGTTTGTACACGCAAAGTGTTTGAATCTTCACAGATTGTGCTCGTAAGCTGTTGAATTTTTCATAGTTTGTACCCACAAATTGTTGTAGCCTTCACAGTTTTTGGTTAGAAGCTGTTGGAGTCTTCCTAGTTTGTGTGCATGAGCTGTTAAAGGCTTCACAATTTGTGCTCGCAAGCTGTTGGAGTCTTCACAGGTTGTGCAGGCAGAGTGTTGGAGTCTTCATAGTTTGTGCTCTCATGTTGTTGGAGTCGTCATAGTTTGTGCTCGCAAGCTGATGGAGTCTTGACAGTTTGTGCTTTCAAGTGTTGGAGTCTTCATAGTTTGTGTGCACAAAGTGTTTAAGTCTTTACAGTTTGTGCTTGCAACCTGTTGGTATCTTCACAGTTTGTGCGCGCAAAGTTGTTGGAGTCTTCACAGTTTGTGCTCACAAGTTGTTGGGTCTTCACAGTTTGTGCGCGCAAAGTGTCTCTTCAAAGTTTGTGCTTGCAAGCTATTGGAGTCTTCACAGTTTATGCGCAAAGTGTTTAAGTCTTCATAGTTTGTGCTCGCAAGCTGTTGGAGTCCTCACAGTTTATGCTCGCAAGATGTTGGAGTCTTCATAGTTTGTGCTCTCAAGCTGATGGAGTCTTCACAGGTTTTGCACGCAAGTTATTGGAGTCTTCACAGTTTGTGCGCACCAAGTGTTTGAGTCCTCACAGTTTCTGCTCGCAAGCTGTTGGAGTCTTTGTAGTTTATGCGCACCAAGTGTTTAAGTCTTCACAGTTTCTGCTCGCATGCTGTTGGACTCTTCACAGTTTGTGCTTGCAGGCTGTTGGAGTCTTCACAGTTTGTGCTTGCAAGCTGTTGGAGTCTTCATAGTTTATGCTTATAAGCTAATCGAGTCTTCACAGTTTACACTCACAAGCTGTTATAGTCTTCACAGTTTATCTACACAAAATATTTGAATCTTCAAAGTTTGTGCCCGCAAGCTGTTGGATTCTTCACAGTTTCCACCCGCAAATTGTTGCAGTCGTCATAGTTTTTAGTCACAAGCTATTGGAGTTTCTCAGTTTGTGTGCACAAGCTGTTGGAATCTTCACAGTTTTTGCTCGCAAGCTGTTAGAGTCTTCACAGGTTGTGCACGTAGAGTGTTTGAGTCTTCACAGTTTATGCTCGTAAGTTGATGAAGTCTTCACAGTTTGTGCTCGTAAGCTGTTGGAATATTTTAGTTTATGTGATGAAGTCTTCACAGTTTGTGCTTTCAATTTTAGTTTATGCTCGTAAGTTGGAATATTTTAGTTTGTGCTCGTAAGTTGATGAAGTCTTCACAGTTTGTGCTTTCAATTTGTTGGAGTCTTCACAGTTTGTGTGCATAAAGTGTTTGAGTCTTCACAGTTTGTGCTCGTAAGCTGTTGGAATATTTTAGTTTATGCGTGTAAAGTGTTTGAGTCTTCACAGTTTATGCTCTTAAGCTGTTGGAGTCTTCATAGTTTTGCGCGCAAAGTGTTTGAGTCTTCACAGTTTGTGCTCACAAGGTGTTGGAGTCCTCACATTTTGTGCTCGCAAGCTGTTGGAGTCTTCATAGTTTGTGGTCGCAAGCTGATGGAGTCTTCACAGGTTCTATATGTAAGTTATTGGTGTCTTCACCGTTTATGCGCACCAAGTGTTTGAGTCTGCACAGTTTCTGCTCGCAAGCTATTGGAGTCTTCGCAGTTTGAGCACACTTAGTGTTTGAGTCTTCACAGTTTCTGCTCGTAAGCTGTTGGACTCTTCAAAGTTTATGCTTGCAGGCTATTGGAGTCTTCATAGTTTGTGCTCATAAAGTGTTTGAACTTCACAGTTTGTGCTCACAAGCTCTTGGAGTCTTCATAGTTTGTGCAATCAAATGTTATACTCTTCATAGTTTTTACACGCAAAGTGTGTGAGTCTTCACAGTTTGTTCTCCCAAGCTCTTGGAGTCTTCACAGTTTCTACACGCAAGTTGATAAAGTCTTCACAGTTTGTGCACGCAAAGTGTTTGACTCTTCACAGTTTCTCCTCGCAAGCAGTTGGAGTCCTCACAATTTGTGCATACAAAGTGTTTGATTCTTCACAGTTTGTGCTTGCAAGCTATTCGACTCTTCATAGTTTGCGCTTGCAAGTTGTTGGAGTCTTCATAGTTTCTTCTCGTAAGCTGTTTGAGTCTTCATAGTTTGTGCTCACAAGCTAATGCAGTCTTCATAGTTTGTGCTCGCAAGGTGTTGGAGTCTTCAGAGTTTATGTGTGCAAAGTGTTTGTGCTCGCAACCTGCTGTAGTCTTCACAGTTTGTTCTCGTAAGCTGTTGGAGTCTTCATAGTTTGTGTTCGCAAGCTGATGGAGTCTTCACAGTTTGTGCTCACAAGTTGTTGGCATCTTCACAGTTTATGCGGCAAAGTGTTTGAGTCTTCACTGTTTGTGCTTACAAGCTGTTGGATTCTTCACAGTTTGTGCACACAAATTGTTGGAGTCTTCACAGTTTATGCATGTAAACTATTGGAGTTCTCACTGTTTGCGCTCACAAGCTGTTGGAGACTTCACAGTTTAAGCACACAAATTGTTTGAATCTTCACAGTTTGTGTTCGTAAGCTGTTGGAGTCTTCATAGTTTGTGCTCGTAAGCTGTTGGAGTCTTCATAGTTTGTGCTCACAAGCTGATGGTGTCTTCACAGTTTCTGCATGCAAGTTGATGGAGTCTTCACATTTTATGCATGCAAACTGTTTGAGTCTTCACAGTTTTTGCTTGCAAGTTGTTGGAGTCCTCACAGTTTCTGTTCGCAAGCTGTTCTATTCTTCAGAGTTTGTGCATACAAATGTTGGTCTCTTGACAGCTTGTGCTCTCAAGCTGTCGGAGTTGTCACAGTTTGTGCTCGCAAGTTGTTTGAGTCCTAATAGTTTGTGCTCGCAAACTGATGGAGTCTTCATAGTTTGTGCTTGTAAGTTGTTGGAGTCTTCATAGTTTATGCGCGCAAAGTGTCTCTTCACAGTTTGTGCTCACAAGTGGTTGGAGTCTTCACAGTTTTGCACGCAAAGTGTGTGAGTCTTCACAGTTTGTGCTCGTGAGCTGTTGGAGTCTTCATAATTTTTGTCCGCAAATTGTTGGAATCTTCACAGTTTGTGCTCGCAAGCTATTAGAGTCCCCATAGTTTGTGCTCGCAAGCTGTCAGAGTCTTCATAGTTTGTGCTCATAAGTTGATGGAGTCTTCACAGGTTCTGCATGCAAGTTGTTGAAGTCTTCACAGTTTATGCGCACCTAGTGTTTGAGTCTTCACTGTTTGTGCATGCAAGCTGTTGGAGTCTTTACAGTTTGTGCATGTAAAATGTTGTAGTCATCACAGTTTGTGCTCACAAACTGATTGAGTCTTCACAGTTTGTGTGCACAAAGTGTTTAGGTCTTCACAATTTCTGCTAGCAAGTTGCTGTAGTCTTCACAGTTTATGCTCATAAAGTGTTTGAGTCTTCATAGTTTCTGCTAGCAAGATGTTAGAATCTTCACAGTTTGTGCGCGCAAAGTGTTTGAATCTTCACAGTTTGTGCTTGCAAATATTGTATATTAGACCCCAGTTATTGATTGATTTTTTGAACATGATAATGCTTAACGTTCTATTTTAATAATGTTTTTGTTGCAAGGTGAATTTAAGAGCTTGGATTGAAAAAGGGTGCTAAAGGCATAGATTTGATGCTCAAGAATCACCAAGGCAAGGGATGGATCTTAGGGCATTGAGAATGAAGAATTCACAGGCAAAAGATCCGAGAAAACCTAGTGATTGAAGATAAAGAGGCCTGAAAATCATCCTGAATGCAAGATCACAGAGTTTCCATCATCCGTTTGGCTCGAAACTTTATATCTAGCCTGAGGATACTAAAGTAATTGTACACGTAAAATTTCAGTCATTGGATCTTTGTGGAAGTGACCCAATGAAAAGATCAGCCACAAAACCACCGATTTGGGGTCCACCTGATCTCTGGATATGCTTCAAACTTGGGCTCAACTCCTTAAATTAAATAGGAAGATGGATGGATGGTGTGGATTTGCCAAGAACTTCACAATGGGCCACACCCTGCATTATGCATGTGCACACTAGGAGTGTACCCGCTGTGCACCGAATCAGTAAGAGCGGTCAAAGACCGCTGACTGTGCAATCCTTCTTGGATTCAAATTTCTACTGCAAAAATAGAAACAAGAAGTGCGGATGATCTCTGTGGGCCATCATCAGGGACCCCCGTGATGAGCTGAAATGTCCAACCGGTTCGGAATGATGGCCTAACTAGGACCATGAAGGATCCACATGTTTCTATACACCTGTGCGTACACGGGAGTAGGGATAACAAGTCATGTGTGGCTAAAGGAAAACAGAGGATCTCTGCATCTACTGCAAAGCCTCTCCTAGAATCTCAGCTTCTGGGCCAAGGTGCAACATCCTGGATTTTTGCCAACTTGGAATTAGACGTCCTTAGGCAATGGGTCGATCTTAACACCTTATTAACTTGTCAGAACTCAATCCCACAGTCTAAAATCGCTTCTTAACCCATTTCCTTCACAATCTCCCATTTCCCCTTTCACCACCGTGTTCTTTAAATGTTTCTAAGTACTTTCATATTAGGCCTGAATCCTAAAGTTTAGGTGATGAAGAACAATACTTTAGAAATTCGTACAAAGACCCGTGTGCCACCTCAGGCAGAAATCGCTCAGGATCAAATCCTTTAGAAATGAGACAAAGTAACTAAGTACTAAACTAGATTAGCTACGAAATCCACTTGATCCACTTTAAATACGATCTGCAAGACCCAAAACTTGTAGAATCATTGACGCTAGGTTACCCTAAAATCTAGGATCAATCTCATTACCCGGCTGCTCTTGGGAGCAACACGAAACTCTGTATCAGATCTGGACCGCACATCGAAAGTCTGATTAACATGAAGTTAAACGGTTAGGACCGCCTTGTTGAGCTTGACAACCATCTCGGAAATCAAATCCAGATAGTGTCCTGGGGTTATTCACTTGAGCCCGGAGTGAAGAGTGTGAGAAAGCCTTGGTTTCTTTAGAAATTAAATTCAATTTAAGTAATCTGAGACTTGATGTTTGCGAGCCAAATATAAGCAATCAAACCGTCAGAATCTGACCCAAATACACCCTCGGATCAGGGGAAATTTCATACACATGTCCATGTACTTGTAACCCTGATCGAGTTCCGGTCACTGTTGAGCTGAAACTGGTCTGCCACGGGTGATCTGTAAATCCGATCGGACCAAAAACGTAACTCGACCTAGATCCAATGTCTATGAGCTTAAGTCTGACCTTTGGCTCAAGGGGGGCTTCCGAAAGTGCTCCGTTGAGACGGAACAGACTCACTTTGGTTATAACATAAGTATACCTTGACCTGGAGTCTATTTTGGAGTGTTTTGAGCCTATATAAGGACCTTAAACCCTCACTCTCTCATTCCATACGAATTTGAGAAAACCTAAGAGAGAGAAGAGAGAAAAGAGAGAGAAAGTGTGGGAGATGTGGGAGATTCTTCCTGCCGTTCTACCCTATCGATATACAGGCTTAACCATCATTTTCTAATCGCTTTCTCGGCGATTCCGACTTTGTTTCTAGGTAAGAAATCCTAACCCTAATCTGATCTAGGGTTATGAACATTGTAAATGATGAAATAGGTAATCTATTTCATTCTATAGGTTGCTAAACTGCCATATACTAAAACTTAGTGAATCTATCGAGTCCGTTACGATTCTACGGCATAAGGTGCGGACTTTAGATGTATAGGTTATGGTTTTCAACGATTTCAATGTCAGATAATGATAGATTCATGATCTGCATGCAATTGCACATGTACAAAGTGTTGTCCGTTTCGTTTTTCGGTTAGACGTTAACTATGTTGAATATACTGTATTTCTCGTATTTGTAGAAAATACCGCATACGTATAAATTTTAAAAGTGTGTTTGTCATGATTAATTACTGTATGAACATGCTATATATGTGTATAATACTTACTTGGCGAAAGGATTCGCCCTAATACTTGTTTTACTAAGTATACGCTATATATGTTCTAGTTGTAGCCGAAGTGTTTGTAGAAATGTTCAAATGAATATGAAACTATGATTTATGCTTGTCATGACTATTGGTCATGTATGCATGATCATGGTTCATGTGGCAATCCTTTGTGAAAGGATTCGCTACGACTTGTGTTTTAACTAGTATATTATAGGCATGTTGAAAGAGTGTATCTTAAGTGTTTGTGAAAATGCTTGTAAGAGTAAGTACTTAGAGGATTGTGCTTTAGGTAGGTGTTGAGATAGGATTCTCAGCTACCTTAGAAATGTATATGATTTCCTCCATGTTGTTTGTTTAATTTAACCACTTACTTATGAAATATATGTGCTTGTATTTCTTGTTTGTAGTGTGCTTTATAACATGCTTTATAACATGCTTGAATTACTTTGTTTATGCTGCTTTACTCTACATGTTTCTGAATAAAGGATTGATTGTGTTTGGGGCTATGATTATAGTCCAGGCAATTGGTAACGGGATTGAATTTGTGGCCGAGATTCATTCGCCACATGAGATGTGTTCGACGAACCTGAGTCGTACTTCGGTTAACGATAGTGGTTGGCCACACGAAGTGTTTACACGCTTCATATCATTCAACTTGTTGTGCACTCGAGCTAGCTGAGCTCGTCAAGTAACCCGATCTGTCTTATGTATGTTCACCATGTTTGGACGCCGCTATTTGAACCTGAGGTACTAACCTTACCAGTGGAATCCCCTTAACCGTAGTACCTTGATTCGCTAAGACTCATGAGCCCGGCATGTTGGTATGGGACATCGTGGTCTAGCTGTCGGCCTACGCTGGGGCCGCAAGCTTCCCCGTAGTGACCATTGAGCAACCAGACTCGTGAGCCGATTATGGGACAGTATATTTAAGCTGTCGGCCTACACTGCTTTGATGGGTGATGGGGGAGTGGTGCAACGATTGTCAGTAATGACCTTGATGCCTCGGCCGTGCCGGTGTAGTGACCTCGAGCATACTCTAAATCTACGGTGAGGCGATGAGCCTTCCCGTAGCAACAGAGTATAAACTAGGCCTATATTGATAAGGTGATGGGGGAGTGGTGTAACGATTTCGTGTAATGTACTGGCGACCCTTTTGCAAAGAACCTAAAAAATACCATCGTATGAGATTGTCTAGGACTGACGACCCTAGAATGGATTATTGTTTGGGAATGATATAAGGAAGGTACCTTAGTTTCTCAATACAACTGTTTGAAATGGACTAATAACAACTCGGTAATCATGCTCATCATCGCATTGCATGTGCCTGGAAGATGTGGAGCACTGATGGTGACAGCATGCCGCGGATGTAAGATGGTGCCGCACGAGGGAGTATGTTGGCGAGGGCATGCATCATAATCGCATCTCATCCTTGCATTAATTACAGTATTTAGAAATATTGATTGTATTACTTTATCATTACTGCTTGACTGAATTGATAACCTGTTAACCTATGCTTTATTGTTCCACTGAGTTGATCACTCACTCCCACGTTACGGGACGGTGTTGTACACACCAACCAGACCATGTTGTAACCTTAAGTGATGGCGATGCTTATGAGGCGGAGCCGGACTTTTGCGACGACGAGGATGCCTTCTTGTATGTGCTGTATTCTAGCGGCTTCATGTGAGCTGTGTCTTGATCGACCGGGTTACAGGGATGTTGACTAGAGGACCTTACGCATTTGGTATATTTTAGAATTGTACTTGTAATGAATTAACCTGGTAACATTATCACACTCTGGAGACTCACCACAGTTTATATATTTTATATATCTATCATAGTCTTCCGCTTGCAAAATTTAACTGTCTCTAGAGTATGATATGTTGTTTTGGCTTAATCTCACTCATGTTTAATGCACTATTACAGACAACATTCAAACATCATTCATTATGTTGCATAAGTGATGCGTTGGAACTTGGGAGTTGAGCTTTTGCTCGACCCCCTATTTTCAGGGCGTTACACAAGATTTCATGGCAAAAGTAATAGAAGGGTTGAATTTTCTTAACATCCATGATAATGGGCCCCACCAGTTTGTGCTCGCAAGCTGTTGGAGTCTTCATAGTTTATGCGCGCAAAGTGTTTGAGTCTTCATTGTTTATGCGCACCAAGGGTTCGAGTCTTCATAGTTTTTGTTCGCAAGCTGATGGAGTCTTAAGAGTTTATGCACACAAAGTGTTTTAATGTTAACATTTTGTGATTGCAAGCTGTTGGAGTCTTCACATTTTGAGCATACAAATTATTGGAATCTTCACAGTTTATGCTCTAAAGCTATTAAAGTCCTCACAGTTTGTGCTCGCAAGCTATTTGAGTCTTCATAGTTTGCACTCACAAGCTGATGGAGTCTTCATAGGTTCTGCATGCAATTTGTTGGAGTCTTCACAATTTGTGCGCGCCAAGGATTTGAGTATTCACAGTTTGTGCTCGCAAGCTGTTAGAGTCTTCATAATTTATGCGGGCAAAGTGTTTGAGTCTTCATTGTTTGTGCTCACCAAGGGTTCGAGTCTTTATAGTTTATGTTCGCAAGCTGCTGGAGTCTTCAGAGTTTGTGCGCACAAAGTGTTTGAGTCTTAACAGTTTGTGCTTGCAAGCTGTTGGAGTCTTCACTATTTGTACGTACAAATTGTTGAAATCTTCACAGTTTCTGCTCGCAAGCTATTAGAGTCCTCACAGTTTGTGCTCGCAAGCTATTGGAGTCTTCATAGTTTGTGATGACAAGCTGATGGAGTCTGCACAGTTTGTGTGCGCAAAGTGTTTGACCCTTCATAATTTGTGCTTGCAAGCTGTTGGAGTCTTCACAGTTTTGCATGTAAAGTGTTTGAGTCTTTACAGTTTGTGCTCGCATCCTGTTGGAGTCTTCACATTGTGCGTGTAAATTGTTAGAATCCTCACGGTTTGTGCTCGCAAGCTGTTGGAGTCTTCATAGTTTATGCTCGCAAGCTAATGGAGTCTTCACAGGTTTTGCATGCAAGTTATTGGAGTCTTCACAGTTTGTGGGCGCAAAGTGTTTGAGTCTTCACAGTTTGTGCTTGCAAGCTGTTGGAGTCTTCACAGTTTGTGTGTACAAATCGTTTGAGTCGTCACAGTTTATGCTCGCAAGCTGTTGGAGTTTTCATAGTTTGTGCGCTCAAATGTTGGACTCTTCATAGTGTGTGCTAACAGGCTGTTGGAGTCTTCACAGTTTGTGCTCGTAAGATGTTGGAGTCTTCATAGTTTGTGCTTGCAATCTGATGGAGTCTTTATAGGTTCTGCACATAAGGTGTTGGAGTCTTCACAGTTTGTGCGTACCAATTGTTTGAGTCTTCACGTTAAAGCTGGTAAGCTGTTGGAGTCTTCACAGTTTGTGCGTGTAAAGTGTTTGAATCTTCATAGTTTGTGCTCGTAAGCTATTGGAGTCTTCACAGTCTGTGCTCGCAACCTGTTGGGATCTTCATAGTATGTGCTCATAAGCTGATGGAGTCTTCACTGTTTGTACTTTCAAGTTGTTGGAGTCTTCACAGTTTGTGCGCACAAAGGGTTTGAGTCTTCATAATTTTTGCTTGCAAGCTGTTGGAATCATCATTGTTTGTGCGCGCCAAGTTTTAAGTCTTCAAAGTTTGTGCTCGCAAGCTGTTGGAGTCTTCACAGTATTTGTCATGCTCCAAACTCAGAAACCGGGCTCACAAAATTTTTGATTGAGGAATCCGGTGCTGACAGCCTCCGTAGTACCCCATTCTCGACTCTTAGCACCCATACAGTAGGTTCCGATCTTAGGATCGTACAAGGAGAATTTTTGACGTACATTTATCACGCAAGAAGCATAACCAAAAGCATAACCCACAAACAACAGCAACCAGAAACATCACCACATATCCACTATAATCAAAACTTTAAGTACAATGCACATAAAGGGTAAATATAAAGATAATAATGATAGAAACTCCAGAAGCTCTGCGGCACACTCCTGCTCTTGCTCGGCTCTGACCTAGTATCACCTCCACACATCAATCATGCATAAGCTTATAGAAAGCTTAGGGGGTGGTGAAAGTATATGCGCAAGGTAGTAATGCAAGTATACAATATCAGAGTAATGCGAAATATGCTAGCGAGTCCATGAATCTATCAGTCGTACTAAGGCTACGCGATGCAAAGCATGAATACTACCGGCCATACCAAGGCTATGCAATGTAAAGCATGAATGCTATCGGCCATACCAAGGCCATGCGATGTGAGGCCTACGTAGGCAAATGTCATATGTGAGATGCAACACAAGCATGCCAGTCCTCATCTGAATCTACATAATAATACAACTTATCTCTGGAATATCACCGGGGTCTAGTACACTGCAAACCAGATTGCCACCCCATCGCGATCAACAAGGTGAGTGGAAGAGACCTCACTATCCGCCTGCCAATATCAGGCACGACTCGTCGATAGTGGACCCATTCCTCGAGCTAGTCAAACTCAGCCTAGCTTTGCCCCCTCCTCTTGGGAGGGTAAGGCTGCATCCCCTTCCAATCGACCACGACACAGTGGGAGACGCAGCCTACTGGTATACAGCCCTCGTGCGCTCCTACATCCACTCGATCTAGATGTTGGAGCAAACTCCTAATACCATAAGGGTTTAGGGAATTTCACCTAGGGGCATTTATAACACCCTAGTAGAGAAAAGATTTTTGGTATCCAATCTGGCCATCCATGATGTGTCTGTGGAGGCCACAACCCTGATGTCGTTAGGGCTATAATGATCATATCACACAAATGTGAGATGCATGAGTCATACCATCCAGACATGCATCAGTCCTGCGCGTATCGCGCGATCATGTGAGGCACTCCATCTCATAATGAGTCCCATAAATTTCTTAGTCCAACGGTGTATGCTATTATCAAACAATCCTCATAACAGGCATACAAATGATGCCTATGGATACATAGCATGATGTTATACTAAGCATATTCTCAATGTGTCCTACTAGACTAAGTACACTAGCATGATTATCAGATATATTAGCCAATAACCGGTCTTAACCGATATATCACATACAAGAAGTAGGAGCTGAATGATATGCCCCACTAGGCACGAAGTAGTCTCTATGGTACGACCTATGTTAGACTAACATAACTTACATCAATGTACTAGCATATCATGCATCCTAAGGTAGGGTCCCCTGTAAGGGCAGTGGAAGGTATCTTCATCAATGGGGGCCCAACGGTTTGGGTTAGCCCACTAAGGGAAGATGAGAATGGGCCTCACAATGGGCCCTAGGGAGAGTTACAATGCGGACATTTAACCATCATTGCTTTTACAATGTGAACATCAAACCATCATTGCTCCCAAGGCATGGCCTGCCATAAACATCATTACATACATCATGGTGGAATCATACATCGTAATGGACCTCATATACATCACATTCAGCCCCACACAAAGGCCTCACATACGTCTCATTGGGCCTCACTCATGGTCCTTATATACATCACATTAGGCCTCAACCCATGGGCCTCCAATAATCATAATGGGCCTCATATACATCAAGTGGGCCGTATCCATGGGGCGACTAATGGGCCTCATATACATCAAGTGGGCTGCATCCACAGGTCTCACTAATGGGCCTCATTTACATCAAGTGGGCCGCATCCACGGGCCGCACCAATGGGCCTTATATACATTAAGTGGGCTGCATATACATCAGGTAAGCCACATCAATGGGCCTCATATACATCAAGTGGATCGCATCAATGGGTCGCACTATCTATATCATTCATCTATTTAGGGATATTTTTAGAGTATTACCCAAAAATGAATCACATCGGAAGATCATCTGGACCATACCACAAATAACAGTGGAGATAATGATTTTCACTGTTAAACAAATCACAGGGCCCACCATAAAGTTTATTCTCCATTTAATCTGATCATAAGGTCATAAAGACCTGGATTAAGAGGGAAAACAAATTCCATATTGATCCAGAACTTCTGTGACTCAAACGGGTTTTAATGATAGACGTTCAATCCTCCACTGTTTTCTGTAGTGTGGTCCACCTGATACACGGATCTACCTCATTTTTAGTCTCAAGCCTTAAGACAAGCTCACCAATTGGATGGACGGTGTTGATGAAACACATATATCATGGTGGGGTCCATGTGAAATGATTGGACGGTATAGATGAAACACATACATTATGTGGGATTGCGTGAGGTACTCCAGCCAGTCCGCACCCACCATCCATGGTTTGGATGGTGTGGTTGCAACACATTATTACCAGGTAGGCGCCACATAACACCGTCTAGATGGACAGTGCAGATATAGAATATGCACATCAAGGTGGTCCCACCAGATGAACTGACGGTGTGGATTTACCCACCTAGAGCAGCTACATAGCTGGTGTGCGGTAGCCAGCCAATCTGCTCAACGCAGGCGGGTCCCCACATGGGGCCCACCATAACATATGGTACATATGCATATCATATAAATATATATTATTATATTATATATTAATTTTATTTTTTTAAAATACCTGTCAACATTAATACAGCCGCCAGCACTGTTGGCCGTCCAACAAATGGATGACCCACATTCAAAACAGATACAAAGGTGGGTCCACACGTGTGGAACCCACCAGCACAGTCCAGTGATGGTCGATGTGGATACACAATACAAAAATCAAGGTGGGTCCCACCTACCCACACATGTCACATGTGTGGGGTGGGCCCATACCTCAAATCATATGAATGGCTGGAGGAATCCATACATCCTGGTGCGTCCCACACCACTGTCCAGATGGACGGTGTGGATATAAAACATATACATCAAGGTGGGTCCCACCAGCCCACACGTGTCACATGTGTGGGGTGGGCCCCATGTGCTAACCATATGGATGGATGGATACAACCTCATGGTCAGATCGTCAGAACTTGCTAATGTCATTAAGCAAGTAAAAGCTGGTGTGAGATATTCCAGCCAATCCCACCTCTCACCTTCCAGTCCTTGGACGGTGAGGATACGACACATCCATCATGCTAGGCCCCACACCCTACATGTACAAAACGTGTAGGGTGGGCCCCACCGTCCCAGACAATGGGCGGTGTGGATAAAACTCATAAGTCACGATGGTCCCACATCTAGTGGGCCATACGTTTGGATCTAGCTTATATATATATATATTTTTTTTTTTTTCCTTCATCTAGGGCCTGCTAAAAGGCAACAGCAAGGTGGGCCTCATGATCAAATGGTCTGGATCAGGTGGGCCACACGTCAAAAAGAGAGAGAGAGAGAGAGAGAGAGAGAGAGAGAGAGTGATTGAGAGAGATAGAGACGAGCGATGGAGGGGCCCCACCACTATGGGCCCCTCTAACACATGCATCAATACATACATTACATTAATATGGGTCCCAAATCATGTGGGCCTTAAATCAAAATCACCATCTCGTGCTATGAAGACCCACCATTTCCACTTCTTCTTGGATCTATGGCAAGCTAAGCTCCTTGGCTTCTTCTTTAATTGAGGTTGATGGACATTGGAGGGTTGGGATGAGAGATGAGAGGAGTAGGAAGTGGGCCTTGATCTTGGGTTCTTTCTCCCTTTAGGATTTTCTCTCCTTAGTTTCTTGGGTATGGTGGAGAATAAGATGGGATGGAGTGAAATGAGAGAGGAGTGATGTGTGTAAGAAGGATGAGATGAGAGGGATGGTTGTGTAAGAATGGTATGGGTTGTGTAAGAGAAATGTTGACTTTGGGGGTAGCTTGTGTAAGAGAGGTATGAGTTGTGTAAGAGAGGTGACATGCGACGTATGGGTGTGATGGTTCCTACTTGACTTGCGATTGATTAATTGATTGATGTGATGGGTTGTAGAGATTCTCTCAGAATTCACAACACGCGGTGTTTCTTTGAAATATGTGTGCACCCAAAACTCCTGCCCTGGGTATCGCATCAGTGCGTAAGAAGCAGCGTTGAAACAGCAGCGACGGTGCGGTCGGAATGGTACAAAGCTCAGGTCAAGTCGACTCAGATTTACGGGATACGACTTAGGATCATGTGCAAACGCTGATTACAAGTCGCGGGTTGCTAGAATTTGATAGGTAGGATCGCGCGAGTCTACGGAACACTACGGACAAGGATACGGACCAAACAGTTTTGCGCGCAAAGTGTTTGATTCTTCATAGTTTGTGCTCACAAGCCGTTAAAGTTCTCACAGTTTGTGCTCGTAAGTTGTCAGAGTCTTCATAGTTTATGCTCGCAAGCTAATGGAGTCTTCATAGGTTCTGTACGAAAGTTATTAGAGTCTTCATAGTTTGTGCTCACCAAGTGTTTGAGTCTTCATAGTTTTTGCTTGCAAGCTATTGAAGTCTTCGTAATTTGTGCGCACCATGTGTTTGAGTCTCATAGTTTCTGCTTACAAGCTGTTGGACTCTTCACAATTTGTGCTTGCAGGCTGTTGGAGTCTTCACAGTTTGTGCTTGCAAAGTGTTTGATTCTTCATAGTTTGTGCTCGCAAGCACTTGGAGCCTTCACAGTTTCTACACGAAAGTTGATAGAGTCTTCACAATTTGTGTGTGTAAAGTGTTTGAGTCTTCACAGTTTCTGCTCGCAAGCTATTGGAGTACTCACAGCTTGAGAGAGCAAAGTGTTTGAGTCTTCATAGTTTGTGCTCACAAGCTGTTCGATTCTTCACAGTTTATGCTCGCAAGCTGTTGGAGTCTTCATAGTTTGTGCTCGCAAGCTGTTCGAGTCTTTATAGTTTCTACTCGCAAGGTGATGAAGTCTTCACAGTTTGTGCTCGCAAGGTGTTGAAGTCTTCACAGTTTGTACATGCAAAGTGTTTGAGTTTTCATTGTTCGTGCTCCCAAGCTGTTGGAGTCTTCACGGTTTTGTACGTAAAGTGATTGAGTCTTCACATTTTGTGCTCGTAAGCTATTGGAGTCTTCACAGTTTGTACGTACAAAATTTTGAACCTTCACAGTTATAGTTCGCAAGCTGTTAGAGTCATCATAATTTGTGCTCGTAAGCTGTTGGAGTCTTCATAGTTTGTGCTTATAAGCTAATGGAGTCTTCATAGTTTGAGCTCGCAAGCTGTTGGAGTCTTCACTATTTGTTCGCTCAAAGTGTTTGAATCTTCATAGTTTGTGCTCGCAAGCTATTCAATTCTTCACAATTTACGCCCGAAAATTATTGGAGCCGTCACGATTTTTGGATGCTAGTTGTTGGAGGCTTCCCAGTTTGTGTACGCAAGCTATTGGAATCTTCACGGTTTAGGCTCGCAAGCTGTTGGAGTCTTCACAAGTTGTGCGCATAAAGTGTTGGAGTCTTCACAGTTTCTGTTCGTATGCTTTTGGTGGCTTCAGAGTTTGTGCGCACAAAGTGTTTAAGTCTTCACAGTTTGTGCTCGCAAGTTGTTGGACTCTTCACTGTTTGTGCAAGCAAACTGTTTGATTCTTTAAAGTTTGTGCATGCAAGCTGTTCGAGTCTTCACAATTTTGTGCACAAAGTGTTTGAGTCTTCACAGTTTGTGCTCGCAATCTGTTTCATAGTTTGTGCTTGCAAGCTAGTGGAGTTTTCACAGTTTGTGCTCGCAAGTTGTAGGAGTCTTTACAGTTTTTGCATGCAAAGTGTTTATGTCTTCTTAGTTTATGCTTGCAAGCTATTGGAGTCTTCAAAGTTTATGCATGCAAATGTTGGACTCTTCACAGTTTGTATTCGCAAGCCGTTGGAGTCTTCACAGTTTTTTCTCGCAAGCTATTGGAGTCTTCATAGTTTGTGCTCACAAACTGATAGAGTCTTCACAGTTTGTACTCGAAAGTTGTTGCAGTCTTCACAGTTTATGCACGCAAAGTGTTGAGTCTTCACAATTTTTGCGCGCAAGCTGTTGGAGTCATCACTGTTTGTGCTCGCAAGCTGTTGGAGTCATCACGGTTTGTGCTCGTAAGTTGTTTTTATCTTCATAGTTTGTGCTCCAAGCTGTTGGAGTCTTCATAGTTTGTGCTTGCAAGCTGATGGAGTCTTCACATGCAGTTTCTGCATGCAAGTTGATAGGCTTTGCATAGTTTATGCACGCAAAGTTTTTGAGTCTTCAAAGTTTATGCTCGCAAGCTGTTCTAGTCTTCATAATTTATGCTCGCAAGCTATTGGAGTCTTTATAGTTTGTGGTCGCAAGCTGATGGAGTCTTCACAGTTTGTGCTCGCAAGGTGTTAGAGTCTTCACAGTTTATACGCGCAAAGTATTTGAGTCTTCACTGTTTGTACTCGCAAGCTGTTGGAGTCTTCATAGTTTTACACACAAAGTCTTTGAGTCTTCACAGTTTGTTCTCAGAAGCTGTTGGAGTCTTCATAGTTTGTGCGCGTAAATTGGTTGAATCTTCAAAGTTTGAGGTCGCAAGTTGTTGGAGTTATCACAGTTTGTGCTCCCAAGCTGTTGGAGTCTTTATAGTTTGTGCTTGTAAGCTAATGGAGTCTTCACAGTTTGCGCTCGCAAGTTGTTGGAGTCTTCACAGTTTATTCACGTAAAGTGTTTGAATATTTATAGTTTATGCTTACAAGCTATTGGATTCTTCACAGTTTCCACTGCAAATTGTTGGAGCCATCACAGTTTTTGGTCGCAAGCTGTTGGTGTCTTCCCAGTTTGTGTACACAAGCTGTTGGAGTCTTCACAATTTGTGCTCACAAGCTGTTGGAGTCTTCACAGGTTGTGCTCCCAAAGTGTTGGAGTCTTGGCAGTTTGTGCTCCCATGTTGTTAGATTCCTCACAGTTTGTGCTCACAAGTTGATGGAGTCTTCCCAGGTTCTGCACACAAGTTGTTGGGGTCTACACAGTTTGTGCGCACCAAGGGTTTGAGTCTTCACAATTTGTGCTCGCAAGCTGTTGGAGTCTTCACAGTTTATGCATGCAAAGTGTTTGAGTCTTCATTGTTTGTGCACACCGTTCGAGTCTTCTCAGTTTTTGTTCACAGCTGTTGGAGTCATCACACTTTGTGCGCGCCAAGTGTTTGAGTCTTCACAGTTTCTGCTAGCAAGCTGTTAGAGTCTTCATAGCTTGTGCTCGCAAGCTATTCGAGTCTTCATAGTTTATGCTCGCAAGTTGATGGAGTGTTTGTTGAGGCACAAAAAATATTCCATCTCATTGCATGTCCATTGCATTGGTCATAGAATTCCATGGTGCAGATCCTTTCTCGGGTTGTGCACTCTTTATTTTGGTAAAAAGGCGTGAAGAGGGTTGTTTTGGTAAAAAAGGAGTGAAGAGGGTTATTTTAGTAAAAAGGAGTGAAGAGGGTTATTTTGGTAAATAGGAGTAAATAAGGTTATTTTCATAAAAAGGAGTGAAGGGGGTTATTTTGGTAAAAAGGAGTGGATGGGCGTTGCCTTGTATGAGGGGAGGAAGTGTGGTTCTTGTCTTAGAAAGGGGTGTACACCACTATTCAAGGAAAAGTGGTTGAACACCATTATCTAAGGAAGGAGGGTGGAAGTTGTATGAAGAAAGAAGTGGTGGTGATACCACTATATAAGGAAGGGAAGTCTATAAATACCCCTCCCCATGCCTCATTTGAGGGGTTTTGGAAGACAAGAAGGAAGGGGGACAAGAAGGAAGGAAGACAAGAGAGAGATGTTTGCGTGACCCCGCGTAATGGAAAGGGTTTGCACGACCCCGCGCAATGGAAAAGAGAGGAAGAAGGGGTTTGCGCCACTTGTTGTGGAGCACTGTCAAAGAGGAAGCTCCATGCGCCATTGAGTGTGGAAGTCTATCTTGGAGAAAGCCTTCTACATGACCTCGCGCAATTGAAGTTGCAAAGAAGCCTTTGCGCGACTCCGCGTAACCATTCGTGCAAAGAAGCTCCATGCGCCACTTCAAAAGGAATCTTGTCTTAATGCAAGGCTTTTTCATGTCCTAAAGCCTTCTTCCATGTTCCACTTCCTAAGGAAAAATGTCCTAAATCCTTCTTCCATGTGCCACTTCCTAAGGAAAAATGTCCTAAAGCCTTCCTCCATACGCCACTTACTAAGGAAGAATGTCTTAAAGCCTTCCTCTTACGCCACTTCCTAAGGAAAAATGTCTTAAGGCCTGCCTCTTGCACCACTTTACATGGAGAATTGTCCTGATGCAGGCCTTCTACACCACTTTGCATGGAATCATATCCTGAAGACTGGCTCTTGTACCATTTTCCATGCTTTCTTGTCTTAATTCAAGTATTGTCCTAAAGTAAGTCTTGTGCACTCCACTTTAGCTAAAGCTTGAGCGCCCCACTTATGATGGAGGGTCTCAAGGAGCTCACAGAGTTCCAGGAGAAAGAAAGTCCATCTGTACGACTGGAAGGATGAATGGAAAGATGATTAGAACCTATCGCATGACCAAATCAAGGGTTTCAAGTCCGCACAACCCATCCGTCTTTGCCATGAACATCAAAAGCGTCGAAATGCTGCCAAAATCACCATTAGACTGTCTTCTCTTCATTGTGTTGCATTGATTGTACTATGTTTTCAGAATCAAGGGAATGCGAGGGTGGAATTGAACTCAAAATAAATAAATATATTGTGATCATTGTTCTCTCATTCTTTCTTTGTTATTATTGAATAAATTCTCCCAAATCAAATGCATTTGTTTCTTATCGAAACAAAATGGTCACTCAACTGGGGATTCTTTTTAATGATAACTTAGAAAATATTCAGAGAACATTTATCACTTTTTGGCATTTGTATAGACGCCAAAATAGTGACTCTCAGTGGGAACATCCTCCCCTTCATCTCTAAAAACAAAGTATAATTTTATTTAATCAAAATAACTAACACTTTGTTCTGAATGACAGGTATACCGCAATGGCTTTTCTCCCAACTAATTTAGTTGCCTACTTTACACCCAACGGATTTTCACCAAAAGTATCAGAGAAGATCAAATCAGTTGCAATCAAGGACAAACAATGCTAGGTGATATTCAAAATAGTTTTTGCTTGACCGATAGCACAACAAGATGATAAAGGATGGATGATGATAACAAAAAAATAAAATAAAGGGTTCAATCTGCCGGGTATGGATAACAAGTCGATCATGGGAAATGTTACGAGGCACAGTTTTATCGCACTCACTCAGTTCATCAATAGCAATGTAGTTTTCACTTTCTCCTTCAAAGGACTACCGTGAACAACATTGCTCCCTTAAGGAAAGCCTCCAGATGAGAAGTTAGTGCGACTGAATTAGCCATTGCTCGCCAACGAGTAGACGAATTAATTAACGAATTCATCAGTCAATAGAGAACCCTGGGGGCATCGTGTTAACAACTTGACAGAGTAGACGAGCAAGTTAAGTTATGTATAAAATGCATAAAAGTAGACATTGCATTAGGACTCATTGATCCGAATATACAGATATTTCAAGAGTCAATTATAAATGTTTACAATTTGAAAAGAGTCAAAGTGAAGCTGCTCAACTCTCATATGAATCAGCTATTTTAAAGTCTTAAGATAACAACAACAGATATTGCCGAAGAAAGAAAAAAAATGAAGGATTGTCAAAAGTAAAGAATCGAATTATTTGATAAAGAAAACATGGGTGATTCTACAATTAAGAAAGTAAAGAAAGGGTTCGGACAATTCATGGACTATGAGAAACATACAATCGAAGAAGAATGATATACTTCCTATGAGGAGGCTAGCTGTAAAGAAAATCAAAGGAAATGAAGCAAAGAGGAAAAGGATATTCTATAAAAGGTGATCGATGATAGTAGAAATTGTCACGAAGATGATATATGGAAATAATGATATATGGTCCCGATTAGAAATAGTCACTCGATAGAAGAACAACATTCGTGAGGGCAAATTTTCATCAATATACCTGCCAGTTCATCAAAATATATCATCCCTGAATACCAAGAAGATTCACGGCTTTTTGACTTAAAAGATTCACGACATAATTATTCAGGGGGCAGACAAAAGCATATAAAATACGTTATCTTTGAAGATAAATTATAGTTTTGATTTCAAAGATTATTAGCATAATACTTCTAAATCAAAAGAGGGCAAGATAAGTAAAGTCTCAGAATGCCGAAGTCTCAGAATCCAAAGTCTCAGAATGTCAAGTCTCGGAATGCCGATGTCATACATGAATAAAAGGCAGATTCCCAAGCATATCAAGTTGAAGTATATTATTATTGTCGAGCACCGACGATGGTTGCTGGATTAGATTAGTAAAACTACCATTGCCATTGCCATATCGCTGACGTGAAGATTATTCTATTATCGAAGTTTATCGAAATTGATATTATTAATAAGTTGAAGCTCCATTCGGACCAAATTTTATAATATCATCAACAGCAGCAGGGGCGATATATCTATTATTGATCTGTTATCTTCAGCAAAGCTTGTACGATCAATTATCACGTCAGCGATGGTAGCTTATCATTTAAGGTAGCCTAGCCAAGCCCTATACGGCCAACTACGCATAAGACCTATCATCATCGTTTATATATGACAGCAATGAATGCTTGAGTAGATCGATATATACAAAGCTTCAATGACTTAAAGAGCCTGAAATCAGCGGTAAACTATAATTACTCTCTGAGCCTAGCCCGAAATTGGCGGTAAACTATAATTGCTCTCTGAGCCTAGCCTGAAATCGGCGGTAAACTATAATTGCTCTTTGAGCCCAAGTATTGCCCAGTCAAGTTCAGTCTTGTCCAGTCAAAGTATGGTCAGTCAAAAGTACACTTACTCCACTGCTCTAGAAGCATAAACTATGTGTAGCATCAAAATGCTGCAGATATATATTTCACTATAGATATGCTCAAATATGCAATTGCTTGATAAAAATTTTAAATATTGACTAAACAACATGTAAAAATGCGTTTCTCTTGAATTAGGTTCAAATTATAGCAACAACAAATGCCTTCAAAATATTGGCAATTATCTACTCAAAAGTTCAAATCTTTAAGATCAATTAATATATTGACAAGAGTCATGAGGTCTTTTTGTCTCTTGCCTTCTTGATGATAGAGAAATATTATCGCACAAATTGTCAAAGGCTGCAGAGAATAAACTAACGAAGAATCATTATTCTCTCCTGAACAATTTAAAGATTTAGATATATTCCTTGGATTCGTTAAAGGAGCAGCAAAGATTATCCATCCTTTAAGGGTATCAGTAGGCTTCACTTCAGAAATATTATCTTCTGAAGAAATCTTTATGCAAAGATTGGCGTGGAGAGGGGGCATGATTTATGTCTTCAAAGTAATCTATGCCTTGGTCTCTTTGATAATTTCTTATGAGCGGCGGAGGAATTCATATGCCGAGAATTATGAATAATGATATCATAAGACTTCAAATACCATATCTGATGGAGACAAGGAACAAACAGAATCATCATCAATAACTTCTACGTCCTGCGGAAAGTTATTAAATGGGAATTGGGAAAAAGTCTTATATATTTTTCAGAATCAGCAGAAATCTAAGGAAAAGTCTATGAAGAAATGCTAAGGAGCACAAGCTAAAAAAGACTCACAAGCAAAGAATGCAACAAATGCAATGCAAAGCATGCTGACAAGCACAAAGATGAAATAATTAAATCATTATCAAATTATGAATATTATAATCAGCCTAAAGAAGAGAAGAAGCTTTCAATATATTTCAAAAATTATTAATATTTCATGAAGCTAAATTGGAAAGTTATGATATCTTGAGATACTAATTCTGATTAATTTGGCAAGAAAGATTACCGCTCGAAAGCTTGAGTTATGCAGATCATGAATAAAGAAGACAATCAAAAAAGTTATTGTGGTAGGAGCAGCATTAAAGAATAACTTCCTAGACACAGAGTTTAAAGAAAGAGTCACCGGAGTTGATCAAAGAGACTGTTGCAGTACTAGCAGTATTTGTCATGCCCCAAACTCGGAAACCAGGCTCACAAAATTCCCGATAGCCGAATTCGGTGCCGACAGCCTCCATAGTACCCCATTCTCGGCTCCCAGTGCCCATACGCCAGATTCCGATCCTGGGACCCTACAAGGAGGATTTTTCAAAGTACATTTATCTCGTAAGAAGCATAACCACAAGTTTAACCAAATCACATAAACAACATCATCATCACATATCTACTAATATAAATAGTTGAATATAGTACTGAAAGGGAAATACATATATCGAAAATCAAAGCTCCAAAAGACAGCTTCATGCTCTAAGCTCTACGCTGCTATGACCTAATGCCACCTGCGCACATCTATCGTGCATAAGCTTAAAGAAAGCTTAAAGGGTGGTGTAAGTGTGTACGCAAGATAGAAATGCAAGTATGCAATATCAGAGCAATGTGGAAACATGCTGGTAAGTCCATAAATACCATCAGCCTTATCCAAGTTATGCAATGCAAAAACATAATAAGCCAATATCATATACTGAGGAAGCAATGCAATATGCGGTGCGAATAAAATGACCAAGATGGAGTGTGAAGTCAGGATGATAGTACATAGTGTCGCAGCTATGGGGTCCATCACAAGGGACTTCTATCCAAACCAGTCCCATATTAAATTTGGATAGATAAACTCAATGTAGTAAACTCCTGATCTCAAGTTGGTTGCGCGCCCCAACTGAAATCTTGGCCATTACGAAGGTACACATAACAATTAGTTGCGCACACCAGCCTGAGTGGATAGTGAATGAGTGAATGAATGAATGAATGAGTATAATGCTTAGTATACAACTCCTGCTCAGTAAGTCCACATATCAATACCGTACATCTTTGGGATCATCACAAGGGTCTAGTACACTCCACAATGATTGCCACCTCCCTAGTCGCACACCAGCGAGTGGAAAAGACCTCACTATCCGCCTAGCTAGTAGTCTGCCAATACCTACCCAACTCATTGATGGAAGAGCCATTTACGAGCTAGTCAAACTTACCCTAGCTTACAGCCCCCTTACTTGGGCGGATAAGGCCACACCCCCTTCCAACTGACCACGACATAGTGGGAGATGCGGCTTACTGGTGTTTGGCACTTTGGCGCTCATGTATATCCACTCGGTCTAGATGTTGGAGCGTCTCCTAGCCAAGGAGGTTTAGGGACTTTCATCCATGGACATCCAACATGCCCAGATGCTCGAACCAAACATTTTCAGTGTCTCATCTAGCCATCCACGATATGCCTGTGGAGGCCATAGCCCTGATGTTGCTAGGGTGTATAGTAGTCACATCACAAAATGCGAGATGCATGAGTCATACTATCCAATCATGCATCAAACTTGTGCATTCCACGTGCTCATGTGGGGCGACTCCGTCTCTCAAGGAGTCCCATAATAATCCGCCCTGTAACATCCTAGATTTTTTTCAACCTGGTGATAGATGTCCTCAGGCAATAGGTCAATCCTAACACCTAATTAACTTCTCAAACACTCAATTCAAAAGTCTTAAATCCCTTTTCAAACCATTTTCTTCAAAATCTCACATTTCACTGCTTTCATATTAGACACAAATCTTAAAGTTTAGGTGATATTGATCAATACTTAACCTAAAAATTACTATGAATAGTAAATAAATAAATAAAATGAGTTTTTAACCATTAACCTTTTGGAATCTCATGAAATAAGTAGGCTATATGGATATATTAGCTTCTCCTACCCCAACAATATATATTGCACATCGAATAACTCATCCCGGTTTGTAAAATACAACCATTTTACATATCGGATAGAAAAATCACCCCAAATAGGTCAGTGACCAGCGAGGGCATTGCTGAGTTGGCGAGGCATCGCCAAAAATACGGGCCAGGGCGGGCCGCAGTTCATTGGCTGGCCCATTTTCAGCCACATTTTCTACAATTTTGGTCTACCTTCAAAAAGTCATATCTCCCTCGTTATAACTCTGAATTAGGTGATTTAAAAACCAAATTCAAGATCAATAAGTCTAGTTTCATATAAAAATAATAGAAAAATATAATAAAAACTTTAATATAGTTAAATATAGGTCATTGTGACAACTATATGAAAATTATTAGTTTGGATAGCTGCCGCTTCTATAATTTCTAGAATTTTTCTACAACACGAAACCTATTAAAATTTGGTAGAGATGAAGTAGACTTGATGATGAACTACTAAAAAAATAAATAAAATGATATACAATCTCAAATCACTAGAAAGGGGCATAGAACTGCCTTAGGATCGTATTCTGTCATAATTAGGACGAAATTTGGTTAAGTACTGAACTAAACGATAAATAGAATTAGCTCGAACAACTTTTAATATGATCTGCAAGACCCAAAACTTGTGAAACCGTTGACGCTAGGTTACCCTAAAATCTAGGATTAATCTCATTACCCTGCTGCTCTCGGGAGCATCACGAAACTCCATATCAGATCTGGACTGCACGTCGAAAGTCCGATTAATGCGAAGTTAAATGGTTAGAACCACCTTACTGGGTTTGACAACCATCTCAGAAGTCAAATCCAAATAATGTCCCACGGCTATTCGCTTGAGCCCGGAGTGAAGAGTGTGAGAAAATGTAGATTTCTTAAAAAATCAAGTCTCATTTAAGTAATCTGAGACTTATCACTTGCGGGCCTGATATAAGCAATCAGACCGTCAGAATCTGACCCAAATATACCCTCAGATCAGGGAAAATTTGATACACATGTCCATGTACTTGTAACCCTGATCGAGTTACAGTGACCGTTGAACTGAAACTGGTCCGCCACGCGTGATCTGAGAATCTAACTGGAACGAAAACTTAACTCCACCTAGATCCAAGGTTGATGAGCTTAAGTCCGACCGCACATAGAAAAGGGGCCGCTAGAAGTGCTCCATTGGATCGAAACGGACCCGCTTTGGACATAACCTAAGTATACCTTGTTCCTGAGTCTATTTTTGAGTGTTTTGGGCCTATATAAGGACCTTAAACTCTCACTCTCTCCTTCCATACGAATTTGAAAATACTTAAGAGAGAGAAGAGAGAAAGTGTGGGTGATGTGGGAGGATCTCCCTCCCACTCTACCCTGCTGCTATTTGTGCCTAACCACATCGTTCTTATCGCTTTCCCAGTGTTTTCAACTTCATTTATAGGTAAGAAACCCTAACCCTAATCTGATCTAGGGTTATGAACATTCCAAATGATGAAATAGCTAATCTATTTCATTCTATAGGTTGCCAAACTGTCGTATATTAAAGCTTAACGAATCTATCAAGTTTATTACGCTTCTATGGCGTAAGGTACGGACTTTAGACATATAGGTTATGGTTTTCAACGCTTTCAATGTTAGATAATGATAGATTCATGATCTGTATGTTATTGCATATGTATAAAGTGTTGTCCGTTTCATTTTTCAGTTATACGTTAACTATGTTGAATATACTGTATTCTTCATATTTATAGAAAGTATCGTATACGTATAAATTTTGAAAGTGTGTTTGCCATAATTAATTACTGTATGAACATGCTATATATGTGTATAATACTTACTTGGCGAAAGGGTTCGCCCTAATACATGTTTTTGCTAGCATACGTTATGTATTTTGAAAGAGTGTATCCTAAGTGTTTGTGAAATTGCTTGTAAGAGTAAGTACTTAAAGGATTGTGCTTTAGGTAGGTGTTGAGATAGAATTCTCAGCTACCTTAGAGATGTATGTGATTCCCTCCATGTTGTTTGTTTAATTGTAACACCCTGAAAATCGGAGGTCGAGCATAAACTCAACTCCCGAGTTCCAGAACATCACTTATGCAACAAAATGAATGATGATTGAATGTTGACTGTATTCGTGCATTGAACATGAGTGAGATTAAGCCAAAACAAAGATATCATACTCGAGAGACATTAATTTTGCAAGCGGAAGACTATGATAGATAGATAAATATATAAACTATGATGAGTCTCGAGTGTGATAACATTACCAGCAGTTAAATAAATACAAGTACAGTTCTAAAATATACCAAATGTGTAAGTTTAATGTCTTCTATCCCCAGTACACGACAATACAAGCATGCAGGTCTTGAGAGACCCTTCAAAAGGTTACATGATAGGAGAACTCCTCCTCATCACCATAAAAGTAGTCAGGACTCTGCTTCATAAGCATCGCCATCATCTGAAATTCAACAAATCTGTTTGGTGTGTACAACATTGTCCCGTAACGTGGGAGTGAGTAGCTAACTCAGTGGAACAATAAAGCATAGGTTAACATGTTATCGATGCAGTCAAGCAGTAATGGTAAAGCAGTAAATCAAGCACTCCTAGTTACTCTGATTAATGTAAGTATGAATGTAGGTATGATGGATGCCCTCACCGACATACTCCCTCATGCGACACCATCTCACGTTCGCGGCATGCTTACATCCCACAGTGCTCCACATCTTCCAGGCACATGCGATGCATGATGAGCATGATTACCAAGTTTTTAATTAGTCCATTTCAAACCCGGGATTGGGAAACTAAGGTACTTCCTTGTATCATTCCCAAACATGATCCATTCTAGGTCGTCATCCTAGTTAATATCGAACAATGGTGTATTTTCTAGGTCACCTGCGAGAGAACGCTGTCAGTTGCACAAAGGTTACACCACTCCCCATCACCCCTTAAACGATTCATCACTATACGTAAATGTGCCTAGTTCATACTCTATATATCGCGGCGAACCCTAAGGCGCATGCGACTTCGAGATATATGCTCGAGGTCACTACAAAGGGCTGCCAGGGCTGTTACGTACAAAGGTTGCACCGTTCCCCCATCACCTTATCAATGTAGGAAATGAAAGCACGAATATAGTGTCCCATACCACCATAATCGGCTCACGAGTTTGGTTGCTCACTTTGGTCACTACGGGGAGGCACGTGGCCCCACCGTGGCCGGCGGGCTCGACCACGGTGTCCCATACCACCATGCCGGCTCATGAGTCTTAGCGGATCGAGGTACCATGGTTAACGGGATTCTCACTTTGGTAAGTTTGGTACCTAGGTTCAAGCATTAGCGACCAAACATGGTGAACATACATAAGACACGGGTTACTTGACGTGTTGGTGGCTCGAGCGCACAACAAGTTGGGCGATATGAAGCACGAAGCACCTCGTGTGGCCAACCACTATCGCCAACCGAAGTACGACACGGGTTCGTAACACATCATGTGTGGCGAAACGAATCTCAACCACAATTCCAAGTCGGATACCGGATGCCTGGACTATGGACATAGTCCCAAGCTCAATCAATTCCTAGCCATAACATGTGAAGTACAGTATGATAAACAAGGAAATTCAGGAACGCTATCAATCATGTTATAAAGCATGTCATAAAGCATGTTAATAAACAAGTTACAAAGCATGTTCAAAAGCATGTTGTAAAGCACTATACAAATAGGGATACAAATACATATATTTCATAGGTGAGTGGTTAGAGTAAATAACCACATGGAGGGTATCATATGTGACTCTAAGGTAGTTGAGAATCCCATCTCAGCACCTACCTAAGTCACTATCACTTAAGCACTTACACTCACAAGCATTTTCACAAAGACTTGGAATGCACTATTTCAACATACATGACGTATGTTAGAGGAATGTGTATTAGGACTGTTCTTTTACCAAACTAATATTTTATACGTATATATCATATTTATACAGCAAATAATCATGACAATTACATCCGCAAAATTTATACGTATGGGGTATTTTCTAGGATACCCAATGTCAACATATATAGTGTTTACAAGGGAACTTGTAATACGGCGATTCTTTTCACCAAGAAATTAATTTATACGCACATAAGATATTTATACAACAATTAATCGTGACAAACACATCGCTAAAATATACACGTATACGGTACTTCTTACAATACCGTATTTCTACATATATGATGTATATTAGTAAACATGTATTTAGGCGAACCCTTTCGCCAAATGAGTATTTTATCCATACATCATATATCCATACGACAATTAAACATGTCAAACACATTTCCATAAAAAATACGTATATGGTATTTTATACGAATACCTAGAGTATGTGAAATTTCAAATTCTACAATTCTAATCGAAACAGAAAATGGAAAGCACTTTGTACATGTGCAATTGCATGCAGATCATGAATCTACCATTATCTGACATTGAAAGCGTTGAAAACCGCAACCTATACACCTAAAGTCCTCACCTTGTGTCGTAGAATCGTAACAGAGTCAATAGGTTCGCTAAGCTTCGTATACGGGAGTTTGGCAACCTAGAGAGAACGAAATAGGTTAGCTATTTCCTAACCTACAAGTTGTCTAATCCCCAAACAAAGTTAGGGTTAGGGTTTATTACCTAGAAATGACGCCAGGAATCGTCGGAAAAGTGATGAGAATCAGCGGTGGAGCAGTGCTTGCAAAGCATGGGCAATGACAGGAATTCCTCCCACATCTCCCTCACTTTCTCTCTCTTTTCCCTCTCTCAAATCCAAATTCATATGGCTGGAATGGGAGAGGGTTTAAGGTCCTTTTATAGCCTAAAACCTTCCCAAAATAGACTCAGGTTCAAGGGTTACTACTAATATAGGTATTTTGTCACTTTTCCAGCTCAAATGAGTGTTTTTGGTAGCCCCCCTTGAGCTAAACGTCAGACTTCAGCTCACCACACATGGATCTATGTGGGATTACATTTTCGACTCGATTGGATTCCCAGATCGCACGTGGCGGACCACTTTCAGTTCAACGGTCAGTGGACCACGATCCGAAATTTCAAGTACATGTAAATGTTCCTGAAATTTTTCTTAATCCGAGGGTGTAATTTGGTCGATTTCGACTCATGGTCACCATGGTTGTTTTAATCTTGACGCGTAAACGAATGGTGCGAGATCACTATTCACGATATTTATTTTGAAATGGGAATAGTATTTTTCACACACCTCGCTCTCGAATTGAAACGAATGGCCGTGGGACATCAATTTGGACTGATTTTAGAGATGATTGTCAAGCCCAGTGAGGCGGTCCTAAGTCCTTAACCTCGTATTATTCGGACTCCCGATGTGTGGTCCAGATCAGATACGGAGTTTCAACGTGCTCCCGAGAGCAGCCGGGTAATGAGATTGATCCTAGATTTTAGGGTAACCTAGCGTCAATGATTCTACAAGTTTTGGGTCTTGCAGATCGTATTTAAAGCGATTCAAATGGATTTCGTAGCTAATCTGGTTTCGCACCTAGTTAACTTTGTCACATTTCTAAAGGATTTAATCTTAAGTAATTTCCGTCTGAGGTGGTACTTAGTCCTTTGCAGTTTGTATCTAAAGTGATCCAAGTTATACTACTTAGCTAGTTTAAGATAGTGTCTAGGGTGAAAGTGCTTTGAAAAATTGGCAGATCAAGGTGGTGAAGGGTGAGATTCGTGAAGGAAATGGGTTCAAAGGCAGCTTTAGACATTGGGATTCAGTTCTGACAAGTCAATGAGGTGTTAGGATCAACTCATTGCCTAAGGACGTCTAATCCCAGGTTGGCAAAAATCCGGGGTGTTACATTAATTTAACCGCTTACTTATGAAATATGTGTTTGTATTTCTTGTTTATATTGTGCTTTATAACGTGCTTTATAACTTGTTTTATGACATGCTTGTTGACATGCTTCAATTACTTTGTTTACTCTGCTTTACTCTACATGCTTCTAGTCAAGGATTGATTGTGTTTAGGGCTATTGTATCGTCCAGGCAATCGGTAACAGGATTGAATTCATGACTGAGATTCATTTGCCACATGAGATGTGTTCAACAAACCCGAGTCATACTTCGGTTGGCGATAGTGGTTGGCCACGCGAAGTACTTATGCACTTCATGTCGTTCAACTTGTCGTGCGCTCGAGCTAGCCAAGCTCGTCAAGTAACCCAATCTGTCTTATGTATGTTCACCATGTTTGGACGCCTCTGTTTGAACCTGAGGTACTAACCTTACCAGTGAAATCCCGTTAACCATGGTACCTCGATCCGCTAAGACTCATGAACCGGGCATGGTGGTATGGGACACCGTGGTTGAGCAGTCTGCCTACGCTGGGGCCACAAGCCTCCCCGTAGTGACCATTGAGCAACCAGACTCGTGAGCCGATTATGGTGATATGGGACACTATTCGAGCTGTCGGCTTACTTTGCTTTGATAGGTGATGGGGGAGTGGTGCAACGATTCCATGTAACAGCCCTGACAGCCTTGACCGTACCCGGTGTAGTGACCTCGAGCATACTCTAAATCTGTGATGAGGCGACGAGCCTTCCCGTAATAATAGAGTATAAACTAGGCCTGTATTGATAAGGTGATGGGAGAGTGGTGTACCGATTCCATGTAATAGCCCTGACAGCCCTTGCAGCGACCTAGAAACACACCATCGTATGAGATTGTCTAGGACTGACGACCCTAGAATGGATCATTGTTTGGGAATGATATAAGGAAGTACCTTAGTTTTCCAATACTACTGTTTGAAATGGACTAATAATAACTTGGTAATCATGCTCATCATCGCATTGCATGTGCTTGGAAGATGTAGAGCACTAAGGGTGACAGCATGCCACGGACGATGATGGTGCCGCACGAGGTAATATGTTGGCGAGGGCCTGCATCATAATCGCATCTCATCCTTGCATTAATTACAGTACTTAGGAATGTTGATTGTACTGCTTTATCATTACTACTTGACTGAATTAATAATATGTTAACCTACGCTTTATTGTTCCACTGAGTTAATCACTCACTCCCACATTACGGGACGGTGTTGTACACACCAACCAGACCCTGTTGTAGCCGCAGGTGATGATAGTGCTTATGAGGCGGAGCCAGACTTTTGCGACAACGAGGATGCCTTCTTGTATGTGTTGTATTCTGATGGCTTCATGTGAGCCGTGTCTTGATCAATGGGGTTATAGGGATGTTGACTAAAGGACCTTATGCATTTGGTATATTTTGGAATTATACTTGTAATGAATTAACTTGGTAACATTATCACACTCTGGAGACTCACCACAGTTTATATATTTTATATATCTATCACCGTCTTCCGCTTACAAATTTAACTGTCTCTGGAGTATGATATGCTATTTCGGTATAATCTCATTCATATTTCAATGCTCTCATCATAATCATCATTATCTGTGTTGCATAAATGATGCGTTGGAACTCGAGAGCTGAGCTTTGCTTGACCCCCAATTTTTAGGGCGTTACAAGATGGTATCAAAGCATGATTTGGATTAAACCGGACCTGGGTTATGGTCGTACGACGTACGCTGATGCTTTTCGACATAGGTGGGTGTGAGAGAAATGTAGAAACATTCATAGGTGTCCCGGTTTCGCCAATTGGCGAAGTTCACAAAAATTGGTCTTTTTGTTTGAGTCCGTACTCGACCGTGATCGCATGAGTCGACCCCAAACCACTTCTGGATCGTCAAACGACAAGTCTAGATCACAAATCACCCCATCCCAGCCCTTAGGAATGTACAGATACAGCTGTACATCAGCAATCACCCGAAATGACTTAAAACGACTCAAATCGGAGTCGGGGGGTCGAAACGATCAATCCAGAGGGACCTAGGGTGGGACCCATCTATTTTGGGGCTTAGGGGGGCACGAGGACCTCGTCCATGTAGCAAGCCCTCACCCATCTGTCCAGGGAGTGGGGAGGCCCTCGCCTGGTCAGCAGGCCGGGCCAGGCCTGCGGCTAAGGCCGATGGTGTTTGGGGGCTAGGGTGACCCCCTGGTGTGTGGGCTGTCGATTAAAACCCCCCCAGACTAGTACCTCCTTCACAAATCACCCCTCCAAGCTCCCTTTTCTCTCTAAACTTATTGTCCTCTCTCTCAAATCTTCCTTCCAATCATCGAATCTACCATTTTCGACCACAACCCATTCCCTTCCAATGTTTCCAGCAATCCATACCTCCCTACTCACTCCATTCTCTCTCATTTGAGCCCATACATCTCCCATTGGTGGCTCAAAATCGTGTAAGCTCTCCAACCCATCCTACCTCTCCATTTTCCTCCTTCAACTACTGTCATTTGAGCCTTGGCACACCCCTTGGAGGCTCAAATCCATAGAGAACCAAAGAAACCAGCCCTATTCCCCTTTTCTTCACTTTTTCATGGCTCTATCCGAGCTTAGTACGGTCATTTTCTCGGATGTCTAGTCATCCATACTGTTGTCTTGTAGTTTGCCTTGGTTACCGCCTTTGGATGTTTATGTTTTCATGTTGATGGGTGTAGTAGTTGGTAGAATGTTTTAGATGTTTGAGGACGTTTAGGGCCGTTCGGCCAACTACATTAAGTGAGATTAGGTGGATGGAATTGTAAAAGTAATAATAAATGTATGTGTAAAAGTATGGTCCCTAGATTAGGTGTATCCCATGTTTTCCAATGCCATGTATGAAATGTATGCAATGAAAAGTATATTCTGAGATTTCCTTTCAACTACACTTAGAAATTCATCATCATAGGATTTAAAAATCCCATCTCACACCTTCCAACACAAGGCTCATTTTCCACAGCCTATGACAATAATTTTAATCCCCTCCCACCCTCCTACCAAACATGCAACTCCCAAATCCCGAAGTGGGATTAGCAATGCAAGCCCATTTAACACAACGTAAGACCACTGGCCAAATAGGCCCTTAGAGTTTTGGACCTAGAGTGGTATTCTTAGATTCGAACGACCTAACAGTATGGGAAATCCACTAAATTGATAACGTGAACCCTAGGACCTTCTTAACTAGTATGAACATGTGTGAAATGCTCGAGCGTAGTTAAATTCAAGTGCAAGCAACTCAATTCCAATCAGACAACATTTGACCCTAAGTGATAAACAATTTCTTGTATTAGAACATAGACTTTGGATTACAACTATTGGTTGGTTATACTAAGGAATGTAGATAAATTTAGTTAGTTGACTTAATTAGGTTAGAGCGAGACCCCGTTCCTTCATTGAATCCCCTTGGTACTCATAGGCTTCTTTAACAACTCTTAGGAGGCTTGTTTGATTAGTAACTATTCACGCTCAGAGGAAACTTATATATCCCTTGGATTTAATGATAGGTCAAATCAATACACCCCTTAGAATCGCCTTCTCAAGGACTTAGTACAATCGGGAACACGAAGCAGAGAAAATATATATAAGCGAGGTATTCGCGGTTTGAATCGAATTCTCAATCCTGGTAGTGACCAATGAACCCTATGCTTTGATCAAGCAGAAGGTCAGGATCAACTAGGATTAAGAACTGATATGACAAATTTCTGTCTTCGTGAGGCAGAAGGTCCATGTATCCGACTCAGACCCCCTACACAACTTTCCTTCTATGTTGGCCCAACCAATTGCAACTAAAAGTTTATAACTTCGTCTTTGAGAAGTATTAGGAGTATATAGCCGATAGAGACTTTGTATTTTAGGTCTAAGGAATTGCCCAAACGGGCAACAAACAGTTAGGAATTAGGTCCCAAATTACATGCCATGTCGGCATACATATTATGCATATGAATGTAGAAAGATAGCCTGCCTGTTAAGCTAGACATGATTAAATAGGATAAGTCTAGACCGTGACAAAACTCCTTGGTAGAATTAGGCATCTTGCCACAGACTCACACCTGTCCCTGAAATCAACCACAATACCCATCATCTTTAGCTCCTCTCTATAATTATAGGTACTAATGCCATAATACGCATCATCGGTGAAAAGAAGACTAATGTATTGCTAAATCGCTTCACATGTCATACCAAAGATAGATTTCAAATTTTAACTCGTTCTGACATACAGATCGATGTACAAATTCTTGAACCTTGGAGGTAGAAATAATTTTTTTAGGGAGGTAGAACACCTAATACATCTCTTTGATCTGGGTGGCACAGCGGAAGCATGATGGACCCTTGCCCCACTGGCCCAGGATCGAAAGAAATTACTCCCAGTTATATGCAAGGTTAGGTCATTAAATAGGATCTGGATCTTCCTTAGAATGTAAAGCAATTCGGGTTCAAGTGTTAAACAATTTCATATTACAGAATAGGCCTAACAATGGGTACAAACCGAATTACAATAGCCAAGGTCAACGCATCTACAACTATGCTCGTTGAATACGAACATAATAAAAGCCCTAGCAAGTTCTACTATGAGAAACCATTCTAGGATGATCTAGTAAGATTTGACTCACCATTTCCTTGGACATAGATATTATCAAGGACTCTCTTAGACCAAGACCTAACGGGCAACTTTATAGATAGAAAATTTGAGTCATTTAGTGAAGGACATTCCCTACATTTTTAGAGTGATCGGACTACGGAGTTATTGACATGTACAACTACGAAGTATTCGCGGCTTGACCCAATTCTCAATCCTGGGCGACTACTAATGGACTCACTGCTTGGCTGAGCATAAGACCAGGATCTACCAGGACTAGGAAGGGATACGATGAGCTTTCTACCTTGGCTAGGTAGATGATCGATGTATCGGGATCTAGCCCACTACAACCGTCTCTTCGTGTTGGTCAAACATTGAAAACAGCTATCTTACCTTCAACAGTTGGGAATCAAAGTCCAAACTCCAAATAGGAAAAGAAATCCATTGTAGTAAACCATCAGGATATAAGCAAGGGATAAAGAAATAAATTTTTAAGGGGGTAGTCTAAAATGTACTAGACTAGTATGGACAATATACACCCTACCACGCTTCTAACCTTGAAATAAATAAGTCTTAGGCAAATAAAATAATAGAATCCTTACTTAATACCCTTAGCCAATTTCGGGGATGAAATTATTTTTAAGGGGGGTAGATTGTAACATCCCGGATTTTTCCCAACCTGGTGATAGATGTCCTCAGGCAATAGGTCGATCCTAACACCTGATTAACTTCTCAAACGCTCAATTCAAAAGTCTCAAATCCCTTTTCAAACCATTTTCTTCAAAATCTCACATTTCACTGCTTTCATATTAGACACAAATCTTAAAGTTTAGGTGATATTGATCAATACTTAACCTAAAAATTACTATAAATAGTAAATAAATAAATAAAATGGTTTTTTAACCATTAACCTTTTGGAATATCATGAAATAAGTAGGCTACATGGATAGATCAGCTTCTCCTACCCCAAAAGCATATATTGCACGTCAAATAACTCATCCCGGTTTGTAAAATACATCCATTTTATATATCGGACAGCAAAATCACCCCAAATATGTCAGTGACCAGCGAGGGCATCGCCGAGTTGGCGAGGCCTCGCCAAAAAAATGCGCGTGGCGGGCCGATTCATTCGTCGTTTGCTACCACATTTTCTACAATTTTGGTCCGACTTCAAAAAGTCATATCTCCCTTATTATAACTCTGAATTAAGTAATTCAAAAACTAGATTGAAGCTTAATAAGTCTAGTTTCATATAGAAATAATAGAAAAACATAATAAAATTTTTAATATAGTTAAATATAAGTCGTTGTGACAATTATCTGAAAATCATTAGTTTGGACAACTGCCGCTTTTAGAATTTCTAGAATTTTTCTAGAATACGAAACCTAATGAAATTTGGTAGAGATGAAGTAGACTTGATAATGAACTACTAAAAAAATAATTAAAATGATATACTATCTCAAATCTCCAGAAAGGGTCATAGAACTGGCTTAGGATCATATTTTGTCATAATTAGGGCAGAATTTGGTTAAGTATTGAACTAAACGATCAATAAAATTAGCTCGAATCACTTTTAATACAATCTGCAAGACCCAAAACTTGTGGAACCGTTGATGCTAGGTTACCCTAAAATCTAGGATTAATCTCATTACCCAGTTGCTCTCGGGAGCATCACGAAACTCCGTATCAGAATTGGACTGCACATCGAAAGTCCGATTAACACGAAGTTAAATGGTTAGGACTGCCTTGCTGGGCTTGACAACCATCTTGGAAGTCAAATCCAGATAATGTCCCATGGCTATTCGCTTGAGCCCGGAGTGAAGAGTGTGAGAAAATGTAGATTTCTTAAGAAATCAAGTCTCATTTAAGTAATCTGAGACTTGTCACTTGCGGGCCTGATATAAGCAATCAAACCGTTGGAATCTGAAATAAATACACCCTCAGATTAGGGGAAATTTCATACACATGTTCATGTACTTGTAACCCTGATCGAGTTGCGGTGACCGTTAAACTAAAACTGGTCCGCCACGCATGATATGAGAATCTAATTGGAACGAAAACTTAACTCTACCTAAATCCAAGGTTGGTGAGCTTAAGTCCGACCGCACACAGAAAAGGGGCCGCGAGGAGTACTTCATTGGAACGAAACAGATCCGCTTTGGACATAACCTAAGTATACCTTGTTCCTGAGTCTATTTTGGAGTGTTTTGGGCCTATATAAGGACCTTAAAGCCTCACTCTCTCATTCCATACGAATTTGAGAAAATCTAAGAGAGAGAAGAGAGAAAAGAGAGAGAAAGTGTGGGAGATGTGGGAGGATCTCCCTGCCACTCTACCCTGCTGCTATCCGTGCCTAACCACATCTTTCTTATCGTTTTTTCAGCGTTTTCAACTTCGTTTCTAGGTAAGAAACCCTAACCCTAATCTGATCTAGGGTTATGAACGTTGCAAAGGATGAAATAGCTAATCTATTTCATTCTATAGGTTGTCAAACTGCAGTATACTAAAGCTGAGCGAATCTATCAAGTTCATTATGCTTCTATGGCGTAAGGTGCGGACTTTAGACGTATAGGTTATGGTTTTCAATGCTTTCAATGTCAGATAATGATAGATTCATGATCTGTATGTTATTGCACATGTACAAAGTGCTGTCCGTTTCATTTTTCGGTTATACGTTAATTATGTTGAATATACTATATTCTTTGTATTTATAGAAAGTACCGTATATGTATAAATTTTAAAAGTGTGTTTGTCATGATTAATTACTGTATGAACATGCTATATATGTGTATAATACTTACTTGGCGAAAGGGTTCGCCCTAATACATGTTTTTGCTAGCATACGCTATGTATTTTGAAAGAGTGTATCCTAAGTGTTTGTGAAATTGCTTGTAAGAGTAAGTACTTAAAGGATTGTGCTTTAGGTAGGTGTTGAGATCGAATTCTCAGCTACCTTAGAGATGTATGTGATTCCCTCCATGTTGTTTATTTAATTTAACCGCTTACTTATAAAATATATGTGTTTGTATTTCCTGTTTATATTGTGCTTTATAACGTGCTTTATAACTTGCTTTATGACATGCTTGAATTACTTTGTTTACTCTGCTTTACTCTACATGCTTCTGGTCAAGGATTGATTATGTTTGGGGCTATTGTATAGTCCAGGCAATCGGTAACGGGATTGAATTCGTGGCTGAGATTCATTCGCCACATGAGATGCGTTCGACAAACCCGAGTCGTACTTCGGTTGGCGATAGTGGTTGGCCACATGAAGTGCTTATGCACTTCATGTTATTCAGCTTGTCATGCGCTCGAGCTAGCCGAGCTCGTCAAGTAACCCGATCTGTCTTATGTATGTTCACCATGTTTGGACGCCTTTATTTAAACCTGAGGTACTAAGCTTACCAGTGGAATCTCGTTAACCATAGTACCTCAATCCGCTAAGACTCATGAGCTGGGCATGGTGGTATGGGACACCGTGGTCAAGTTGTCGGCCTACGTTGGGGCCACGAGCCTCCCCATAGTAACCATTGAGAAACCAGACTCGTGAGCCGATTATGGTGGTATGGGACACTAAATTCAAGTTGTTGGCCTACACTGCTTTGATGGGTGATGGGGGAGTGGTGCAACGATTATGTGTAACAGCCCTGGTAGCCCTGACCGTACCCAGTGTAGTGACCTCGAGCATACTCTAAATCTGTGGTGAGGCAACAAACCTTCTCGTAGTAACAAAGTATAAACTAGGCCTGTATTGATAAGGTGATGGGGGAGTGGTGTAACGATTTCGTGTAACAGCCGTGGCATCCCTTGCAGCGACCTAGAAACACACCATCGTATAAGATTTCTAGGACTGACGACCCTAGAATGGATCATTGTTTGGGAATGATATAAGGAAGGTACCTTAGTTTCCTAATACTGCTGTTTGAAATGGACTAATAACAACTCGGTAATCATGCTCATCATCGCATTGCATGTGCCTGGAAGATGTGGAGCACTGAGGGTGACAGCATGCCGTGGACATAAGATGGTGCCGCACGAGGGAGTATGTTGGTGAGGGCATGCATCATAATCACATCTCATCCTTGCATTAATTATAGTACTTAGGAATGTTGATTGTACTGCTTTATCATTACTGCTTGACTGAATTGATAACATGTTAACCTATGCTTTATTGTTCCACTGAGTTGATCACTACTCCCACGTTACGGGATGGTGTTGTACACACTAACCAGACCCTATTGTAGCTGTAGGTGATGGCGATGCTTATAAGGCAGAGTCAGACTTTTGCGATGACGAGGATACCTTCTTGTATGTGTTGTATTCTGATGGCTTCATGTGAGTCGTGTCTTGATCGACGGGGTTACAGGGATGTTGACTAGAGGACCTTACGCATTTGGTATATTTTGGAATTATACTTATAATGAATTAACTTGGTAACATTATCACACTCTAGAGACTCACCACGGTTTATATATTTTATATATCTATCACAGTCTTCCGCTTGCAAATTTAACTGTCTCTGGTTTATATATCATGTTTCAATGCTCTCATCATAATCATCATTATTTGTGTTGCATAAGTGATGAGTTGGAAGTTGGGAGCTGAGCTTTGCTCGACCCTCGATTTTCAGGGCGTTACACGCCCAATGGCATATGCTATGATCAATCACTCCTCATATCAAGCATGCAAATGATGCATATGGGCATGTGCCATGGGGAGGTCACAATGTGGACATTTAACCATCATTGCCCATCAATGTGGACATTCAACCAACATTGCTCCCAAGGAGTGGCCCTCATAGGGCCAAACATATAGTGAGCCCATGGCCTCATACAAGGGCCTCATATACAATCTCAAAGGGCCTTACACAAGGGTCTCATACATCACAATGGGCCTCACCACATGGGCCTCGTATACATCACAATAGGCCTTATACATGACTCGCATATACATCACAATGGGCCTCATTACATGGGCAGAAATATACATCACAATGGACCTCATATACATCAAGTGGGCCACATCGCATGGGCCTCATTACATGGGCAGAAATATACATCACAACGGACCTCATATACATCAAGTGGGCCGCATCGCAAGGGCCTCATATAATCATAATGGGCCTCATACAATCATAACGGGCCTCACACAATCACAATGGGCCACATACAATCTCAATGGGCCACATACAATCTCAATGGGCAGCATCTCATGGGCCTAATACACATCATAATGGGCCACATCACATGGGCTTCATATACAACACATCAGGCCTCATCCTATGGGCCTCATATACAAAACACCGGGCCTCACTCATGGGCTACATATACATCATAATGGGGCTCGCCAAATGGGCCACAAATACACCATAATGGGCCTCGCCAAATGGGCCATAAATACATCACTTTGGGCCACAAATATGCCACATTGGCCCCATCATATGGGCCACAAATACATCACTGCGGGCCTCACAAATGGACGGTATAGATATGCAATACATACATCACGGCGGGCCGCACAAATGGTCGGCATAGATATACAATACATACATCATGGTGGGCCACACAAACGGACGACATAGATATACAATACATACATCACGGTGTGTCCCGCTGCATACCATCCAGATGGACGGTATGGGTATAGAATCAATACATAAAAGTGGGGTCCACCTCCACGCGTGCCATCCAAAACATTTGGACGGCGTGCTTAAGGCCAATACATCACGGTCGGCCTCACATACGGATGGACGACGTGTATAGAACACATACATCATGCAGGGCCCACCGAATTTTCTGACATGATATAACAGCTATAAGAGGAGGGGTCCACATAGATGGATGGTCTGGATGATCAGACCCCACTTGCTGACGTAAATACATCAGCTATAAGAGGTGGGGTCCACATAGATGGACGGTCTAGATGGTAAGACCCCACTTGCTGACGTCAATACATCAGCTAAGTAGCTAGTGTGCGGCAGACTAGCCAATCCGCTTTCCACATAAAGGTAGGCCCCACAGGTAGGGTGGGTCCCACTGCCCAAGGTCTGGACTATGTGGATGCACCATATGTATAGGCCCCATACAAATGGATGAATGGCGTGTATAAAACACATATAGCACAGCTGACATCCCACTGTCCCAATCCAGTGGACGGTGTGGATATAAAATAAATACATCAAGGTGGGTCCCACCCCCACACGTGCCACACGTGTGGGGTGGGCCCACGCCCTAAACAGATGAATGGGGTGGATATAAAATACATACATTAAGGTGGTGGACTTCACGTCCTCAAACGAACGGACGGTGTGCATAAAATACATGCATTAGAGATGGGGTCCACCATCCCTGGCAGATGGACGGTGGATATAGAATATGTACAACAAGGTGGCTCCCATCCCACACATGCAGCACGTGTGGGCTAGGCCCCACACACTGCATGGATGGATGGAATGGAGATAACACATACCTCGTGATGGACCCACAGAACTCGCTGCATCAATACAATAGCTTCAGATGCTGGCCTTCCAGTAGATGGATGGCCCAAATGGATCACATGCATGGGGTGGGGTCCACACGTGTGGAATCCACCAGCAGCTTCCTTTCAAGTTGATATTTATGTTTTCTCTTCATCCAGGTCTGCTGGACGGTGCCAGCAGCACTGGACCGTCCAGCCACCTGCTGGACGTCGATAAGGTGGGCCTACTTGGATAGCGGTGTAGCCCACAAAATGGGCAGCATGGATCAACAATCAAGGTGGGCCATCATTCATGGAGAGAGAGAGAGAGAAAGAGAGAGAGAAATTGGTGAGATGGAGGGACTCCACCACTATGGGCCCCTCTTTGCTCACAACACATACATCAAAATGGGTCCCATCATAAGTGGGCCCTCAAATGAAAATCAACGGTGGATCACTCACCTATATCACTCCTTTAGCTCCATGAATCCTTGGCCCTTAAGCTCTCTCTTTAAGGGTTGATGATGAAGTTTTGATGGTTAGATGGGAAGATTGGGTGGTAGGGAGTGGGACACACCTAGCTTCTCCTTTCCCTTGGAATGCTTGGTCATTTCTCTCCTTGGGGTTGCTTCGAAAAATGGTAGAAAGAATGAGAGAGAAAGGAGATGTAAGGAGAGAGGGATGAGTGATGGATGGAGTGATGGATGATGGGTGATGGGTGGTATGGGTTGTGTAAGAGAGAGTTGACTTGGGGGAATGGTTTGTGTACTTAGGGATGGGATAGAGTGATGGGCTCGACTTGATTGATGGGATTGATTGTAGAGATTCTCTCAAGATTCGCAATGCGTGGCGTTTCCTCGAAATATACGCGGGCCTACAACTCTTAGCCTGGGTATCACATCGGCGGGCAAGACGCAGTGTTGGAACTGCGGCAACAACACGGTAACTAGGGTATAAGTCTCAGGTCGAGTCGACTCGGGTGACAGGGTGTGACTCAGGGTTACGCGCAAATGCCGATTACAGATCGCGGGTTGCCAGAATTAGATGAGGACCGCAGGAGTCTATTGAACGGTACGTTCTAAGATACGGGTCTTACAACTCTCCCCTCCTAATAAAATTTCATCCTTGAAATTTACTAACGTCGCAACTAGACATAACTCATAAGGTTAGGGAGGAGAAATCATAACATTATATATATGTATCGGAAATAAAATACAATTGAATAGCGGTAGCGAATTTCAAGCTCTTACACCCAAGAAGCCTCATCTACACAATGATGACCCCACTAATCCTCGGATCTCGGTAAAAAATGATCGAGACTGGAATACTATGCAACCTCACAATCTCAACGGTAGGGGGCTATTTTTGAAAATCTCTAAGTTATTCAAACTCGAGGATCTAATCATTCTAAGTTCTCAACAATCATAGAGTGAAGGGTAGTTATCGGCAGATATGTGATGTTATCCTTAGGTATTCCCAAGTTATGCTCTGATTCTAACTTTTGTCATGCCCCAAACTCGAAAACCGGGTTCACAAAAATCTCGATAGTCGAATCCGTTGCTGAAAGCCTCTGTTGTACCCCATTCTTGGTTCCCAGCGCCCATACGCCAGATTCCGATCCTGGGACTGTAAGACCCGTATCCTAGTCCGTTCCGTACCATTCCATAGACTGCCGCGATCCTCCCTATCGAATTTCGGTAACTCACGACCTCTAATCGGCATTTCTGCGTGACCCTGAGTAGCATCCCGTAGATCTGAGCCTACTCCACTCGAAACTTGTACCATTGTGAGCACAGCGTCGTCGCGATTCCAACGCCGTGTCTTACACATCGATGCAATACCTAGGCCAGGAGTTGTGGGCCCACGTATTTTTTGAAAAAACGCTACTTGTTATGAATTCCTAGAGAATCTCTACAACCCATCACATCAATCAATCAAGTACTAGTCAAGTACACAACCCATGCCTCTCCCATCTGAAATAGCGGTGAAGATCGCTATAATTGAAGTAGGAATATGCTGATATGTCCTGAAGGGGGGTGAATAGGACTTTTAAAGTTTTTATGGTTTATTTAAAATCCTATTACACTAATCCTAACAACAAGCTTATATTAGGATTGCTCAAAAATAACTCTACTGGCTTCTAAGCCTGGTAGAGGATCTAATCACAAACTATTTAAAAAGAAAACAGTATGCACACTAGTTTATGATGGATATGACTGTATATGTGTGTGAGGTGTGATCTCAGATATTTAGATATGAAAACATTAAAGTAAATCATACAATAAAAAAGATAGCAATCTCAAACACAGTCATTTTTATAGTGGTTCAACGATCAGTCTACTCCACTCCTGGCAGACGCTCTCAATCCTTGAGTGTGCCAGATTTCACTAAGGAGGTTTCATAGTGGCTCACCTCAAACCTAAGGTTTTAAATCAGGTTTACCTTCAACCTTTACAACCTACACTGAGGCTGACTATTTATGCTCTCACGAGTAATGGTCAACACAACGCACCCACTTTTAGGCACACTAGCCAGGGATCTTCCATAAGACCCTACCGGAGGTTTTACACGGTTTACCCCAAACCCGGGGTTTCACACGGTTCACCTCAAACTTAAGGTTTTGACTGGTTCACCTTCAACCAGATGTTTATACTCTCTACAGAGTAAGGGTTTACACAATGCATCCACTACATACACTCCAGTCGGAGGCCTCCTACGAGGGCTTAAAGGGGTGAGAAACACCTAAGACCCAATCCTAGAAAGGAATGATCATAAGTGTCCTTTGGACTCTAGGTACTTACAAATAAGTGGATGAGTCCCATTAAGCACGTTGACGAAGATCTCCTCCTTTATTGATGAAGAGTCTTCAGTCTCCTTGATCCGCAACTCAAAAGATGTACTAATTTCGATGGTATTAAGGAGGCTTCGATATATCGATGCTTATATGATATTCTTAAGAAAAAACAGGGGCGCCAGAAATCTGTCTGTCGATATTATCGAGTCAACTTTGATAGACTCGAGATTTGAATATCGATGATATTGATAGGTGTATCGATACATCGATAATTCCGTCCAGATGTGTATCAGGTTGCTTGACATATTCCGTCCTCTTTTTGATGGTATCGATGGAGCATCGAGGACTCGGCAGCATAGGTTGATCATATCGAGATGCGTATCGATAAAATCGACAAGGCAAGAAAACTTAGAGAATTTGCCCATTTTGAAAACGTTTTCTTACCCTAAAAACCTTATGATATTCTAACATTTTAAAAGGGTTTTAGTATACCTGGTGATTTGGGATAAGAGATGTGAGGCTCAGATTTACCTATGGCGAGCTTGCACACATCCGATTGAGATAGACACTTGAATTGATCTTCCTATCAGGCTCTGTAGTCTAACTGACTCAACACTCATGCTAATTGACAAACCAGGGCACTTTCACCATCCCTTTCTTACCAACAAAGACAACCAACCCATACCCGATGTCATCTCACCCCCACAAGTCAACTCTCTCTTACACACACCCATCCCTCTCTTACACTACCCATTCCTCTCATCCCATCCTTCTTACACAACTCCACTCCTCTCTCATTTCACTATATTCTCTACCATTTCCCAAGCAACCATGAGAGAAGAATCCAAAGGAGAGAAAATAAGTTAAGTGTGTGGCCCACTTCTTACCCCAAAAGCTCCCATCTTAACCTTCCAACTTTCATCAACCTCCGTCAAAGAGAGAACCAAGGAGTTTGGCATTCCATAAAATCAAGAAGATCCAACGGTGGGTGTTCTTATAGGTGTAGATTTTATTTTTAATGATGGGCCAAGTGGGGCCTACCGATTGATGGTACGGATCTCACTTTGGACCCTAGGTGTGGCTGATGGCCCATCATGATTCACATGATCATCCATTAAATGTTTATTTCCCTAGTATGAAAAGGTCATGTAGACCTTAAATTTTGGTGGAGATGAGACTCCATCGTTGATTTTGATTGGTGAGCCCACATGTAATGGGACCCACTTGATGTATGTTGTAATGCATGGAAGGGAGGGCCCATAGTGTTGGGGTCCCTCTATCACTCGTTCTCTCTCTCCCTCTCTCTCATTTCCTGTTTGATAGCCCACCTTGATGAGTGGATTAGATCCATCACCGTCCGATCGTGAGGCCCACCTTGCTGCTGCCTCTTTTGGTAGGCCCTAGATGAGGGAAATCACAAATATCAGGTTGATCTAATGTGTGTGGCCCAACCATGTGGGACCCACACGTGACGCATGTGTCGTGCATCCACACCATCCGTGGAATCCTGGACGATAGGGCCTACTGCACCTATGGCAGTCCACTAGATGGTGGATTGCTGGATGCTGGCAGCTTTAAAAATAAATAATATAATAATAATAATAATAATAATAATAATAATAATAATAATAATAATAAATGAATAGGTATATATATATTATACATGTGCAGATGAATATCTGAGTGGCCCATCCACATGGGAGCCACCTGATGTGTGGATCTTGACCATGTCATCCATCTGTTTTTATATCCAGTCCGTCCATCTGATGGACGGTGGGCCAGCGCACCTAGCTATATAGCTGCTATAGTGACGTCAGTTCTGTGGGTCCCGCACGTTGTATGTGCTTCATCTATACCATCAAAACGGTGGGACCCACCTGTTGTGATGACGTCAATAGGTCCGTGGGACCCACCTGACCATGATGTTATATCTTAGTCGTCTGTCCGTTCTGGATGGGCGGGGCCCACATTGGTGTGTTGTATATGCACACCGTCCATCTGAACGGTGCTGCATGGGCCACCCCATGATGTATGTGTTACATCCGAACTGTCCATCCAATTGGCAAGCTCGTCTCAAGGCCTGAGACTAAAAATGAGGCAGATCTATCAGGTGGACCACACTGCAGAAAACAGTGGAGAGTTGAACGGCTACCGTTGAAATCCTTTTAGTACCACAAAAGTTGTGGAACAATATGATATTTGTTTTTTCCTCTTGATTTAGGTCTTTGTGACCCTATGAACAGATTGGATGGAAAAAATAAATGTGATGGTGGGCCCTGTGAAGTTTTAACTGTGAAAATCATTTTCTCCACTACTATTTGTGGTATGGTCCAGATGATCTTTTGATATGATTCAGTTTTTGGGTAATGTTCTAAAATGATCTCTAAAAATAGATGTATGGTGTAAATAATTCACCTAGAACAGTGGGCCCAACTTGATGTATATGAGGCACATTGATGCGGCTGACTTAATGTATATGAGGCCCATTGGTGCATCCTATTGATGCGGCCCACTTGATGTATATGAGGCCCATTGGCGCGGCCCATTAATGTGGCCTACTTGATGTATATGCGGCCGATTGATGCGGCCCACTTGATGTATATGAGGCCCATTGGTGCGACCCATGTGATGTGGCCCACTTGATGTGTATGAGGCCCATTATGATGTATTTGATGGCCCATGGGTTGAGGCCCAATGTGATGTATTTAAGGACCATGAGTGAGGCCCAATGAGACATATGTGAGGCCTTTGTGTGAGGCCAAATGTGATGTATATGAGGTCCATTGCGATGTGTGATTCCTCCATGATGTATGTATTAATGTTTATGGTGGGCCATGCCTTAGGAGCAATGATGGTTTGACATCCACATTGTAAGAGCAATGATGGGTAAATGTCCGCATTGTAACTCTCCCTAGGGCCCATTATTAGGCCCATACTTGTTGTGTGTAGGCCGTCTAGGCCCATCTTTGTTATGAAGATAGTTCATCACCATATAACATACTTAGTATAACTCCATGATTCATGCCCATATGCATCATATATATGCTTGGTATGAGGAGTGACTGATCATATCATATGCCATTGGGCATATTGTTTATGAGACTCACTGATAGGAGTTGCCCACATGAGCGTGCAGTATACGCAGGATTGCTGTATGACTGGACAATGTGATTCATGCATCTCAGATTCGTGTGACATGATTCACTGTACGCCCTAGCGACATCAGGGCTGTGGCCTCCATAGGCATATCGTGGATGGTTGGATTGGATACCAGGAATATTGGCTCTAGCACTGTCGGCACATAAGATGTCCTTGGGTTAAAGTCTCAGAACCTTTTTGGTACTAAGAGATATTCTGACGCCTAGACCGAGTAGATACATGAGCGCACGAGTGTAGAATACTAGTAGGCCCTGTCTCCCATTGTGTCATGGTCGGTTGGAAGGGGGTGTGACCTTATCCGCCCGAGTGAGGGGGTTATAAGCTAGGCTGAGTTTGACTAGCTCACAAATTGGTCTGCTATCGACGAGCCGGATAGGTATTGGCAGACTACTAGTCAGGCAGATAGTGTGGTCTCTTCCACTCACTGGGCTATGTGGCTAGGGAGGCGGCAGTCATTGTGGAGTGTACTAGACCCCATTGATATTCTAGAGATGAGTTGTATTGTTAAGTGGATTCAGATGAGGACCGGCATGCTTGCGTTGCGTCTCGCATATGACATTTGGCTACGTAGGCCTCACATTACATGGCCTCGGTATGGCTGATAACATTCATACCTTGCATCGCATGGCCTTGGTATGGCCGATAGTATTATGCCTTGCATTGCATAGCCTTGGTACGGCTGATAGTATTCATGGACTTACAAGCATATGTTCACATTACTTTGATATTGCATACTTGGCACTTACCTTATGCACATGCTTACAACAACCTCTAAGCTTTTCATAAGCTTATGCACAACCGTTACGTGCAGGTGACGTTGGATCACAGCAGCACTGAGGTAGGAGTGCATGGTAGATTATTTTGGAGTTCTTTCGATCATCTTGTATTTCCCTTTTGACATTGTACTTAAAGTTTTTGATATAGTGGATGTGTGGTGATGTTGTTTTGTGACTTAGTTATGCTTGTGGTTATGCTCCATTAAAAAAAAAAATTTCATATTAAAAATCCTCGTAGGATCCCAAGATCAGAATCTGACATATGGATGCCAGGAGCCGAGAATGGGGCACTACGAAAGTTGTCGGTGCCGGATTCGGTAATCGAAAATTTTGTGAGCCTGGTTTCTAAGTTTGGGGCGTCACAGAAGTTGGTATCAGAGCATAACTTGGGAATACCTGAGGATCACATCACATATCTGAACTTAAAATGTTAGGTTCTGAGTCTGAATAACCTAGCGATTTTCGGATATAGACCCTTAATGTCTTTGCCTTCAAGAGTTCTCAAGGCTTATAGGCCCCTTGTTCCTTCCTATAGGACATGCCGCCTAGGAGAGCGACCCGAGCGACTCCCACTCCCTCGTCTGAGTCTATCATAGCCCCGATAGCACCCGTGACTGTAGATCAGCTTCAATAGATGCTGTAGGCAATGACTACTATCCTTCAGGGGCAGGGCAGGCGTCCCGCCGTTACACTTGCCAAGGAAAAGCAGGAGCATGCGAGCGCCCTTCTCCGAGGCTTTTGACAGCATGATCCCCCGCATTTTCGAGGCGAGTTAGACCCTATTATAGCAGAGATATGACGCTTTGAGGTGGAGAAGATATTCGACATTATGAGATGTATGATCCAGTAGCGGGTCCCATTAGCTGTATTTCTTCTCCAGGGCGACGCTCAGCACTAGTCGGCATCAGTCGCCAGAGCGGCAGCCGCCGATTTTAAGTGGACGTAGGAGGATTTTGTTGACTGGTTCGACCAGAAGTTCTTTTTCAAGCATGTTCGACAGTAGCGCGCGTTAGAGTTCGAGACTCTAGTCTAGGGGAATATGTCCATGTCGTAGTATGAGGCACGTTTCGTCGAGCTATCAAGGTTCTCGACGTATCTTATTGATAATGAGGGGTGGAAGGCCCGCCGTTCTGAGAACGGCTTGCGTCCTGCCCTCAGGAGCCGTGTGGTCGGACACATGCTTTCGACATTTGAGAAGATTGTGCAGAGGGCCCAGGTCTATGAGGCAGATTGGACCGGTTTGCAGAGAGCCCGTGACTAGAGAGGAGACCGAGAGAGGAAGGCGCCCTTTGGTAGCTCCCATTGCAGCAATATCATCCACAACAGCGACGCACGATCCGCCCAGCATTCCGAGCACGAGTAGCACCTCTAACATCACCCTGGGACCATTCCCAAGTGCTTGCTTTGGATGTGGTAAGATAGGACATCGTAGGCACAAGTGTCCCCATCCACAGTAGCAGTAACCAAGGGCATTGCATCAACCTCCACAGCAGCCCCCAAGCAGCAGCAGCGACCGCAGCACCAGCCTCCGAGACATCCCTCACAGCAGCAGAGGCAGCAGATCAGGCCACCACAGCGGTGGCAGCAACAACAGAGACCTTAGAGGGGACATGCACCTCCCCAAAGGGCTTAGGGCAAATTTTATGCCGCCCAGTAGGACCCTCAGTCATTAGGAGGAGTCGTCGAAGGTACTCTCCCTGTTTCTGCATGCATTACACATGTATTGTTTAATTCTGGTGCATTGCATTCCTTTATGGTCGAGGATTTCTGTCGATCGACGCCCTTAGGAAAGACTACAGTGTTGGGCCGATTTTACTCGTCTTACCCCGTTTTGGTTGGGGATATCTTTTTGCCTGCTGATCTGTTTGTGTTGCCAATGTCCGAGTTTGATGTCATCCTGGGCATGGATTGGCTTGCCGAGTACCATGCCAAATTGGACTGCTCCGTGAGGACAGTCATGTTCTGTATACCTGGCATGCCACAGTTCCAGTTTGTTGCCGAGCCTAGAGGATAGCAGCTTTCCTACCTATTGTGTGTCGTTGAGGAGTCAGTTGCTTTGAGTATCAACCAACTGCCGGTCGTTTGTGCTTTTTCTGATGTGTTCCAGGAGATTTCGGGTTTACCACCTCGCAAGCACACAGAGTTTCGAATTGATCTCGTGCCCAGTACTGCGCCTATTTCGAAGGCCCTATATCGTATGACACTGTTAGAGTTACGGGAACTCTATAAGTAGTTGAACAAGTTGTTCAAGTAAGGCTTTATCCGTCTGAGTAGTTCGTCGTGGGGAGCGCCGGTACTCTTCGTGAGGAAGAAGGATGGCTCATTGAGGCTTTGTGTGGACTACCGCGAGCTCAACAGGTCACGATTAAGAACAAGTATCCGCTCCGGAGGATCAATGATTTGTTTGATTAGCTGCAGGGTGCACAATTTTTTTTAAAGATTGATCTATGTTCTGGTTACCATCAGATTCGGGTCCGTGAGGAGGATATCCCGAAGACAGCATTCAGGACACGCGACGGTCATTTTGAGTTCCAGATCATGTCCTTCGGACTGACCAATGTGTCACACCCCAAACCTAGAGATCGGATTCACAGGAATCCCGATCGCCGAATCCGGTGCCGACAGCCTCCGTAGTACCCCATTCTCGACTCCCAGCGTCCATATGCTGGATTTCGATCCAGGGATCTTACAAGGAGGATTTTCTAATGTACATTTAACTCGTAATAAGCATAACTACAAGTTTACCCAAATCACAAATGCAACATCATCATCACATATCCACTAATATAAATAATTGAATATAGTATTGAAAGGGAAATACATATGTCAAAAAAATCAAAGCTCCATAAGTCCGCTGCACGCTCCAAGCTCGATGTTGCTGCAACCTAACACCACCTGCACGCATCTATCGTGCATAAGCTTATAGAAAGCTTAGTGGGCGGTGAAAGTGTGTGCATAAGGTAAGTGTCAAGTGAGCAATATCAAAGTAATCAAGGTAAGTGGAAGTATTGAAAAGTCCATAAGTCATACAATATCAAGGTACACAATGCAAATAGCTATGCAAATGAGGAGTCAAAGAGAGCCAAATATTAGATGTCGAGGATACAATGTCATAAATCATACAATATCGAAATAAGAGGAAATATACTGATAAGTCTATGAGTGTCATCAGCCGTACCAAGGCTATGCGATGTAAGGCATGAATGCTAATGGTCGAATCAATGCTAAGTACTGCGGATGCAATGTAATATGCGGTGCGAATGAAATGACCAGGATGGAGTGAAGTCGGGATGATAGTACGTAGTATCGCAGGCTATGGGGTCCATCACAAGGGACTTCTATCCAAACCAGTGTCATACCTAAATTTGGATAACCAAACTTAATGTAGTAGACTCTTGATCTCAGGTTAGACGTGCACCCAACTGAAATCTTGGCCATGTGAAGGTACACAACAGTTAGTTGCGCACCACCAGCCCGAGTGGCTAGTGAATGAATAAATGAATGAGTATGCAATTCCTGCCCAATAAGTCCACATATCAGTATGGTTCCTCTATGAAAAATCATCGGGGTCTATTACACTCCAAACCAGATTGTCGCCCCATCGCGTGCAACAAGGTGGGTGGAAGAGACCTCACTATTCACCTACCAATATCGGGCCTGGCTCGTCGATAGCGGACTCATTCCTCGAGTTAGTCAGACTTAGCCTAACATTGCCCCCTCCTCTAGGGCAGGTAAGGCCGTACCCCCTTCTAACTGACCACGACATAGTGGGAGACGCTGCCTAACGATATATGGCCCTCATGCGCTCATGCAACCACTCGGTCTAGACGTTGGAGCAACCTCTGGAACCAAAAGGGTTCTTGGACTTTCACCCAAGGATACCTATAGCACCCCATGTAGAACAGATTTCCAGTATCCCATCTGGCCATCCACGATATGCATGTGGAGGCTATAGCCCTGATGTCGCTAGGGTGTACGGTAATCATAGTTACACAATGCGAGATGCATGAGTCACACAGTCCAATCATGCATCAATCCTACACATACCGTGCGCTCATGTGGGGCAACTCCGCCCATCAGGGAGTCCCATGAACAACTTGCCCCATGACATATGCAACGGTCAACCATATCTCATATCAAACATGCAGATGATGCGTATGGGCATGTATCATGATGCTATGCTGTCACATACTCATAATCAATATCAATAACTGACATCAACAATCGGCCTCGATAATCAGCCTCAACAATGTGGACATTTAACCAACATTGCCCCCAAGGGGTGGCCCACATAGAGCCTAACATGTAGTGGACCCATGGCCTCATAAAGGGCATGATACACCACACCATGGGCCTCACTCAAGAGCTTAATACACATCACGATGGGCCTTTCACGTGGGCCTAACAAACATCACAATGGGCTCCATCTTCTAGCCCTCAATTGCATCACAATGGGCCTCATCACATAGGCCTCATATACATCACATTGGGCCTTAAACACGAGCTGAATACACATCACAATGGGCCTCAAATACGGGCCACATATTCATCACATAGGTCACAACAATCGGCCTCGATAATCGAAATCGGCCTTGACAATCGGAATCGACACTCGGAATCGGCCTCGACACTCAGCCTCGACAATCGGAATAGCCTTATACAATTGACCTCGATACTCGGCCTTGACAATCGGAATCTGTATCGACAATCAGAACCGTCCTCGACAATCAGAATCGGCCTCAATTATCGGAATCAAGCGATAATCAGAATCAGCAAATCAGCCACGTCAACTGGAATCGACAATCGGTCATGATAACTAGCCTCAATCGCTAATCGGCAGTCGGCCACGACAATCGGAATCGATTGATAATCAGAATTGGCAAATCGATCAGCCAATCGGAATCGGTAATCGGTCATGATAATCAAAATCGATCGATAGTTAGAATCGACAAATCAGTCACGTCAATCGGAATCAGCAATCGGTCACGACAATCATCAATCGATAATCAGAATTGACAAATCGGTTATGTCAATCGAAGTCGGCAATCGGTCATGATAATTGGAATCGATCGATAATCAGAATTGGCAAATCAGTCACGTCAATCGAAATTAGCAATCGGTCATGACAATCATAATCAATCGATAATCAGAATCAGCAAATCAGTCACGTCAATCGGTCATGACAATCGGAATCAATCGATAGGAATGGGCTTAACAAGGCTTAAGGGAAGGTCATAATGAGGACATCTAACCATCATTACCCATCAATGTGGAATCCAACCAACATTGCTCCTAAGGAGTGGCCCACATATAGACCCATAACATATAATGAACTCGTGGCCTCACATAAGGGTCATATACGCATCATGATAAGTCACATCCATGGGCCTCTACCCATGGGCTCCAAATACATCACAATGGACCTTAACCCATGGACTCCAAATACATCACAATGGGCCCCAACCCTTGTGCCCCAAATATATCACAATGGGCCTCAACTCATGGACTCCAAATACATCACAATGGGCCTCAACCCTTAAGCCCTAAATACATTACAATGGGCCTTGACCCATGGGCTCCAAATACATCACAATGGGCTTCAACCCTTGGGCCCCAAATACATTACAATGGGCCTCAACCCATGGGCTCCAAATACATCAAAATGGGCCTCAACCCTTGGGCCCCAAATACATTATAATGGGCCTCAACCCATGGGCTCCAAATACATTACAATGGGCCTCAACCCATGGGCCCTGAATACATTATATTGGGCCTTAATGAATGAGCCATAAATACATCATATTGGGCCTCATACGTCTCATATACATCACATCGGGCCCTTCCAAATGGGCCTCAAATATATCCAACGGGCCATATTAAATGGGCCACAACAACTATACCATTCATCCATCCATAGCTAGAGATCATTTTAGAGCATTACACAAAATGAATCATATCCCAAGGATCATCTGGACCATGCCACAAATGGCGGTGGTGATAATGATTTCCACTATTGAATTCCAATGGACCCTACCTTAGTATTTATTTTCCATTCGGCCCGTTCACAAGGGTTTCAGTGATTCAAAACTTCTACAACCCAAAAAGGGTTTCAGAGGTAGACGTTCGACTCCACTATTTCTACAGTGTGGTCCACCTGATTTTTTTTATCTGTCTTATGTTCTTCGTCTCAAGCATTGAGACGAGCCTGCCAAAAGGATGGACGACATGGATACAATATACATCACAATGGACTCCACCAGTCCAGATCGCCGGACGGCGTGGATACAAACATACATCAGTGATGGTCCCACTCACGTGGCCCACCTTACATATAATATAATATAATATATTAAAATTACAAACAGGCCACTGTCCAAACCCCTGGAAGTTCTGGACGGAGATTTCATACATCTTTACATGGTGGGTCCACACGTGTGGCCACCTCACATTATATATATATATATATATATATATATATATATATATATATATATATATATATATATATATATAACATATATCATATATAAATATGTATATATAATACATGTCCATACTCACCATCCAGATGCATCTGGACGGTGCAAATATCATGCTTAAAGGTGGGTCCCACGTAGGGTGGCCCACCACAGCATATATTAATACATTATATTATAATATATATTATTATATATGTAATATACAATACATATATGTAGATATGTATGTGTGGGTGTGTGAAACAGAGCGTCCAGGGACGCTGGACGGCCTGGATGAAAGGGGCCCACCTAATATATTATGCCCCACGTAAATGGACGGTTGGATGTACAGGGAGGTGGGTCCCACGGAACCTACTGACGTGATGCAGCAGTGGAACTCACGGAGCTTGCTGTCTTGCTGCAACAGCAGATGCAGCTATTGGTCCCAGCAAATGAACGACTTGGATGCAACACATACATTATGGGGGTTCATGTTCCAGTTGGATAAGCAGATGGACGGTGTGGATGGGATCCACACAGCGGCTAGGCTCTACATGCTGCCGCGTCAAATGCAGAGGATGAAGGCTGGTGCGTGCTAAGCTAAAGACCATCAAAATGGTGGGTCCCACCCATTCAGCATATTGGATGGCCTGGATGAGACCCTACATTACGGTGGGGGCCACAAAGCTTGTTGGCGTCTGGTACACGAGCCAGTACATTTCCAAAACAGGTGGGTCCCCACATGGGGCCCACCATATACTATACTAATATATATATTACATATAATATATGTATTATATTATATATGAGTCCAGCGTGTGGGATCTCCACCATCCCAACGGTGGATGGTGTGAACCTCCACCTGCAATAGGATGGGCCACACCATCTAATGGACCGTTATATATATAACACATATTTGCGGGGTCCACTCCACATGATAGATAGATAGATAGAGAGAGACGGTGAGGAGGGGAGGGACCCTGCCACTATGGGCCCTCCCTATATAATACATACATCAAGATGGGTCCCACATATGTGGGCCCTCAAATCACAAAATTAATAAATAAAAGCACTCACCTTGAGATCTCTTCCTCCTTCTTTCGCCAAAGCTTGATAGAGCTCCAAAGGTACAACTTCAACGGTTGAGATGATCTTTGGATGGTGGAGATGGGAGGTAGGAAAGTGGGCCACACAAGCTCTCTCCCATGGAAGCTTGCTTGGACGTGGGATGCTTGATTAGAGAATGAGAATTTGAAAATGAGAGAGAGAAGATGGGATGTAAGAGAGAGAGAGAGAGAGAGAGAGAGAGAGAGAGAGATGGATGTGATGGGTGAAAAGGTGAGTGATGTGTGTACTTGGGTGTAAGAGATAAGTTGACTTTGGGGTTACTTGGGGATGGGGTTGTACTTGACATGTACTTGACCCTTGATGGGATTGATAAATTGATGGATGTGACATTCGGTAGAGATTCTCTTAGGTTTTCACATGTGCGGTGTTTTTCTCAAACAGAATGCTGGCCCACATCTGTCACGCTCCAAACCCGGAAATCGGATTCGCAGGAATCCCGATCGCCGAATCCGGTGTCGACAGCCTCTGTAGTACCCCATTCTCGGTTCCTAGCGTTCATACGCCAAATTCCGATCCTGGGATCCTACAAGGAGGATTTTATATATATATATATATATATATATATATATATATATATATATATATATATATATATATATACATTTAACTCGTAATAAGCATAACCACAAGAATACCCAAATCATAAAGGAAACATCATCATCACATATCCACTAATATAATCATTTGAATATAATGCTGAAAGGAAAATACATAAATAAAAAAATCAAGCTCTAGAAGACCGCTACATGCTCCAAGCTCAACGCCGCTGCAACCTAACGCCACCTGCATGCATCTATCGTGCATAAGCTTATAGAAAGCTTAGTGGGTGGTGTAAGTGTGTACACAAAGTAAGTGTCAAGTATTCAATACAATGCCATCATCATACAATACCGAAATTACTGGTAATCCATAAATCGTACATTATCGGAATAAGCAGAAACACTGACAAGATCATGAATTATCAGAGTGAGCAGAAATACTGACAAGATCATAAATCATGCGATAACAGAGTAAGCGGAAGTATGGACAAGTCCATAAGTTAATCAATATCAGAATGCGCAATATAGAACAACTATGTAATAAGGAGTCATAAAAAGCCAAATATCAGATGTCGACGATGCAATGCAATATACAAATCCTGCTAAGTCTGTCTAGACCATATAAGTACAGAAACATAGCAACCCAAAATGTCATATGCTTGTAGAGTAATGCAATATGCGATGCGAATGAAATGACCATGCTGGAGTGTGAAGTCGGGATGATAGTACGTAGTATCGCAGGCTACGGGGTCCACCACAAGGGACTTTTATCCAAACCAGTCCCATACCTAAATTTGGATAGTCAGACTCCACGTGGTAAACTCCTGATCTCAGGTTAGTCACGCACCCAACCGAAATCCTTGCCATAACGAAGGTACACAACAATTAGTTACGCACCACCAGCCCGAGTGGATAGTGAATGAACGAATGAATGAGCATGCAACTCCTACTTAATAAGTCCACATATCAGTACAGTTCCTCTCTGGAAAATCACCAGGGTCTATTACACTCCAAACCAAATTGCCGCCCCATCGTGCGCAAAATGTGAGTGAAAGAGACCTCACTATCCGCCTGCCAATATCGGGCCCGGCTCATTGATAGCGGACCCATTCCTCGAGCTGGTCAGACTCAGCCTAGCATTGCCGCCTCCTCTCGAGCAGGTAAGGCTTTACCCCCTTCCAACCGACCACGACACAGTGAGAGACGCGGCCTAACGGTAAATGGCCCTCATGCGCTCATGCATCTATTCAGTCTAAATGTTGGAGCAACCTCTGGAACCAAGAGGGTTTAGAGACTTTCACCCAGGGATATCTATAACACCCCATGTAAAACAAATTTCTGGTGTCCCATCTGGCCATCCACCAAATACCTGTGGAGGCTACGACCCTGATATCGCTAGGGCGTACGCTGGTCATATCACACAAATGCGAGATGCATGAGTCACACAGTCCAATCATGTATCAACCTTGTGCATACTGTGCGCTCATGTGGAGTAACTCCACCTATCAGGGAGCCCTATGAACAACCTGCCGTATAGTATATGCAATGATCAATCACATCTCATAACAAACATGCAGATGATGCGTATGAGCATGTATTATGATGTTATGCTGTCACATACTCGTAATCGGTATCAATAACCGACATCAACAATCGGCGTCGATAATGTAGACGTTTAACCAACATTGCCCCCAAGGAATGGCCACAGAGAATCAAACATATAATGGGCCCACGGCCTCACACAAAGGCCTAATATACAACACAGTGGCCTTGCCCAAGGACCACAAATACATCACAATGGGCCTCAACTATGGGTCGCATATACATCATATAGGTTTCGACAATCAGCCTTATCAATCGAAATCGGCCTCAACAATTGAAATCGGAATTAGAGTTGGCCTCAATAATCGGAATCGGTCACAACAATAAGAATCGATCAATAATTGAAATCGACAAATCGGTCACGTCAATTGAAATCAGGAATCAGCAGATAAATAAAACGGGGTCCATAGATGATCAGCCGATCAACTATGACATAAAGATCAGTACTCGGCCGTGGTTATATCAAATCCAATAACATGGAGCCATCCGCCTACGGCGAATGGGGCTCAGTTATTTTGGTTAACCTATTGAGGGAATGATGAAAATGGGCATAACAAGGCCTAAGAAAAGGTCACAATGTGGACATTCAACCATCATTACCCATTAATGTGAACATTTAACTAACTTTGCTCCTAAGGAGTGGCTCACATAGAGCCAAACATAAAGTGGGCTCATAGCCTCACGTAAGGGCCTGATAGACATCATTATGGGTCGCGTCACATGGACCTCAAATACCTCGGATGGGCCACATCCTATGAGCCCCGAATACATTACAATGGGCCACAACCCATGGTCTTAGAACACAAATAGGTGGGCCCTACACATGGGCCTAATACAATCAAGTGGGCTTCATACCTGGGCCTCTAATATATCTCAGTGGGTCTCAACCCATGGGCTCCAAATACATCACGTTGGGTCATGCTCATAGGCCTCAAATACACAATAAGTAGGCCCTACACATGGGCCTAATATATATCACAGGTGGGCCCTACACATGGGTCTCATATGCATTAAATGGATCACTTATCTAAGCCTCAAACACATCAAATGGGTCACGCGTCATGGGCCCAATACATATCACAATGGGCCACAACTCATGGGCCTTATACACATCACAGTGGGTCTCAACCCATGGGCCCTAATACATTACAATGGAACTCAACCCATGGGCCCTAATACATCAAAATGAGCCTAATCACATGGTCCTCATGTATGTCAAGGTAGCCTCAACAACGGACCTCATACACATGACGGTGGGCCTCAATAACGAGCCCTCATACACATCAAGGTGGGCCTCAATAACGAGCCCTCATACACATCAAGGTGAGCCTCATATACCTCATAATGGGTTGCATGTCCCATGGACTGTGCAGATAAAACATACATCGAGTCATATCCTATATGATCTAGATGGTTAGGATATAACACATATCATGGTGGATTCCCCACCGTCCTAACCTGATGGACGGTGTGGATTAAATCAAACATCAAGGTGGACCACGTGTATAGGGTCCATGTCCAACAGGTGGATGAAATACTTACATCATGGCCAGTCCCACATACAGATGGACGACATACATACATCAGGGCCCCAGCTGGACAGACTGTGTGAATATACAACGCATGATTATGATGGGGGCCCACTGTCCACGCTGGACTGAATGGTGTGGATCAAAACTGATGCATCACCGTAGTGTCCCACCATATAGAACAGATGGACAGTTGGGATAAAACACTTGCATCTCACGTGGGTTCCTCCGCAAGGGATAAAACACGTACATTGAGGTGGTCCCACACCACTTGTCAACATGGTATCGTAGCGTCAACATGGTATAGTAGCAGCAAGCTGCTGACGTGAGGTATACTACCCAATCCGATTCCCAGATGGGTCACCATCTGGATGGACGGTGTGGATCAAATCCACCAGAGGTGGGCCGCGTCAAAATGGATGGGCGGTGGATATACAATACATACAACCAAGGTGGGACCCATGGAATTTGCTGACGTCATCATAGCAGCCACATGCTGTTACGGCCCATAGAAATGATGTGAACACATCAGCTAGGAGGTGGGGTCCACATAGATCGACGACATTGATAAAGCACATGCGCCATGTGGGCCCTTGCCCATGTGGACGGGCGGTGTAGATGTAATACATGCCTCGAGATGGGGCCACGGAACTTACCGAAGTCGGCAGCAGCTCAAGTTGTTGGGCCCACTGTCCCATGGACGGTCTGGATACAACATTACATCATGGTGGACCCCACAGAACTTGATAACGTCAATACATTAGGTATGCATTAGCTGGGTGAAGTACACCAGTCAATCAAAGCATTAGCTGGTGTGAAGTACACTAACCAATCAACTTTTAGAGAGGTGGGTCCGCATAGGCCCACCAAATATACAATATAAATATATTAATATAATACTTTATATTGTCAATAAAATATAAGGTCCAGTCCAGCGTGTCCAAGGTCCTGACGCTGGACGTTTGGATGGACGGTTTGGATGTAATCCATATATCAAGGGTGAGGTCCACTGACCGTCCAGTAGTCCAGCAGAATGGCTGGACGGCATGGACAAAACACGTACATCATGGCTGGGGCCATGGTCCAGCTCGTGCATCACGGTGGGGCCTGCTCAGCAGCGCACAGCGCAGCAGCGCTGCCCGCCCTCGGATGAAACACTTGCATAAGTGGGTCCGACGTGGGGCCCACCATAACATTTATATGCCATCCAATCGGTTGATAAGGTCACACTGACCCAGATGAATAGAAAAAAACAAATTTCATCATGATCCAAAACTACTGTGATACCCAAAAGGGTTCCAATGGCAGACGCTCAATCCCACTGTTTCTCATGACGTGGGCCACCTGGGCTCCAAATAACGCTGATTTTTTGGGGGTCCACTGTCCCAAAAGGAGACCTTCCAAATGCACGGTGTCGATGATCGAAAGTCATCATGGTGAGGCCCACGGCTGGGAGGCGTCGATGATCGAAACTCATCATGGTGAGGCCCACGGCTGGGACCGTGGGTCCCTGCCTGTCCATCCAAAGCAGCACAGGACGCTGCCTGCGCGTCCTCAGGCGGCAGCAGCAGCGTCCTGTGTTATGTATTATTATTTTTTACATTTCATCGTGTAACAATTTTACCATTCTCACCCCTAATATCTTTCTCCTTTCCAACTATTATCTCACCCCTATTTATCATTCTCTGTATAATACATTTCATCGTGTAACAATTTTCTGTCGGATGTCTTACCAGACGACGATAATGACAGAAATCTCTTTCTTTTGTTTTTTATGATTCTTTAAGGCGCTTTGACGAAGGCAGTTCAATTGTCCCAGCCTTCAACAATTGATTCATCATGGGAGTACATCCTCTTTTTTAATCGCAAAACCCTCATGAGAATTCAACGATCTAGGTCTTTTGTCATAAAATCTCCCTCTAGGACGATTCGACTCTTCTCTCCTTTCTGTTCTTTTGTCTTTTATTTCTCTTGCATCAACGCCTTTCTTCTCATGATCGACTACATTTGTAATCAATTCTTAAGGCCCTCTTCTGGTTGTTTCATAGTTGAATACTGGCATCTTCCCGGTCATTAGCTCGAGAGAATGTGCCTTTATGGATAGTTCACGGAAGGTCCTGATATCAACACTAGTGAGACTAAATGCGATTCCTATCTCCATAGAATTCAGGCACATCTTCATCTTCTCTTTCTCTTCTGGCAATTGCCTACAAGAAGCTCCCAACGTCTTTCATCTGTCTATAAATTTTTTTATGGGCTCTCCTTCCCTTTGTCGTACTGACGCTGATTCCATAATACTAACGTCACGTTCCGACGAGAAGAAATTTGAAACGAACACATCTTACATCTGCTCCCAAGCTCTCATCGATCTCGATGCTAAAGTTGAGTACCATCTGAACACTTTGGCTGTCAAAGAAGATCCGAACAGTCGAATACAATATTAGGGCAATGTAGAGAAGCTCCCCATACTAGTGATAAAGTGCATCAGATGTTCTTTCGGTGATCCATCACCATTGAATTTCTAGAAATCGGGGTGTTTGAGATTGTTCGGGAAGGGGATATCTTCTACCTCCCTTGGGTATGGCGTCCAATATCTGAACCTTCCAGTATTCTCACACTCATTTTCTGTCCTGACAGCTTCTTCGATGACTTGCCGCACTTCTTCTTGAGTCATCACTCTAGCTGCGGGGGCAGAGCCGAGTGATCCTTTCCTTGGCGGCTGGGAACCTTCGGGCTGCGGCTCTTGTCTGTTCATGGTACCCATCATCGGGGGAACTGCTATCTAGGCCACATTGTGCACGAGAGTTGCTAAAGCTTCTCGGAGGTTTCTAATTCTTCTATCAACGTTCTCTGCGCTTGCACCATCTTAGCCATACGGTCCTCGATTGTCAGCGGGGGTCTTTGACTTGTTTCGGCCATATATATGGTTGCTTCTCCGCTTCCCGATGAAGTCGTAGTCGGGGTAAAATGTGAATATATCGACGTAATAGGGCTTACGAAAAGAGGAGTGTCGTTAGACTTTCTGGTACTTCCGCAGTAATCGATCGATTGGAGTGATACAGTAGTTGGCGAGCTTATGAGTAAGGCCTTACTCTTCCGCTCCCTTGTGCATTGAAATCTCATAGTAGGCAAGGCCGAGAAATCATATGGCATTAGTGGAGGAACTGCTTTCCCTGGATATAATGCGGGAGGAGCTAATTCAGGATTTTTCTTAGCCACATTTCGCGTTATTAGTCCTCTGACTCTTTGTGAAGGAAAATTTGTTCTGGCTATTACTGCATCTCAGGCCTTTGTTGTAAGACCCGTATCCTATACCGTACCGTTCTATAGGCTTCTGCGGTCTTCCTGGTCGAATTTTGATAACCTTCGACCCTTAACCGGTGTTTGTGCGCGACCCTGATTCACGCTCTTTCAACCTAAGTCGACTCAACTCGAGACTTGTATCCTACCAACCGCGTCATCGCGCAAATCCGATGCCGTGTCTCGTGCATCAATCCGACGTCTAGATCCCAAGATATGACCCGTGCACGATCATGGCAGTGGACCGCACGTCGCAAGCCATAGTGTACACGTTTTCCCATAATCATAATGAGGATGATGTCATCCTAGGGATGACATCACCTATTCTACAACCTAACCTATCCCCTACCTAACCTACCCTATAAATGCACTTTTTCTTTTCAACACCCATTAATTACAACCCATCATTACTAGTCATGCATAATGGCTTATTCTCTCTCTCTCCTATCTCTCTCTCCCTCCCTCTTTCTTCTTCATTTACCTCCATCGTTGCAACCTTGGAACGTCCAAGCCACCCAAAATCAAGCCATCTCTCACCCATTCTCCTCACTAATCCGGCCCACCAAATCCCATCTCGACTGTTAAATCACCCTCCTTGGAGCTCTAAGACCACTTGGAGGAAGGAGTAGTTCAAGGTATAGAGGTGGGTGCTTCTCTCTCTCATTCTCTCTCTTTTTCCTTTTCTTGGTGATGATGTGGTCGTGTGGCCCACTTGGATGGACTCCACCATGAGCCATGTATTTTATCCAAGCCACCTATAGGTGGGGCCCACTTACATATATGTTGTACCCACACCATCCATCAGTTGGTGGCCCACCTAAGTAGGACCCACCTTGAGCATGCGTGACGCTCAGACGTCTAGGGACGTCCCTGGACTGAAAGGAAAACACAAATATTAGCTTGATTCAAAGCTCATTGGGTGAGCCGCTCATGTAGGCCCCACCTTGATGTCTGTGCTTAATCCACGCCGCTCATCCCATTCCTTGGATCATTTTAGACGTTGAGCTAGAAAATGGGCTCAATCCGATGTTCTGGTGGGCCCCAGTGTTAAAAACACTAATTTTCACCGTTTAAACCCATTTAAATTTATCTTTACTCCAAAATATACCCAATATTGGGCTTGATGTGAATGTCTTGAGCCCTGGAGACCAATGGAGGGGTCGGATCCTACTGATGAGGGCCCCACCTATGAAAAACCTCAGAAAAACATAAAAAAAATAAATAAATATTAAAATAAGGAAGTAGGCAGCGCTTGCTGCAGCTGACGCTGACGCTGCTGCATGTGTTCGGCGAGCGGACAGGCCCACCCATGGCTCCAGCCGTGGGCCCCACCATGATGTATATATGATTTCCACACCGTTCATTTTGTGGGCCACCTCCTGAGGTGGGCCCCCTAAAAATATCAGGTTGATCTAATGTTCAGGCGGCCCACATCATGAGGAACAGTGTTAATTGAAGGTCAACCATTGAAACCCTTTTCAGGCCCATAGAAGTTTCGGATCTAGCTAAAATTTGTTTTTACCCTTCATCTAGGTCCGCATGACCCCATGAACGGGATGGATGGAAAGTAAACATTAAGGTGGGCCCCACATGGGACCCACAATGATATATGTATTCTACTTCCACCGTCCAGGCAGACGGTGGAGGCAACTGTGATATATTTGTTTTAACCCCACCGTCCAGGGGACGGTGGGTATGGGTGTATGCACATGTGTGTGCACGTGTGTGTAAGCATATGTGTGTGCATGTGCGTGTGTGCGTGTGTGCACATGTATGTATGCATGTATGTGTGTGTGTGTATATATATACACATATATATATATATTTTATATATATACTATATATATTATATTTAATATAATATACCTGATGGTGGGCTTTCATGGGCCCCACCATGATGCTTGTGTTGCATCCAGACCGTTCAACCATTTGGCCAGCTTGTTTTCAGGCTTGAGACTAAAAATGAGGCAAATCTAGAGTCAAGTGGACCCCACCATCTAAGTAGTGGACAATGACGTCCAACATTCAAGATCTATAAGGGCCATAGTAGCTTCCAATTAAGCTGATATTTGTTCCACTTCATCTATCCCTATGTTAACTTAGGAAGAGGTTGGATGAGAAATTTACGTTATGGTGGGCCTTAAAAATTTTAAATGGCGGAAATCGTTATCACCACTTATTTGGAGCGGCCCATTTGATATACATGGGGCCCAATTGGTGTGATTCACCTTGATGTACATAAGACCCATGTGATTAGGCCACCTTAATGTGTATGAGGCCATTGTTGAGGCCCACCTTGATATGAATGTAAGGCTCATGTTATGAGGCCCATTTGGATGTATCCTAGGGCCCATGGGTTGAGACCTATTGTGATGTATAAAGGCCCGTGGGTTGAGACCCACTGTGATGTGAATAGGGCCCATGTTATGAGGCCCATGGGTTGAGACCCAATGGGATGTACATGAAGCCCATTGTAATGTCATTCCATCGTGGTTCATGTATTGACATTTATGGCGGGCCATGCCTTGGGAGAAATGTTGGTTTGACGCCCATATTGTAAGTATAATGTTGGTTAAATGTTCGCATTACAACTCTCCCTAGGGCCATTGATAGGCCCATACTTGTGGTGTGTAGGCCCATCTTTATGTTATATATTTTCTACACCGCCATTCCTTATGGGACCCACACATGTTGTATGTGTCTTATATCTACACCGTCCGATGATCTGGACAATAGGGACCACCTGAACGTATGGATCCACGTCGTCCGCTTATTCTGCACTCATGCCATCCATCTATTTTACCCCCCAGTCGACCCACCTTAGGACCCCACCTTGATGCACGTATCGTATTTACATCGTTCATCTGTGCTAGACACATGATGTACGTGCTCCACTCGCCACCATCCATAGGGACAGTGGGGCCCTGACTTGATGTATGTATTACACTTACTCCGTTCATCTGTGCTGGGCAGTTTAGATGGTGTCGTGCCACCCCACCATGATGCAATTTTTTGTCCACACCGTTTAGATGATCTGGATGATGTCAGACGTGTTTGGACAGTGATGAAGACTCCACCATCATATTTGTATTTTATCTCCATACCATCCTTCTACCGGTCCCACCTTGATGGATGTGATTCACCCACACCGCCTGGCCATGTGATAGGGCCCACCTGTGATGTATTCTTGAGGCCACCTGCAATGTATATTTGAGGCCCATATGTGAGGCCCGATGTTGTGTATATCAGGCCAAGTAATGGGGCCCATTATTATGTATAAGGCCCATGTGCAGGGCCCACCTGTTGCGTATTGATGGCCCACTGGTGAGGCCCATTGATGCGGCCCACTGGATATGTACGAGGCCCATGGACGAGGCCCAATGTGATGTATTTGAGGCCCATGAGTAAGGCCCATTGTGATGAATTCGAGGTCCATGTAATGTGGCCCATCGTGATGTGTATGTAGCTCTTGTGTGAGGCCCATTGCGATGTATATTAGGCCTTTGTGTGAGGCCATGGGCCCACTATACGTTTAACCCTATATGGGGCACTCCTTGGGAGTAATGTTGGTTAAAGGTCAGGCCCATTCTCGTCATTCTCTAATGGGTTAACCCAAACGAATGGGCCTCCATTAATATTGCTTAGACCATCATCGGTCGTCCATCTATGGACCTCGCTTTGCGTCGTGGCCGATTTACCGATTTCGATTGTCGTGGCCTATTTGATGTATATGAGTCCAAGTGTCGAGGCCGATTCTAAGTGTCGATTCTGATTGTTAAGGCCAATTTCGACTGCCGAGGCCGATTGTCAAGACCTATATGATACATACGTGACCCGTAGTTGAGGCCTACTGTGATGTATTTATGGCCTACAGGCAAGGTCCATTATGACGTATTCGTGGCCTATAGGGCAAGGCCCATTGTGATATGTATTAGGCACATGATGTACAACCCTTTGATGTATTCAGAACCCATGTGTAGGACTCACATGACATGTATTTGAGGCCCATGAGCAGGGTCCACCTGTTGTGTATATGTGGCCCTTGAGTAAGGCCCATCGTGTTGTATATTAAGCCTTTGTGTGAGGTCGTGGGCCTATTATATGTTTGACTCTATGTGGCCATTCGTTGGGGGTAATGTTGGTTAAATGTCCACATTGTCGAGGCCGATGGTTGACGCCGGTTATTGATACCAAATATGAGTATGTGACAACATAACATCATAATACATGCCCACATGCATCATCTGCATGTTTGTTATGAGATGTGATTGACCATTGCGTATGTCATAGGGTAGGTTGTTCATAGGACTCCTTGATAGGCGGAGTTTCCCCATATGAGAGCATGACATGCACAAGATTGATGCATGACTGGATTGTTTGACTCATGCATCTTGCATTTTGTGTTATGATTACTGTACGCCCTAGAGACTGTAAGTGTTATGGTCTCATGCTTCTTTGGTTGTCAAATTTATGATGTGTCAAGACATCTATCTATGTCCTGTGCTTGTATGATGATTTATATGAATTCAAGACACTGCATAAATACTTCAAGAAGCTACAAGTTGAACTTTTCAAGAAGCTACATATTGAAGTTCAAGAAGCTACATGTTGAAGTCTCAAGAAGCTACATGTTGAAGTCTCAATAAGCTACAATGTTGATGTTCAAGTCTCATGACTTCAAGACTAATAAGCAATGCATGAAGTAGTTGTTATGCTGATGAAGATCTCAAGTTTGAAGCTATAACAAGTTCAAGATTTCAAGCCTGATATGGTTCAAACAATCTACATTCGTTGAATGGTTGAAGTTCAATGTCCATACGACATGATTCAGGTTTGAATGACCTTAGGTTGACCTTTTAAGTAGGTCACTTTGGATACATAAATCAAATATTTATTTTACATAAGTTTGGTCTATTCTACGACCAGTCCTAGCTCTTGTTCGACCTGGGCCTGGCATTGGTTCGACTAGTCCAAGAAATTCCACGACCACCCTAAGTTGTTGAAGATTTTTCGAAATTTTTGTACGCCCACGACCGCCCCTGGAGGTCCTTCGACCGGTTGTAGGTGTGGCTTCACTGTCCACCACCTGGGCCGATCCTGGATCTACGACTCAAAATCCAAAGAACTTTATCTATGGTCCTATGACCGGGTCGTAGGGATTACGACCGGGTCGTAGGTGATCCACGACCTGGGCCGTAGGGTACTCACGACGGCCGTGGAACGACTTTCAATGATCGCGCTCAATATTTCAAAAATTGTTAGAGCTACGACCACCCAAGGTTTCTAAGACCGGTCGTAGGAACGATTTTTGCTTCTATAAATTGAACACGAAATTCGTAGTTTTCACACTTCAACTCTATTCAATTCAAGAATTTTCAAGTGATCACTCGAGATAAGTCTCGTGTTTATTTTAAGCTACATTGTGCTTATTTAATATTCCTTTTGCTAGCTTATTTAATTTGATTTTGTTTCTATATTCCAATCTTATTTGAAAAGAGGAATTATCTTATTGCTTCTTCTTGGAATCAAAATCAAATATAGCTACGCCCAACGAGTTAAATCTAAAATCTATTAGAATCTAGAACCTTATGAATGTGAGTATTGGAAATTGAACTTTGACATTCAATCATCTACTCCGATTGGTTCTACCGGCCGCTAAGAAAAGGAGAAATCCAGTGTATTTTACAATTCTCAAAATTTATTTACTTTTGGTTTTGTTTGAGGTTGCCGTAAAAATCTCATTGTATCTGTTTTGTTTGAGGTTGAGTTTAAAAATCTCATTGTTTTGGTTGTCCGAGGAAAACCAGAAAACTCGTAAAAGAGGGGTTTTTGAATTGTGTAAGCCCAAGTGAAAAAGACACAATTGTAAAGGTTTTTGGTGAACCCGTGAAAACCTATTTTATAGTGAACGCTAATATCCCTGTGTGAGGATATTAGAGTGGAGTAGCTTTCATGTGGTCTGTTGGAAAACAAGCTTGGTGTACACACAAAGTAACCACTATAACTCTTTGTCTTGTGGATTGAATGCTTGCTTAATTTTCATATCTTTTATCATTCGATTGTGTGGAATGTACAAGTGGATGTGAATGTTGTAATTATTTACATTTCAAGCAAGTGTGGGGATTGGTGTAATAATTTAGATCTATATTTCGCATTTAATTTCAATTCCTTGCTATTTCATTTACTTATATTAAAATTGAGTCCTTGATCCAAAAGAGGTTCTAGAAATAAGGTTGTCCTACCATAAGCCCTTGTTTATTATGGTGTAAGGTTGTCCTTAGAACTAAATTTGTATTAATCTCTTAATACTTATTTATCAAGGTGATTTAAAATTTAGCATTGTGAATTGATTTATATTGTAAGGCTATTGGTTTACTTTATTTCGCTTGATTTTATTTTAAATTTGGCATAGTCCTATTCACCCCCCCCCCCTCTAGGACATATAGCTTGGCCTTTTCAAGTGGTATCAAAGCCTAATAGCTCATTTTTGTTGCTTTTTATTTGGATTTATTTCCGAGCTAACGTTCTAAGCTATATAAAAAGATGTCAAATTTTGATAGCCTTTCGCTTATTAGGCCTCCACCTTTTGATGGATCCAACTATGCCTATTGGAAAGCCGTAATGAGGATCTTCCTCAAATCAATGGATGAAAGTGTGTGGCAAGCCACGTTGATCGAATGGAATCCTCCTACCATGGAAGTAACTCGGTGTTGATGGTTCAAAATCTATGAAAATTACACCGTATTACCAATGGACCACACTTCAGAAAAATGAGAATAGTGCTAATGCTAAAGCACTAAATGCAATCACTTGCGCACTATCACCGGATGAGTTCAAAAGAATCATATCCTGTGATACTGTAAAACAAGCCTGGGATATTTTAGAAATGACACACGAAGGTACATCAATTGTCAAGAAATCTAAAGTCTAACTCCTCACAACTAAATTTGAAGAAATTCATATGGAGGAAAATGAAATGTTTATGGACTTTTTTACTAGATTGAATGACATTGTTAACTCAATGTGGGGTCTTGGCGATAAGATCCGTAAAGTAAAGTGTGTGCAAAAATACTACGCTCTCTTCCCGAACGGTTCAATTCTAAGGTAACCGCAATCCAGAACTTCGTGATACGGACAATATGAAGGTAGAAGAATTAGTTGGTTCTTTGCAAACCTATGAATTAAGTTTTAAAGCTCCTAAAGGTAAATCTATTGCTTTGAAGTCATCTAAAAGTATTACTCAAGAAAATTCAGATTCAGTAAAAGTCCAAGATGATATGGCCCTTTGGCTTAAAAAAGTTTTATAAGATTTTCAAAAGTAAGAAAAGAGTCGACTTTCAAAAGGCAAATGAAAAGAAACGTACTAAACCTAAGTCTAAAATTTGGAAATCATTGAAAGATAGTCAATGCTACAACTGTCAAGAATATGGGCATTTAGCAAACAAATGTCCTAAAAAGGACAGATCCAAAAGGAAGGGTATGTTGGCTACTTGGGATGAATCGTCTGATTCTGAAGCCTCTTCTGAATCAGAAAATTCAGAAACCGAGTCGGGCAGTGAACTTAAGGCCCTTATGACTCTAGCCAAGTTTACCTTTTCCGATCACGATGATTCAACAAGTGAAGAAAATTTGGATAGTGATCATGAAAATGATGAAGATCTTCAAGATGCTTACAATGCCTTATATAAGGAAAGTTGTAAAATTGTCACAAACTTAAACTTCAAAAAGAAAAGTTTTTAAACTTAAAGAATGTTTTGAAACCCTTGTTTTAGAAAAATCTCAAATTTCAGATTGTTTTGAAAAATCAAAGTGTGATCTAGAATTCAAAACCTCCCTAATTGAAAATTTGAAATCAAAATGAGAAACTTAAAAATGAAGTATCTTCTCTTCGAGTTTGAATGACACATGGAGATATGCCCAAGGTGATCCAAAATTAGAAAATTATTATCCTGATCAAGAAAATGTGGCGATCGATCCGGGTTGGGCTTTGATAAAAACACATCTCCTAAACAAGAATACTCCTTCCAATTTTGTGAAAGGAGAGACTTCTAACTCAAAAGGAAAAGGTACTAGTCAAGTTTTTTCTAAAAATACAAAAACTTTTCAAAAACACAAAAAGCAGCCTATATAAATTTCAAAAATCGATTCGAAACCCACTAGCCGAAAAAAAATTGTTGATTTACTTAAGGAGCTATTAAAATCTAACTCAAGAGGTCACTCTTATAACTATAAACAAAAGAAGACCAATTATTCTCCTAAACCCAAAACAAGATCAAATGGGTTCCTAAGGTTGCTTGTTTGGTTGCTCACACGCTTTCAAAGCTACAAGCCATTCAAAATGGTACCTAGACAAAGGATGCTCCAGACATATGACAAAGCATAAAGCTCTATTCACCGATCTTAAAGATATGACTGATGGGTCACCACATTTGGTGATGGTACCAACCGCAAGATAATAGGCAAAGGTACGGTTCAACTCTATAACCTTCCCTTATTTAAAAATGTTTTATATGTTGAGGGTTTAAAACACAACTCGTTGAGCATATCTCAAATATGCGATAACAACCATAATGTTAAATTTTCTAATCAAGGTTGTGAAATTATAAATGAAAAAGGTTCTCAGAATATTAACGGTCGCAGAACTTCAAAACCGCTATATAGTAAGCAATGGTAGCTCATTCAACAAACGTGCTACATGGTCCATACCGATGAGACAGTAATTATGGCATAAACGCCTTGGACATGTACACTACCGAAATTTATACAGATTGAGCAAAAGTGAACTAATTAGAGGACTACCTAAGATGCAAAAGTAGACAAGATTTGTGGTGAATGCCAAGATGGTAAACAAACTAGAGCTCTCACAAAAAGTGAACTCCAATTTCACCACAAGACCACTCGAGCTTCTCCACATGGATCTTATAGACCAACAAGAACGGAAAGTCGAGGTGGCAAAAAGTACATCTTAGTTATTGTAGATGATTACACAAGATACACTTGGGTTTCATTCTTGAGAGATAAATCGAAACCCTTGATGAAGTGAAAAGATTATAAAACGGATTCAAACCGAAAAATGTTCTCAAGTCAAGAAGATCCGTAGTGATCATGGATCCGAGTTCGAAAATAGCGGTTTTGAGAAATTTTGTAGCGATCGGGAATATCGCATGAATTCTCTCGACCTAAAACTCCTCAACAAAATGGAATTGTCGAGAGGAAGAATAGAGTGCTTCAAGAAATGGAAATGTTATGTTAAATAGCATGAAGCTCCCTAGAATCTCTCGGGTTGAAGTTGAATACAAACTGCTACATTATTAACCGTGTTTATATTTGTAAATCTAATAATAAAACGCTTATGAAATGTGGTTTGAGAAAAGCCTTCACAAATACTTTCGAAGTTTTTGGCAAAGAAGTGCTATATTTTGCGTGGACCGTGAAAATTTGGGAAAGTTCGACACTAAAAGTGATGAAGGATCTTTTAGGATATTCTTTAAACAAAATCGCAGCATATCGGGTTCTCAACAACAGACCGTGTGATTCAAGAGTCAATAAATGTTGTGATTGACGATCTTTTGAATACACTGTCCCTAGTTCAGATAATGATGAAGTTCTTATACTTGAAAAACAAGAAATTTCATCAAGTGAAACTAATCCAGAATTAAGGACTGTTAAAGATCATCCAACTTCTCAAATACTTGGAAACCCTCTCACTGGTGTGCGCACTCGTAGACAATTAGAGGACATATGTAACTACGTATGCTTTACATCCCAGATTGAACCGGTTAATGTAAAAGAAGCACTTTCGGATGAAAACTGGATTCTTGCGATGCAAGAAGAACTTAATTAGTTTGTCAGAAATGATGTCTGGCACCTTGTTCCTAGACCTAAAGATAAACATATTATTTGAACAAAATGGATTTTCAAAAACAAATCTGATGAACTTGGAAATATTATTCGAAATAAAGCAAGACTAGTTGTATAGGGGTATACACAAATTCAAGGTATTGACTATAATGAAACATTTGCTCTCGTAGCTCGTCTTGAATCAATCGACTTTTTATCTCCATTGCATGTTTTAGGAAAATTAAAATTTACCAAATGGATGTAAAGAGTGCCTTTCTCGAATGGTGATTTACATGAAGAGGTATATGTTGAACAACCTACAGTGGTTTGAAGATCCTAAATTTATCGATCATGTGTATCGTCTTAAGAAGGCTCTCTATGGTTCGAAACAAGCTCCCGTAGCATGGTACGAAAAACTGACTAAGTTTTTACCGAGTCATAATTTTCGATGGGGTGTGTTGATAAGACGCTTTTTGTTAAGAAACATAACGATGATATTCTAATGGTTCAAATATATGTTGACGATATTATTTATGGATCAACCTGTACTAACATGACTGTTGAGTTTGCAGATTTAATGAAATCTAAATTCGAAATGAGCATGGTTGGAGAATTAAACTATTTTCTAGGGTTGCAAGTAAAACAACAACCTGATGGAATTTTTATCTCACAAACCAAATATGCTCAGAGTTTAATTAAGAAATTTGGATTTGAGAAAGGTAAAAATTATGATACTCCTATGAGTACAACTTTGAGACTCTCAAAAGACTCTACTGTGTAATGATGTGGATCCTAAATTGTATCGTAGTTTGATTGGTAGTTTGCTTTATCCGATCGCTAGTAGACCGATATTGCTTTGAGTGTTGGTATTTGTGCTCGTTATCAATCAAATCCTAAAGAATCTCACTTAACTGTTTGTTAAGCGGATTATGCGATATGTCGCAAGTTCTACTAAACCGGGTCTCTGGTATCCACATGAGACTAATGTTCAATTAGTCGCATGCAGATGCCGATGGTGGAAACATTGATGATAGGAAATCAACCAATGGTGATTGTTTCTACATTGGAAATTGTCTTGTTTCTTGGTTTAGCAAGAAGCAAAGTTCTATATCGCTATCATCAATGTACCGAGGTCAAGACATTGTCATTGAAATGCATGTACTCAACTTGTTTGGATGAAACGAATGTTAAGCGATTATGGAATTACTCAGATTCTATGATTTTATTTTGTGATAATTCCAAAGGCAATAAATATCTCTAAAAATCCAATTCAAAGATTCACGCATTTAAGCATATTGACATTAGATTTCATTACATTCGTGAATTAGTGGAAGAAAAATTAATATATTTGGATTACATTTCAACCGAGACTCAACTTATGCGGACATTTTCACTAAACCGCCGACAAAAGCAGTTTAATAAATTAAAGTTTGATCTCGGTATGTGCAATTTAAATTGAATTTGCATGATTTGGTGTATCATAATGTACATAAATTTGATGTTTTATTTGCTTAAATTTGAAAATTATTTAAAAATTGTAAATTTTATGTCGTACTGACTGGGTCGTGAGTGTACACGACGGTCGTGTTACACGACCGGTCGAGCACTTACACGACTAGTCGTGAAACTCGGATTTCACTTTAATTTGGGGATTTTGACTTCTTCTTCATTTCTTTTTCCCCTCCAACGGTTCTAGCTACGACGGTCGAACCCACCTTCATAGTACTTCAAGGTTAGTGGTTCTTTTGCATTTTCTTTGTAGATTCTTGCTATTAGTGTTTCAAATCTCATTCTTGTGGAATCTATTTGGTCATTCATTGCAAGTTTGAGGTATTATCTTGAAAAATCTGTTCTATTTAAACCTCATTTCTTCTATCTTGCATCTTGTTATCCTTCTTTGAAAATGGATGCTAGAGGTAAAAAGAAAACTACTCGAGGTCCCTCTTCATCTAGATCAGCTTCTATTGTACAACGTCATCTTCGCTCTCCCGAAAATGATCCTTCTGATGCTCGGGATTTGCGTATGCGCAATGTTATTGTTGAGCGTCATGTTAATATTAATCACATTGCTTCATTTGGTATCCTTCCTCTATTGAAATCTGTGGGATGGGAGAACATCTTACATTGGCGTGGAGCTGCATACCAGTCCATTGCCCAATCCATGTTTGCATGTATCTGTGATTTTTCTCTTGAGGATTTTACTTTTAAAGTTGATACTCAAGAAGGATTGTTTTTAGTGGATCGACATTTGATTGCTGACATTATGGAAATACCTGGCACAATGATGAGAGCATTCAATTAATATTTTACATGAGTCTCTCTAATCCGAACGAAAAATGCTTACTAGAGATTTATGTAATTTGGATGTTCATTGGACTCATAAAGGTCATGTACTTCCCTCAAGGTATTTGTTACCCGCATTACGAGTACTTCATAGGATATTCATCTCAAATCTTTATCCACGATCCGGTAATAAAACCGAACTCACTGCTTTCATGGTTCGTGTTTTGCATTCTGTAGTCTCGGTGCAAAAATATGTCTACCGTCTTTAATTTGTCATTCCATTATTCTGTCTCGTCACCATCCTGGCCACAGTGATATACCCTTTGGTTATTTATTGACTATGCTGGCAAATCATATGCTCGTGGCTATGCCTACTAGAGAAAAACCCATCCATAATCTCCTTTTAATAATTCCAATCTTAACAAGATGAATTTAGAATTGGCTGAAGGCCAAGTGGATGCTGGTAGCAGTGGTGCTGAAGCAGGAAATGCTGAAGCTAGTGATCTTCCTGAAGACGTGAATATGGATGATTTATTTGAAGAACTTGAATCAGACTCGGCTGATGATCCTGATTTTCAGCCTTCTGATTTTGATGAAAGATTGAATTCACTTCAAGAGTTGTGTGGCTCAAATTGTTACCCAAGACACACAATTTTCATATTTACGCAAATATATGAGGTGGATTGCTAAGGGTTTACATAAAATTGATCCATCTAATCCTGCACCCTCTTCTGGTTCTGACTGAATTTTTAATGGGTTTGTAATATTTTTTCTGAACTTTACATGCTTACTGAATTTTTGGATTATGCACTATGTTTTCTTGAATTAACTCCTATTTTCTTTAGTATTGATGCTCTTCTTCCTTTGTCATTTTGTGTCAAAAAGGGGGAGAAGTTTTGGTCTTTGATGATTTATTTACATTAATCGTTACTATTACTCAGGCTATTACTCAGGGGGAGTTAAGCTTCTCAGGGGTAGTTATGGGAGAATGATGCTATGCATGCTTCTCTATTGTGAACCTGTTTGTACTTCTCTTATGTCTATTTGAAGTATTATTATTACTTGGATGTTTTGTCACAAATTTGACAAAGGGGGAGATTGTAAGTGTTATGGTCTCATGCTTCTTTGGTTGTCAAATTTGTGATGTGTCAAGACATCTATCTTTGTCCTGTGCTTGTATGATGATTTATATGAATTCAAGACACTGCATAAATACTTCAAGAAGCTACAAGTTGAACTTTTCAAGAAGCTACAATTGAAGTTCAAGCTACATGTTGAAGTCTCAAGAAGCTACATGTTGAAGTCTCAATAAGCTACAATGTTGATGTTCAAGTCTCATGACTTCAAGACTAATAAGCAATGCATGAAGTAGTTGTTATGCTGATGAAGATCTCAAGTTTGAAGCTATAACAAGTTCAAGATTTCAAGCCTGATATGGTTCAAACAATCTACATTCGTTGAATGGTTGAAGTTCAATGTCCATACGACATGATTCAGGTTTGAATGACCTTAGGTTGACCCTTTAAGTAGGTCACTTTGGATACATAAATCAAATATTTATTTTACATAAGTTTGGTCTATTCTACGACCAAATTCCTAGCTCTTGTTCGACTGGGTCATGGCATTGGTTCGACTAGTCCAAGAAATTCCACGACCACTCCTAAGTTGTTGAAGATTTTTCGAAATTTTTGGTACGCCCACGACCAATCCCGGAGGTCCTTCGACCGGCCGTAGGTGTGGCTTCGACTGTTCCACGACCGGTCCGTGGATCTACGACTCAAAATCCAAAGAACTTTATCTATGGTCCTACGACTGGGTCGTAGGGATCTACGACCTGGGCCGTAGGTGATCTGACCCACGACCGGTCGTAGGGTACTCACGACCGCCGTGGAACGACTTTCAAAGATCGCGCTCAATATTTCAAAAATCTATTAGAGCTACGACTCACCCAAGGTTTCTAAGACCATCGTAGGAACGATTTTTGCTTCTATAAATTGAACACTAAATTCGTAGTTTTCACACTTCAACTCTATTCAATTCAAGAATTTTCAAGTGATCACTCGAGATAAGTCTCGTGTTTATTTTAAGCTACATTGTGCTTATTTAATATTCCTTTTTGCTAGCTTATTTAATTTGATTTTGTTTCTATATTCCAATCTTATTTGAAAAGAGGAATTATCTTATTCCTTCTTCTTGGAATCAAAATCAAATATAGCTACGCCCAACAAGTTAAATCTAAAATCTATTAGAATCTAGAACCTTATGAATGTGAGTATTGGAAATTGAACTTGACATTCAATCATCTACTCCGATTGGTTCTACCAGCCGCTAAGAAAAGGAGAAATCCAGTATTTTACAATTCAGTAAAATTTATTTACTTTTGGTTTTGTTTGAGGTTGCCGAAAAATCTCATTGACCGGTTTTGTTTGAGGTTGAGCGAAAAATCTCATTGTTTTGGTTGTCTCGAGGAAACCGAAAACTTAAAAGAGGGGTTTTTGAATTGTGTAAGCCCAAGTGAAAAAGACACAATTGTAAAGGTTTTTGGTGAACCCGTGAAAACCTATTTTATAGTGAACGCTAATATCCCCGTGTGAGGATATTAGAGTGGAGTAGCTTGTGTGGCCGTTGGAAAACAGCTTGGTGTACACAAGGCGAACCACTATAACTCTTTGTCTTGTGGATTGAATGCTTGCTTAATTTTCATATCTTTTATCATTCGATTGTGTGGAATGTACAAGTGGATGTGAATGTTGTAATTATTTACATTTCAAGCAAGTGTGGGGATTGGTGTAATAATTTAGATCTGTACTTCTGCATTTAATTTCAATTCCTTGCTATTTCATTTACTTATATTAAAATTGAGTCCTTGATCCAAAAGAGGTTCTAGAAATAAGGTTGTCCTACCATAAGCCCTTGTTTATTATGGTGTAAGGTTGTCCTTAGAACTAAATTTGTATCAATCTCTCAATACTTATTTATCAAGGTGATTTAAAATTTAGCATTGTGAATTGATTTATATTGTAAGGCTATTGGTTTACTTTATTTCCGCTGATTTTATTTTAAATTTGGCATAGTCCTATTCACCCCCCCCTCTAGGACATATAGCTTGGCCTTTTCAGAGACATCGGGGTCGTAGCCTCCACAGGCATTTCGTGGATGGCCAGATGGGACACCAAAAATCTGTTCTACATGGGGTGCTATATATATCCCTGGGTGAAAGTCCCTAAACCCTCTTGGTTCCAGAGGTTGCACCAACGTCTAGACCGAGTGGATGCATGAGCGCATGAGGGCCATATACCGTTAGGCCGCATCTCCCACTGTGTCGTGGTCGGTTGGAAGGGGGTACGGCCTTACCTGCCCGAGAGGAGGGGGCAATGCTAGGCTAAGTCTGACCAGCTCGAAGAATGGGTCTGCTATCGACGAGTCGGGCCCGATATTGGCAGGCGGATAGTGAGGTCTCTTCCACTCACCTTGTTGGGCACGATGGGGCGACAATCTGGTTTAGAGTGTAATAGACCCCAGTGATTTTCCAGAGAGGAACCGTACTAATATGTGGACTTATTAAGTAGGAATTGCATGCACATTCGTTCATTCATTCACTATCCACTCGGGCTGGTGGTGCGCAACTAATTGTTGTGTACATTTGTTATGGCAAGGATTTTAGTTGGGCGCGCGACTAAACTGAGATCAAGAGTTTACCACGTTGAGTCTAACTATCCAAATTTAGGTATGGGACTAGTTTGGATAGAAGTCTCTTATGGTGGACCCCATAGCCTGCGATACTACGTACTATTATCCCGACTTCACACTCCAGCATGGTCATTTCATTCGTATAGCATATTGCATCACATCCGTAGGCATATGACATTTTGGGTTGCTATGTTTCTGCACTTATATGGCCTAGACAGACTTAGCAGGATTTGTATATTGCATTGCATCTTCGGCATCTGATGTTTGGCTCTTTATGACTCCTTATTGCACAACTGTTTTATATTGCATATTTTGATATTGATTGGCTTATGGACTTGTTCATACTTCCACTTACTCTGTTATCGTTTGATTTATGATCTTGTCAGTATTTTTGTACACTCTGATAATTCATGATCTTGTCAGTATTTCTGCTTATTCTGATAATGTACGATTTATGGATTACCAGTAATTTCAGTATTGTATGATGATGACATTGTATTGAATACTTAACACTCACTTGTACACACACTTACACCACCCTCTAAGCTTTCTATAAGCTTATGCATGATAGATGCGTGCAGGTGGCGTTAGGTTGCAACAGCGTTGAGCTTGGAGTGTGCAGTGGACTTATGGAGTTTTGATTTTTGTCATATGTATTTCCCTTTCAGTACTGTATTCAACAATTTATATTAGTGGATATGTGATGATAATGTTGCTTTGTGAATTGGGTAATCTTGAGGTTATGCTTATTATGAGTTAAATGTACATTGAAAAATCTTCCTTATAGGATCCTAAGATCAGAATCTGGCGTATGGACGCTAGGAGCCGAGAATAGGGTACTACGGAGGCTGTCGACACCAGAATCGGCGATTGGGATTCTAATGAATCCGATTTCCGGATTTGGGGCGTGACATTTGTTCTTCGAGATGTCACAACAACCCAATCTTGATTACTTTCTTGTGTTTTGGGTGAAGCAGATATAACTTCGGCCATCACTAGAGATTTATCAACCTTGCTTGCAGGAAATTGGACCTTATGATCTGATGATTGGTTTGTTGCATATACTTTACTGCGAATCCAGTCGCAATGAAATTGAAATTCACTTTCTTCACTAGGTTTGCCATTAATTATAGCTTGCAATTTTATCTTCTTACCTTCAAAACAAAACAAAAAAACTGCAATTAGTATTTGATTGATAAAATATTCTGTCTTAGAGATGAAGGGGAGGATGTTCCCACTGAGAGTCGTCATTTTGGCATCAGAAAGATACGAAACTATAGTAAAAGTTCCTACCTTCTCAATGTTAATATTGAATAAGATAAAAATCCCTAACAGAGTCGCCATTTTGTTTCGACAAGAAACAAATGCATTTGATTTGGGAGAGTATCTTATTTAGTCATAACAAAGAGATTGTATGAAGAACGATCATCATATTTATTTATATCAATTCATTTACATCCTTTGAATTCCCTTGATTCTAAGATAGATTACTTAAAATACAGAAATTGAAAGAGTTCGAATATCGAATCTGGATATCAAATTCGGCATCATTTCGGCTTAAGATTTGATCATCTCATCAAGAGGAATATCGTGTGAATTCGATCACTAATTTCTCTTTCTTGTACAAAAGGAGAACTGATGATTTTAAAGGCTGTGATAATCAAATCAACAATTTCAGTAACATGTCTATTCTTGAACATTGATGGCCGCACAACAGTGTAGTTGCATGGCACGAAACCCCCTTTTCTTCTTTCCCTCCTTCCCCTGATACCTTCTGTCTTCTCTTCTTTTCTAGAGCTCTAACTGTCTTCAAAATCTTTAACCACTAAAATGAGAGGGGGAGTGGGGTATTTATAGACCTTCACACGTGCGAACCCATGAATTTTGTGTCATGGGCCCACCTTTCATCAAATCTCAGCCATCCATGTCAACATACTCATATCTTTACCTGCGCCTATCCGCGCAACACTCTACATCCTTTATGCAGGCCCGTCCAATACTATCATGTTGCGCGGCCTGGCGTAAAGGTCTTAATCTTCCAAGTCAACCCACCACTTACTTGAGCTCGCTCCTCTAAAAAGAACTCTTATGCAAACCCGTGCAACTGACACCTTTTGCACGGTTTGGCGCAATACCAATAATCTTTTACTTTTCTTTATTCTCTTCTTTCTAGTTTCATGTAACGACCCATAAATTTCCGTATAAGGGTTCGAGTATCACCTCGACCAGAAATCACTTAGGATTAAATCCTTTAGAAATTTAACAAAGTTAACTAAGTGCTAAACTAGATTAGCCATGAAATCCGTTAGAATTGCTTTAAATACGATCTGCAAGACCCAAAACTTATAAAATCATTGATGCTAGGTTACCCTAAAGTTTAGGATCAAACTCATTACCCGGCTATTCTCGGGAATGACTTAAAACTTCGTATTAGGTCTAGACCGCACATCGGAAGTCCGATTAACACGAAGTTAAGGAACTAGGACCGCCTCACTGGGCTCGACAACCACCTCGAAAATCAAGTCCAGACAATGTCCCACGACCATTCGATCGCGTCCGGAGCGAGGGAGTGTGAAAACCACCATTTCCTTTACAAAATAAATATCTTGAATAGTGATCTAGCACCATTTGTTTGCGGATTAGTATTAAGCAACCAGACCGTCAGAATCAGACTAAATTACACCCTCGGATCAGGAAAAATTTTAGGTACATTTACATGTACTTGAAATTTCGGATCATGGCCCACTGACGGTTGGACTGAAAGTGGTCCGCCCCGTGTGATCTGGGAATCCGATCGAGTCGAAAATGTAATCCCACGTAGATCCATGAGTTGTGAGCTTAAGTCTGACGTTTGGCTCAAGGGGGGCCGCCAGAAACACTCTTTTGAGCTGGAAAAGCGCCGAATTGTTTATAATAGTCGTACCTCTTGAACTGGAGTCTGTTCCGGGGAGGTTTTAGGCTATAAAAGGGCCTTAGAACAGCCCCGCTCACGGCCATACGAATTTGGGATAAAACCCTAGAGAGAGAGAGAGAAAGAGAGAGAAAGCTTAGGAGAAGTGGGCGAATCTTCCTCCTACTGTTACAAATCACCCCACGGGCTGCACCGCCTCTTTCCAGGCGCTTTTCCAGCGATATCAACTCTGTTTTAAGGTGAGAAACCCTAACCCTAGATCTGATTTGAGGTGTATAGGCTATAGGTTGTGAAATAGCTAACTGATTTCACTCTTTAGGCTAGAAAACTCCCGAATACGGAAGCTCATCCAACCTTGCTGATTCGTTGAGATTCCAAGAGGCAAGGTGAGGACTTTAGGTGTATAGGTTGCGGTTTTCAACGCTTTCAATGTCAGATAATGGTAGATTTATGATCTGCATGCAATTGCACATGTACAAAGTGCTTTTCGTTTTCTGTTTCGATTAGAATTGTAGAATTTGGAATTTCACATACTCTAGGTATTCGTATAAAATACCGTATACGTATTTTTTATGGAAATGTGTTTGACATGTTTAATTGTCGTATGGATATATGATGTATGGATAAAATACTCATTTGGCAAAAGGGTTCGCCTAAATACATGTTTACTAATATACACCATGTATGTAGAAATACGGTATTGTAAGAAGTACCATATACGTGTATATTTTAGCGATGTGTTTGTCATGATTAATTGTTGTATAAATATATTATGTGCATATAAATTAATTGCTTGGCGAAAAGAATCGCCGTATTACAAGTTCTCTTGTAAACATTATGTATGTTGAAATTGGGTATCCTAGAAAATACCCTATACGTATAAAATTTGCTGATGTAATTGTCATGATTATTTGTTGTATGAATATGATGTATACATATAAAATACTAGTTTGGTAAAGGGATAGCCCTAGTGCACTTTCCTCTAACATACGTCATGTATGTTGAAAAAGTGCATTCCAAGTGTTTGTAAAAATTGCTTGTGAATGTAAGTGTTTAAGTGTTAGAACCTTAGGTAGGTGCTGAGATGGGATTCTCAACTACCTTAGAGTCACATATGATACCCTCCATGTGGTTATTTACTCTAACCACTCACCTATGAAATATATGTATTTGTATCCCTATTTGTATAGTGCTTTACAACATGCTTTTGAACATGCCTTGTAACTAGTTTATTAACATGCTTTATGACATGCTTTATAACATGATTGCTAGTGTTCTTGAATCACCATGTTATCATGCTGTACTTCACATGCTATGGTTAGGAATTGATTGAGCTTGGGACTATGTCCATAGTCCAAGCATCCGGTATCAGACTTGGAGTTGTGGTTGAGATTCGTTTCGCCACATATGATGTGTTGGCGAACCCGTGTCGTACTTCGGTTGGCGATAGTGGTTAGCCACACGAGGTGCTTCTGTGCTTCATATCGCCCAACTTGTTGTGCGCTCGAGCCAGCCGAACACGTCAAGTAACCCGTGTGTCTTATGTATGTTCACCATGTTTGGTCGCTAATATTTGAACCTAGGGTACCAAACTTACCAGTGAAAATCCCGTTAACCATTGTACCTCGATCCGCTAAGACTCATGAGCCGGGCATGGTGGTATGGGACACCGTGGTCGAGCTGTCGGCCTATGCTGGGGCTACGTGCCTCCCCGTAGTGACCAGTGAGCAACTTAACTCGTGAGCCGATTATGGTGGTATGGGACACTATATTCGGGCTGTCGGCCTACATTGATAAGGTGATGGGGGAGTGGTGCAACCTTTGTGTGTGCATGCCCCCAATGACCCTTTGTAATGACCGCGAGCATATTCTGAAGTCGCAGTGCGCCTTAGGGTTCACCGCGATATATAGAGTATGAACTAGGCTTGTTTCTGTATAGTGATGAATCGTTTAAGGGGTGATGGGGGAGTGGTGCAACCTTTATGCGTAACAGCCCTGGCAGCCTCTGCAGTGACCTAGAAAACACACCATCGTCTAATATTAACTAGGACTGATGACCCTAGAATGGATCATGTTTGGGAATGATACAAGGGAGGTACCTTAGTTTCCCAATCCTGCTGTTTGAAATGGATTACTTAAAAACTCGGTAATCATGCTCATCATGCATCGCATGTGCATGGAAGATGTGGAGCACTGTGGGATGTAAGTATGCCGCGAGCGTGAGATGGTGTCGCATGAGGGAGTATGTCGATGAGGGCATCCATCATACCTGCATTCATACTTGCATTAATCAAAGTAACTAGGAGTGTTTGATTTACTGCTTGACTGTATTGATAACATGATAACTTATGCCTTATTGTTCCACTAAGTTAGCTACTCACTCCCATGTTACGAGATGGTGTTGCGCATACCAACCAGACTCTTTCTCAGGTTTAGGCGAGCCGACGACTCTGGAGGCGGAGCCTGATTATGACGAGGACCAGGAGGAGTTCTCGTATATGCAGTTCTCTGGCGGCTTTGACTAGGCTGTCAGGAGTTTTGCAGGGATTGTACTTAGTTTTATTTTTGATATGTTGTTTATAAAACAGACGTGTTTATGGTGACTGAGATGGATTCATACTCTAGAGAATGAAACGTTTATTTTGTTCTTTACATACATATATATATAGTTCAGTCTTCCGCTTGCTTTTATATAATTGACCTGGAGTATGAATTACTGTTTTGGTATAATCTTATTCATATTTATTACTCTAACATAGACAACATTCAAACATCATTAAATATGTTGCATAAGTGATGCGTTGGAACTCGAGAGTTGAGTTACACTCGACCCCCAATTTTCAGGGCGTTACAAGTTGGTATCAGAGCATGATTTTGATTAAACCGGACCTGAGTTATGTTCCCACGATGTACGCTGACGCATTACAACCTAGGAGGGTGCGAGAAGAATATAGAAACAGTCCTAGGTTTTCCCGATTTCGCCATTCCGTGAAGTTTGTCGAAAACGTGCGTTTTGATCGAGTCCGTGCTCGATCCTGATCGCACCAGTCTATTCCAAATTATTTATAGACCGTCTATACTCACCCAAATCCTGTTATTAAAAATCAGTAAGGGTCAGTCCAGATCTGGAATTTCTCAAAAATACCCGATCTGGAACAGAATAGAGTCGGGGGCCTCCCCACTGGAATTCCGTGGGACCAAGGGTTGAACCAAGGGGCAATTGTCACCTTGGGACCGTGGAGGACCTAACCCCACCGTGGCGGCAGGGCACTGGGCAAGGCAGACGGCGGCGGCACCGCGGCCACCGCGGCACGCCGCGGTCGGGTGGCTCGGCTAGTGTTGGGCCGGGCCTGGGAATGGTCGGCCTGACCTCCTCATGCGTGTGGTGTGTGCGGAATGTGATGGGGTTTTTTATTTTTAGGTTTGGAACCCCCCTCTCTCTCTTTCCTCCACTTCCATGGCCCTTTTCGAGTTAGTTATGGCCATTTTCTCCTTTTCTTCCATCCTCTCTCTCATGGTAAAGAGGAAAACTACTGATGTTGAAGCTGGGCCGAGCCACCCTACTCATTCCAGAAGAAGGGCTGATGATGGGGCCGGCTCTAGCACCGATCGGGCTTCCATAGATGCGCGTTTAGCACGTCTCGAGGAGGGTCAAGCCGCCCTACGACAGAAAGTCGGGCGGGTCCAAACCAAGCTAAGCAAGGTGTCTCGCACCTTAAAGGCCATCCTGTGTTGTCTACAGGACAAGAATGCTCCTCCTCCATCGCCGGATTCGGATGCCTAGTCATCCGAGTTGTTGTTGTGGTTGTTTTGGTTACCGCATTAGGCAGTTTATGCTTTCATGCTGATGATGTAGTAGTTAGTAACATGTTTTAAGTGTTTGATGCTTTGGATGTAATTGGCTCGCATGTAATTTCTGTCATGATTCATGTAACTATGTAGTCCATGTATTATGACAATTTTGGGTAAATGAAAAGCATGTAGCCTCTTTTGCTATGAGATGTGTGAAATGCTTAAAGTTCTTGTATAATGCGTTCTTATGCTTTATCTCACAAACGCTGCACCCTATGTTGTATAGGGCATGCCGCGGCAGTATACGTGGAGAACGGCACGCCTCCTTCTTACTGGCTCGATGGATCAGACTCCTTCTGGTAGTGGCGGTCCTGCGGACCGAGGGTTGGGTTCTGATCAGCCTCCTGCTGGTCCTACCGGTGGACCGCCACCTTACACGCCCTCGGTTCGTGAGGAGTACCGGTCGTCTTCATCTGCGCAGCAGGACTCACAGGTTGCTCCGCCTACTGATAGGATCGAGCAGTTGATATTGATGATGCACCGGCTGAAGGTGAGATGCAAAGACGGCAGCAGGCGAAGAAGAAGAAGGCACAAGAAGCACCAGCAGCTTATGGCCACTATTGTTGAGGCCTTATCCCAGGGTGGTAGTGTGACTCCATCTACGACATCTGCTCGTCCTGCTGAGCACTCGGAGCCCCCTGCTCAGTGTGAGGATGTACCTCTGCCCTCACCCGTTGTGCCTCCTACTGGAGATGTCAGTACCCGCGGTTTACTCGAGCGATTTCAGCGCTTGAGACCTCGTTCATTCATGGGCACTCATAGACCTAAGGAGGCAGAGTTTTGGCTTGACCGCATCTCCAAGATGCTTCAGATGTTGCACTGTTTAGAGGCAGAGCAGGTTGAGCTGGCCGCTTTCATGTTTGAGAGGGAGGCCAGTTTATGGTGGGATAGTGTGCTGCGGTCTGTCGCAGCAGACTACGTGTGGACTTGAGAGGCTTTCGAGTTCTGGTTCCATAAGAAATACTACCTGCAGACGTATCGACATGAGCGGGAGGATGAGTTTCTACACCTCATGCAGGGAGGCATTACGATTACGGAGTACGAGCACTGCTTCACAGAGTTGGGCCGCTTTGTCCCGACTATACTGGTGGATGAGCAGATACGGATGCGCCGTTTTTCCTTGGGTTTGCGACCGGAGATACGGTCGAAGATATGCTGCCTCAGTATACCTACCTATGCAGCACTAGTTCACATGTCTATGACGGCAGAGCAAGATGTGGACCGGTTGGCCCGATCTCGTGGTGCTATGGTTGCGAGGCCACACGGGAGAGATGACGAGTGTGCCTATCCTAGGCAAGAGGCCTCATGCTGACTCGCCTCCAAGGATCGTAGTGCCAGTGGCTCCGGTGAGGCGCCCTATTGTGACCTGCACGTACTGCGGGAAGTAGGGTCATCTTATTGGGAGTTGTTTCGCGTGGATGAAGGATAGTGGTCTCTCTCCGCCACAGATGTTGGGTCGTTCTCGCCCGCAGGCCTTATCGACTACACCTTTACAGACTGTACCTGCACATCCTTCCTTTCGACCTCCTACATCACGGTTCAGGCCGCCGCAACGGCCCTTGGCCCCTCAGCCGAATCGTCAGCAGCAGGCGCACGTTCATACGCTTGTGGCTGAGGCACCTGAGACGTCACTTGCGGCCCCGACAGCTTTTGAGGGTACGGCTCACATTCTCGGTACTTCTGTTCCTTATTGGTGGACACTGGGTCCACTACTTCTATTATTTCTTGTGGGGCAGTTAAACGTCTATCTTTGCATACTATTCCCACTAAGGGACTGAGACTTACTACGGCCACTGGTACTTTTTTTAATATCACATGGTTATGTGAGGGTTGCTCTGTGGATTTGGGTAGCCGCACCGTGCTCGTCGACCTCATCGTTGTTCCGCTGTGGCACTACGATGTTATTCTCGGTATGGACTGGCTCTCGAAGATGAGAGCAGAGATAGATTGCGATACTCGAGTCGTGACGGCCTATGACTCAGACGGCGCAGCTTTCACGTTTCCAAAGACAGTCGGTGGCGTTGCCGTGTTGACTGTTATACTGCTTTATTAGCACCGATTGATGGTCCGACGTTGAGAAATACGCCGGTGGTTCGAGAATTTGAAGGCGTGTTTGAGACTATTCTTGGTTTACCTCCTCAGCGCGAGATCGATTTTACAATTGATCTTACGCCTGGTGCGACACCCATCTCATTACCGACTTATCGTATGCCTCCATGTGAGATGGAGGAGCTGCGGAAACAGATTGACGAGCTGGTAGACAAGGGTTTTATACGACTTAGTGTGTCTCCTTGGGGAGCACCTGTGCTATTTGTGAAGAAGAAGGACGGGTTGCTACGGTTATGTATTGACTACCGTAGGTTGAACCAGGTCACAGTGAAGAACAAGTATCCTTTGCCCAGGATAGATGATCTGTTTGATCAGTTGAGGGGGGCGAAGTATTTTTCGAAGATTAATCTACAGTCGGGGTACCACCAGTTGCGCGTGAGAGATGAGGACGTGCAGAAGACAGCCTTCAGGACGTGCTTTGGGTACTATAAGTTCCTGGTGATGTCGTTCAGCCTTACGAACGCACCAGCCGTGTTCATGGATCTGATGAACCGGGTATTTCGGCCCTTCCTGTACCGATTCGTCATCGTCTTTATTGATGACATTTTGATATACTCTACTAGTCGGGAGGAACACGAGGAACACCTGAGGGCGGTGTTGGGTACACTGAAGAAGAACCAGTTGTTCGCATAGTACAAGAAGTGCAACTTCTGGCAGGAGGAAGTCAAGTTCCTCGGACATGTAGTGTCCAAGGATGGGATAGCAGTGGACCTTGCTAAGGTAGCCGCGGTTCAGGATTGGCAGCAGCCTGGCTCGGTTACCGAAGTAAGGAGTTTTCTTGGCCTGGCAGGGTATTACAGGCGCTTCATTCGTGATTTCTCAAAGATTGCCAGGCCGTTGTCTCAGTTGACCCGGAAGGACCTGAAGTTCACCTGGAATGAGAAGGCGGAAGCAGCTTTCAAGGAGCTGAAGGACAAGTTGACGTCCGCCCCTGTGCTAGTATTGCCAGAGCAAGGGGAGAAATACACGATATATACTGACGCGTCTCGCGTTGGTTTAGGTTGTGTCCTGATGCAGAAGGACAGGGTGATTTCGTATGCCTCGAGACAATTAAGGAAGGACGAGGAGAATTACCCTACATACGACCTGGAGTTGGCAGCTGTCATCTTTGCATTGAAGCTCTAGAGACATTACCTCTACGAAGAGGAGTTCGAGCTTTTCTACGACCACAAGAGCCTTAAGTACATATTCACATAGCGAGACTTGAATATGAGACAACGTCGATGGATGGAGACCTTGAAGGACTTCAAGTTCGAGGTTTCCTACCATCCTGGTAAGGCGAACCTTGTAGCAGACGCGTTGAGCCCCAAGAAGGCTATAGCATTTGCGGCACCGTTGATGATAACTGAGTGAGACATGGTTGAGTTCGTGCGGGACTTTGAGCAGAGACTCACTGTGGAGGAGCCATTTGAGTGTGTTGCACACGTTCGGGTGCGACCACTTATTGACGACAGGGTTATTGAGGCCCAGAAGGGCGATGTGTGGCTGTCTGAGCTTCGAGAGCAGGCTAACGACGCCAAGGTCCGAGTGGAGAGTTGGTTCTGATGGGGGTCTACGATTTCGTGGCCGCCTATGCGTTCCTGATATGCCTGACTGGAGACGCGAGCTTCTCAAGCCTGCCCATAACTCGAAGCTTGCGATGCATCCTGGTAGCACGAAGATGTACCGGGATTTGAGACGGACGTATTGGTGGGATAATATGAAGGCCCACATCGCTGAGTTTGTGTCTCGATGTCTGACGTGCCAGCAGGTCAAGGCTAAACATCGCCGACCTCTTGGACTGCTTCAGTCCATGCCCATAGCAGAGTGGAAGTGGACTTCATCTCCATGGACTTCATATATCCGGGTTGCCGAAGACGAGGAAGGGACACGATTCTATTTGGGTGATTGTGGACCGGTTGACCAAATTGGCCCATTTCCTCCCTATCAGAGTTACGAACTCTGCAGACGAGCTGGCTAGGTTGTACATCAGGGAGATCGTCCGTCTGCATGGAGTTCCTTTAGAGATCGTGTCGGACAGAGACACTCGGTTCACATCTATCTTCTGGACTCGTATCCAGGAGGCGATGGGTGTGAAGTTGAAGTTCAGTACGGCGTTTCATCCTCAGACTGATGGGCAGACAGAGCGGGTGAATCAGATTCTGGAGGATATGTTGCGGGCATGTGTGTTGGACTTCAAGGACAGCTGGGATGACTGTCTCCCTTACGCAGAGTTCACCTACAACAACAGTTTTCAGGCGACTATTGGTATGGCGCCATATGAGGCCCTATATGGTCGTCCTTGCAGGGCACCGCATTGTTGGGCTGAGGTTGGCGAGCGTAGTCTGATTGGCCCGGAGTTGGTTCAGGCGACTACAGAAAAGGTCGACATCATCAGGCGTCGACTACTTACAGCACAGAGCAGGCAAAAGAGTTACGCCGATACGAGGCGGCGACCGCTTGAGTTCGAGGTCGGGGATCATGTATTCCTCCGAGTTTCCCCTATGAAGGGAGTCCTTCGGTTTGGGAAGAAGGGAAGCTCATGCCGAGGTTTATCGGTCCATTTCGAGATATTGGATCGCGTGGGTGATGTGGCGTTCGTCTTTGCCCACACCACTTGCATCTGTACACAACGTATTTCATGTATCTATGCTGAAGAAGTACGTTCCTGATCCTTCAAATATCATCAAATGGGAGCAGGTACAGCTGAGCGAGGATGCTACGTATGAGTTGCACCCGACGCGTATCCTGGACAGAAAGGAGCAGGTACAGCGTAGCAAGGTCATTCCACTCGTGAAGGTACTATGGACATATCATTCAAAGGAGGAAGCTACTTGGGAGACTGAGGCCGAGGTCAGGAAGAACTACCCTCAGATTCTCGAGGAATACGAAAAGGTACAAATTTTGAGGACGAAATTTTTATTTAAGGGGGGTAGATTGTAACGACCCGTAAATTTTCGTACAAGGGTTCGAGTATCACCTCGACCAGAAATCACTTAGGATTAAATCCTTTAGAAATTTAACAAAGTTAACTAAGTGCTAAACTAGATTAGCCATAAAATCCGTTAGAATTGCTTTAAATACGATCTGCAAGACCCAAAACTTATAGAATCATTGACGCTAGGTTACCCTAAAGTTTAGGATCAAACTCATTACCCGGCTATTCTCGGGAATGACTTGGAACTTCGTATCAGGTCTAGACCGCACATCAGAAGTCTGATTAACACGAAGTTAAGGAACTAGGACCGCCTCACTGGGCTCGACAACCACCTCGGAAATCAAGTCCAGACAATGTCCCACGGCCATTCGATCGCGTCCGGAGCGAGGGAGTGTGAAAACCACCATTTCCTTTACAAAATAAATATCTTGAATAGTGATCTGGCACCATTTGTTTGTGGATCAGTATTAAGCAACCAGACCATCAGAATCAGACTAAATTACACCCTCGGATCAGGAAAAATTTCAGGTACATTTACATGTACTTGGAATTTCGGATCGTGGCCCACTGACCGTTGAACTGAAAGTGGTTCGCCCCGTGTGATCTGGGAATCCGATCGAGTCGAAAACATAATCCCACGTAGATCCATGAGTTGTAAGCTTAAGTCTGACGTTTGGCTCAAGGGGGGCCGCCAGAAACACTCTTTTGAGCTGGAAAAGCGCCGAATTGCTTATAATAGTCATACCTCTTGAACCGGAGTCTATTTCGGGGAGGTTTTAGGCTATAAAAGGGCCTTAGAATAGCCCCTCTCATAGCCATACGAATTTGGGATAAAACCCTAGAGAGAAAGAGAGAGAGAAAGAGAGAGAAGCTTAGGAGAAGTGGGCGAATCTTCCTCCTACTGTTGCAAATCACCCCACGGGCTACACCGCCTCTTTCCAGGCGCTTTTCCGGCGATATCAACTCTGTTTTAAGGTGAGAAACCCTAACCCTAGATCTGATTTGAGGTGTATAGGCTATAGGTTGTGAAATAGCTAACTGATTTCACTCTTTAGGCTAGAAAACTCCCGAATACGGAAGCTCATCCAACCTTGCTGATTCGTTGAGATTTCAAGAGGCAAGGTGAGGACTTTAGGTGTATAGGTTGCGGTTTTCAACGCTTTCAATGTCAGATAATGGTAGATTCATGATCTGCATGCAATTGCACATGTACAAAGTGCTTTTCGTTTTCTGTTTCGATTAGAATTGTAGAATTTGGAATTTCACATACTCTAGGTATTCGTATAAAATACCGTATACGTATTTTTTATGGAAATGTGTTTGACATGTTTAATTGTCGTATGGATATATGATGTATGGATAAAATACTCATTTGGCAAAAGGGTTCGCCTAAATACATGTTTACTAATATACACCATGTATGTAGAAATACGGTATTGTAAGAAGTACCGTATACGTGTATATTTTAGCGATGTGTTTGTCATGATTAATTGTTGTATAAATATATTATGTGCGTATAAATTAATTGCTTGGCGAAAAGAATCGCCGTATTACAAGTTCTCTTGTAAACACTATGTATGTTGAAATTGGGTATCCTAGAAAATACCCTATACGTATAAAATTTGCTGATGTAATTGTCATGATTATTTGCTGTATGAATATGATGTATACATATAAAATACTAGTTTGGTAAAGGGACAGCCCTAGTGCACTTTCCTCTAACATACGTCATGTATGTTGAAAAAGTGCATTCCAAGTGTTTGTAAAAATTGCTTGTGAATGTAAGTGCTTAAGTGTTAGAACCTTAGGTAGGTGCTGAGATGGGATTCTCAACTACCTTAGAGTCACATATGATACCCTCCATGTGGTTATTTACTCTAACCACTCACCTATGAAATATATGTATTTGTATCCCTATTTGTATAGTGCTTTACAACATGCTTTTGAACATGCCTTGTAACTTGTTTATTAACATGCTTTATGACATGCTTTATAACATGATTGCTAGTGTTCTTGAATCACCATGTTATCATGCTGTACTTCACATGCTATGGTTAGAAATTGATTGAGCTTGAGACTATGTCCATAGTCCAGGCATCCGGTATCAGACTTGGAGTTATGGTTGAGATTTGTTTCGCCACACATGATGTGTTGGCGAACCCGTGTCGTACTTCGGTTGGCGATAGTGGTTGGCCACACGAGGTGCTTCTGCGCTTCATATCGCCCAACTTGTTGTGCGCTCGAGCCAGCCGAACACGTCAAGTAACTCGTTTGTCTTATGTATGTTCACCATGTTTGGTCGTTAATGTTTGAACCAAGGGTACCAAACTTACCAGTGAAAATCCTGTTAACCATGGTACCTCGATCCGCTAAGACTCATGAGCTGGGCATGGTGGTATGGGACACCGTGGTCGAGCTGTCGGCCTACTGGCTGGGGCTACGTGCCTCCCGTAGTGACCAAAGTGAGCAACTTAACTCGTGAGCCGATTATGGTGGTATGGGACACTATATTCGCGATGTCGGCCTACATTGATAAGGTGATGGGGAGTGGTGCAACCTTTGTGCGTAATGACCACAGCACCCTTTGTAGTGACCGCGAGCATATTCTGAAGTCGCAGTGCGCCTTAGGGTTCACCGCGATATATAGAGTATGAACTAGGCCTGTTTCTGTATAGTGATGAATCGTTTAAGGGGTGATGGAAGAGTGGTGCAACCTTTGTGCGTAACAGCCCTGGCAGCCTCTGCAGTGACCTAGAAAACACACCATCGTCTGATATTAACTAGGACTGATGACCCTAGAATAGATCATGTTTGGGAATGATACAAGGGAGGTACTTTAGTTTCCCAATCCTGCTGCTTGAAATGGATTAATTAAAAACTCGGTAATCATGCTCATCATGCATCGCATGTGCCTGGAAGATGTGGAGCACTATGGGATGTAAGCATGCCGCGAGCGTGAGATGGTGTCGCATGAGGGAGTATGTCGGTGGGGGCATCCATCATACCTGCATTCATACTTGCATTAATCAGAGTAACTAGGAGTGTTTGATTTACTGCTTATCATTACTGCTTGACTGTATTGATAACATGATAACTTATGCCTTATTGTTCTACTGAGTTAGCTACTCACGCCCACGTTATGGGACGGTGTTGCGCACACCAACCAGACTCTGTCTCAGGTTTAGGCGAGCCGACGACTCTGGAGGCGGAGCCTGATTATGACGAGGACCAGGAGGAGTTCTCGTATATGCAGTTCTCTGGCAGCTTTGACTAGGCTGTTAGGACTGGCGGGTTTTGCAGGGATTGTACTTAGTTTTATTTTTGATATGTTGTTTATAAAACAGACATGTTTATGGTGACTCAGATGGATTCATACTCTAGAGAATGAAACGTTTATTTTGTTCTTTACATATATATATATATATATATATATAGTTCAGTCTTCTGCTTGCTTTTATACAATTGACCTGGAGTATGAATTACTGTTTTGGTATAATCTTATTCATGTTTATTGCTCTAACACAGACAACATTCAAACATCATTAAATATGTTGCATAAGTGATGCGTTGGAACTCGAGAGTTGAGTTACACTCGACCCCCGATTTTCAGGGCATTACATTTCATAACTTTCATCTTTTCTCTAATTTAACAGGGCATTCATTGTACTAGCTTTTCCTTTCCAAGTATTATTTGCAAACTATCCAAATCCTCAAATTGCCACTTATCCATGATGCAGTATATCCTGCAGTGTGTTATTGAAGGTCAAATAATGCATATTGGACCCCATTTATTACTTGGTTTTATGAACATGATAATGCTTAATGTTCTATTTTAATCATGTTTATGTTGCAAGGTGAATTTAAGAGCTTGGATTGAAAAGGATGCTAAAAGCATGGATTTAACACTCAAGAATCACTAAAGCCAAGGATGGATCTTATGGGACCAAGAATGAAGAATTCACATGCCAAAGATCCAAGAAAACTAGGTGAGGAATGAAGAGCATTGAAGACTTGAAGTGAAGAAAAGGAACCCTAAAAATCGACATCGTTCGACTATTCTAAGCCTATCCCCAACCAGTCAAAGGTTCCTCGACTCGAACTCCAATGACAAAATTCTTAAAAATCCTGTCGTCCTCGACCAGTCGAAGAAAACCCTCGACCATTGGAAGGTGACCCTCGACCAGTTGAAGACTGTCCTTGACCAGTCTAAGGTTACGCAGACAACACACGAATTGCAGAAAATTAAAGCGGTTTCTGGATTTTTCCAACTCATTGCAAAAGTTGGAGTTGCAAAATTATAAATAGGGGTCCCCAGGGCATTCCTACGCATCTTTTAGGGTTTGAGGAGTAGAGAAAAAGTGTGGAGAAGCAGTCGCCAAGAGTTTTTCTTCCTCTTCTTTAGTCGTTTATGCTTTTCTTAAGACATTTTAGTTCAATCATGTCTATGGTTAGCTAAACCTTTTAGCTAGGGCTAAGAGGTGAAGCTGGTAGTGTGATGGGATGTTTTCTATTGCTTTGATTCATGTTTATGTTGAACTAACTTTGATTCTAGTTGATATTTAATAAATACTTTCAGTTTTTAATGGTTTGTTGTGACTCAAATTACAATGGATCTGCAATAGCTGTGAGTATGTTCTTTTCATGTATTGAGATTGTGAAATTAGGAAATCTTGTTGTTCACCATCATCCCATGGGTATGGTTGGGTAATGTAATCCTACCTAACCTTCTCAATTCTCTTTTGATTGGTTGTGGGATTGGTAAATCCTGTTGTTTGCCTTGTCTCCTGGGCATGGTTTTGTGATGAAATCACTTCCAGTTCTCATACCTCTCATCCATTGAGAATTAGGTAAAAGGAAATTAAAATTTGGTTTTATTGAGATATCTTCTAATTGGATAAGATGGGACTCTGATTCCAGTTGTGTCCATGAATTAAGCATAGATCTCCCTGATCTCTATAAGTGGATCCTTGGAAACCCTAGTTATCACCTTTGAATTTGTTAGTTTTAATTACTTTAATCATAATTACTCTCTCAATTAATTTCGATTTAGATTCACATCTTCTTCTAGTTCTAGTTCTAGTTACTTTCAGAAGATACAAAAGTTCAGTCTCTGTGGATTCGACCTCGGTTTCACCAAGATTATTACTACATCGCGATCCTACACTTGGGGTTGTGAACAAGTTTTTGGCGCCGTTACTGGGGAGCTAAAGGTTGCATTTTTCTGAGATTGGCTAGTTTTGGAATTAGGTTAAGATTAGGGTTTTTCTACTTCTTATTTTTAGGTTAGGGTTTTTTTGAAGTATTTTAGAAACTAACTTAGCTTTCTAATTCTAAGTTTAGAAACTTTTCTAATTTGATTTTAGAAACTAACTTTTCCTCTTTTTAGAAACTTTCTATTTTCTGTTTTTAAAAACTTTCCTTTATTTTGTTTTTAAAAACTAGGTTACTTTCTTATTATTATTTTTAGAAAGTAACTCATCTTTCTTTTTTTTTTCTTTTCTTTTTCTTTTTCTGTTTTATAGAAACTTTCTAATTTCAGAATTTTTGTTTTAGAAACTGACTTGTTTTGTTTTGTTTTACAGGATCTTAATTTAGGAACTTCTAATTTGGTAACTTCTTTTTAATTCCCTCTCTTTCTATTTCTGGATTTCTATTTCCTTCTTCTTTTTTAGGTTTAAGTTTAATTTGAAATTGAGGGTTGAGAGTGTTTCATGCCCAAGTGGGTCTGTGACAGCATTCGACGTCTTTTAAGTGAAGGAGGATTGGTTGAGGAGTTATCTATCCATCACAGGCTTAAACACTACTCGAGATACTCAGAGTTAATTGAAGTGATGTCTGCCAATCATCCAGTCAATCAACTGGGAAGACAACCTCAATCGCGGGTTGAGGAAGCCCAGGATGAGAATGAGGTGCATCAAGCACCTTGCCTCGTACTTTGCGAGACTATTTACAACCGGCGGGGGTGAGCACGACTTCATGCATGATTTTTTCAGAAAATACGAGACATGGATATTAAGCCAGGGGTGATCCAACTCCTTCCAAAATTCCATGGACTTGAATATGAAAGTCCATATCTGCACTTGAAAGAGTTTGATGTGATTATAGCCACTTTATATTTTCCTAACGTGTCTGAGGACACTGTCAGACTGAAACTCTTTCCCTTTTCTTTGAAAGAGAAAGATAAGACATGGTTGCATTCACTACATCCCCAATCTATTGGCACATGGAATGACATGATAAGGGAGTTCATAAAGAAATTTTTTCTGCATTATAAAACGAACACCCTTAGAAAGTCAATCATGAACTTCGCCTAGAAGGAGAATGAAACATTCTTCTAATGTTGAGAGAGGTTCAAGGATCTTGTCAGTTCATGCCCACAACATAGTTTTGAAATTACACACTTTTTCTATGATGGTTTGACATCTTCCATGCGCCAATTAGTCGAGACAATGTGCAATGGGGAATTCATGAATAAAAATGTCGATGATGTGTGGGACTACTTGGACAGACTTGCTGAAAACGCACAATCATAGGACACCTCCCCAAAATCAAGTACCACTTCTAGGCCCACTCAATCAAAGGAAAGGGGCAGATTATACCTTCTGAAAGAGGATTGATGATATCAATTCTAAAGTGGCTAATCTCATAAGGAAATTCGAGGCCATGTAACTAAATAAGGATAAGGTTAAGGAAACTGTTTGCGGTATTTGTGCTTGCAACGTTCACACAACTGAAAATTGTCCAACAAACCTGCCTTTCAAGAGGTGTTGAATGAGCAATCTAATGCCATGAACAATTACCAAAGACCTTTCAATGGACCTACTTCCAATACATACAATCCTAGTTGGAGAAATCATCCAAGCTTCAGTTGGAGGAATGGATAAACTGCTACTGCTCAAGGTTTCTTCAATCAAATTCTAAATTAAGGGAAACCTCACAAGGATTCAGTTCAAAAACATATTCAAGACTAAGAGCTACTCAATCAGGATATTAGATCGGCATTGGGAACGCTTACGACATCTATTCAAAGGATAGAGTCGCACTTAACAATTGGGGGAAAGGGGATGCTTCCTACTCAACCTCTCCCTAATCTCAAACAAAAATATGAGATAAGTGATCCAAGCTCTTCAAATCAGATGGAGCAAGCTAAATCTATCACCACTCTTAGGAGTGGGAAGACCATTGACAAAACTATTCCGGTTAGGGCTGAAAAGCCTAAGACCCAGAAGAGGACAACGATGATAGACCTAGAACCACTCCACAAGAATTGGAACCGAAAAGTCAAGGCTATCCGATTGCCCGATTCCCCCAATGGTTGGTTGCACCAAAACCTCTCTCTAACTCTCAGGACATTCTAGAGGTGCTGAAACAAGTGAAGGTCAACATCCCTTTACTAGATGAGGTTAAACAAATACCTTCATATGCCAAATTTCTGAAAGACTTGTGTACGACTAAAAGAAAGCAAAATATTCAAAAGAAAATATTTTTAACTAAAAAAGTGAGTGTCATCCTAAAGTAAGATGTGCTATAGAAATACAAAGATCCCGGTAGCCCAATCGTTGCTTGTGTAATTGGAAACTACCGGATTGAGCATGCACTTCTTGACTAAGGAGCGAGCATAAATCTAATTCCTTACTCGGTCTACGAACAACTAGGTTTGGGTGAATTAAAACCCACCCAAACCACATTACAACTTGCTGATCGCTTAGTTCGTGTATCGAGAGGGATAATTGAGGATGTGTTGGTCCAAGTTGACAAATTCTACTACCTGGTAGATTTTATCATCCTGGATACTCAACCCATTATGAACAAGAGCACTCAAATTCTAATCATTTTTGGTCACCCATTCCTTGCCATATCAAATACAATCATTAATTGCAGGAATGGAGTCATGAGTATGCCTTTCGAGAATATGACATTGGAGTTGAAAATATTTTTTTAGCACAGGCAAACAGTTAAAGGATGAAGATGATTCCCACGATATTAACCTGATTGATTCTTTCATGGAAGATAGAGAACTTCTGACCTTATCCTCTGACCCTCTAGAGACGTGCTTGGTCCACTCCCATAATTTAGATGATGATATGATTAGGGAGATGGGTGTCATGCTTGATACTATGCCGATACTTGAAGTTAACTGGTGGAGGCCACAATTCGAAGAATTACCCCAAACCGATGTAGTGCCTCTACCGTCAAACCTCAAGACACCGAAGCTTGACCTAAAACCTTTACCCTCTGATTTGAAATATGTTTATTTAGGTTAAGATGAGACATACCTGGTGGTGATTTTTTTCCACCTTGAGCAAGAATAAGAGAGTATGCTCATCTTTACTCATATTGAGCACAAAGGAGCCCTTTGATGGTTGATTGGGACCTCAAGGGAATTGACCCTTTGATTTGTACTCACCACATTCATCTTGAGGATAATGTGAAGACCTCACGACAACCATAGCGTAGACTAAATCCAAACACGAAGAAAGTGATTAAGGCTGAGGTTCTTAAGTTATTAGATGTAGGTATCATATACCCAATATCCGATAGCCAATAAGTATGTCCAACTCAGGTGGTTCCCAAGAAGTCTGGAATCACCGTCGTAGCCAATACCAATAATGAACTCGTGACAACTAGGATCACTACTGGTTGGAAAATGTGCATTGACTATAGGAAGTTGAATATCGTCACGAGGAATGACCACTTTCCTTTGCTCTTTATCGATCAAATTTTCGAAAGGCTAGCTAGTCACTCTTACTATTGCTTCCTCGACGGTTATTCGGGCTACAATCAGATCAAGATAGCCCTTGAAAATCAGGAAAAGACCACATTTACATGTCCTTACAGCACCTTTGCTTACCGAATAATGTCATTCGGGCTATGTAATCCCCTATCAGTTTTTAGCAATGTATGTTAAGTATTTTTTCTGACATGATGGGCCAATATTTAGAGGTCTTTATGGATGACTTCTCGGTCTTTAGTCTATCCTTCAATGAATGTTTCAAAATTTTGAAAAATGTGCTGAAGTGATGCGAGGAAAACAACTTGGTACTGAATTGAGAAAAGTGTCACTTCATGGCTCGTAAGGGAATTGTCTTTGGACACATCATCTCGTCCAAGAGAATTGAGGTAGATAAGTCTAAAATTAATCTTATCTCCAACCTACCTCTAACCAAGAATATACGAGACGTGTGATCCTTCCTAAGACACGCCAGGTTTTACAGAAGATTCATAAAGGACTTTAGTCACCTCTCTCATCCTCTATGTAATCTATTCAAAAGGATGAACCATACGAGTGGACTGAGCAATGCTAGGAAGCTTTTACTAAGCTCAAGGGCTTGTTAACCACTGCACCTATCATACAGCCACCCAACTGGAGCCTTCCCTTTTAACTTATGTGAGACATGTCTGATTATGCTCTTGGGGTGGTTTTAGGCCAGAGAAAAGAAAAGAAGAACTACGTTATTCATTATGCAAGTAGAACTCTAAATCCTGCCCAAGTGAACTACTCTACTATGAAAAGGAACTCTTAGCCGTAGTGTTCGCTTTGGACCAATTTAGGTTCTAATTGATCAGATCCAAGATCGTCATTTACACAAATCATGCAGCGCTCAAGTATCTTCTTTCTAAGAATGATGTTAAGCCCCGCCTGATAAGATTGATCCTCCTACTATAAGAAATTGATTTAGAAATAAAAGATAAAAAGGGAGTAGAAAACGTAGTGGCTGACCATCTTTCCTGCCTTGATCCCTCTGATTTCCTTGAGACGACACATATAAATGACATGTTCCCTAATGAACAATTGTTCAAAGTCTCTCATTCACCTTGGTTTGCTGATATTATTAATTATCTTGCCACAGGTTTCACGCCGACACATTGGACTACGCAAGATAAGAAAAAATTCTTTGTCGAGGTTCGCAAGTTCTTGTGGGATGATCCATAATTATTTAAATATTACCCTGATCAAATCTTAAGAAGATGCATGCCAGACAATGAACACCAAAGTATCATATCCTTCCATCACTCTCAGGATTGTGGTGGTCACTTTTCTGCTAAAAAGACCATGGCTAAGATTCAATAGTGTAGCTTTTACTGGCCCATTATGTTCAGGGACACTCATGAGTTTTGCAAAGCTTGTGAGCATTGTCCTATCGAAATGTGATGCCTCTGAACCCTATTCTGATCATTGAAGCTTGCTGGGGCATTGATTTCATGAAACCATTCCCCCAATCCTTTAGGAATTTATATATTTTGCTCGTTGTAGACTATGTCAATAAATGGGTCGAAGCAATATCGTGCTAGAACAATGAGCATCAGACGGTCATTAAGTTTTTAAAAGAGAAAATCCTTTCCCAGTTTGGAATGCCTCGAGCCATTATTAGTGATGGGGGCTCACATTTTTGTAATAGGCCATTCGTGAACTTAATAAAGAAATATGGCATCTCTCACAAGGTGAGGACTCCATACCACCCATAAATAAGTGGGCAAGCTGAGATTTCCAATAGGAAAATTAAACACATCTTGGAAAAGACGATTAACCCTGACCGTAAGGATTGGTCATTCCGATTAACCGATGCCCTATGGGCTTACCGTACCACATTTAAGCCCCTATTGGAATGTCTCCCTTTAGACTTGTCTATGGGAAGGCTTGCCACTTACCTATGGAGTTGGAACATAGAGCCTATTAGGCAATCAAAATTTTGAATTTCAATCTGGACAACGCTGGCTCACTATGCAAACTTCAGTTAAATGAATTCAAAGAAATCCGGAATGATGCGTACGAGAACTCGAGAATTTACAAGGATGGGATGAAGGTATTTCATGACCAACACATTCTTTGAAAATCATTCACACCAGGTCAGAAAGTCCTCTTGTATAATTCTTGGTTACATCTGTTTCTGGGCAAACTCTGATCTCGTTCGACCAACCCCTTCACTATTACAAATGTTTATCCTCATAGGGCTATTGAGATAAAGAATATGAACAATGGCAGTGAATTCAAAGTAAATGGACATCGATTAAAGCCATTTATAGAGAAATTGGATTTAGAGGACATGTCCATATATAACGCCCTGAAAATTGGGGGTCAAGTGTAACTCAACTCCCGAGTCCCAACGCATCACTTATGCAACATATTTAATGATGTTTGAATGTTATATGTGTTAGAGCAATAAACATGAATGAGATTATACCAAAACAATAATTCATACTCCAGATCAATTGTATAAAAGCAAGCGGAAGACTGAACTGTATATATATGTATGTAAAGAAACAAAATAAACGTTTCATTCTCCATAGTATGAATCCATCTGAGTCACCATATACATGTCCGTTTATAATCAAAATGTCAAAAATAAATTAGGTACAATCCCCAGTAAAACCCGTCGGTCTGGCAAATTGACCTAGTCGGCCGCCAGAGAAGCGCATATACGAGAACTCCTCCTGGTCCTCGTCATAATCGAGGCTCGCCTCAGAGTCGTCGGCTCGCCTAAACCTGAGACAGAGTCTGGTTGGTGTGCGCAACACCGTCCCGTAACGTGGGAGTGAGTAGCTAACTCAGTGGAACAATAAGGCATAAGTTATCATGTTATCAATACAATCAAGCAGTAATGATAAGCAATAAATCAAACACTCCTAGTTACTCTGATTAATGCAAGTATGAATGCAGGTATGATGGATGCCCTCACCGACATACTCCCTCATGCGACACCATCTCACGTTCGCGGCATGCTTACATCCCACAGTGCTCCACATCTTCCAGGCACATGCGATGCATGATGAGCATGATTACCGAGTTTTTAATTAATCCATTTCAAACAGCAGGGTTGGGAAACTAAGGTACCTCCCTTGTATCATTCCCAAACATGATCCATTCTAGGGTCGTCAGTCCTAGTTAATATCAGACGATGGTATGTTTTCTAGGTCACTGTAGAGGCTGCTAGGGCTGTTACACACAAAGGTTGCACTGCTCCCCCATCACCCCTTAAACGATTCATCACTATACAGAAACAGGCCTAGTTCATACTCTATAAATCGCGGCGAACCCTAAGGCGCACTGAGACTTCAGAATATGCTCGCGGTCACTATAAAGGGCTGCCAGGGCTGTTACGCACAAAGGTTACACCACTCCCCCATCACCTTATCAATGTAGGCCGACAACGCGAATATAGTGTCCCATACCACCATAATCGGATCACGAGTTAAGTTGCTCACTGGTCACTACGGGGAGGCACGTAGCCCCAGCGTAGGCCGACAGCTCGACCACGGTGTCCCATACCACCATGCCCGGCTCATGAGTCTAGAGGATCGAGGTACCATGGTTAACGGGATTTTCACTGGTAAGTTTGGTACCCTAGGTTCAAACATTAGCGACCAAACATGGTGAACATACATAAGACACACGGGTTCCTTGACGTGTTCGGCTGGCTTGAGCGCACAACAAGTTGGGCGATATGAAGCGCAGAAGCACCTCGTGTGGCCAACCACTATCGCCAACCGAAGTACGACACGGGTTCGCCAACACAACATGTGTGGCAAAACGAATCTCAACTACAACTCCAAGTCTGATACCGGATGCCTAGACCATGGACATAGTACCAAGCTCAATCAATTCCTAACCATAGCATGTGAAGTACTGCATGATAACATGGTAATTCAAGAACACTAGCAATCATGTTATAAAGCATGTCATAAAGCATGTTAATAAACTAGTTACAAAGCATATTCAAAAGCATGTTGTAAAGCACTATATAAATAGGGATACAAATACATATATTTCATAGGTGAGTGGTTAGAGTAAATAACCACAAGGAGGGTATCATATGTGACTCTAAGGTAGTTGAGAATCCCATCTCAGCACCTACCTAAGGTTCTAACACTTAAGCACTTACATTCACAAGCAATTTTTACAAACACTTGGAATGCACTTTTTCAACATACATGACGTATGTTAGAGGAAAGTGCACTAGGGCTGTCCCTTTACTAAACTAGTATTTTATATGTATACATCATATTCATACAACAAATAATCATGACAATTACATCAGCAAATTTTATACGTATAGGGTATTTTATAGGATACCCAATTTCAACATACATAGTGTTTACAAGAGAACTTGTAATACGGCGATTCTTTTCGCCAAGCAATTAATTTATACGTACATAATATATTTATACAACAATTAATCATGACAAACACATCGCTAAAATATACACGTATATGGTACTTCTTACAATACCGTATTTCTACATACATGGTGTATATTAGTAAACATGTATTTAGGCGAACCCTTTTGCCAAATGAGTATTTTATCCATACATCATATATCCATACGACAATTAAACATGTCAAACACATTTTCATAAAAAATACGTATACGGTATTTTATACGAATACCTAGAGTATGTGAAATTCCAAATTCTACAATTCTAATCGAAATAGAAAACGGAAAGCACTTTGTACATGTGCAATTGCATGCAGATCATGAATCTACCATTATCTGACATTGAAAGTGTTGAAAACCGCAACCTATACACCTAAAGTCCTCACCTTGCCTCTTGGAATCTCAACGAATCAAAGAAGGTTGGATGAGCTCCGTATTCGGGAGTTTTCTAGCCTAAAGAGTGAAATCGGTTAGCTATTTCACAACCTATAGCCTATACACCTCAAATCAGATCTAGGGTTAGGGTTTCTCACCTTAAAACGGAGTTGATATCACCGGGAAAGCGCCTGGAAAGAGGCGGTGCAGCCCGTGGGGTGATTTGCAACAGTAGGAGGAAGATTCTCCCACTTCTCCTAAGCTTTCTCTCTCTTTTCCTCTCTCTCTCTCTCTAGGGTTTTATCCCAAATTCGTATGGCTATGAGAGGGCTGTTCTAAGGCCCTTATATAGCCTAAAACCTCCCCGGAATAGACTCCGGTTCAAGAGGTACGACTATTATAAGCAATTCGGCGCTTTTCCAGCTCAAAAGAGTGTTTCTGGCGGCCCTCCTTGAGCCAAACGTCAGACTTAAGCTCACAACTCATGGATCTACATGGGATTACGTTTTCGACTCGATCGGATTCCCAGATCACATGGGGTGGACCACTTTTAGTTTAATGGTCAGTGGGCCATGATCCGAAATTCCAAGTACATGTAAATGTTCCTGAAATTTTTCCTAATCCGAGGGTGTAATTTGGTCTGATTCTGATGGTCTGGTTGCTTAATACTGATCCGCAACCGAATGGTGCCAGATCACTATTCAAGATATTTATTTTGTAAAGGAAAGAGTGGTTTTCACACTCCCTCGCTCCGGACGCGATCGAATGGCCGTGGGACATTGTCTGGACTTGATTTCTGAGATGGTTGTCGAGCCCAGCGAGGCGGTCCTAGTTCCTTAACTTCGTGTTAATCGGACTTCCGATGTGCGGTCTAGACCTAATACGGAGTTTCAATTCGTTCCCGAGAGCAGTCGGGTAATGAGTTTAATCCTAGACTTTAGGGTAACCTAGCGTCAATGATTCTACAAGTTTTGGGTCTTGCAGATCGTATTTAAAGCGATTCTAACGGATTTCATGGCTAATATAGTTTAACACTTAGTTAACTTTGTTAAATTTCTAAAGGATTTAATCCTAAGTGATTTCTGGTCGAGGTGATACTCGAGCCCTTGTACGGAAAATTTACGGGTCGTTACACCATACCTCTGATTGATCCTATTTACCAGGATTAACCTCCTTGTCCGATAGAGGTATAGTTAGATTTATTGCTTTCATAAAATTTAGGACTAGGATAGTTTTCTTCCACTGTTTTAGGATAGTTTTCTTTTTGTTTATTTAGGATAGTTTGTTTTTTGGCTATTTAATTCTTGTGCTAACCCACCTTCATGCTGAGATTCTTTGGAAAAAGCTTTAAAATTCCTTCATTAGGCACTATCTTTCCATCACTTCTCCTTCAATTATGTTGTCTCTTTTACAAATCATTCTTATTTCTTTTACATTAAGGACAATGTAGATTTTAGTTAAACTAATCAGTGTTTTCTCAGTTTTAAGCAAAATTTATAAAATTTTTAAAATTTTTTCAATGTTATCTGTTTGGAAAGCGATAAGTTGTGTATTTAAGAATGTTTTAAGTATGATGATAAGATAGAGATTAAATTTTGAATTGTTGGAGTTTGATCATAGAGTAATACATCAATTATAGTTCTTACACTCAATTGATTAAGAGGAAGTTTGAATATTATGTTAATCTAAATCACAAGACACATTCAAATCATTTTCTATGAATAATGCTAGAATTTTTTATTGTTAGTATGATGATCATTAAAAGATATTGAGAACCGAGTCTAGAGAATTTTATCCACCTTAAAAGAAGAGAAGAACCAGTTAAAAAATAGGAGATCAACAAAAAGGGTTATGTATGGTGAAAAGATTGAAAAAGTCTAAAAAAGAATGAAAAATCTCAAAGAAAGGAGAAAAGATGAAAAGACTGAATGACTATAAATGATCGTCAATATAAAATTAAAAAACTCGAAAAAAGAAGGAAAAGGGGATAAGTTCGGAATCAGTACTTGAGTTTTCAATCAATCTTGAAGTGATGAGCATGGCTAACATTATGAAAAGATAGTATTTTCACTGAGCACGTTGAAAAACTTGATATGCGAACTATGCTTTGACTTAATGGATAAAGAACTTATTTGATTGATTGTTAATGTGATTCAGCTCTAGGTTTTCAAAATCTCACTTTCTCATCTTGAGTTTACTCATTCATACTTGATTACACAAAAGATCATTTTCTGAAAAAGGTTTGAACATTGAGCATTAAAGTTCATTTTTTGCATACTTTGCTTGGGACTTGCAAAATGCTAGTTGAGAATTGTGTTAAGAGTCAAATATTACATATTGGACCCCATTATTACTTGGTTTTATGAACATGATAATGCTTAATTTTCTATTTTAATCATGTTTGTGTTGCAAGGTGAATTTAAGAGCTTGGATTGCAAAGGATGCTAAAAGCATGAATTTAACACTCAAGAATCACTAAAGCCAAGGATGGATCTTATGGGACCAAGAATGAAGAATTCACATGCTAAAGATCTAAGAAAACCAAGTGAGGAATGACAAGCATTGAAGACTTGAAGTAAAGAAAAGGAACCCTAAAAATCAGCATCCTTCGACTAGTCTAAGCCCATCCTCGTCCAGTCGAAGGTTCCTCGACTCGAACTCCGGTGACAAAATTCTCAAAAATCCCGTCATCCTTGACCAGTCAAAGGAAACCCTCGACCAGTCGAAGGCTATCCTTGACCAGTCTATGGTTACGCAGACAACATACGAATTGTGAAAAAATGAAGCGATTTTTGAATTTTTCCAACTTGGTGAGAAAGAGTTGGACAACTATAAATAGGAGTCTCCACGGCATTCCTAGGCATCTTCTAGGGTTTAAGGAGTGGAGCAAAAGCATGGAGAAGCCGTCGCCAAAAGTTTTTCTTCCCATTCCTTAGTCATTTTTATGTTTTTCTTAAGAAATTTTAGTTCAATCATGTCTATGGTTGGCTAAACCTCTTAGATGAGGCTAAGAGGTGAAGCTTGTAGCATGACAGGATGTTTTCTATTGCTTTGATTTATATTTATGTTGAACTATCTTTGATTCTAGTTTGATATTTAAGAAATACTTTCATTTTTTTAATGGTTTATTGCAACTCAAATTACAATGGATCCACGATAGCTTTGAGTATGTTCTTTTCATGTATTGTGTAAGGCTTGTCCTATTCCGTACCGTTCCATAGACCCTCGCGATCCTCCCTGTCGAATTCTGGCAACCCGCCACCTATAATCGGCATTTACGCGCCACACTGAGTCGCATCCCGTAGATTTGAGTCGACTCGACCGGAGACTTGTACCATTATGACTGCGTCGTGGCCACGATTCCAACACCGCATTTTATGCACTGATGCGATACTCAGGCTAGAAGTTGTGGGCCCACATTTATTTCGAGGAAAATGCCACACATTGTGAATCTCGAGAGAATCTCTACCCAAACATCAAATCAATCAATCAATCACAAGTTAAGTACATCGCATCACAACCCATACCTAGCCCATCCCTCTCTTACCAACAAGGCATGACAACTATCCTTCTCTCACCCAAAAGTCAACCAAGCCCATACCCTCCATGTCATTTCTTCTTACAACACCCATTCCTCTCCCCATCTCTCACTTATTCCATCTTATCTCCCTACATTTTCCAAGCAATTATGAGAGAAAAATCATAAGGAGAGAAAAGAACCTAAGATCAAGGCCCACTTCATACCACCAAATCTCATCATCTAACCCTTCAATCTTTATCATCCTCCACCAAAGAAGGAGATAAGGAGCTAAGGAAGCCATAGAACTAAGAAGAAGTGGAATCGGTGGGTGATTTGTAGGATTAGATAGTGTTTTTTATAATGGGCTAAGTGGGGCCTACTGAATGATGGTATGAATAGGTGTGGCCGATGGCCCACCATGATTCATATGTTCATCCCATGATGGGGCCATTCTCCATGGACCCCATAATGATGTTTATTTTCCCATTGTGAGAAGGTCATCTAGACCTTGCATTTTTATTTTTTTTTGTGGAAAGGGATCTCCACCGTTGAATTTTTATGGTTTAGGGCCCACATGTTTGGGACACATTTTGATGTATGTATTGTATTTACATGGCCCACCTAGGGAGGGCCCATAGTGGTGGAACCCCTCCCCTCCATCACACGTTTCTCTCTATCTCTCCTTCTCTCTCTCTCTCTCTCTCTCTCTCTCTCTCTCTCTCCTTTTTGTGTATGATGGCCCACCTTGATGTATGATCCACGCCGTCCAACCAAGTGGACCAAACCGGGGCCCACGTTGTAGCCACCTTGCTGCTTGTTTGGGTAGGCCCTGGATGAAGGAGATAACAAATATTAACTTGATGTAATGTGGGGCCCACCTTGATGATGTGATACACCCAGCACGTGGGGCCCTCCTTAATATATGTGTTTTATCTACACCGTCCACCTGGACAGTGTGGCCCACCAAGATGTACTTGTTTCATATCCAGGCCACCCGTCCAAGGCCTAGATGTTGGAGCTGTAATAAATAATATATATATATATATAATATTATATGTGGTGGGCCCCATGTGGGACCCACGTGGGACCCACCTGCCTGGAAGCCTATTGGCTTGTGTACCTTAAACAGCCATATAGCTGTTGTATTGACGTCAGCAAGTTCAGTGGGGCTGATCACGAGGTATGTGTTATGACCATATGTCCACCCATTTGGCAGTTGTGTGGGGCCCACCCCAAACGTGTTGCACGTGTGTGATGGGACCCACCTTGATGTATGTATTCTATATCCACACCGTCCATTTCTTGACGGTGATGTGTGGACGGTGCTATATGGGGCCGACCGTGATGTATGGGTCTCCTCCATGCCGTCTTTTTGTTGGATAGGTGGCCGACATTGATGTTTCGTATATTCACACCATCCATCAGGTTAGACATGGGGCCTACCTTATATGTATGTATTTTATATCCTGGTCGTTCGTAGGCCACAGTGATGTATGTGTTGTACTCACACGTGTGGGACCCACACGTGATATATGTTCCCATCCACGCTGGCCATTAGATGGTGGGGCCTACTGTGATGTGTGTGCGCTCCACACCGTCCAGCGGGACAGTGTTGGGCCCACATGATGTAAGTGTTTCATCCATGCCATCCAGATGGGCTGACGTGGGCCCACCATGTTGTACGTGTTCTATCTATGCCATCCACTTGTGCGGCCCAATATGATGTATATGTGGCCCATATGATGAGGTCCAATATGATGTATATGAGGCCTTTGAGTGAGGCCCATTGTGATGTATATGTGGCCTATTGGTGAGGCCCATTATGATGAATATGAGGCCTTTGTGTGAGGCAAATGGGATGTGTATGAGGCCCAATGTAATGTATGAGAGGCCCTTATGATGAGGCCCAATGTAATGTATGAGAGGCCCTTATGATGAGGCCCAAAGCGATGTATATGAAGCCCATATGATGAGGCCCAATGTAATGTATGAGAGGCCCATATGGTGAGGCCCAATGTGATATATGAGAGGCCTATGTGGTGAGGCCATTATGATGTGCAAACCCACCATGATATAGTAGTGTTTATGATGCCCAACTATTGTCCTAACTAGTATAAGGCCTTGGGCCTCCACCATGAGATAGATTTTATGGGCCATGCCTTAGGAGCAATGGTGGTTAAATGTCCACGTTGTAAACGGTGGTTAAATATCCTCATTGTACATCTCCCTAAGGCCCATTGTTAGGCCCATTCTCATCTCCCCTTATTAGGCTTACGCTAAACCGTTGGGCCCCCATTGATGATTGTATTACCCACCTTCCCTTATTAGGCTATTCCAAACCCTTGGACCCCACTGATGCTAGTAACACCCATATTTCCCTTACTGGACTACAACAAACCGTTGGGCGCCCATTTGATAAATAATACTTTCCACCATACCTTGTAGGATCACCCAAGCCTTAGAGCCCATATTGTGTTCGTACCGGGCCTTCCATAGGGAATGTGGCCCACTTAGATGCATGTGTTTGTCCAAGCTTAGTAACCCAAACCCGAGGCCCACTTAGATAATCAGCAGGACCGTTTGTAGGGTTACATAGTCCTGGATGTGTGGATCCTACCAAGACCCGCCTTGTATTCGTATCGGGCCTTCATAGGAAAGCCTAGTTGTTCACGATAAAGCCCACTTGTTGTACACCCGCTTGACTCACCCCGTGAGATGTATCCTACCTTGTAATCGATTGTCAGGACCTCGTGTTATGTATGTATCATCCGCACTATCCATTTACCTTCTTAGGATGCGTGTGAGGCCTATCTTTGACATTAGTACATCATCATCACCTCCCTTTATTGTAGATGGAAGAATACGTAGTATCATGTTTGGTATATCCACTATGTACAACTTATCTTGATGTATGGGTTAGATCCGTCGTCCTTCCAGTGGACCTCATCTTGGGATATATGATATATTAGTTCCTGGGAGGCTAATGTTAGTCTAACATAGGACATACCACATGGACTCCTATAGTTGTAGAAGGGGCATGCCATTCAGCTCCTACTTTTTTTATATGTGATATACCGGTTAAAGCCGATTATCATTTATATCTAATAATCATACTAGTGTACATGGTCTAGTAGGGCACACTAAGAACATGCTTAGCATTACATCATGGTATATATTCATACGTATCATTTGTATGCCTGTTGTAAGGAATGTTTGATCATAGCATTACCGTTGGGCTGAGGTATTTAGGGGACTCCTTACAAAATGGAGTTACCCCACATGAGTGCACGGTATGTGCAGGTTTAATGCATGACTGAATGGTAAGACTCATGTGAAAGTGCCCTGGTTTGTCAATTAGCGTGAGTGTTAAGACGACAAGACAGAAAAGCTCCATAGGAAGATCAATCAACCGTCTGCCTAAACCGGATGTGTGCTCATACTCACCATAGGTAAATCTAAGCCTCACTTCCCAAGTCCCAAAACACCAGGTGAATAAAACCCTTAAAATTGGTTAAAAATCATAGGGTTTTTGAGTTAGAAAACTTTTTCAAAAAAATCAGAAAATCTTTAAGTTTTCTAGCTTTGTTGATTTATCGATAGACTGTTCGATATAATTAAGTAGTGTTGTCGATGTCCTCGATGATCAATCGATACCATCGAAGTGAGGACCAAAGATGTCCAGCAACCACATATTCATCTGGACGGAATTATCGATGTATCGATACCCCTATCGATATCATCGATATTTGAAACTCAAGTTTACCAAAGTTGACTCGATATAATCGACAGCAGAGAGTTTGTGTCCCTATTTTTCTAAAGGAAATCATGAAGACCTTCGATATATTGAAGTACTCTTCGATATCCTTGGAATTCAAAAACTGATGATATCGGAAGGCCTTCGATGATATCGATCTTGGAAACAGTTTTCCAGTAACTCGAGCGTCACTCGATAGAATCGATATTCAAATATCGATAATATCGAGGCTAGATCGATTGCATTGAGAAAGGACATAAACTGTCCAACAAGCTCACTAATAAAATCTTTGGATTTATCAATGCATCGACACGACCTTCGATATCATCGACATTCAAATTCCGATGATATCGAGTGTACCTCGATCACATACTTGACTTGAAAATTTTTAAAGGCTTTGTCTCTCTCATTTTTTCAAATGTCGAGGAATTGATCCTCGCATCGATGAAATCGGAGTTCGAAATTCGATGACATCGTCACTTATCTCGATTCACTCAACCAGCTGGCAAAAGGTTTCAAAAGCGTATGACATTTGAGTTTGTATCATCGAGCGGCCAGTCGATGCAATCAAGAGTATACGCTTGATAATATCAAACCTGCTCAATGATATCAAACTCTGTCATAAATGCGACCATTTTATATCTGTTGGAACTTTTTGCCTATATATTGAGAGCTTGTCTTTGGTTGCTGGTAGAGAAATAAGAGAGTGCTTTTGAGTGTCTAACCTTAGATCATATACCCAAAGTCCTTTCTCTCATGGAAGTTTATCCTCTGATCCACCCTCATCATTGACATTCAATAGAGTGGATTGGGGAATAAACTTTCACATTCAAGGATCCTCGAGCTGCCATCTTAATGGAAAATCATTTAGCAGGGATGCCCTAAATGTATAGATGATTGGAATCGCTCTATCTTCCTTATGTGAAAACATTTAGGAGAATATGATTCCATCACAACCTTGACCTAACCCGTTGCCATGCATTGGTACATCTTTTGAGTTGCGGTTCAAGAAAGTAGAAGATTCTTCGCCAACAAAGGAGGAAGATCTTCGACAATGAGCCGAATGGGGCTCATCTACTTTTCTACAAGTCAATAGAGTCCAGAGGACCCTTGTGATCATTCCTTTATAGGATTGGGTCTAAGGTGGTTCTCACCCCTTGCAAGTCCTCTAGGAGGCCTTCGGCAGGAGTATATGTAGTGGGTGCGTTGTGTTGACCCTTGCTCTGTGGAGAGCATAAACAGTTAGGGTCTTGTGGAAGATCCTTGGCTAGTGTGCCTAAAATTGGGTGCGTTGTGTTGACCCTTGCTCGTGAGAGCATAAACAATGAAGTTCCTTGTGTGATCCTTGGCCAGTGTGCCTAAAATCGGGTGCTATATGTTGACCCTTTCTAGTGGGAGCATAAACAGTCAACCTAGGTGTAGGTTGTAAAGGTTAAAGATGAACTTTATTTAAAACCTTGGGTTTGGGGTGAACCGTGTGAAACCTCCTTAGTGAAATCTGGTACATCAAGGGTTGAGTGCGGTTACCCGGAGTGGAGTAGACAAGTAATCAAACCACTATAAAAATGACTGTGTTTGAGATTATTCTTGTCTTACATTTACTCATGTGATTTCCTTAAATACTTCATATCTGATTATCTGAGATCACACCTCACACACACGCACAGTCATATCCATCCTAAACTAGTTTGCATATTGTTCATTTCTCAAATAGTTTGTGATTGGATCCTCTACCAGGCTTGGAAGCCAGTAGAGTTGCTTTTAAGTAATCCTAATATATGCTTGTTATATGGATTAGAGTAATAGAATTTTAAATTTTTATAAAATTATTAAAATGTCCTATTCACCCCCCTCTATGACATATTGGCATATTCTTACTTCAACTAAAGTGGTCTTTACCGTAATTTCAATTAGTATCAAAGCGGGTCTCTCTTTAAAAGGCTTCATCGCCTATAGAGTGATCTTAACTGAAGTTGGGAATATGGCCAAAGGAGAGGGCTCATTGGTCACTAGACCTCCAGTATTTGATGGATTAAATTATCATACTGGAAGGCTAGGATGCACTACTTTCTGAGATCTTTGGATCATGAAATTTATGATATTGTTGAAAGAGGATATGTGACACCTACGGAACAAGTAATACTTGAAAATGGCACAGTTATCACCAAACCAAAATTCAAAGAAATGTGGACAACATTCGACAAAGAAAAGCTAAAGAAATGTGGACAGCATTCGACAAAGAAAAGCAAACATCTGAAGCTAAAGCTATGAATGCTATCTACTGTGCTGTGTCCCAAGATATTTTCAATCAAATCAGTATGTGTGGGAAAGCCAAAGAAGCATGAGATTTGTTGGAAACAACCCATGAAGGAACAAGCACTGTGAAGAGATCTAAACTGCAACTCCTAACATCACAGTTCAAAAGTCTCAGAATGGAAGAGCATGAGACCTTCATGGAGTTTTTCACAAAGTTGAATGTCATTTGCAACTCCATGGGTGGATTAGGAGAGAAAGTTCTGGTTTCAAAAATCTGTAGAAAAATTCTAAGATCATTATCGGAACGGTTCAATCCTAAAGTAACAACCATTGAAGAATGTAGGAACATAGACGAAATGAAAGTAAAAGAACTGGTAGGTTCCCTACAAACATTTGAACTACACTTCAAACAAACCCCTAAATCCAAGACTACAGTCCTCAAAACTTTAAAAAAAATAATAAATGAGGACATTGAAAGTGAAAGAGAAGATGAAGATGAGGAAGTGGCCTTGTTGGCTCAACGATTCAAAAAGTTCTTTCAGAAAAATCGTGGCCATCCATTTAAAGGAAGAAAGGTGGACAACAGACCTTCTACAGGTAAAATTGGTAAAAAGACCAAAAAGCCACAATGTTATGCCTGTCAGAAATTTGGACATCTTTCTACTGAATGCCCAAATAGAAAAACTAAGGGTAAGGCAATGGCTGCCACATGGGATGATACAGAAGAGTCAAATTCAGAATCTATCGACTCAGACAGTGATGGAGACTAGAAATCTTTGAAAATTCTTATGGTCTCTAGTACTCCAATCATTCCTAGTGAAACTGAGAACGAGAAAGAACTGTAGCCACTGAATCATTTCCATCAGATAATGAGGAAACTGAAAAGGAAGAAGAAGAAGAACATAATAAACTACAAGATGCTTACAATCAACTTTACATCCATAGCATCAACATTGTTAAAAAACTTGGAATATCTAAAAACAAGAAGGAATTGCTGCAAAAAGATTTGGATAAAACTCTGAAAATTAAAGCACATCCAATCAATGATTTGCAACAATATCATTCAGATAATGATAGACTTGAAAGAATCAACACCTTCCTTAAATCCGAGTCTGAAAAACTAAACAAATAGGTGGAGCTTTTAAAAGATAAAAACATGCTCCTACAAAATGAAAATCATACACTCCTGTTTGATTTAGAAGAATCTAAAAAAATTGTTAAGCTAAACTATAAGTTTTCCCACAGTGGTGAGAAGTTAGAAAAACTTTTAGGTATGGGAAGACCTGGTAAGGATAAAAGCAACTTAGGATATGATAAATCAAAATCAAAATCTGGAAATACAACTCCAATGGGTGAAAATTTTGGTGCCTCAGGTAGTAAGCCAAAAACTACTCCTGTTTGTCATTTATGTGGTGATTCTGGTCATTATAAGTTCGAATGCATGTCTCCTAGGAAGACTCAACATAACTCTGGTCCGAAATTCAAACCAACCATAGAAATGCAAAATGTCATGAATCAACCTAGGAATATGGGTAAAAGAAATTCACATCCACCACCACCTAAAATGACCAACAAGGTGCTGCTGAATCAAGTGGGCAAATTAAACAAGAAAAATGAATCTACCACAGTCAAAAATCTTGTCGCAAAATGGGATAGTAAATGGTTACTCATTCAAACCATATGCCAGGCAATGATACTAAATGGTACCTGGATAACGGATGTTCAAGACATATCACAGGTGACAAATCTCTTCTTACAAATTATTCAAACCTTAATAATGGGATAGTCACCTATGGAAACAGAAGCACCGCTAAGATAATCGGACAGGGAATCATCGAGGGAATAAATTTGATAAAAAATGAGAATGCCTTTTGCATAAAAGGATTGACACATAATCTTCTGAGCATTTCTCAAATTTGTGACAATGAACATGTGGTTACATTCAATTAAGAAAAATGTGAAATCCTAGAACTCTTAAGAAAATCAGTGATGAAGGGTTCTCGCACAAATAACCACTGTTATGTCATCAAAGGTAAAGAAAGGCTGATCCCTATACCTAGAAATATTGAGCATAGAAAAACAAGTCCAGATCATGCATCGAGACCTGGATATTTGCTAAAATGATGCAATTTTGCTGAACTCTTAATGTTATATCTGAGGTCTCTCACCTCAATCTTTTTGTATATAAACATTCTAATGTTTATAATTCTGATATGTACAATGCCTATACCAAATTTGGCTATGTATACTGTTGATTCAAAGATATTTTATTCTATACAAGAGAATGTGGAAGTGCAGAAAAATGAAAATTATTCACCTTCGATATGTCTGTCGATAAGTCATTCTTGAATAATTGATCAAGGGTCGATATCATCGACGCCTCTTTGGAATGTGAAAAGTCTAATGATCGAGAATGATAACGAAGACAATTTCGATAACATCGAGTGGGGTATCTCGATATCATTGAAACACTGGTTTATGATATCGAAGATTGTCACCCGATAAAAGGCGGTCGAGTGAAAAAAATTCAATTTTCTTTTCATAAAGGCATTTCACTTTTTCCTTGCTCATCCCCTCAGCCGGAAGAACATCGGTGGGTCCCGGAAGCTCCTCAAAACCGGTATTACCCCGTCCATTCCATCTTTTCCAGATCCTATCTTGCTTTTGGGTTGGGTATTTCCAGTTTTTTTTAAAAAAGAGGAATTTTGTTCGTTTCTTCTCTCAAATCTCTGTCTGTATGGGTAAGGATAAAGAAAAGGCATACGGTCCTGGAGAGTCCTCTAGGGCCTCTCGAAAAAAGACCCTTGCTTCAAAGGAGAGAGCAAGAGCCCCTGATCGGGGGACCCCCACTTGTCAGAGGTCACGACAAGCGTCATGTAGTGGGTCCCAATCTGACATACCAGCCCCTCCTCCGGCTAAAGCAAATCCACTTCCAGCTAAATATATGGGTATGAAGCTCATTCATAAGAGGAAGGTAGACAGGGATTGTTTAAAATCATACAATCTAGAATATGTGCTTGCTGCAATCGATTGGTTGCCTTTTCTTAATTTCGGTGGGCCATGTCATCTTGAACGAACACGCAACTTTCTCGCCGCTTGTCACTCAGCCGTGTCTAATCCTCCTTCTATCATGGTATCTCTTGATGGTGATGATGTACTGATCACTCCTGCTACAATTGTAAACATCCTAGGTCTGGAAATGTCACCCGATGGTCTCCCTTAAAAGGACCTCGAAAACATTGAAATTTGGTCTATAGTTACTAAATACCTCTGTCATGGTAGAGACATTCCTTGGTACCAAGGAAATGCATTGAAATCTAAGTTCATGGAACCACGATTTCGGGTCTTACACTGTATCTTCACCACAAACATCTATCCTAAAAGTACCAACTGGTCCGATCTCACAGGATTCATGACCATGATAGTGTATTCAATAGCCAACGGGATAAAAATCTGCCTCCCGACTCTAATTGTATATCACTTGATCTACACCGTTCATACATCTAAGGATCTTCACTTGCCCTATCCCTGGATCATAAACATGGTATGCAATGCCATCGGCTTCCCAATGACCAGTGATCTGGAACTTCCCCTCCAAGTCTTCAACAAAAATAACATTCGAAGGATGGACTTGAAGTTCTATAAGTATCCCGAGGATATACAGGAAGGAATTCATGCAGCAGGAGAAGGAGGTGATGCTCCCACTGAAGAGGCTGAAATGATTAAGGAAGAAGCTCCTGCATCCCATCAAGCACCATACACATCTGCGCCTAGGCATGCGAAAAGATTTAAGCTCCATTAGGATAGGATTGGAGCAATTCAGCGAGATGTCTCCCAGCTTAAGGAATCGGTGAATGAAAGCTTTACTGTCTTGGAATGGATGGTAAATGGAGTGCAGCAGACAGTGCAACAGTTGGTTGATCTGTTCACTTGCCGTCGAGACGACATGGCACCTTCTTCTTCGGCTCCATAGTGCAGGTCTCTGAACACTATCACATTCACCCTCTCTTATTTCTGTGTATAGGCATAAGTATCTTTTTGGATGCTCTACGCTCTCTTGAGTAAATGTGATCGCTCCCTAACAGTTTGATTATTTTTTTTTTGTTATGTTGTATATGCCCATGAGTGGGCATGATACTGATGCTTGGTTTTAAGTGCCCATGAAGGGGCCTATTTTGTTTTAGTGGATAACTGTTTCTACTGCTAGGTTTGGGCAGTATACAAATTTTGGATCTTATGGGCTTCAGCTGATTATAATTCTCACCTCTTTACTGCCCTGTCATTCTCTTGTTATATCACAAATATTGTGGGATGCATATGCTACCTTAAGCTTATATTTATCTGCATGATATCCTGCTTTATTTGATCTCCTGATGCATACATGGTTTCTATAAATAAGATGCTTGTTCATTCAACTACTTTGATTCTTACACATCTATCCAGTATATATGTATGTTATCAGAATATTGGTTCTCCCGCTTGGTTTAACTTCAGTCAACATCAACTGTTACTTTTACCTTTGTCAATGACTGACAAAAAGGGGGGAGAACAATTCAAAACACCCCGAAAGGAAAATTATATATATACTTGTGATTGGTGATATAGGTGTTAGGGGGAGCAGTTGCAAGGAGAAAGGCAGAGTCTTGTTGTTAGGGGGAGCAGCTTCTAAATGTTTGCGTATATGAACTAGATAGCATTGTAAAATTGTGTAAAGTTCATATACACACAATTTAGGGTGTCAATATGAAGTTGTTCTATGGTGTTTTGGTATTTTGTCATGTAATTGACAAAGGGGGAGATTGAAAGTGCCCTGGTTTGTCAATTAGCATGAGTGTTGAGTCGGCAAGACAGAAAAGCTCCATAGGAAGATTAATCAACCATCTGCCTAAACCAAATGTGTGCTCAAACTCGCCACAGGTAAATCTAAGCCTCACATCCCATGTCCAAAACACCAGGTGAATAAAACCCTTAAAATTGGTTAGAATATCATAGGGCTTTTGAGTTAGAAAACTTTTTCAAAAAAATCAGAAAATCTCTAAGTTTTCTACCTTTGTCGATTTATCGATAGACTGTTTGATATAATCGAGTAGTGCTGTCAATGTCCTCGATGATCAATCGATACCATCGAAGTGAGGACCAAAGATGTCCAACGACCACATATTCATCTGGACGGAATTAACTCGAGTTTATCGAAGTTGACTTGATATAATCGACAGCATAGAGTTTGTGTCCCTATTTTTCTAAAGGAAATCATGAAGACCTTCGATATATCGAAGTACTCTTCGATATCCTTGGAATTCAAAAACCGATGATATCGGAAGGCCTTTGATGATATCGATCTTGGACACAGTTTTCTAGCAACATTTTTAGGTGGTTTTTATTTCTGATCAAGGGTCACTCGATAAAATCGATATTCAAATATTGATAATATCGAGGCTAGATCGATTACATTGAGAAAGGATATAAACTGTCCAGTAAGCTCATTGATAAAATCTTTGGATTTATCGATGCATCTACACAACCTTTGATATCATCCACATTCAAATTTCGATGATATCGAGTGTACCTCAATCACATCCTTGACCTAAAAAATTTCAAAAGGCTTTGTCTCTCTCATTTTCTCAAATGTCAAGGAATCGATCCTCGTGTCGATGAAATCGGAGTTCGAAATCCGATGACATTTTCGCTTGTCTCGATTCCCTTGACCAGCTAGCAAAAGGTTTCAAAAGCATATAACATTTGAGTTTGTATCATCGAGCGGCCAGCCAATGTAATCGAGAGTATACACTCGATGATATCGACCCTGCTCGATGATATCGAACTCTGTCATAAATGCAACTGTTTTACATCTGTTGGAACTTTTTGCCTATATATTGAGAGCTTGTCTTTGGTTGCTGGTAGAGAAAGAAGAGAGTGCTTTTGAGTGTTTAACCTTATATCATATACCCAAAGCCCTTTCTCTCATGGAAGTTCATCCTCCAATCCACCTTCATCATTAACATTCAATAGAGTGGATTGAGGAATAAACTTCCGCATTCAAGGATCCTCCATCTACCATCTTAATGGCAAATCATTGAGGTGGGATTCCCTGAATGCATCGATGATTGGAATTACTCTATCTTCCTTATATGAAAATATTTAGGAGAGTAGGATTCCTTCATAACCTTGACCCAACCCGTTGCCATGCATTGGTACATCTTTTGAGTTGCGGTTCGAGGAAGTAGAAGATTCTTTGCCAACAAAGGAGGAAGATGTTTGACAACGCGCTGAATGGGGGTCATCTACTTATTTATAAGTCAATAGAGTCCAGAGGACTCTTATGATCATTCCTTTATAGGATTAGGTCTAAGGTGGTTCTCACCCCTTGCAAGTCCTCTAGGAGGCCTCCGATGGGAATGTATATAATGGGTGCGTTGTGTTGACCCTTGCTCTATGGAGAGCATAAACGGTTAGGGTCTTATGGAAGATCCTTGTCCAGTGTGCCTAAAAGCGGGTGCGTTGTGTTGACCCTTACTCGTAAGAGCATAAACAGTGAGGTTCCTTGTATGGATCCTTGGCCAGTGTGCCTAAAATTGGGTGCTATGTGTTGACTCTTACTCGTAGGAGCATAAACAGTCAGCCTAGGTGTAGGTTGTAAAGGTGAAAGTTGAACCTGAATAAAAACCTTGGGTTTGGGATGAACCGTGTGAAACCTCCTTAGTAAAATCCGATATACTTAAGGGTTGAGTGTGGTTACAGGGAGTGCAGTAAACAAGTAGTTGAACCAGTATAAAAATGACTGTGTTTGAGATTGTTGTTGTCTTTCATTTACTCATGTGATTTCCTTAAATACTTTCATATCTGATTATCTGAGATCATACCTCGTACACACTCACAGTCATGTCTATCATAAACTAGTTTGCATATTGTTCATCTCTCAAATAGTTTGTGATTGGATCCTCTACCAGGCTTGGAAGCCTATAGTGTTGCTTTTGAGTATTCCTAATATATGCTTGTTATATGGATTAGAGTGATATGATTTTAAATTGTTATAGAATTATTAAAAAGTCCTATTCACCCCCCTTTAGGACATATTGGCATATTCCTACTTTAACTAAAGTGGCCTTTACCGTAATTTCATCTTGTGTCTCGCATTTTGTGATATGACCACTATTCACCCTAGCGACATAAGGGTTGTGGCCTCCACAGGCATGACGTGAATGCCAAATGGGACACCAAAAATATTTGGTTCGAGTATTTGGGCACGTTCCCTAAACCTCTGTAGCCAAGAGATGCTCCATCGTCTAGACCGAGTGGATACATGAGTGCGTGAGGGTCGTATACCATTAGGCCATATCTCCCACTGTGTCGTGGTCTGTTGGAAGGGGATGTGACCTTATCCGCCCGAGTGAGGGGGCTGTAAGCTAGGCTAAGTTTGACTAGCTCTTGAGTGGGTCGGCTATTGATAAGCCAGACCGATAGTGGTAGGCAGGTAGTGAGGTCTCTTTCACTCACTTCGTTGCGCGGCTAGGGAGGCGATGGCCAGTGTGGAGTGTACTAGACCCCAGTGATGATCCCAAAGATGTACGGTACTGATATGTGGACTTATCAAGTAGGAGTTGTATACTCAGCATCTCATTCATTCACTATCACTCAGGCTGGTGGTGCACAACTAGATCATTATGTGTACCCTCGTAATGGCCATGATTTCGGTTGGGTACGCGACTAACCTGAGATTAAGAGTTTACCACATTGTGTCCAACTATCCAAATCAGGTACGGGCCAGTTTGGATATAAGTCTCTTGTGATGAACCCCACAACTTGCGATACAACTATCATCCTGACTTCACACTCCAGCTTGGTCATTTCATTCGTACTGCATATTGCATTGCATCCTCAGCACATAGCATTTGGTTTACTATACTTCTATATTGCATATCCTGAATAAGGTTAATGGTATTATGGACTCGTCAGGATCTGTATATTGCATTACATCCGTGGCATATGGCATTTGGATTGCTATGTTTCTGCATTTATTTGACCTAGATGAGGCTGATGGTAATCATGGCTCATCAAGAATTGTATATTGCATTGCATCCTCGACATCTGGTATTTAGTTCACTATGACTTCGCATTTGTATAGCCGATCTGCATTGTCATACTCTGATATTGTATGGCTTATGGATTTGTCAGTATTTCTGCTTACTCTGATATTTGTGTGCTTGGCACTTATCTTGTGCACACACTTACACCACCCTCTAAGCTTTCTATAAGCTTATGTACCACCGTTGCGTGCAGGTGACGTTAGATCACAACACCATTGAGGCAGGAGCTTGTCACAGATCACTTTCGAGATTTTCCTATTTATGTATTTCTCTTTCAGCATTGTACTCGAATATTTATATTAATGGATATTTGGTGTTGATGTTGTCATTTGTGACTTGGTTATGCTCCTTTAAAAAAAAATCACATGGGAAATCCTCTTTGTAAGATCCCAGGATTGAAATTTGGCATATGGGCACTGGAAGCCAAGAATGTGGTACTATAAGGCTGTCGGCGCCGGATTAGGCGATCAGAAATTTTGTGAGCCCGGTTTCTGAGTTTGGGGCGTGACATATTGAGATTGTAAAATTAGGAAATCATGTTGTTCACTATCGTCCCATGGGTATGGTTAGGTGATAGAATCCTGCCTAACCTTCTCAATTCTCTTATAATTGGTTGTGGGATTGGTAAATCCTATTGTTTGCCTTATCTCCTGAGCATTGTTTTGTGATGGAATCACTTCCAGTTCTTACACCTCTCATCCATTGAGAATTAGGTCAAAGGAAGTTCAGATTTGGTTTTACTAAGATGTCTTCCGATTGAATAAGATGAGACTCTAATTCCAGTTGTGTCGTTAAATCAAGCATAGATCTCCCTAATCTCTACAAGTGGATCCTTGGAAACCTTAGTTACCACCTTTGAATCTGTTAGTTTTAATCACTTTAATCATAATTACTCTCTCAATTAATTCCGATTTAGATTCACATCTTCTTCTAGTTCTTGTTTTAGTTACTTTCAGAAGACACACAAGTTTAGTCCCTGTGGATTCGACCTTGGTCTCACCGAGATTATTACTACATCGCGACCCTACACTTGGGGTTGTGAACATGTGCTTTTCCAAGAAGACTCTAATTCAACTGAATGTGTTTGTAACTACATTTGAGGAGAATCATGAATGCATGAGCGGTAAAGAAACTCAAAATACTCCCATGGGTGGATCTTCTAGATGATATTGCCTTTGATCTGTGTTGACTTTGGATCATGATAATTTTTTTTGTTACTTATGCCCCTGAGGGCTTGACATCTTTTTTTTTGGATGACGAATGATTCTACCCAAGCATGGGGTAGTAATTTTGATGAATTTATGATGATATCTATTATGCTCATGTTGGCTATTCTATTTCATGGTTATATATTCTTTCTGACATGGGATTATCACCTAATGTTTATATATTTCCTGCTATTCCATTATAACTTTATGTGATTTGCATGTTCTCTCTCTCTCTCTCTCTAACCTGCATTTGATCATATATATGGTTATTGGCTTGCTTCTTGGTAAATCCTTTGCTAATGACTAATAAAAAGGGGGAGAAGAAACCTATCCACCCACCAAAACACTCCGTTGTTTTCTGAAGAATACAGGTTGATCATGGAAGAAACTACGGGGGAGCAACATTATTGTGTTACATGTCTAAACTTGTGTTTGAGTTGTAAATTAGTACATTGATATGTAATCATCTATTGTTTTGGTAGGTCATTGGTATGGACCATGATAGTATCCTAGGATAGGTTATTTTGTCACGCAATTGACAAATGGGGAGATTGTTAGTGCACTCATCTTGCACATACGTTTGTCAATCGTGTGACTAGTTGTGTCATGTAGTTGGACAAGTCCTTAGAAAATGAAGACCGACGATGCAACTGGAGCAGAAGCCCCAGCTATAAAGTCAAAATCCAAAGAAGCTTCTACGATCAGAATCTTGCCTATAGATGACTCTAACCCAAATAGGAAAGCCCACTTAGGTCATCTATTTAAGCCAATTCCAAGTTCAAATTTTCTATTATTTTAGTCTTAGCTTTAGGAAGTTTTAAGTTGTTGAATGATTTAATGGACAAAGAAGTTAAAACAGGAAAATCTATCCACATTCGGTAGGAAAAAATTGCCACCAAACTGCGCCTTCGATAACACTGAAGATGCCTTTGGTATTACCAAATGTAACTCCCTGAATTTTGAAGGTTGAGCAAAGCTCTACTCCCGAGATCCAGTACATCACTTATGCAACATGGATAATGATGTTCAGATTTCGTCCATATTAATGAGTTAAACATAAGTGGGATTATACTAAAACAACACATCATACTCTGGATATAAGTAAATTAAATAAGTGGAAGTCTGAAGCATGTATATTTAAGTATGTAAGTGTTTCACAATCTCCAGAGTATGAGTATGTAACCGGGCTAAATATATACAAGTATTGTTTCAAAATATACAAAATGTGGAACTGTTAGATGTCCAACTAAGTCAATGTCCTAGTGTTCCCCGCGTATCAGCACAAGGTCTACATAGACCTGCCTGAGAGCTGACAATAGGAGAACTCTTCTTCCTCGTCCATGAAGTCCTGCTCCGTCACATAGACTTCATCATCACCTGCATCTAAACCAGAGTCTGGTTGGTGTTTTAAAACATCATCCCAGAGTGGGAGTAAGTAATCAACTCAGTGGTATTATAAGGTAAAGGTTAATATGTTATCAAGTTAATCAAGTAGTAATGATAAAGCAACATAACGATCATTTCTTAGCTACTCTTGTTAATGCAGGAATGGAGTGCAAGTAATGATGTATGCCCTTGCATCAAAGCTCCCTCAACAAGTGACATCGACACCCAATTTCGCATATGACAACACTGCCTCATGTGCGACTTCCACGCCTTTAGAGCACGTCCTGACTAATGTAGTGCAATGCATGATCATGTTAGTCCAGTAGTTAATCAAGCTTATTCATACAACAGATTTGAAAAGCTAGGTTACCTCCCTTTTTATCATTGACCCGAAACAAAAGATCCATCGAGGTTCGTCACTCCTAGTCAAGCTCATACGATAGGTAAGTTGTGGGGTCATCACTCCCAATGAAAAGCAGTCGATAGGCAAATTCAAAGTTTATACTCACGGTCACTATCGGGTGGCTAATCACCTCGGTGTAGGTCGACGGTTCAAACACGGTGTCCCATACCACCATGCTCGGATCACAAGTCTGAGTTTGCTCACTAGTCACTATGGGGTGGCTTATCACCTCGGCGTAGGCCGACAACTCGAACACTGTGTCCCATACCACTATGCCTGGCTCATAATTCTTAGCGGATCGTGGTACCGTGGTTAAAGTGGGCCTTTACATCGGAGAGGGGTACCTTAGATTCAAGGCATAGTGTCCATACATTGTAAACACACAATGGGCCGATCGGTTTATTAGGCAAGTTTGATTGGTACGGGCACACGCTGACTTAATCAATATAGAGCTCATAAGCACCCCTCGTGGCCTAACCACTATCGACGATCGTCGTGTGACCCGGATTCATCAAACATACCTAATGTGGCGAGACTAATTTGGCCACCCAAACAAGAACTATTACCGATCGCCTAGACTACGCTGTAGCCCCAATCCTACTCAAATGCAATAGGTAGACACATGTGATAATCATGTCAACATTCAACAACCAATCCAAATAAATTCCTCATTTGTGCATTTCATCAAACACATTGATCATATTACCTAACACTTGCATTTTATCCATAAATCGCATAGACACAAATAAGATTACATGAAGGAAGCTATACATATGAATAAGGTAATTGAGAATCCTATCTTAATACTCTTAATAATTACAAATCATCAACAATTCCTCATTCAGACAATTTATCAAACACTTAGGCTACACTTCACCAAATATGTAGACTAGGTTAGTTACAATGTATATTTTTGCAAATCCTTATACAAAGAGGTCAGCATGGATATAACAACAATGAATCTTAGATTAGTAGGCATGGTACGCATAAATCATGTTTACATGTTCATTCAAACATTTCAACAAACACATGTAATACATATTTTATTCAATATAGTTCATACATGCATATTATATCAAAAACAACGTATCTAAGGCAATATGGCAGCAATCAAGTCAGACATAAATCATTAGCTAACATTGAAAGCATTGACAACCATAACCTAAATGTTTATAGTCTGCACCTTTTGTCGGAATACTCGATTCAGACTCGGTTTGAATTCTACATTCCCAAAAACAGAACGTCGGGTACCTAAATGGTGAAATCGGTTAACTAGGTTGATAAATAACCATTTAGGATCTCAACTACAGTATTAGGATTAGGATTTGTTAGTCAAATCGTAGCCAAAACTGATCATGTAGTGAAATGGGGAGGTGAATCAGTACGTGGAGTAGTGGGAGAGAATCACGGCAACGATCTCCCAAGGTTTCTCTCCTCTCCTTACTCTTTTCTCTTCTTTTCTCTCTTCTCTCCTAGGGTTTGGAGAAATTCATATGAGAGAGAGGTGGGGTGGTATTAGGGATATATAGGCTCAGAAGTGTTGTAAATGGCCCCAGGGCCCTGGTATACTTAGGTCATATCCAAAGCGCGACTGTTTTTGACAAATATGGCACATAGGGAGGTCCACTACTCACATACGTCGTAGGGTAAGTTCCCCGACAATAAATCTATGTCAGGATGTGATTTCAGTGCGATTGGATAAGCTGATCGACCGTGGGGGACCTATGTCAGATCAATGGTCATACTTGCTCGATCGGGGCCACAAGTATATGGATATGTGTAGGGAAATTTCTTTTTCCCATGGATGAAGTTTGGTCAGAAACTGACGGTCTGAAATCCTCAATTTTCTTTCCCAATTCACACACTTCACTTAAGGCTCAAGTTGTGCATTTCTGGATACTATCTGGGCTCTATTCCCACGATGGTTGTCTAGCTCAATAGGACAGACATAACCCTATAGTTTCGTGGTCATTGGATTTTCGACATGCGGTTCAGGTCTGATACGGAGTTTCAACGTACACCCGAGAGCGACAGGCTCTTGGGATTTTTCCTAGGTCTTTGTATAGTGTTGAGTCAGTGGTATTAATGGTTTTAAGTCTTCTTGTTTGTGGAAATGGTGGTTCGTGTTTAATCCACCAATTATCTAGTTTAGTACATAACTAATTTTCGCCTAAATTACGATGGGATTTGGTCCTTAGGCATTTCTGCCTGAGGCGGTGCTCGGGTCTTTGTACGGATTTTTCCGAGACATTACACCGAAAGTGCCCAGAACATTCCAACAATTTTCGAAGAATATTTGGTACCATCAACTAGAAATTCTGTACCACCGACTCCTACCGATGAACAACTTTTGATACTATTGAAAGTAACAAAAATCATCTAGCAACTTCAGGATCTAATTCGGTACCATCGAGTGATATTTCAGTACCACCAATTATATTTTGATACTACCAAAGATTCACTCAGTAGCACCGATAACTAGCTATTATAGATCCATTGGGCCCTTTTCTCTATAAATATAAGACCCAGAACTTTGTAAAAAGTATGGTTTTAGGCATTTTAAAGTCCCCAGTGCAACCCAAACTTATCCTAGCCTATAAAGACTTTATCCATATGAGATTCATATTTTTTTCATTGTGATTCATCATCTTAAAGAGCATTCAAAGCTCGAATTTATGAAGAACATGATCTCAAGCCTTCACTAGAGTATTGAGATCAAGTCTATAGGTATATCCTTAATCACAATCATACTCTAGTGCATCCATCAATTGAATCTCTTAGGAAATCCATTCATAACCTTCGTTAGAGATTCAACCAACTCTCATAACCTTGGTTACCTAAATAAGAACATCATACGTAAGGTTCTTAATTGTGAAGCTGAAACAACAGGTAAACTACAGCATAACGATCGAGGGAGCATCGAGGAGCTAATTCAAGCATGGAAGAGCAAAGATCAAGCAACCTAAGACAAGCTATTAAAGAGGACTCATTCCAATAAGTGTCATTATTAAGATTCCACAGTTTATTCTTTATCCTCGTGTAGGATTGAGGCTAAGAGTTTGCTATCAACAAACTCGTGTAGGTGCCTTGTGTGGGACCTTGACCGATGGGCCTAAACGTAGGTGCCTTGTGTGGGACCTTGGCCGGTGGGCCTAAACGTAGGTGCCTTATGTAGGACCTTGGCTGGTGGGCCTAAATGGAGGTACCTATTGTGGGACCTTATCCATGGGGCTTACACGTAGGGTCTTATTGAGCTAGCCAAATTCTTCCTCTCCTCTCCCCTTATTTTTGTTGAGTTAGCCAAATTGCTACTCTTCTCTCTTATTGAGATAGCTTAGTGTTGTTATTCTCCTCTATTAGGTTAACTTTTTGCTATCTCCCTTTATGGCTTGGGAATGTGTCTTGAAATTCTAAAACTCTCATGATTCAGTTTATTTTTCCTTTGGTGCAAGTGATGTGTTAGATGTCTCACAACTAATGATTCAAATATTTTATCGTGGACGTAATGCGCTCTAGGTAGTGACCCTCTTAGTCGACACATAATTCTATGGGTTTGGGTAGTGGTACACAAATCGATGTAAGTAATTCACAATGCGTGTTACATCACTTATGGGATTGGATGTCCTAAATAGTCGCTCCACGAACAAATCGTGTCACGTAATTCATCTGACTCATGTGTTGTGTCGTCTTGAGGTGTTCATATAAATTCACGGTAGAGTTGGACACGCCAGTGAATCTCCGTAGTTATGGGATATAGAGCAACTCAGGTTTTTTATGAATTATATTCCACATTATGATGATCACTACGCATGATGAGCCGCACATACTCTGCTAGGCATGCATTCATATATATATATATATATATATATATATATATTTATATATATATATATATATATTGGTTGCGCTGCTAATACCTAGTGGTGGAGTATGAGACGTATCAGAACCCTTACAATACTTTTATGAATCTTTTGAATTATTGCTAATATTAAAGGATAACCATCACTATGAGTAGGGCGCTTACCTTCTCCAACCGTACGGATGATGTAAGTAATGTACAGATTGAAGATTCAGAGTATCATCTCCCTATGGAGGATTATATTGAACGAATAAGAAGATACTCTTATGATTTAGTTTTATATTTTCAATACAAACTTGATAATGTAATAAGCTCCCATTGAGAGGACATTTGAGAATTTGTTGAATTCTTTTACTCTAATGAAATAATAAATACATTTGATTTTATTCTCGTGAATGGTTACCTTTATTGATGTAACTGGATGTAATCTAAATAAAAAAAAAGTGTGATTTTTAAAGTATCCAATTTATACATTACTAACACTCGAAATTCCCAGCCATGAGTATGTACTTGGGCTGCAAAAATTTCAGGATGTTACAACTTGAGTTCCTAAAAAGCCATCTCGCATTCCTCTGTCCAGTCTATGACTTGCTTCCCTTTTAATTGTTTGAAGAAGGGGAGGCACTTGTCTTTATCCCGAGATACGAAGTTATTGAGAGCGGCAATCCTTCCTGTAAGGCATTGGACATCTTTAGTCGTTTTTGGCGAATTCATATTGAGCAGAGCTTTGATCTTTTCAGGGTTTGCTTCGATTCCTCGTTGATTGACCAAGAAGCCGAGGAATTTTCCCGAGCTAACCCTGAAACACATTTATTAAAATTCAGCTTCATCTGATATTCCCAGAGAACTAGAACATCTCCTTGAGATCAGATACATGATCCGTGGCTTTAATGCTCTTGACGAGCATATCGTCCACGTAGATTTCCATTGACCATCCAATTTAGCAAGCAAACATTTTATTGACAAGTCGCTGATAGGTAGCTTCGACATTCTCTAATCCAAAGGGCATGACTCGGTAAAAGTAAAGACCTTCGTCAGTGATAAAGGTTATTTTTAACTTATCATATGGATGCATTACAATCTGATTATAGTCAAAATAGGTGTCCGTAAACTCAGCAATTTGTGCCCTGTCGTACTATCGACAAGCTGATTAATTCAGGGAAGAGGGAAACTATCTTTGGGGTAGGATTTATTCAGGTCAGTGTAATTGACACAAACCCGTCATTTCCCATTAGACTCCCTAACCAAAAGAACGTTGGCTATCCAGTCCGGATAGTAAATTTCTTCGATGAACTCAGCCTTAAAGAGCTTGTCGAAGTCTTCTCTAATCATTGTGTATCGCTCGGGACCGAGCGTTTTACGCTTCCTACGAATTGGTCGGTGATCGGGATTGACATTCAAACAATGAACAATAACCTTTGGGTTAATGCCGGGCATATCTTCATGGGACCATGTGTAATGCCCTAGAAATTGGGGGTGGTGTATATACTCGACTCCCAAGTTCCCGAGTATCACTTATAACCAATTTTACTGATTTGCATTTGATCTGGTTTAAATGCACAGTATGGAATTACTTGAAACATGAAACACAACCACAACCAGTCTACTAAAGTGAAAGAGGCTATATATACAAGTCCAAAATAATATGAATGGGTTGTACAAGGCGTTGCCTAATAAAATTATAAAAAAATGACATGTCCAAAAGAATAGTACAATGAGTCTACTACTCAACAATCCAAAACTCGTCTACTAGGCCGATGGAGGACCACCCATCAGCTGGAAGTAGGACAGCTCGTCCTCATCAAGACTCGTGCCGCCAAGCTCCTCATACTCTATGTCACCTGTATTTATGGGAGAATCTGATTGGTGTTTTAAAACACCGTCCCAGAGTGGGAGTGAGTGATTAACTCAGTGGGTGCTATTAGTCTTAACTTGTAACAAACCTCAATTATATTACGAATTTAATGAAAGGCAGGCATTCATAAACACCTAACTAATCTTGTTAATGCGGGTGTATGATAAATGATATGATGCATGACCTCGCAATAACACTCCCTCGAGTGACTCCATCTAACGATCGCGTATGACCAACACTCCCTCATTGCGACCTCAACTGCCGAGTCACCAACCTAACTAGTGCAATGCGATTATGATAATGTTAGATGAGTTCTTAATTAATTTTGTTCAATACACCCCATATATCAATGCCCTCAACTAGTTGCGATGCCAAGGCCCTCAATGTGCGAGGCCAGGGCTTCGCGATCCTTGATCCCGTCGGATTCCCCATCCCCGACTTCGAGCACATGGGGAGTGCTAAGAAGAGGGATCACTCGTGGTCACTATGGGGAGGCTCATCACCCCAACGTAGGTCGACAGCTCAGGCACAGTGTCCCATTCCACCATGCCTGGCTCACGAGTCAGTGGATCGGTTCAGATTGGTTATTAATGGGCTACAACGGTTGAAGGATGTTTCAGGTTCCATACATACGTGAGCAGACAGGGTTAACAAACAAGGTTGGTCAATAAGTAGACTAGACCACGCGAGTTTAGGCGAGTACATGACAGACGACATTGGGTATAAGTGACCCATGTAGTCCATCTACTGTCGCCCATACGCACTCGCCCAAATCCACGGCTTTAGCCTCAGGATAGTCCTACCCAACGGGACCACTGTCTCTCTCCTAAGATTCCTGACCAACCTAAAGGTTTTTTAAGGTATTCAATAATGTTTCAACAATCGGGGTTATCAACTGACATAATCAATATCATGCAGTCATATTTCCCAAACCAAAAATTTAGATTTTCCTACAAAGTAAATGCTAACAATATTATGAAATAAAGGTGCATGTATTGTGTGGGTTAGTGAGGAAGGGAAGCATTCCATACATCTCCTAATACCATAATATACACAAGGGTTAATGCATCAAACATGTTATGGGGAAACATCATACAAGAATCGAGCAAGGATCATACAAGAAATCATCAATTTCATACCCAATCATGTTGAGAAACATCAAACATTCTATCATCATTCCATATTGATTCTGGGAGGATCTAAAGTATAAGGCTTGTCTAGGTTTTTCTAGATTACCCAAATACATCACCCAACAAGCAAAATCATTAGATTCATTTTAAAATTGGTGCTTGGCCACCTAAGAATAATAGTCCGCACCTAATTACGATCGGATAGTGGCACTCGGTCTGTAGGCTTGAAGTGTTGGGGCCCTACATGGTGTAGAATACACAAGGATCAAAGATAAAGCTGAAATTCATGGAAATTAAAGGGAGAATCACCACATTACCTAAATTAGGGTGAGATCCCTCTCCCAACAACAAGAAATTTGGAGATTTTTAGGGAGAAGGGGAGAAAGAGGTCGGAATAGACGATATTCGGCCGTTGGGGGTGCATGCAAGGTGGTGGCTCCCACTTTCTCTCTCTCACTCTTTCTCTCTCTCACTCTATCTCTTTTTCTTCTCTTTCTCTCTTTCTCCCTTTGTTTCTTCTAGGGCAAATTCGCATGGGGTGAGGGGTGCCCAAATGAGGCCCTTTTATAATGCCAGATTTGGTGTAAATTGCCCAAAGGGCTAGGTTTTTACTATACTAGCCCTATGGAAGGGTCTTTCTAACCTCTAGGGCCCACTATGGGGCATACATATTAATATATACAATATGATAGTTAGTCCTAATAATGATCTACGTATAGTATGATCGGCCCACCATTTAGATGCGCCGATCGATAAATATAATTAGAAGTCTGTTCAATGGTCACTGATGGTCGATCGGGGCTGCCACTATATGAGTATGAGCAGGGAAATATCCTTACTCCATATGTGAAGTTTGGTCATAAACCGACGGTCCAAAATTCTCAACTTTGCATAAGAGTGGACGACCCAATTCACTTAAATTTCAGCCTTTTCCTTTAGGGTGTTTACACTTCTCATGCACTTGTCCTTTAGCTCAAGTTGAGCGGTTCTGGACAGTACCCTGGTCCGACTCCCACGATGGATGTCAAGCCCAGTAAGACGGACATTATCCTATAGTTTTGGAACTAGTGGCCGACCAACGAGCAGTCTAGAGCTTGTTCGGGAAATCGGAAAATTTCTGTAATGAAGCAGGTATTAAGATTTCTCGTGGGCAATGATTAGGGTTAGGATTAACAATGTTCATAGTGTAACCTATTTATAAGTAGCGAAAGTGGATATTTGGTCATGTTTAAGCTAAACCGTCGGTTTTAGGCTAAAAGAGTAACGGGGTTGATTTAGTCTATTAGTTAAGATTTGAGCCTTATATGACTCGGCCTTGGTTAGATCTTTAATTTAGTCAATATTATCTTGATTAGTTAGTGGTGGGTCGGTTAGATTTGGGTCCTATATGAGTAAATTATGGGGCTACACCTGATGTTCAAGTGATCGGGCAGATTTATTGGCTTCCTACGGTTGATTAATCGGACTTGTGTGGTTCTTTACTGGTACTACCCCTGTATAAACTAACATTGAGCACTAATGGTCATTAAATGATACTATAAGTTAACTAATAAAAAAAATTCAAGGATTTTTGAAAATCTAAAACAGTGAAAATCTAGGACGTTACATAATGTGAAGACTTCTGCATATTGTCGAAGGAGATTCAAAATCTTGTCCCGTAGTGGAGATATCAAAGATGACCCAATATGGACCATTCTAGATGGATCAGAGCTATCGAGCAGAATGGAAATGAGGTCTTCCACAAGATTACCCCTCTTTACAGAATCTTCTCGGGGTCCAAAGAGGCGATGGTCATCGTCTGATGTGAAGCACACTACTCATTTTCCAAAAAATGTGAGTGTTAACCTTTAACGGTGGCTCAAATATCACGAGTATATATATATATATATATATCATATATATATATATATATATATCAGAGTTAATAAACTAACGGAATATGAACAATTAAGTATAAGAGGGAGTCCAATTATACATAACCAAGATTTCAAGTGGTTACCAAAAAACTTATACAAATCAATGTCTTAAGTTTTTACAATGCATAACAATATAAATTAAATACAGATGAAGTTAGGAATAGAGAGTCCCAAAACATTTGGCTCCTCCTATTCCATATGAACGCCAGCATGCACATCATCTGCGTCTCCTGCATGAAATTGTGGTAATGACCGCTCTAGTAGAAGTAGGAATTGTAAGACCCGTATCCTTAACAGTACCGTTCCATAGGCTTCCGCGGTCTTCTCGGTCGAATTTCGGTAACCTTCGACCCTTAATCGGCGTTTGTGAACCCAAGTTGACTCAACCTAAGACTGGTACCTTAGCGACTGCGCTGTCATCGTGGTTCTGATGCCGCGACTCGTGCGCCGAGGTGATACCCGGGCCAAGAGATGTGGGCCCGTGTCCAGTTCAAGGATAAATGCCGCGCTTGCAATTCCTAAAAAACATTACATCAATCCTATCAATCACATCAATCAAGTACCCATCACTCCTATCACTCAACCCATCCCCAAGTATAACCACATTTCCTTAAAGTTAACGTTTTCTTACAACAAAGTACATACTTACATCACTCACCATCACTTCTCTCCCATCACTCTTTCTTTCTCTCTCATTTCTCTCTTATTTTTTTACAAACAACTCCCATGGAGCAATCGTCCATGGCTTCGATGGAGAGCAAGTGTGGCCCACCTTCCTACCTCCCATCTCCACCCTCCAATGATCATCTCCACTGTTGAAATGCGTCCCTCGGAGCTTTAGGATGCGTTGATGGAAGTGGAGGACCAAGAAGATCATAAGGTGGGTGATTTTATTCATTTGATTTATGATTTGAGGGCCTACACATAGTGGGACTCATCATGATGTATGCATTGTCTTGAGGGGTCCATAGTGGCGGGCCCCTCCCTCTCTATCTCTCTCTCTCCCTTTTTGTGGACCCACCTAATTTGCACCACCATATGTTGGGTTACTGGGCGGTAGCACAACAACATCTAGCTGCTGTAGGAACATCTCTAAGTTCCATGGGACCCACCTGTGTGGATTTCATCCACTCCGTCTGCCCATCTAACCCGGAACCACCTGATGTGTGGGTAGAACCCACGTCATCCATCCATCCAGCAAATTTGGACTTGGGACGCATCCTATGCATGTGTTACAACCGTCCATCCATGATTGGACGAGACCCATCAGATGAGTGGGTGGAATCGTCACCGTCCAGCAAATCTAGATGGTGAGACCCACCTCACGTACACGTCGTATTCCGGCCGTCCTTAGTGGACAGGCCCTGGATGAAGGGAGAAAACTTTACCGGCTGTCTTGGGCTAGTGGGTTCCGCACGTGTGGACCCACCTGCCACATGGGGCCCTTTGTGATGTAAGTGTGGTATCCACACCGTCCATTGCTTGGACGGTGGGCCACCTAAATGTATGTATTTTATCCACCGTCTATCACATGGACGATGGGATCGATGTGATACAGGCCGTCCGTCATAGGAGTCCAATGTCTGGACGTTGGTAGTTTTATAAATAAAATAAAATAAAATCATCCTAGTAGGATCCCAGGATTGGAATCTGGCGTATGGACGCTAGGAGCCGAGAATGCGGTACTACGGAGGCTGTCGGCACCAGATTCGGTGATCAGGATTCCTGTTAATCCTATTTCGGGTTTGGGGCATGACAGAAGTTGGTATCAGAGCATAACTTGGGAATACCTGAAGATAACATCACATATCTGCTGATATCTACCCGGCACTCTATGATTGTTGAGAACTTAGAATGATTAGATCCTCACATTCGAATAACTTAGAGATTTTCAAATATAGCTCCCTACCGTTGAGATTGTGAGGCAGTATGGTATCCCAGTTTCGATCATTTCTGATCCAGGATTTGAGGTCTAGTTGGATCACCGTAGTGTTGATGAGGTGTTTTGAGAGCAGGAGGATGAGATTCGCAGGCGAGGTCCACATCTTTTAGGTGTTTGATTATGTTGGCTTGTTGTGTTCGAATAGGATTTCTCCCCTTTGTGAGCTTTGTATTTGTTACGTTGTGATTTAAAATTTGACGATGAAATTTTTATTAGGAGGGGAGAGGTGTAAGACCCGTATCCATGGCCGTACCGTTCCATAGGCTTCCACGGTCTTCCCAGTCAAATTTCGACAACCTTCGACCCTTAACCAGTATTTGTGCATGACTCTGATTCACACGCCGTCAACCCGAGTCAACTCAACCAAAGACTGGTACCTTAATGACCGCGTCGTCGTCGCGGTTTCGATGCGCGACTCGCGCCCGAGGCGATACTCGGGCCAGGAGATGTGGGCCCGCGTCCAGTTCAAAGATAAATGCCACGCGTGTTGCAATTCTTAGAAAACATCACATCAATCCTATCAATCACATCAATTAAGTACCCATCACTCCCATCACTCAACCCATCCCCAAGTACAACCACCTTTCCCTTAAAGTCAACATTTTCTTACAACAAAGTACATACTTACATCACTCACCATCACTTCTCTCCCATCACACACACTCTCTCTCTCTCTCTCATTTCTCTCTTATTTTTTTTACAAGCAACTCCCATGGAGCAATCGTCAATGGCTTCGATGGAGAGCAAGTGTGGCCCACCTTCCAACCTCCCATCTTCACCCTCCAATGATCATCTCCACCGTTGAAATGCGTCACTCGGAGCTTTAGGATGTGTTGATGGAAGTGGAGGACCAAGAAGATCATAAGGTGGGTGATTTTATTCATTTGATTTATGATTTGAGGGTCCACACATAGTGGGACCCATCATGATGTATGCATTGTCTTGAGGGGTCCATAGTGACGGGGTCCCTCCATCTGTCTCTCTCTCTCTCTCTCACTCCGTCACTCCCCCTTTTTTTGGACCCACCTAATTTGCACCACCCATCTGTTGGGTTACTGGGTGGCAGCACAACAGCATCTAGCTGCTACAGGAACATCACCAAGTTCCATGGGACCCACTTATGTGGATTTCATCCACTCCGCCTGCCCATCTAACCCGGAACCACCTGATGTGTGGATAGAACCCACGTCATCCATCCATCCAGCAGATCTGGATGTGGGACGCATCCTATGCATGTGTTACAACCGTCCATCCATGATTGGACGAGACCCATCAGATGAGTGGGTGGAATCCTCACCATCCCGTAAATCTGGACGGTGAGACCCACCTCACGTACACATCGTATTCCGACCGTCCTTAGTGGACAGTCCCTGGATGAAGGGAGAAAACTTTACCAGCTGTCTTGGGCTGGTGGGTTCCGCACGTGTGGACCCACCTGCCACGTGGGGCCCTTTGTGATGTAAGTGTGGTATCCGCACTGTCCATTGCTTGGACGGTGGGCCACCTAAATGTTTGTATTTTATCCACCATTTATCACATGGACGGTGGGATCGATGTGATACAGGCCGTCCATCACAAGAGTCCAATGTCTGGACATTGGTAGTTTTATAAAAAAAAATAATAAAATAATAAAATCCTCCTAGTAGGATCCCAGGATTGGAATCTGGCGTATGGACGCTAGGAGCCGAGAATAGGGTACTACAGAGGCTGTCGACACCGGATTCCATGATCAAGATTCCTGTGAATCCGATTTCCAGGTTTGGGGTATGACAGAAGTTGGTATCAGAGCATAACTTGGGAATACCTGAAGATAATATCACATATCTGCTGATATCTACCATACACTCTATGATTGTTGAGAACTTAGAATGATTAGATCCCCGAGTTCAAATAACTTAGAGATTTTCTGATATAGCTCCCTACCGTTAGATTGTGAGGCAGTATGGTATCCCATTTTCGATCATTTCTGATCCAGGATTCATGGTCCAGTTGGATCACCGTAGTGTTGATGAGGCATTTTGAGAGTAGGAGGTTGAGATTCGCAGGCGTTGTCCACATCATTTAGGTGTTTAATTATGCTGGCTTGTTGAGTTCAAATAGAATTTCCCCCCTTTGTGAGCTTTGTATTTGTTACATTGTGATTTAAATTTCGAGGACGGAATTTTTATCAGGAGGGGAGAGTTGTAAGACCTGTATCCTTGACCGTACTATTCCATAGGCTTCCACAGTCCTCCCAGTCGAATTTCGGTAACCTTCGACCCTTCACTGGTGTTTTCGCGCAACCCTGATTCACACGCCGTCAACCCAAGTCGACTCAACCTAAGAATAGTACTGTAATGACCTCATCGTCGCCGCGGTTCCGATGCCGCTACTCGCGTGTCGAGGCGATACCCGTGCCAAGAGATGTGGGCCCGCGTCCAGTTCAAGGATAAATGCCACACGTTGCAATTACCAGAAAACATCATATCAATCCTATTAATCACATCAATCAAGTACCCATCACTCTCATCACTCAACCCATCCCCAAGTACAACCACCTTTCCCTTAAAGTCAACATTTTCTTACAACAAAGTACATACTTACATGACTCACCATCACTTCTCTCCCATCACTCACTCTCTCTCTCTCATTTCTCTCTTATTTTTGTTACAAGCAACTCCCATGGAGCAATCGTCCATGGCTTCGATGGAGAGCAAGTGTGGCCCACCTTCCTACCTCCCATCTCCACCCTCTAATGATCATCTCCACCATTGAAATGCGTCCCTCGGAGCTTTAGGATGCGTTGATGGAAGTGGAGGTCCAAGAAGATCATAAGGTGGGTGATTTTATTCATTTGATTTATGATTTGAGGGCCCACACATAGTGGGACCCATCATAATGTATGCATTGTCTTGAGGGGTCCATAGTGGTGGGGCCCCTCCATCTGTCTCTCTCTCTCCCCCCTTTTTGTGGACCCACCTAATTTGCACCACCCATCTGTTGGGTTACTGGGCCGCAGCACAGCAGCATCTAGCTGTTGAAGGAACATCACCAAGTTCCATGGGACCCACTTATGTGGATTTCATCACTCCGTCTGCCCATCTAACCCGGAACCACCTGATGTGTGGATAGAACCCACGTCATCCATCCGTCCAGCAGATCTGGACGTGGGACGCATCCTATGCATGTGTTACAACCGTCTATCCATGATTGGACGGGACCCATCAGATGAGTGGGTGAAATCCTCACCGTCCCGCAAATCTGGACGGTGAGACCCACCTCACGTACACGTCGTATTCCGGCCGTCCTTAGTGGACAGGCCCTGGATGAAGGGAGAAAACTTTACCAGCTGTCTTGGGCTGGTGGGTTCCTCACGTGTGGACCCACCTGCCACGTGGGCCCTTTGTGATGTAAGTGTGGTACCCGCACCGTCCATTGCTTGGACGGTGGGCCACCTAAATGTATGTATTTTATCCACCGTCTATCACATGGACGGTGGGATCGATGTGATACAGGCTGTCCGTCACAGGAGTCCAATGTCTGGACGTTGGTAGTTTTATAATTTTATTTAAAAAAAAAGAAAAAAAAGAAAGAAAGAAGAGATAATGGATATTATAATATAATATTATATACATTAATATATCCATGTATATCTCATGGTGGCTCCACGTGGGAACCCTACATTAAAGGAGATTGACTGGTGTATTACACACCAACTACATAACTGACGTGTGGCGTCAGTGAGATCCGTGGGACGCACCTTATATGTGTTACATCCGCACCGTCCAGATGGGCGGTGCTGTGTGGCACGCACCATGATGGATGTATTCTCCACGCCGTACATTTAGGGGTGGGCCACGTGTGTGGACCCCACCATGATGGATGCGTTATATCCCACCGTCCATCGTCTGGATGGTGGGTTAGCAACTCTCCACAAGCAGCTCTGCTGTTGCGCCGACCCCAGCAAGTTCTGTGGATCCCATTTGATGTATGTGGCCCCTCAAGCTGCCCACCTGTTTTGTCCGCGTTAGACACTGAGGAGATGTATTTATTTCATCCACACTGTTAAAACCATCTGGATGGTGCTGGGCAATGTTTGGATGGCACCGATTTACATGAAATTGTTTGAATGGTACTGATTACCTGGACAATATTTGGACCGTGCTGATCATCATACGTGGGTCATGTGTGCAGGGATACACATGTTACACCTACAATTATTGAAATGATTTTTGGTGCAGCCCATTGATGTAACCCACTTGATGTGTACGAGGGCCATTAGTGCGGCCCATTGATGTATCCCACTTGTTGTGTATGAGGCCCATTAGTGCGGCTTGTTGATGCGGCCCACCTGGTGTATATGAGGCCCATGTGCAGGGCCCACTTGTCGTGTATATGAGACTCATTAATGCGGTCCACTTAATGTATATTGAGGCCCATGGATTGTAGCCCATTATGATGTATATGCGACCATGTTTTTTTTGGGCCCAATGAAATGCATTCGAGGCCCATATATGAGGCCTAATGTGATGTATTCATGGCCCATATGATGGGGCCCATCTGCTTGCATTTGAGGCCTGTGAGCAGGGCCCACCTGTTGTGTATATGAGGCCCATTGGTGCGGCCCATTGATGCATCCCACTTGCTGTATTTGAGGCACAATGCGATGTATGTATGGCCCGTTACGTTGTGCATGAATCCCTTATATGGGCCACTCCTTGGGAACAATGTTGGTTACATGTCCACATTGATGGGCAATGATGGTTGAAAGCCCTCATGTGACCTTCCCTTAGGCTTTTGTTTAGGTCGATTATCGATTCCGATTGCCGAGACCAATCTGCCAATTCTGATTATCTATCGATCACGATTGTCATGGCCAATTGCCGATTAGTGATCGAGGTCGATTGTCTTGACCGATTACCGATTTTGATTAACGTGACCGATTTGCCGATTCTGACTATCGATCGGTGCGATTGTCGTGACCGATTTGCTAATTCTGATTACCTTGACCGATTGTCGATTCCGATTGACGTGACCGATTTTCCAATTCTGATTATCGATTGCCTTGACCGATTGCCGATTCTGATTGACGTAACCGATTTGCCGATTCCGATTGACGTGACCGATTTGTCGATTCTGACTATCGATCAATGTGATTGTCGTGACCGATTTTCTAATTCTCATTACCTTGACCGATTGCCGATTCCGATTTGCCGATTCTGATGATCGATCGATTTTGATCGCCTTGACCGATCGCTAATTCCGATTGACGTAACCGATTTGCCGATTTCGATTGACGTGACCGATTTGCTGATTCCGACTATCGATCGGTACGATTGTCGTGACTGATTTACTGATTCTGAATATCTTGACTGCTTGCCGATTCCAATTGACGTGACCGATTTGCCGATTCTAACTGTCGATTGGTGGGATTATCGTGACCGATTGCCGGTTTCGATTGACGTGACCGATTTGCCGATTCTGATTATCAATCGATTTCGAGTATCAAGGCCAATTCCGATGATTTTGATTTATCGAGGCCGATTGTATATGCCGATTCTAATTTGTTGAGGCTGATTGTATAGGCCGATTCCGATTGTCAAAGCTAAGTATCGAGGCTATTCCGATTGTCGAGGCCGCGTATCGAGGCCAATTCTGAGTGTCAATTCGATTGTTAAGGCCGAGGCCAATTGTCGAGACCTATATGATGTATACGCAACCCGTAGTTGGGGCCCATTGCGATGTCTTCGTGGCCTATGGGCAAGGCCATTGTGATATGTATTAGGCCCATGATGCATGGCCCATTTGATGTATTCGAGACCTAAGTGCAGGGTCCACATGTCATGTATTTAAAGCCCATGAGCAGGGCTCACCCGTTGCGTATATATGGCCCTTAAGTAAGGCCCATTGTGTTGTATATTAGGCCTTTGTGTGAGGTCGTGGGCCCATTATATGTTTGACTTTATGTGAGCCATTCCTTGGGGGCAATGTTGGTTAAATGTCCACATTGTCAAGGCCGATTGTTGATACCAGTTATTGATACCGATTATGAGTATGTGACTGCATAGCATCATGATACATGCCCATACGCATCATCTGCATGTTTGTTATGAGTTGTGGTTGACCATTGCATATGTCATTAGGCAAATTGTTATGAGACTTCCTGATAGGCAGAGGTTATCTCACATGAGCGCACGGTATGCACATGATTGATGCATGACTGGATTGTATGGCTCATGCATCTTGCATTGTGTGCCCTAGCGACATCAGGGCCGTAGCCTCCACAGGCATATCGTGGATGGTCAGACGGGACACCAGAAATCTGTTCTACATGGGGTGTTATAGATATCCCCAGGTGAAAGTCCCTAAACCCTCTTGGTTCCAGAGGTTGCTCCAACATCTAGACCGAGTGGATGCATGAGCGCATGAAGGTCATATACCATTAGGCCGCTTCTCCCACTGTGTCGTGGTTGGTTGGAGGGGGTATGGCCTTACCTGCCCAAGAGGAGGGGGCAATGCTAGGCTGAGTCTGACCAGCTCGAGGAATGGGTCCGCTATCGACGAGTCGGACCCAATATTGGCAGGCAGATAGTCAGGTCTCTTCCACTCACCTTGTTACGCGCGATGGGGCGGCAATCTGATTTGGAGTGTAATAGACCCCAGTGATGATCCCAGAGAGGAACCATACTGATATGTTGACTTATTGAGAAGGAGTTGCGTACTCATGCATTCATTTCAGTCACTATCCACTCGGGCTAGTGGTGCGCAACTAATTATTGTGTACCTTCGCATGGCCAGGATTTCGGTTAGACGCGCGACTAACCTGAGACCGGGAGTTTACCACATTGAGTCTGACTATCCAAATTTAGGTATGGGACTGGTTTGGATAGAAGTCCTTTATGATGGACCCCATATCCTGCGATACTACGTACTATCATCCCGACTTCACTCCAGCTTGATCATTTTATTCGCATCGCATATTACATTGCATCGGTAGTACTTAGCATTTTGGGTTGCCATGTTTCTGCATTGATATGGCCGTTAGTACTCATGCCTTGCATCGCATAGCCTTGGCACGGCTGATGACATTCATAGACTTATCAGTATATTTCTGCTTATTTCAGTATTGTATGATTTATGGCATTGTATCCTCGACATCTAATATTTGGTCCGCTTTAACTCCTCATTTGCATAGCTGATTTGCATTGTGTACCCTAATATTGTATTACTCATTAACTTATTAGTGCTTCCGCTTACTCTGTTTACTCTGATATTGCTTACTTGGCACTTACCTTGTGCACACATTTTCACCACCCTCTAAGCTTTCTATAAGCTTATGCACGATAGATGTGTGCAAGTGATGTTAGGCTGCAGCAGTGTTGAGCTTGGAGCATGCAGCAGTCTTCTAGAGCTTAATTTTCGATTAATGTATTTCCCTTTCAGCATTGTACTCAAGTGATTATATTAGTGGATATGTGATGTTGATGTTTCCTTTGTCATTTGGGTATGCTTGTGGTTATGCTTATTACGAGTTAAATGTACATTGAAAAAATAAAATAAAATAAAATAAAATCCTCATAGTAGGATCCCAGGATTGGAATCTGGTGTATGGATGCTAGGAGCCGAGAATGGGGTACTATGGAGGCTATCAGCACCGGATTCGGTGATCAGGATTCCTGTGAATCCGATTTCTGTGTTTGGGGCTTAACAGAATAGGTCAAAGTGTCTTAGATGGGGGTGAATAGGACTTTATATAATTTTATGACAATTTAAAATCCCATTAACCTAATCTTGATATAATGTGGAACTTATTAAGATATCTTCAACTTAATACTAATGGTTTCTAAGCCAAATAGAGGATCCAATCATAAGACTATTCAATATTTAACCAATATATAAACTTAGTCTATGATGGATGAACAATGTGATTGTGTGTGGGATGTGATTCATATCAGTTCTAAATAATCATGTTAATATGCTTCATGAGAACATTCAAAGTAAACACAATAGAGCAATATGCAAATGACGATCCTAAACACAGTAATTTATAGTGGTTCAGCTACGTGCCTACTCCACTCCCGGCAGACAAACTCAACCCTTGAGTGTACCGGATTTCACTAACGAAGGTTTCAAATAAGGTTCACCTCAAACTATTACTACCTACACAAGGTTGACTCTAGGACCTACACAAGGTACATAAGATGTGAATACACAAGACACAAGTTTATGCCCTACACAAGAGCAAAGGTCAACACAAAGCACCTAAGTTTTATGCCCTATACAAGAGCAAAGGATCCAAACAAGGAACCTATGTTTTAGGCCACATAGGCTAAGGATCCACAAAAGGAACCTAGAGTTTATGCCCTACACAAGAGCAAGGGTCAACACATAGCACCCACACGTACTCTCCCATCGGAGGCCTCCTATGAGGACTTGAAAGGAGTGAGAAGCACTTGTGACCCAAACGTACACAAGGAATGATCAACATGGTCTCTTGACTCTAATGACTTACAGATAAGTAGGTGAGCCCCGTTAAGAACGCTGATGAAGATCTCCTCCGTGATGATGAAGATTCTTCAGCTCCCTTGATCCGCAACACTCGATGATGTTCTAATAAAGGAGATGGGTTAGGTTAAGGTTATCTTGAAATCTACTCTAATAAATTTTACCTATTAAAGCGAGGAAGAGATTCCAAGATGGTTAAGCATTCAAGGGATCTTAGCTCAATGATTTGCCATTTAAGGTGGTAGCTGGAAGATCCTTGAATGAGGAAGTTCATTCACTAATCCACTCTATTGAATATTAATGATGAGGGTGGATTGAGGAATGAGCTCTTTATGAGAAAAACGGCTTAGGGTAGGTGATATGCAGTTACTCTCTCAAAGCACTCTCTCTTTTTCTCTACTCTGTAACCAAGAACAAGCTTCCTTTATATAGGCAAAGGGTCCCAACGGTAATAAATATGTCAAGTCCGACTAAGTTTGATCTCATCTCGACTTACTCGATGTTATCAGATGTATACTTTTGATTCCATCGAATCAAGGTTCGATGATGTGAACTCAACTGAAGCACATACCCAGAACTTTTTGACGGAAGATCGATGACATCGACCATGCGTTGATGTTATCGAATTTTGAATTCCGATCTCATCGACAATGGTTCGATACATTGATCTTTTCAAGAAATATTTGCGAGAGCTTGCTGGGTGCTTTTTGACCCTATTCGATGATATCGATCCCATATCAATTTCATCAATTTTTGAATTACGATCATATTAAGATAATATCAATTCCTCAATCATTCACATAAGATTTTCCATTTCAAGTTTTGCTGGAATAGTTTTGTCCCGATTCGATCGCATCGAGTCTATATCAATATCATCGTGATCTGAATTTCGATGATATCGATGTGGGTTTCGATTCCTCAAACATTTATATGCTTTTCTTTCAAAAACTCACTGGACACAACTTGTCCCATTTCGGTGCAGCAATACTGTGTCGATAGTATCGAGATTTGAATTTTGATGATATCAATTATTGTTCAATTCCTCAATCATATCCAGATGATTTTCCTATCGAACTTACTGGTCATTTTTTAGCTGAATTCGATGATATCGAATCTCTATCGATGTCATCAGGATTTGAATTTCGATGTCATCAAGGCTCGTTTCGAGTTATCAGTGACATTCTTGATTTACCTCTGAAGCTTGCTGGACATAGACTAATCTACATTCAATGATATCGACCCTTGCTCCATGACATTAGAATTCGAATTCCGATGTCATCGAATCTAGGTCGATTCATCGGGAATATTGTCCAAATATCTTTTAGTTACTGGACATGAAAAACCTCAATTCGATGTTATCGAGGATGTATCGATGATATCGAAAAGATTGGTTCAATATCATCGATGTCATCCCGATTTATCGAAGAAAGCTGAAAACTTAGAGAATTTTCCTGTTTTGCAAAATCAGTTTTCATACTTATACCCCTATGTTGTTCTAAGCTTTTTAAGGATTTATATCCCTGGGTGTTTTGGGACATGGGATGTGAGGCTAAGTTTACCTGTGATGAGCTCTGAACACACATCCGGTTGAGGCAATGTCTTGAATGATCTTCATATGGGGCCTACTTGACTCATCAACTCAACACTCATGCTAATTGACAAACCAGGGCACTTTCAATCTTCATATGGAGTTCATACACAATCTTGATTCAAGCAGCTGCTCCCCCTATCTTCTTACAGTTGCTCCCCCTATCACCTACATCACGATGAGATAAAACCATATATCCAAGCAGTGTTCTCGTGGTGGGATTTGTTCTCCCCCTTTTTGTCAGTCATTGACAAAGGTTAGTATATACCAAGAACAGATTGAATGACTGAAGTTGACATTAAAGAAATTAGGAGAAGTAAGGCAATAAGAGAGCCATGTGGGGAACTACTCATGATAGAGAAATCTCAGTCCATAGAATACATGATCAACAGTTTCTAGCATGTAGACATATCCTCAAAAGGTAGTTAATATTCCATAGATAACAGCTGATACACAGGTATGCATAAGAAGATAGAATATAGAGACATTCCCTTTCAAGAACAGTTAAACAGTAATCATCATTCAATAACAAGTATGCATTCCCATGGAAATGCAAATTCAGAGATATCATCATGTATGTAAATATATATTAAGTGCAATCAAAAGAAACTGCCCAAGCTTGGCCAAAGGTAAGCATCCAAAAAAAAAAAATCATCCAGCCCAACCACAGGCACACAAAATATCAACCATAATCACCCAGCCCATTCTTGAGCACATATCCCCAAACAAAAATCCAACCAATTCTTTCAACATCTTTGGTCCTTCGAAGGACCAGATAAACACATTAAACTGTCAGACTATACAAGTTAGTGGACCATCACATACACTCATAAGTGCTCAAGACAACCAAAAAGATATCCATGCCCTAAGCACGAGTGAGGAACAAGTGTATGTGCTGGGGCAATTAGCAAAACTACGGTGCTGGGTTGGATGGAGTAGTATCGTCACAACGACATGTCAATAGATCGACGATCTACTGGGCCGTATGCTGTAATCCGGCCACCAACCTCTCCAAGCCTGAGAGCTGTTCATCTTGTTTATCAAGCCTATCCTCAATCCGCGCCATGCCTCGCAAGGTTGCCCTAACCCGATCCTAATGAAATTTGTATCATTGAGTCTGTGTAATATCAGGCATAATCGGAGCAGGTTGAGGCTCCTGTGGTTCCTCTTCAGTAGGCGCTGCTCCTGCTCCCATTTCTGCTTCTCCTTGTATCTCTTCCTCGGGCTGTCCTTGTGTAAACTCATGGAACTTAAGGTCCATCTTCCGGATGTTGACCTTATTGAAATGTTGCAGTGGACGCTCAGGATCGTCCGTCACAGGAAGTCCTATTTCATTGTTCATCATGTGGATGATGTGAGGGAATGGAAGGTGAGTTCTTCAAGAGGTGTAAATAACAAAGGGCAACTGATGTACTATGAGGGTAGGCAGACACAATTTGATGCTAGAAGCGATGTTATACACAATGAGGACTATGAACTCGGTAAGGTCGGTACACGTTTGTTGAGAAGATCCTATGCAAAACCTGATATTTTGGTTCCATATATTTGGCTTTGAGAGCATTTCCTTAATACGAGGGAATATCCCTCCCATGGCAGAGAAACTTGGTTATCTTGGATCACATAGTAGGATCTTCTAAATCAAGATCAGACATGCCAATGGGAAAAGGAGTGAGACCAAGTAATTATGCGACAAACTCAGAAGTGATTTCAACATTCATCTCCCCAATCGCGTATGTGATCGATGGAGGGTCAAGGATAAGGAAACGATAGGTCTGTTCATCATGACATGGTCCTTTGAAATCCAAAATGGGTGACCAGTCAACAGTAGACAAGAGGGATTCTAGATCAAAATGACAAATACATTCCCTGTCTACTCGGTGTTCATGCACAAGCCTCCTCCCTAAGTATTTTTTTAAAATATTTGCATGTGGCCGAGTAATGTTAGCGGCTGGAGGAGGAGGAGCCTGTGCAGCAGTTGTGGCCACGCCACGGGCCGACTTTCTAACTGTGGTTCCACGTGAAAGTGCACCTGTTAGTGCCCTGGTTTGTCAAGTTACGTGTATGGTGAGTCAGACTGGCTGCAGAACTCGATAGGAAGATTATTTCAAGCGTCTGCCTCAACCGGATGTGTGGAAGCTCGCAATAGGTAAATCATAGCCTCACATCCCATGTCCCAAAACACCAGGTGATTAAAACCCTTAAAACAAGATAGACATCTTAGGGTTTTTATGGTGAGAAAACTTTTTCAAAATACGAAAATCTCTAAGTTTTTCTCGCCCTGTCGATTCTATCGAAGCACCCTTGATGTCCTCAATACCTTAACGATATTATCGATAAGAGGACCAAAAGTGTCCAGTAACTAAATACTCATCTGGACAGATTTATCGATGTATCGATACACCTATCGCTATCATCGATATCAGCACAAATATGTTCAACAACTTCACAATATATCTAGACGGATTATCGATGTTCAAATCTCGAGCCCATCGAGAGTGGCTCGATAAGATCGACAGGAAGATTTTCGGTGCCCCAATTATTTAATGAAAATCTCCAAATTCTTCGATATATCGATGACCGTCAGATATGATCTGAATTCAAATATCGATAAGATCGGAGGTTCATCGATGATATCAACAGTGGGCGCGCATTTCTTACAGCAGTTATTTTAGGTTATTTTTAACTATGATCGGGGGCCCTTCGATTTAATCGATATTCAAATATCGATGATATCGACATTAGATCGATTGCATCGAACTAAGTCATAATCTGTCCAGCAAGTTTAAAGATAAATCAGCTGGATTTATCGATGCCTCGACTCTGATCTCGATATCATCAACATTCAAATTCCGATAACCTTGACGGTTCCCTCGATCATTCATGAAAACCTGAAATATCTCAAAGTTAAGTCTCTCTCATTTTTCAAGTGCCAATGGATCGAACCTGTCATCGATGGAATGGAGTTCGAAATTCGATGACATCGACAAAGTTTCGATTCATCGACCATCTGACAAAGAGTTTCAAAAGCGTATGACATTGAGTCCGAGTCATCGAGTAGACCATCGATGCTATTGAGAGTATACGCTCGATGATATCGAACTCTGTCATTATATCCGTTGGAACTTTTTGCCTATTTATAGAGGACTTGTCTTTTGTTGCTGTAAGAGAAAGAAGAGAGAGCTTTTGAGTGTTTTAACTTATATCCTATACCTAAAGCCCTTTCTCTCAAGGGAGTTCATCCTCCAATCCACCCTCACCATTAATATTCAATAGAGTGGATTGGAGAATGAACTTCCGCATTCAAGGATCCTCTAGCTACTACCTTAATGGAAAATCTTTATGTTGGGATGCCTTGAATGCATAAGAGAGGATCTACTCTATCTTCCTTATAGGAAAATCTTTAGAGAGTAGGATTCCATCTCACCCTTGACCCAACCCGAAGCCAAGCATTGGTATATTATCTTGCATTGCAGATCAAGGGAGTAGAAGACTTTTCGTCAATAAGAAGGAGGAGATCTTCGACGTTGTGCTTAACGGGACTCATCAACTTATCTGTAAGTATCTAGAGTCCAAGAGGACACTTGTGATCATTGCTTAACAGGAGTGTACATTGTGGGTGCAAAGTGTGGACCCTTGCTCTTATGTAGGGCATAAACTGTTAGGTCCTTGTGTAGGTCCTTGACCTGTGTGGTCTAAAATCTGGGTGCATTGTGTGGACCCTTGCTCTATCGAGAGCATATACATCTGGTTAGGAGTAAACCAGCAAAACTCTGGGTTTGAGGTGAACCACGTAAAACCTCTGTAAAGGTTAAAGGTGAACCTGATTTAAAACCTTAGGTTTGAGGTGAACGCTGGGAAACCTCCTTAGTGAAATCCGATACACTTAAGGGTTGAGTGCGACAGCTAGGAGTGGAGTAGACAAGTAGTCGAACCACTCTAAAAATGACTGTGTTTGTGATGACTTTTCTATATGTGTGATTCATGACAATGCATTCATATTCATATATCTGAACACATCTTACACACACACACATAGTCACATCCAACATAGACTAAGTTGCATATTGTTATATCTTGATTAGTTTGCGATTGGATCCTCTACAAAGTTTGGAAGCCAGTAGAGTTAATTTGAGTAATCCTGAAAATTGCATACATAATAGGATTAGAGTGATAGGATTTTTTAAATAACTCATAAATCTTTAAAAAGTCCTATTCACCCCCCTCTAGGACATATTGACATATTCCAACTTCTACTCAAGCGGTCTTCACCACTATTTCAATTGGTATCAGAGAGGGTCTCTCTTTAAGGGCTTCACCGCCTAGAGAGTGATCTTGACTGAAGTTGGGAATATGGCCAAAGGAGAGGGCTCGTCAGTCACTAGACCTCCAGTATTTAATGGACCAAATTATGCATACTGGAATGCTAGGATGCACTACTTTCTGAGATCTTTGGATCATGACGTTTGGGATATAATTGAGAATGGATATGTGCCACCAACGGAACAAATCGTACTTGACAGTGACACAACAATCACAAAGCCCAAACCTAAAGAAAAGTGGACAGCATTCGACAAAAAAAAAACATCAAAAGTCAAAACTATGAATGATATCTACTGTGCCGTGTCCCAAGATATCTTCAATCAAATAAGCATGTGTGGGACATCTAAAGAAGCATGGGATCTACTGGAAACAACCCATGAAGGCACAAGTACTGTGAAGAGGTCTAAACTACAACTCTTGATTTCACAATTCTAAAATCTCATAATGGAAGAGCATGAGACATTTATGGAGTTTTTTACAAAGCTAAATATCATTTGCAACTCCATGGGTGGATTGGGAGAGAAAGTTCCGGTATCGAAAATCTGTAGGAAAATTCTAAGATCCCTATCGGAACGGTTTAATCCCAAGGTAACAACAATAGAGGAGTGTAGGAACATCGATGAGATGAAAGTAGAAAAACTGGTAGGTTCCCTACAAACTTTTGAACTACACTTCACACAACCCCAAAAATCCAAAAACACTGTCCTAAAAACTTTTAAGAAAATAATTAAAGAAGACAGTGAAAGTGAAAGAGAGGATGATGATGAGGAAGTAGCTTTACTGGCATAAAGATTCAAAAGATTCTTTCAAAAGAATCGCGGTCGTCCCTCTAGAGGTAGAAAGGTGGATAACAAACCCTTTGCAGGCAAATTTGGTAAAAATACCAAAAAACCACAATGCTATGTGTAACATCCCGAATTTTGCCAACCTGGAATCAGATGTCTTTAGGCAAGGAGTAGATCTCAACCCCTTATGAACCTCTCAAACCTCAAATCCTTTAGGAATTAGACAAAGTCAACTAAGTGCTAAATTGGATTAGCTACGAAATCCGCACTAATCACTTTAAATACAAACTGCAAGACCCAAAACTTGTAGAATCATTGACGCTAGGTCACCCTAAAACCTAGGATTAATCTCATTACCCAGCTGCTTTCGGGAGCACATTGAAACTCCATATCAGATCTAGACTACACGTCGAAAGTCTGAATAATATGAAGTTATAGAATTAGGACCGCCTTGCTGGGCTTGACAACCATCTCAGAAATCAAATCCAGATAGTGTCCTGGGGCTATTCGCTTGAGCCTGAAGTGAAGTGTATGAGAAATGTGGATATTTTAGAAATAAATATCTAAATTTAAGTAATCTGAGACTTATTACTTGCATGCCTGATATAAGAAATCAGACCATCAGAATCTAACCCAAATACACCCTCGGATCAGGGGAAATTTCATATACATGTCCATATACTTGTAACCCTGATCGAGTTGCGGTAATCGTTGAACTGAAACTAGTCCGTCACGTGTGATCTGGGAACCCGACTAGAATGAAAACTTAACTCGACCTAGATCCAAGGTCAGTGAGCTTGAGTCCGACCTTTGGCTCAAGGGGGGGCTCTGAAAATGCTCCGTTAAGCTGAAACAAATACCATTTGGACAAAACCTAAGTATACCTTGGCCCTGGGTCTAATTTGGTGAGTTTTGGGCCTATATAAGGACCTGAAGCCCTCACTCTCTCATCTCATACGAATTTGAGAAAAACCTAAGAGAGGGAAGAGAGAAAAGAGAGAGAAAGTGTGAGAGAAATGGGAGCATCTTCCTGATACTCCATCCCCCTGCTATATGTGTTTAACCATTGCTATCTAATCACTTTTCCAGCGATCCCGGCTTCGTTCGTAGGTAAGAAAACCTAACCCTAAGTTGTTTTAGGGTTTCCAAGAATGTAGGTGATGGAATAGCTAACCTGTTTCAGATTCAGGTTATCGTTGTGTCGTAGACAAAGGCATTGGGTTCAAACTGGTTTCGGTTCAAGTTTACCGACAAAAGGTGCAGACTTTAGATGTATAGGTTATGGTTTTCAACACTTTCAATGTCAGATAATGATAGATTCATGATCTGAGTGTGATTGTACATCCACAAACCAATGTTCGTTTTGCATTTCGATTGCGTATACAAATTATGGTATATTGTGTATTCTGTATAATTCTGGAAAATACCATATACGTACGAATTTTGAAAGTATGTTAGCCATGATTAATTACTGTATGCACATACTATATATATGTATAATACTCACTCAGCGAAAGGATTCGCCCTAATACATGTTTTTGCTAGTATACGTTATGTATGTTAAAATAGTGTATTCTAAGTGTTTGTGAGAATGACCAAATGAGTATAGAATTCACATTCATGCTCGCCATGACTAATTGTCATGGATATATGATTGTTGTATAGGCGATACCCCTTTGACGAAAGGATTTGCCTTAAATCACGCCACGGCCAATATACACTATATATGTTAAAATGTGTAGCCCAAGTGTTTGTGGAAATGACTGAATGAATATGGAACTTGGATTCCTGCTTGCCATGACTATCCGTCATGGGTGCACGCGTGTTATAAATGGGGCAGCTCCCTAGTGAAAGGATTTGGCCTAATACCTATGTGATCAACATACGTCATGTATGTTGATGTATGTAGTCTAAAGTGTTTGTTGAAATGTCTGAATGATTAGTAGTTAGTAAAATGTAATGTATAAGGGTGTTGAAATAGGATTCTCAACTACCTTAGTGATGTGTATGATTTTCTTCATGTAAGTGTTTAGTTTAATCACTTACTAGTTTATGAAACGTATGTGTTTGGATTTCCGGTTTGCATTGTGTTTTATAACCTGCTTGTTAATATGTTTGAATTACTTGTTTATTTAATTCTGCTCTGACTACTTCACATGTTTAAGTTGTATTCCCTAAAATCCGTGAAGGGTGATGCGGAAGTGGTGTAACGATTCCGTGCAACAACCTTGGCAGCCCTAAGCGGACAATATTGGATATTTGATTGTATGATTTGAAATCTTGATCCATTACTGCTTTAACTATTCCGTAATTGAATGTGATTGGGGCTATTTTATAGTCCAGGCAATCTGTAACGGGATTGAATTCGTGGCTAGGATTCATTCGCTACGTGAGATGTGTTCGACGAACCCGAGTCGTACTTCTGTTGGCGATAGTGGTTGGCCACACGAAGTGCTTATGCACTTCATGTCATTCAACTTGTCGTGCGCTCGAGCTAGCCAAGCTCGTCAAGTAACCCGATCTGTCTAATGTATGTTCACCATGTTTAGATGCTACTGCTTGAACCTAAGGTATAGAACTTACCAGTGCAACCCCGTTAACCTTGGTACCTCGATCCGCTAAGACTCATGAGCCGGGCATGGTGGTATGGGACACCGTGGTCGAGCTGTCGGCCTACGCTGGGGCCATGTGACTCCCCGTAGTGACCAGTGAGCAACCAGACTCGTGAGCTGAATATGGTGGTATGGGACACTGTATTCGAGCTGTCAGCCTACACTGTTTTGATGGGTGATGGGGGAGTAGTGTAACAATTCTGTGTAACAGCCCTGACCATACCCGGTGTAGTGACCTCGAGCATACTCTGAATCTACAGCGAGGCGACGAGCCTTCCCGTAGTAAATAGAGTATAAACTAGGCCTGTATTGTAAGGTGATGGGGGAGTGGTGCAACGAGTGCGTGTAACAGCCCTGGTAGCCCTTTACATCGACCTAGAACCGTAACATCGTATGAGATTATCTAGGACTGACGACCCTATAATGGATTATTGTTTGGGAATGATATAAGAGAGGTCCTTAGTTTTCCAATCCTGCTGTATGAAAAGGACTAATAACAACTCGGTAATCATGTTCATATCGCACTACATGTGCCTGGAAGATGTGAAGCACTAAGAGATGAAAGCATGCCGCAGACGTAAGTTGGTGTCGCATGAGAGAGTATGTTGGCGAGGGCATGTATCATGATAACATTTCATGCTTGCATTAACAAGAGTACTTAAGATTGTTGATTGTACTGCTTTATCATTACTACTTAACTATTTTGATAACATGTTAACCTATGCTTTACTGTTCCACTGAGTTGATCACTCACTCCCATGTTACGGGACGGTGTTCCGGACACCCACCAAACTTTGTCTGATTGCAGATGGCGACGCTACTACTGAGGCGGAGCCGGACTTTGTGATGACGAGATTGCTTTCTCGTATATGCTATTTTCTGGCGGCTTCATGTGAGTCGTGCCTTGATCGACGGGGTTATAGGGATGTTGACTAAATGACACTACACCTTTGGTATATTTTTAAAATTGTACTTGTAATTCATTAACCTAGCAACATTATCATACACTGGAGACTTACCATAGTATATATCTTCTATACATCTATTACAGTCTTCCGCTTGCAATTTAACTATCTCTGGAGTATGATATGTTGTTTTGGTATAATCTCATTCATGTTTCAATTCTCTCATCATAATCATCATTATCTATGTTGCATAAGTGATGCGTTAGAACTCGGAAGCTGAGTTTTGCTCGACCCCCGATTTTCAGGGCATTACAAGATGGTATTAGAGCATATTTGGATTAAACTAGGCCTGGGTTATGGTTACACGATGCACTCTGACGCACTCTAAATTAGGAAAGGGGTGATAAAACTTAGAAACCACATTAGAATCCCAAGTTTCGCCTACAGGCGAGACTGAATATTGTAATTTAGTCCACAATTGCGAGTTCTTCTAATGTTTTGTTATGATTCATATACCCAGCTGCATCCAAATCTCACCACCACCATAGACCGGATCTCTATTGCTACTAAGTAATTCAGTAGGCCACACAAAGGATTGCAACAATAATAAAATCTAGGACCACAAAGAAAAGAAAACGTTTAAGTTCATATGTTCCACCATTCCACTCTATCTAAGAACATCCTCAGTTAAACAATAGATCATCAAATCATTTCTTTTTGCTTCCAAGCGCATCCTTTTGGGCCTTCTCTTTACCCTTTTAGAACCTTCAACTTAAAACTAACTCACCCCCAACCGGTGTTGTTCTTGGTCTTCATCTCACATGGCCAAAGCATCAATGCCTACTTTCCCTTACCTTATTACATATGAATGATATCCCAAAGTTCCCTCGAATGCATTCATTTCTATATCTGTCATTCCTCATCTTTACACCTATCCATCTCAACATCCCCATTTCAACTACACATCCTATGAACATGTTGTCGGTTAACGGCCTAAGATTCTGGTCCATAAAGCATGAATGGTCTTATAGCTACCCTAGAAGATCTCCCCATTAGTTGATTTGGTATGCGGCTATCACATAAAACTCCAAAGGCACATCTCCACTTCATCCATCCAGCTCTTACTCTACAAGCAACATCCCTCATCAATCTCACCACTCTAATGAATTATCGACCAAGATATTGAAAACAACTTCTCAAAACTCAATCCTAAAGTCTAACCCATTTCCTTCAAAATCTCTCCTTTCACCTCCTCATTCTTCAACTTTTTCTAAATCCTTTCATACTAGACATAAATCCTAATGTATAAATGATGAAGAATAATACTTAAACAAAAACTTACTATAAGTAGTAAATATATGTATAAATTAGACTTTTGACCATTCGAATTATGGAGTCTCGTGAAATAAATAGATTAGTTGGATAGAATAGCATCTCCTACACCAAAATCATATATTACATGTCTAATAAAATTATTTAAGTTTGCCAATTGGACCCGAAAATGCCTTAAATGGAGTCGGGGGTCGAAACGATCAATCTGGAGGGACCCAAGGTGGGAACCACACCTTTTTGGGGTCCAGGGGGGTGGAGGGCCTCACCAAAATGGCGAGCCCTCGCCGATTAGTCTAGGGAGTGGCGAGGCCCTCTCCAAGTTGGCAAGGCCTCGCCGGTCGGCAGGCTCGGTCGGGGGGGCCGGTCGGGCCGATGATGTTTAGGGATTGTGGGACCCCCTAATATAGGGTCCGTCCCCTAAAAACTTCCTAAACACCTGCCTCCTTCACAAAGTGTCCCCTCGAGCTCTCTTTTCTCTTCCAAATGTCTGATTTTTGACAAAAACTGCCCCACCAATCAATCCCTCTTCCATTTTCGTGCACTCGCTCCACCACCCTGTCAAGACCCTCCTCGATTGCTGCCTACCCTTTTCATTCTCTCTCATTTGAGCCCTTACATCTCCCATTCGTGGCTCAAAATCGTGTAAGCTCTCTAACCCATCTCAACTCTTCCTTTTCTTTCTTTAGTCCTTATCATTTGGGCCTGTGCAACCTCTGTTGAGGCTCAAATTCGTGGAGAACCAAAGACTCCAGCCCATAGTCCCCCTTATCTTCACTTTTCCATGGCTCTATCCAAGCTTAGTACGGTCATTTTCTCGGATGTCTAGTCATCCATACTGTTGTCTTGTAGTTTGCATGGGTTACCGTCTTTGAATATTTATGTTTTCGTATTGATGGGCGTAGTAGTTGGTAGATTGTTTTAGATGTTTGAGGACGTTTAGGGCCCGTTCGGCCAACTAATTTAAGTGAGATTAGGTAGATGGAATTATAAAAGTAATAATAAATGTATGTGTAAGGTATGGTCCCTAGATTGGGTGTATCCCATGGTTTTCAACACCATGTTTAGAATGTATGCGATGAAAAGTATATCCCGGGATTTCCTTTCAAATTACACTTAGAAATTCCTCATCATGAGATTTGCACATCCCATCTCACACTTTCCAACATAAGACTCATTTTTTAAAGCCTATGACATTAATTTTAATCTCCTCCCACCCTCCTACCAAACATACCACTTCTAATCCCGAGGCGGGATTGGCAACATAATCCATTTAATACAACTTAATACCCAAATAGGCCCTTAGAGTTTTGGACTTAAAGTTAATACTTTTAGATTTCAAAGAATTTGACAGTATAGGAAATCCCATAAACTAATACTGTGAACCCTATGACCTCCTTAGATAATACGAGCATGTGTGTAATGCTCGAGCTTGATTACATTCAAGTTCGGGCAACTTGATTCCAATCAGACAACTTTGACCCTAAGCGATAAAACAATTTCTTATATTAGAAAGGGTATAAAATCATCTAGTGTATAAGCATAGACTTTGGATTACAACCAGTGGATTACTGCTACTCCTAACTTAAGACTAGACTACTGGTTAGGCTAAGGAAAGTAAAAGACTAATTAATTATGCTAAGCCAATTGAATGATAGACTTAGTTAGTCATCTTGATTAGGTTGGAGTGAGACCCCGTTTCTTCGTTGAATCCCCTTAGTACTCATAGGCTTCTTTAATAACTCGTAGGAGGGTTGTTTGATTAGTAACTATACACGCTTAGTATCCCTTAGATTTAATGTTAGGTCAAATCAATACACCCCTTTGATTGCCTTCCCAAAGGCTTATTACAATTGGGAACACGGAGTAGAGAACTATATATAAGTGAGGTATTCACGGTTTGAATTGAATTCTCAATCCTGGTAGTTACCAATGAACTGTATACTCTGATCAAGCAGAGGGTCGGGATCAACTAGGATTAAGAACTGATACGACAATTTCCTGTACTAACTAGGCAGAAGGTCCATGTATCCGATTCAGACCCACTACACAACATTCTTTCCGTGTTGGCCCAACCACTTAAAACCAAACGTTTATAACTTCGTCTTTGAGAAGTGTTAAGAGTATATAGCCGATAGAGACTTTGTCTTTGGGCCACAAACAGTTAGGAAATTAGGTCTTAAACTGCAGACCATTTTGGCACGCATATTGTGCCTATGAACTTAGAAAGATAGCCTGCATGTTAAGCTAGACCGTGATAAAAGTCCTCCTCTGATAGAATTAGGTATCTTACTACAGACTCACACCTGTCCCTGAAATCAACCACGATACCCATCATTTTTAGCTCCTTTCTATGACCATAGGTACCAATGTCATAGTACACATCATCGATGGAAGGAAGACCATTGTATTGAGGGATTGTTTCCCATTTCGTGTCAAGGATAGGTCCTACATTACACCTTGTTCCGACATATGGAACAGGACATAGATCTTGAACCCTGGAGGTAGAAATAAATTTTTAAGGGGGGTAGAACATTATGAGCCCAATCTAGTTAGGTCGGCTAATACACCTCTTTGATCTAGGTGGCGCAGTGGAAATGTGGTGGACCCTTGCCCCACTGGCCCAGGATCGAAGGGAATTGATCCAGACTGTACGTAAAGAAAGGCTACTAAATAGGATCTAAATCTTCCTTAGAATGTAAAGCAATTAGGGTTCAAGTGTGAAACAATTTCATATTACAGAATAGGCCTAACAATGGGTATGAACCGAATTACAATAGCCAAGGTCAACGTATCTACAACTGTGCTTGTTGAATACGAACATAATAGAAGCCTGTTCTACTATAAGAAACCGTTTTAGGATGATCTAGTAAGATTTGATTCACCATTTCCTTGGACATAGATAATAACGAGGACTCTCTTAGACTAAGACCTAAAGGGCAACCCGAGAAATAGGACATTTGAACCTTTCAGTGATAGGCATTCCCTAAGTTTTTAGAGTGATCGGTCTACGGAGTTACTGAAATATAAACTGCGAAGCATTCGCGGCTTGACCCAATTCTCAATCCTGGGCGATTACCAATGGACTCACTGCTTGACGAGCAGAATACCAGGACCCACCAAGACTAGGAAGGGATACGATGAGCTTTCTACCCTAGCTAGGTAGATGATCTATGTATCGGGATCAAGCCCACTATAACCGTCTCTCCGTGTTGGTCAAACATTGAAAATAGCTATCTTACTCTCAACAGATGGGAATCGAAGTCAAAACTCCAAATAGGGATAGAAATCCATTGTAGTAAACCATCAGGATAAAAGCAACAGATGAAGAAATAATTTTTTAAGGGGGGTAGCCTAAAATGTACTAGACTAGTATGCACAAGATACACCCTACCACGTATAGAGACTTGAAATCAATAAGTCTTAGGCAAATGAAATAATAGCATCCTTACTTATTGCCTTTAGCCAATTTCGGGGATGAAATTTTTTTTAAGGGGGGTAGATTGTAACATCCCGAATTTTTGCCAACTTGGAATCAGATGTCCTTAGGCAAGGGATAGATCCCAACCCCTTATGAACCTCTCAAACCTCAAATCCTTCAGGAATTAGACAAAGTCAACTAAGTGTTAAACTGGATTAGCTACGAAATCTGCACTAATCACTTTAAATACGATCTGCAAAACCCAAAACTTGTATAATCATTGATGCTAGGTTATCCAAAAACCTAGGATTAATCTCATTACCCAGCTGCTCTCGGGAGCACATTGAAACTCCCTATCAGATCTGGACCGCACGTCGAAAGTCTGAATAATACAAAGTTATAGAATTAGGATTGCCTTGACAACTATCCCGGAAATCAAATCCAAATAGTGTCCTGGGGCTATTCGCTTGAGCCAAGAGTGAAGTATGTGAGAAACGTGGATATTTTAGAAATAAATATCTAAATTTAAGTAATCTGAGACTTATCACTTGTGGGCCTAATATAAGAAATCAGACCGTTAGAATCTTACCCAAATACACCCTTGGATCAGGGGAAATTTCATATATATGTCCATGTACTTGTAACCCTGATCGAGTTGCGGTAACCGTTGAACTGAAACTGGTCTGCCACGTGTGATCTGAGAACTCAACTGGAACGAAAACTTAACTCGACCTAGATCCAAGGTCAGTGAGCTTAAGTCCGACCTTTGGCTCAAGAGGGGGCTCCGGAAATGCTCCGTTGAGCTGAAACAGACGCCCTTTGGACAAAACCTAAGTATACCTTGGCCCTGGGTCTAATTTGGTGAGTTTTGGGCCTATATAAGGACCTTAAGCCCTCACTCTCTCATCCTATATGAATTTGAGAAAAACCTAAGAGAGAGAAGAGAGAAAAGAGAGAGAAAGTGTGAGAGAAGTGGTAACATCTTCCTAATACTCCATCTCCCTGCTATACGTGTTTAACCATCGCTATCTAATCACTTTTCTGGCGATCCCGGCTTCGTTCGTAGGTATGAAAACCTAACCCTAAGCTGTTTTAGGATTTTCAAGAGTGTAGGTGATGGAATAGCTGACCTGTTTCATGATTCAGGTTGTCGTTATACCATAGACAAAGGCGTTGGGTTCAAACTGGTTTCGGTTCAAGTTTACCGACAAAAGGTGTTGACTTTAGATGTACAGGTTATGGTTTTCAACGCTTTTAATGTCAGATAATGATAGATTCATGATCTGAGTGTGATTGTATATGCACAAACCGATGTTCGTTTTGCGTTTCAATTGCGTATACAAATTATGGTATATTTTGTATTCTGTATAATTGTGGAAAATACCATATATGTACGAATTTTGAAAGTATGTTAGCCATGATTAATTAATGTATGAACATGCTATATATATGTATAATACTCACTCGGCGAAAGGATTCGCCCTAATACATATTTTTGCTAGTATACGTTATGTATGTCAAAAGAGTGTATTCTAAGTGTTTGTGAGAATGGCCAAATGAGTATAGAATTCACATTCGTGCTCGCCTTGACTAATTGTCATGGATATATGATTGTTGTATAGGCAATACCCATTTGACGAAAGGATTTGCCCTAAATAACGCCACAGCCAATATACACTATATATGTTAAAATGTGTAGCCCAAGTGTTTGTGGAAATGACTGAATGAATATGAAACTTGGATTCCTGCTTGCCATGACTATCCGTCGTAGGTGCATGTGTATTATAAATGAGGCAGCTCCCTAGTGAAAGGATTTGGCCTAATACCTATGTGATCAACATACGTCATGTATGTTGATGTATGTAGTCTAAAGTGTTTGTTGAAATGTCTGAATGAGTAGTAGTTAGTAAATTGCAACGTATAAGGGTGTTGAGATAGGATTCTCAACTACCTTAGTGATGTGTATGATTTCCTTCATGTAAGTGTTTAGTTTAATCACTTACTAGTTTATGAAATGTATGCGTTTGGATTTCCTGTTTGCATTGTGTTTTATAACCTGCTCGTTAATATGTTTGAATTACTTGTTTATTTAATTCTGCTCTGACTACTTCACATGTTTAAGTTGTATTCCATAAAATTCGTGAAGGGTGATGGGGGAGTGGTGTAACGATTCCGTGCAACAGCCCTGGCAGCCCTAAGCGGACAATATTGGATATTTGATTGTATGATTTGAAATCTTGATCCATTACTGCTTTAACTGTTCCGTAATTGAATGTGATTGGGGTTATTGTATAGTCCAGGCAATCGGTAACGGGATTGAATTCGTGGCTGAGATTCATTCGCCACGTGAGATGTGTTCGACGAACCCGAGTCGTACTTCGGTTGGCGATAGTGGTTGGCCACGCGAAGTGCTTATGCACTTCATGTCGTTCAACTTGTCGTGCGCTCGAGCTAGCCAAGCTCGTCAAGTAACCCGATCTGTCTAATGTATGTTCACCATGTTTGGACATTACTACTTGAACCTAAGATATCGAACTTACCAGTACAACCCTGTTAACCTTGGTACCTCGATCTGCTAAGACTCATGAGCCAGGCATGGTGGCATGGGACACCGTGGTCGAGCTGTCGGCCTACGCTGGGGCCATGTGCCTCCCCGTAGTGACCAGTGAACAACCGAATATGGTGGTATGGGACACTGTATTCGAGCTGTCGGCCTACACTGTTTTGATGGGTGATGGGGGAGTGGTGTAACGATTCCGTGTAACAGCCCTGACAACCCTGATCGTACCCAGTGTAGTGACCTCGGGCATACTCTAAATCTACAGCGAGGCGACAAGTCTTCCCATAGTAAATAGAGTATAAACTAGGCTTGTATTGATAAGTTGATGGGGGAGCGGTGCAACGAGTGTGTGTAACAGCCCTGACAGCCCTTTAGAGTGACCTAGAAACGCAACATCGCATGAGATTATCTATGTAACGCCGTGAAAATCGGGGGTCGAGCATAAACTCAACTCCCGAGTTCCAGAACATCACTTATGCAACAAAATGAATGATGATTGAATGTTGACTGTATTCGTGCATTGAACATGAGTGAGATTAAGCCAAAACAACATATCATACTCCGTAGACATTTAATTTTGCAAGCGGAAGACTATGATAGATAGATAAAATATATAAACTATGATGAGTCTCCAGAGTGTGATAACATTACCGAGGTTATATGAATACAAGTACGTTCCGAAATATACCAAATGTGTAAGTTCACCGGCTTCTATCCCAAGACCACGGCCCGACAATACAAGACGATGGTCTTCAGAGACCCGCCAGAGAGTTTCATGATAGGAGAACTTCTCCTCATCACCATAGAAGTAGTCCGGCTCGCTTCATAAGCATCGCCATCATCCGAAATTCAACAATACTTGTTTGGTGTGTACAACACCGTCCTGTAACGTGGGAGTGAGTAGCTAACTCGGTGGAACAATAAGACATAAGTTATCATGTTATCAATACGGTCAAAAGTAATGATAAAGCAAGAATCAAACACTCCTAGTTACTCGATTAATGCAAGTATGAATGGTATGATGGATGCCCTCTCCGACATACTCCCTCAAGCGACACCATCTCACGTTCGCGCATGCTTACATCCCACAGTGCTCCACATCTTCCGGGCACATGCGATGCATGATGAGCATGATTACCGAGTTGTTATTAGTCCATTTCAAAGCAGGATTGGGAAACTAAGGTACCTCCTTGATCATTCCCAAACATGATCCAATCTAGGGTCGTCGGTCCTAGTTAATATCGACGATGGTGTGTTTTCTAGGTCTTGCAGAGTGCCGCTGTGGCATTACGCACAAAGGTTACACCACTCCCCATCACCCCTTAAACGATTCATCACGATACAACTATACGCTTAAGCTTGGCCTAGTTCATACTCTATATATCGCGGCGAACCCTAAGGCACGCCGCAACTTCAGAGTATGCTCGCGGTCACTACAAAGAGCTGCTGTGTTCGTACACACAAAGATCGCACCACTCCCCATCACCTTATCGGTGTAGGCCGACAGCGCGAATATAGTGTCCCATACCACCATAATCGGCTCACGAGTTGAGTTGCTCACCGGTCACTACGGGAGGCACGTAGCCCCCTGGCCAGAGGGGACATGGCTCGACCACGGTGTCCCATACCACCATGCCCGGCTCATGAGTCTTAGCGGATCGAGGTACCATGGTTAACGGGATTTTCACCGTAAGTTTGTACCCTAGGTTCAAGCATTAGCGACCAAACATGGTGAACATACATAAGACAGATCGGGTTACATGACGAGCTCGGCTAGCTCGAGCGCACAACAAGTTGAACGACATGAAGTGCATAAGCACTTCGCGTACAACCACTATCGCCAACCGAAGTACGACTCGAGTTCGTCGAACACATCTCACGTGGCAACATGAAACTCAACCACGATCTCCAATCTAGTACCGATTGTCTGGACTATAATCATAGCCCCAAGCACAATCAATTGTCATCCATAGCATGTGGAGTAAAGCATGATAAACAAGTAATTCAAGCATGATAAATAAAGTAATTCAAGAACACTAGCAAGCATATTTTAAAGCATAACATGAAGCATGTTAATAACAAGTCGCAAAGCATGTTCAAAGCATGTTATAAAGCATTATGTAAATAAGTATACAAATACTTATATTTTGTAAGCGAGTGGTTAGAGTGAACAACCACATGGAGAGTGTCATATGTGACTCTAAGGTAGCCGAGAATCCCATCTCAGCACCTACCTAAGATTCTAACATTTAAATACTTACACTCACAAGTGATTTCACCAACACTTGGAATGCAATATTTCAACATACCTGACGTATGCTAGGGAAGTGTGTACTAGGGTTGTCCCTTTACCAAACTAGTATTTTATACATATACATCATATTCATACAGCAATTAAACATGTCAATCACATCAACAACTTTTATACGTATAGGGTACTTCCACGTATACCCAATTTCGACATACATAGTGTTTACAAAGGAACATAGATTTGTGATTCCTTTCGCCAAGCTAGTATTTTAATCATGTATTGTATAATCATACATTAAATAAATATGTCAAACATTATCCCAAAAGAACTACGTATACGGTATTTCTACAATACGTAATTTCAACATACGGCGCATTTACAAGTAAACATATATTTTGGCGATTCCTTTCGCCAAACTAGTATTTTATCCATATGTTATATAATTAAACATTAAATAAACATGTCAAGCATTTATCCAAAAAAAATACGTATACGGTATTTCTACGTATAACTAGAATATGTGAAATTCCATATTTCACACCGCTAATCAAAACAGAAAGGAAACTAAAGCACTTTGTACATGTGCAATTGCAAGCAGATCATGAATCTACCATTATCTGACATTGAAAGCGTTGAAAACCGTAACTTATACACTTAAAGTCCTCACCTTTGCCTTTGGAAACGGAACGAATCAGCAAGGGTGACGGATCTTCCGTCTACAGGCGATTTCTAGCCTAAAGAGCGGAATCGGTTAGTCGGAATACATCCTACCTAGATTCCACCTCAAATCAGACCTAGGGTTAGGTTTTCTTACCTTCAAATGAGGCGGAATACGCCGGGAAAGCGTCAAGAATAGAGCGGTGTAGGCCGTGCAACAAGCCGAAGCAGGTGGAGGAAGATTGGCAACAATCTCCAAGTTCTTCTCTCTCTTTTCTCTCTCTTCCTCTAGGGTTTCTTGCAAAATTCGTATGGCTGTGAGAGAGGGTGCTCTAAGGCCCTTATATAGCCTAAAACATTCCGAAATTAAACTCAGGTTCAAGGGGTACTGCTAATATAGGATTTTCGTCGCTTTTCCAGTTCAAAAGGGAGGTTCTGGTAGCCCTCCTTGAACCAAACGTCAGACTTAAGCTCACCATCGATGGATCTACGTGGGATTACGTTTTTGACTCATTCGGATACGCAGATCGCACGTGGCGGACCCCTTTCAGTTCGACGGTCAGTGGGCCACGATCAGAAATTCCAAGTACATGTAAATGTTCCTGAAATTTTCTTAATCCGAGGGTGTAATTTGTCGATTCGACGGTCGGGTTGCTTATATCGACGCGTCAACGAATGATGCCGATCACTATTCGAGATATTTATTTTGGCATATGAATAGTGTTTTTCACACTACCTCGTCCGATTCGAAACGAATGGCGTGGAACATCTGATAAGGTTGATTTTTGAGATGATTGTTAAGCCCGATTGGGCCCTAGTTCCTTAGCTTCGGGTTATTCGGACTCGATGTGCGATCTAGACCTAACATGAAGTTTGCGTTTCATTCCCTAGAGAAGGACGGGAAATGAGTTTGGTTCTAAACTTTAGGGTAACCTAAGCGTCAATGATTCGCAAGTTTTGGGTTGCAGATCGTATTTAAAGCGATCCTAACGGATTTCATGGCTAATCGAGTTTAGTACTTAGTTAACTTTATTAAATTTCTAAAGAATTTAATCCTAAGTGATTTTCATCTGAGGTGGAACTTAGTCTATTGTAGTTTGTATATAAAGTGATCCAAGTTATACTACTTAGCTAGTTTAAGATAGTGTCTAGGGCGAAGGTGCTTTGAAAAATTGAAAGCACAAGGTAGTGAAGGGTGGGATTTGTGAAGGAGATGGGTTCAGAAGTGATTTTAGACTATGGGATTCAGTTCTGACAAGTTAATGAGGTATTAGGATTGACCCATTGCCTAAGGACATCTAATCCCAGGTTGGCAAAAATCTGGGGCGTTACAATCTAGGACTGACGACCCTAGAATGGATCATTGTTTGGGAATGATATAAGGGAGGTACCTTAGTTTCCTAATCCTGCTATATGAAAAGGACTAATAACAACTTGGTAATCATGTTCAAATCGCACTGCATGTGCCTGGAAGATGTGGAGAACTGAGGGATGAAAGCATGTTGTGGACGTAAGATGATGCCGCATGAGGGAGTATGTTGGCGAGGGCATGCATCATGACAGCATTTCATGCTTGCATTAACAAGAGTACTTAGGATTGTTGATTGTACTGCTTTATCATTACTACTTGACTGTTTTGATAACATGTTAACCTATGCTTTACTATTCCACTGAGTTGATCACTCACTCCCACATTACGGGACAGTGTTTCGGACACCCACCAGACTTTGTCTGATTGCAGATGGCGACACTACTCCTGAGGCGGAGCCGGACTTTATGACGACGAGAATGCTTTCTCGTATATGTTGTTTTCTGGCGGCTTCATGTGTGTCGTGCCTTGATCGATAGGGTTACAGGGATGTTGACTAGATGACACTACACCTTTGGTATATTTTGAAAATTGTACTTGTAATTCATTAACCTAGCAACATTATCACACGCTGGAGACTTACCATAGTATATATCTTCTATACATCTATCACACTCTTCCGCTTGCAATTTAACTATCTCTGGAGTATGATATGTTGTTTTGGTATAATCTCATTCATGCTTCAATGTTCTCTTCATAATCATCATTATCTATGTTGCATAAGTGATGCGTTGGAACTCGGGAGCTGAGTTTTGCTCGACCCCCAATTTTTATGGCGTTACACTACGCTTGTCAAGGGTCTGGACACCTATCTATCGAATGCCCAAATAGAAAAAACAAGGGGAAAGTAATGGCCGCCACATGGGATGATACCAAAGAGTCTAACTCAGAATCCAGTGACTCTGAGAGCGATGGTGACCAGAAATCATTGAAAATTCTCATGGTCTCCATTGGTTCGATCATTCCCACTGAATCTGAGAATGAAAAAGAACAGCAAGCCACGAAATCACTTCCATCTGATAATGAGAAATCTGAAGAAGAAAAAGAGGAACAGAGTGAACTATAAGATGCTTATAATCATCTCCATACCCATAGCATCAATATCCTTAAGAAACTTAGAATATCAGAAAACAAAAGCAAGCTGTTGCAGAAAGACTTGAATGAGACACTGGAAATTAACAAACAAGTAATGAATGATCTGCAACAGTATTATTCAGAAAATGATAAATTGGAAAAAGTAAATATCTTTCTAAAGTCTGAATTTGATAAGCTGATTAAACAGGTCGAACTACTAGAAGACGAAAATAGGCTTCTTCGAAACAAGAATCATACACTCCTGTTTGATATAGAAGAATCCAAGAAGATGGCCATGATAAATTACAAGTTTTCCCAAAGCAGTGAAAAGCTGGAAAGGATGTTGAGAATGGGAAGACCTGGCAAGGATAAAAGTGGCCTAGGCTATGAAAAGCCTAAACCAAAACCTGGACATGCAGCACTTAAAACCAAAAATGCTTGCTGGAAGCAAAACCAGAATAACTCCAATATGCCATTTGTGTGGTGATTCAGGCCATTATAAGTTTGAATGCATAACCCCGAAGAGGACTCAATCTAGCCCTGGTCAGAATTATGTCAAATTGTTGACCAGAGAAACACAAAACCTTGGAAGTCCTCTTAGGAATATGAATACCTTTGCATCACCACCCAAATTGATTAACAAGGTAAAATGGATAAGGAAGAATTAGTTCGGATCATACATCAAGATCTGGACATGTGCTGAAATGAAAAATTCTTTTTTTTTTTGCTGAGCCATCAATGTTACATCTGACGTTACACACCTTGAACTTTTTGAATATAAACATTGCCATGGTTATAATTTTTGAATTGTACATAAATTATACAAATTTTTGTTGTATACTAACTATTAATGATACACTATAAGTATACATGAAGGTATGTCTGAAGTAAAAGTGTTGAAAAATCTTGAGTTGACTATTATATGAATTTTCGATCAAATCGATAATCAGTCGATATCATCAATATCACTTCAGAAGTTGAAAAGGCGCGTGATCGGGAATGGTATAGAAGGCAGGATCGATGAAATCGATAAAGAACTCTCGATATCATCGAAAAGAGTATCGATCATATCGACGATTGCCGCCCGATACAAGTCCACAGAGCGCAAAAAGGGATTTCTGTCCCAAAGTTCTTTTTGTTCCCGCCTCTGCTCGATTCGTTCGACCAAATCACTGGAGCCCTAGAAGGACTATCCAAATCACACAACGAAATCGGTAATACCTTACTAATTTGTGTGAGTCCATTTTTTTTGGTATTGCTACGTTCTATTCAGGTCGTGTCTTCTTTCCAAATTCATAAAACCGTTTCTTTTTTTGTGGTCCTGGCGAATCATCACGATCGTCCTGATAAAAAGTACTTGCTCCTAAAGAAAGAGCAAAGGCCTCAGATCGTGGGACCCCCACTAGGCAGCGCACAAGATCACGTGGGCCCCCGTCTGAGGCACAACCATCTCCACAGGCACCTCCTCCTCTGCCTCCGACCAGTCAACGCCTAGCAAAATACACTGGTTAGAAGTTGATCCATGAACGAAGAGTTAATAGAGGATGCTTGGCACCTTACAATTTGGAACCTCTATTTGCTGAAATCGGGTAGCTGCCCATCCTAGATTTTGGAGGACCTTACCAACTTGAATAGACACGCAACTTTCTTGCGGCATGTCACTCTCCGGTGTCTGATCCTCCATCGTTCATGGTCTCTCTAGATGGTGATGATGCGTTTATTACTCCTGCCACATTAGCTCATATTCTCAATCTGCAAATGGCTCCAAAAGGCATCCCGAACCTGGATCTTGATCATCCTGACAACCGTTCCGTGGTTTCCAAATACCTATGCCATAATAGAGACATTCCCTGGCATCAAGGGAATGCCTTAAAATCTAGGTACATGGAACCTCGTTTTCGGATTATGCAAAGAATCTTCACTACAAATCTGTATCCAAGGAGTACAAATAGATCTGACCTCACGAGTCTTATGATCATGATCGTTTACTCTGTTGTAAAAGGGACGAAGGTTTGCCTTCTAACACTACTTGTCAATCAGTTGGTAAATGCTATACATACATCCAAGGATCTACACCTACCATATCCCTGGATCATAAGCAGGATATGTCAAGTCATCGGTTTTCCTACCACCACTGATCTGGTTCTTCCAATTCATACCTTCAATGTCAAGAACATCCAAAAAATGGATTTGGAATTTCACAAGTACAAGGAGGAAACCGTGGGAGGAATCCAGGCAGAACATGTAGGAGGAGAAGGCGGCGATCCCATGGAAGGAACTGCATTAGCTGAAGATGCCCCTCCTGGACCTGATCCAGCTTCGTCCACGTCATCAGCTGGATATGGGAAAAGGTTCAAGTTGGATAGAATTGGGGCGATTCAGCAGGACATCCACTCCGTCAAAGAAAGGCTGACTGTTCTGGAAAGGCTGGTACAGGGAGTACAACAGACCGTTCAGCAATTGGTCGATCTAATGACCTGTCATCCGGATGACACAACTCCGTCTCACTCTACTCCGTAGTATTGATCTCTGAATACTGTCACACATTCTCACTCCTTTAACTCAGCGTACGAACATTAGTATCTTTTTGAATGTTCTATGCTCCCTTGAGTGTATGTGATAGTTCTCTAACTAGCTAGGCTGAAAATATTTTTGTTGAAAAACGTCCACGGTTGGACTAAAAATAATGGTTACAATATTTGGGATGATTGTTAAGCTACTGTTGTCTATAGCACTACACTTTTTGAAAATGTGGATATGTTGGTTGCATTTTGGGTATGGTTAAATAGAATTCTTATCTTTAATACCATAATTTTGCTTTTGATTCCCCTAGTTTGTCTGATGGAATGCATATAATGTGTTTAATTCTTCATTGATTTACTACTATCACTTGCTATACCTTTGCCAATGACTGACAAAAAGGAGGAGAATAATTCAAAACACCCCGAGCAGAAAATTGTACGTCTCTAATGTGTTGCAGGTGTTATGGGGAGTAGCTGCACCAAGAAAGAGGGAGTTTTGAACTAAGGGGGAGCAGATACTTCTAGAATGTGTACATGGATTAGAAAAAACTGTAAAATTGTGTAAATGCGTGTACGCACAATTTAGGGTGTGTCTAGAAGTATTCTAGGGTGTTTTGGGTATTCTGTCACGTAATTGACAAAGGGGGAGATTGAAAGTGCACCTGCTAGTGCCCCGGTTTGTCAAGTTACGTGTATGGTGAGTCAGACTGGTTGCAGAACTCGATAGGAAGATTATTTCAAGCGTCTGCCTCAACCGGATGTGTGGAAGCTCGCAATAGGTAAATCATAGCCTTACATCCCATGTCCCAAAACACCAGGTGATTAAAACCCTTAAAACAAGATAGACATCTTAGGGTTTTTGTGGTGAGAAAACTTTTTCAAAATAAGAAAATCTCTAAGTTTTTCTTGCCCTGTCGATTCTATCGAAGCACCCTCAATATGATTAACCTGTACCGTCGATGTCCTCGATACCTTAACGATATTATCGATAAGAGGACCAAAAGTGTCTAACAACTAAATACTCATCTGGACAGATTTATCGATGTATCGATACACCTATCGATATCATCGATATAAGCACAAATATATCCAACAACTTCACAATATATCTAGATGGATTATCGACGTATCGATACTCATATCGATATCATCGATATTCAAATCTCGAGCCCATCGAGAGTGGCTCGATAAGATCGACAGGCAGATTTCCGGCGCCCCTGTTTTTTAATGAAAATCTCAAAATTCTTTGATATATCGATGACCGTCCGATATGATCTAAATTCAAATATCGATAAGATCGGAGGTCCATCGATGATATCGACAGTGGGCGCGCATTTCTTATAGCAGTTATTTCAGGTTATTTTTAACTATGATCGGGGGCCCTTCGATTTAATCGATATTCAAATATCGATGATATCGACACCAGATCGATTGCATCGAACTAAGCCATAATTTGTCCAGCAAGTTCAAAGATAAATCAGCTAGATTTATTGATGCCTCAACTCTGATCTCGATATCATCGACATTCAAATTCCGATGACCTTGACGGTTCCCTCGATCATTCATGAAAACCTGAAATATCTCAAAGTCAAGTCTCTCTCATTTTTCAAGTGTCGATGGATCGAACCTGTCATCGACGGAATCAGAGTTTGAAATTCGATGACATCGACAATAGTTTCGATTCATTGACCATCCGGCAAAGAGTTTCAAAAGCGTATGACATTGAGTCCGAGTCATCGAGTAGACCATTGATGTTATCGAGAGTATACGCTCGATGATATCGAACTCTATCATAAATGTGACCATTTTATATCCGTTGGAACTTTTTGCCTATTTATAGAGGACTTGTCTTTTGTTGCTGTGAGAGAAAGAAGAGAGAGCTTTTGAGTATTTTAACTTATATCGTATACCTAAAGCCCTTTCTCTCAAGGGAGTTCATCCTCCAATCCACCCTCACCATTGATATTCAATAGAGTGGATTGGGGAATGAACTTCTGCATTCAAAGATCCTCCAGCTACTACCTTAATGGAAAATCTTTATGCTGGGATGCCTTGAATGCATAAGAGAGGATCTACTCTATCTTCCTTATAGGAAAATCTTTAGATAGTAGGATTCCATCTCACCCTTGACCCAACCCAAAGCCAAGCATTGGTATATCATCTTGCGTTGTGGATCAAGGGAGCAGAAGACTCTTCATCAACAAGGAGGAGATCTTCGGGGTTGTGCTTAACGGGACTCATCAACTTATCTGTAAGTATCTAGAGTCCAAGAGAACATTTGTGATCATTCCTTTCTAGGTCTTGGTCTTAAGTGGTTCTCACCCTTTGAAGCCTTGTAGGAGGCCTCCGGCGAGAGTGTACGTTGTGGGTGTATAGTGTGGACCCTTGCTCTTGTATAGGGCATAAATTGTTAGGTCCTTATTTAGGTCCTTGACTTGTGTGGTCTAAAATCCGGGTGCGTCGTGTGGACCCTTGCTCTATGGAGAGCATAAACATCTGGTTAGGAGTGAACTAGCAAAACTCTGGGTTTGAGGTGAACCGCGTAAAACCTCTGTAAAGGTTGAAAGTGAACCTGATTTAAAACCTTAGGTTTGAGGTGAACCCTGGAAAACCTTCTTAGTGAAATCTAGTACAGTTAAGGGTTGAGTGCAACAGCCGGGAGTGGAGTAGACAAGTAGTCAAACCACTATAAAAATTACTGTGTTTGTGATGGCTTTTCTATATGTGTGATTCATGACAATGCATTCATATTCATATATCCGAACACATCTTACACACACACATATAGTCACATCCAACATAGACTAAGTCGCATATTGTTATATCTTGATTAGTTTGTGATTGGATCCTCTACAAATCTTGGAAGCCAGTAGAGTTAATTTGAGTAATCTTGAAAATTGCATACATAATAGGATTAGAGTGATAGGATTTTTTAAATAACTCATAAATCTTTAAAAAGTCCTATTCACCCCCTCTAGGACATATTGACATATTCCAACTTCTACTCAAGCGGTCTTCACCGCTATTTCACCACAGTGGCGAGATGGCGACTCGGCAGCTCTGGCTCTTTCCCGCGGGACCAGAGACTTCTGTCGAGTAGGACATGAGGGTTCTCCAGAGATGGGAGCTTTTCCCTTATCTCTAGACATGGATTGGGTTTGGAATCACAGATTTTTGATGAAAAACAATACCAAACGCCCAACTGGAATACTGAATGAGAAGAAGGGAAAAACTGAAATCAACAGCCCTAGAAAGACTCAATCAAAGGATGAATACCTTAAGTGAAGAGAGTGAAAAATGCCTAAGGGACTCTAGATTTTGGATGAAAACCGCTCCTTCTTCGTTAATGTCGGTGGAGAACCCTTGGGAAGAAGAAATCTCAAAAACTAAAGTGAAAATAGAAAATTCCCGCTCGCCTGACTTTTATTGGGTGGGATTTGTCGATATCATCGATTTATTTTCAATGATATCGAACCCCCTTTGTTGATGTCATCGAGGAGGTGTTTAATGATAGATCTTTATACGCGACGCTTCTAATTCTAAAGGATCGTCGATGATATCGACATATTATCGATATCATCGATGAGTCATTCGATTCATCGACTGTTTTATCGAAGGATATGATATTGATCTGAGTACTTCGATAAACTTTCATATATGCATATTATAAAATATGATCATTTCAACTTGTATACATGGCAAAATTTGTACAAAATGTTATGATCTCCAAAATTATAAACATTTCCAGTGTTTATATTCAAAAAGGAAATTTTAAGGAATATTATCCACAGATATATCATGATAATCACAGAAATACATCAATTCACACACATATTTCCAAGCCTTAGATGTTGTAGCCTGGACTCATTATTTGTGCTCCCATACTATTAGGCACAAGAAACAGTCTTCCTGTTGCCTCTAATGACATAGCATTGATCATTAGTGTGTAGACCTTTCATAATTAATTTTCTTGACAGGTCCAAGATCTTTCACTCTTGTGTGGAGAATGTTACCACATGCTTGTTGTCACATATTTGAGAGATGCTTAGAAGGTTGTGTGTCAGACCTTCTACACAAAAAGCATTCTCATTTTTCAGCATCTCTAATCCAATGATAGTTCCATGCCCTAGTACCTTAGCGGTGCTTCCATCACCAAAAGTGACATTCCCTTCATCAAGATTTGAATAGTTGGAGAGAAGAGTTTTGTCACCTGTGACATGTCTTGAGCACCCGCTATCCAAGTACCACTTGGTATTATTGCGTGTTTTTGGAGTTGAGTGAGTTACTAGGCAATTTTTCTTTTCTTTCACTACCCATTTTGTGCCAAGTTTACCTAAAGGTGTTGTTTTTACTTTGCTTTGAACTTGTTTGGATATGTTAGGTAGCTGAATCACTTTTCCTTGTTTCATTAATTCATTTGTTTTTTGATTCAGTTGAGTTACCTAACTTAGTAGCTTCTCCATATTCTTAGTCATTTCAGGTGGGGGCGGAAATGGCTTACCTCTTGCCATGTGCTTTGGTGAACTCTTGACAATTTGCATCATTTTTCTGGTCGATCCGTATTTTCCTTTAAAGTTCAAACCAGAATTGGATTGAGTTCTCCTAGTAGCAAGGCATTCAAATTTATAATGACCAAAGTCGCCACATGAATGACAAATAGGAGTTGTCCTGGTGTTACTTCCTGATGTAACACTCATTCCTACCATTGGTGCTGCATGAGTGAGGCTTGGTTTGAATTTTTCATATCCCAGTCCTCTCTTATCTTTTTGTGGTCTCCCCATCCCAAAGAGCCTTTTTGTGGTCTCCCCATCCCAAAGAGCCTTTCTAACTTTTCACTACCTTGGGATAATTTGTAACAAAGCTCAGCAGATTGTTTGGATTTTTCTGCATTAAACATAAGAGTGTGATTTTTATTCTTGAGATGCATGTTTTCATCTTCCAGTACTTCAATCTGTTTTCTTAGCTTTATTGATTCAGACTTAAGAAATGAATTGATTCTTTCAAGCCTATCATTATCTGAGTGGTATTACTGAAGATCATTAATGATGTGTGTATTGGTCTCTAAGGTTTTATCCAGATCCATTTTCAACAATTTATTCTTATTTTCAATAATACCAAGTCTTTTAAGGATATTAATGCTATGTGTGTAAAGTTGATTATAGGCATCCTGTAAATTATCATTTTCTTCCTCTTCTTCTTCTTTCTCTTCATCTAATGGAAGTGTCCCTTCGATTCGCGATTCATCAATTTCCTCGGTTACCAATGGAATGTTTCTGGGTGTGGAGGTCATGAGTATTTTCAGGGATTTCTAGTCTCCATCACTCTCTGAATCACTGAAATCGGAGTTTGATTCTTCAGTGTCATCCCAAGTGGCTGCCATAGCTTTTCCTTTTGTTTTTTAGTTGGGGCATTCAGTGGACAAGTGCCCAAAATTTTGGCACATGTAACACTGTGGCTCTTTGGACTTTTTAATAGGTTTACCTGTATAATGTTTGTTGTCCAACTATTTCCCTTTGAATGGTCAGCCACGGTTTTTATGGAAGAATTTTTTGAACAATTGAGCTAAGAGGGCCACTTCCTCATCTTCATTTTCCCTGTCACTTTCCTCCTCATTACTGTTGATATGTTTTGCAGCTTTGAGGGCATTACTTTTGGATTTGATGGTTGGTTTGAAGTGTAGTTCAAATGTTTGTAGGGAACCTACTAGTTTTTCTACTTTCATTTCATCCAAGTTTCAACATTCTTCAATGGTTGTTACTTTAGGGTTGAATCACTCCGGTGGGGATCTTAGTATTTTCCTACAGATTTTTGACACCGGAACCTTCTCTCCTACTCCACCCATGGAATTACAGATGATATTCAGTTTTGTAAAGAATTCCATGGAAGTCTCATGTTCCTCCATTCTAAGATGTTCAAATTGTGAAGTTAGGAGTTGCAGCTTGGATCTTTTCACTGTGCTTGTCCCCTCATGGGTTGTCTCCAATAGATCCCACGCTTCTTTAGATGTGCCTCACATACTAATTTGGTTGAAGACTTCTTGTGACACAGCACAGTAAATAACATTCATTGCTTTTGGTTCTGATGTTTATTTTTCTGTGTCGTATGCTGTCCACAATTCTTTGGATTTATGTTTTGAGATAGTTGTACCATTTTTAAGTACTACATTGTTAGTTGGTGGTACATATCCATTTTCAACTATTTCCCAAACCTCATGATCCAAAGATCGTGGGAAGTAGTGCATCCTGGCTTTCCAGTAAGCATAATTTAAACCATTAAAAATAGGAGGTCTACTTGCCGATGAGCCCTCTCCTTTGACCATGATTCCAACTTCAGTCAAGATCACTCTCCAGGCAGTTAAGCCCTTAAGAGAGACCCTCTCTAATACCAATTGAAATTGCAGTAATGTAACGCCCTGAAAATTGGGGGTCGAGTGTAACTCAACTCCCGAGTTCCAACGCATCACTTATGCAACATGTTTAATGATATTTGAATGTTGTCTGTGTTAGAGCAGTAAACATGAATGAGATTATACCAAAGCAAAGAATTCATACTCCAGATCAATTGTATAAAAGCAAGCGGAAGACTGAACTGTATATATAAGTATGTAAAGAAACAAAATAAACGATTCATTCTCCAGAGTATGAATCCAACTGAGTCCATATACATTTCTGTTTGTAATAAAAAAAAGTCAAAAATAACTAGGTACAATCCTCGTGGAACCCATCGATCCGGCAACCTAGTCGAAGCCGCCAGAGAACTGCATATACGAGAACTCCTCCCGGTCCTCGTCATAATAATCGCTCCGCCTCCAGAGTAGTCGGATCGCCTAAACTCGAGATTAGTCTGGTTGGTGTGCGCAACACCGTCCCGTAACGTGGGAGTGAGTAGCTAACTCAAGTGGAACGATAAGGCATAAGTTATCATGTTATCAATACACAAGCAAAGAATGATAAAGCAAAAATCAAACACTCCTAGTTACTCGATTAATGCAAGTATGAATGGTGTATGATGGATGCCCTCGCCGACATACTCCCTCATGCGACACCATCTCACGTTCGCGGCATGCTTACATCCCACGTTGCTCCACATCTTTAGGCACATGCGATGCATGATGAGCATGATTACCGAGTTTTTAATTAGTTCGTTTCAAAAATGCAGGATTGGGAAACTAAGGTACCTCCCTTGTATCATTTCCAAACATGATCCAATCTAGGGTCATCGCCCTAGTTAATATCGACGATGGTGTGTTTTTTAGGTCATCGCAGGTCGCTGTGGTACATTACACACAAAGGTTGCACCACTCCCCATCACCCCTTAAACGATTCATCACTATACGAAACAGGCCTAGTTCATACTCTATATATCGCGGCGAACCCTAAGGCACGCTGCAACTTCAGAATATGCTCGCGGTCACTACAAAGGGCTGCCAGGGCTGTTACACACAAAGGTTGCACCACTCCCCCATCACCTTATCAATGTAGGCCGACATTAGTGCGAATATAGTGTCCCATACCACCATAATCGGCTCACGAGTTGAGTTGCTCACTGGTCACTACGGGGAGGCATGTAGCCCCAGCGTAGGCCAACAGCTCGACCACGGTGTCCCATACCACCATGCCTGGCTCATGAGTCTTAGCGGATCGAGGTACTATGGTTAACGGGATTTTCACTGGTAAGTTTGGTACCCTAGGTTCAAGCATTAGCGACCAAACATGGTGAACATACATAAGACACACGGTTTACTTGACGTGTTCGGGGTTCGAGCGCACAACAAGTTGGGCGATATGAAGCTTTGAAAAGCACCTCGTGTGGCCAACCACTATCGCCAACCGAAGTACGACACGGGTTCGCCAACACATCATGCGTGGCGGAACGAATCCCAACCACATCTTCAAGTCTGATACCGGATGCCTGGACTATGAACATAGTCCCAAGCTCAGTCAAATCCTAACCATAGCATGTGAAATACGACATGATAACATGGTAATTCAAGAACACTAGCAATCATATTATAAAGCATATCATGAAGCATGTTAATAAACAAGTCACAAAGCATGTTCAAAAGCATGTTATAAAGCATTATGCAAATAGGGATACAAATACTTATATTTCATAGGCGAGTGATTAGAGTGAATAACCACATGGAGGATGTCATAGGTGACTCTAAGGTAGCTAAGAATCCCATCTCAGCACCTACCTAAGGTTCTAACACTTAAGCACTTACACTCACAAGTGATTTCACCAACACTTGGAATGCACTATTTCAACATACATGACGTATGCTAGAGAAATGTGTACTAGGGTTGTCCCTTTGCCAAACTAATATTTTATACATATACATCATATTCATACAAAGAAATAAACTCGACAATCATGTCAAGAAAATTTATACGTATAGGGTACTTCCTAGTGTACCCAGTTTCGACATACATAGTGTTTACAAGGGAGCTTGTAATACGGCGATTCCTTTCGCCAAGCTAGTATTTTATTCATATATTGTATAATCATATATTAAATAAGTATGTCAAACATTATTCCAAAAGAAATACGTATACGGTATTTCTAACATACACAATTTCAACATATGTCGCATTTACAAGTGAACATGTATTTTGGCGATTCCTTTCGCCAAACTAGTATTTTATTCATATGTTATATAATCATACATTAAATAAACATGTCAATCATTTATCCAAAAAAAATACGTATACGGTATTTCTACGTATACCTAGAATATGTGAAATTCTATATTTCACAACGTTAATCGAAACAGGAAACGGAAAGCACTTTGTACATGTGTAATTGCATGCAGATCATGAATCTACCATTATCAGACATTGAAAGCGTTGAAAATCGCAACTTATACACTTAAAGTCCTCACCTTTGCCTTTTGAAACGCAACGAATCAGCAAGGGTAGTAGAACTTCCGTATACGGGAGATTTCTAGCCTAAAGAGCGGAATCGGTTAGTTGTTACACAACCCACATCGATCCCACCTCAAATCAGACCTAGGGTTAGGGTTTCTTACCTTCAAATGAGACGGAAAACCGCGGGAAAACACTGGAATGAAGCGTGTAGGCCGTAATGGGCCCCAAGCAAGTAGGAGGAAGATCGGCAAAAAACCCAAGCTCTTCTCTCTCTTTTTCTCTCTCCCTCTAGGGTTTTTCTCCAAAATTCGTATGGCTGTGAGAGGGGCTGTTCTAAGCCCTTTTATAGCAAAAAACATTCGAAATTAGACTAGTTCAAGGGGTACCGCTAATATAGGATTTTCGTCACTTTTCCAAATTTCAAAAGGAGGTTCGGTGGCCCTCCTTAAACCAAACGTCGACTTAAGCTCTCCATCTATGGATCTACGTGGGATTACGTTTTTGACTCGATCGGATTCCCGGATCGCACGTGGCGGACCACTTTCGGTTCGACGGTCATGGGCCACGATCGAAATTCTAAGTACATGTAAATGTTCTGAAATTTTTCTTAATCCGAGGGTGTAATTTGGTCTCGATTTCGACGGTCGGGCATCGACGCGTCAACGAATGATGCCAGATCACTATTCCAGATATTTATTTTGGCATAGGAATAGTGTTTTTCACACTCCTCGCTCCGATTCGAAACGAATGGCCGTGGAACATCGGATGGAGCGATTTTTGAGATGATTGTTAAGCCCATGAAGGGGGCGGTCCTAGTTCCTTAGCGGGTTAATCGGACTCCCGATGTGCGATTTAGACCTAATACGAAGTTTCGTTTCATTCCCGAGAGCAGACGGGAAATGAGTTTGGTTCTAAACTTTAGGGTAACCTAGCGTCAATGATTCTACAATTTTTGGATCTTGCAGATCGTATTTAAAGCGATCCTAATGGATTTCACGACTAATCGAGTTTAGTACTTAGTTAACTTTGTTAAATTTCTAAAGAATTTAATCCTACGTGATTTCTGGTCGAGAGGGTACTCGACCCAATGTACGGAAATTTTCGGGTCGTTACAAGTAATGACCGCTCAAGTAGAACTAGGAATAGGTCAAAGTGTCTTAGAGGGGGGTGAATAGGACTTTATAAAATTTTATAACAATTTAAAATCCCATTAACCTAATCTTGATATAATGTGGAACTTATCAAGATATCTTCAACTTAACTCTAATGGCTTCCAAGCCAAATAGACGATCCAATCATAAGACTATTCAATATTTAACCAATATATAAACTTAGTCTATGATGGATGAAAAATGTGACTGTGTGTGGGATGTGATTCTTATTAGTTCTAAATAATCACGTTAATATGCTTCATGAGAACATTCAAAGTAAACACAATAGAGTAATATGCAAATGACAATCCTAAAAGCAATAATTTATAGTGGTTTGGCTACGTGCCTACTCCACTCCCGGTGGACGCACACAACCCTTGAGTGTCCTGGATTTCACTAACGGAGGTTTCAAATAAGGTTCACCTCAAACTGTTACAACATACACAAGGTTGACTCTAGGACCTACACAAGGTACCTAAGACGTGCCTACACAAGACACAAGTTTATGCCCTACACAAGAGCAAAGGTCAACACGAAGCACCTAAGTTTTATGCCCTACGCATGATAAAAGGATCCAAATAAGGAACCTACGTTTTAGGCTACACAGGCCAAGGATCCACATAGGGAACCTAGAGTTTATGCCCTACATAAGAGCAAGGGTCAATACATAGCACCCACATGTACTCTCCCGTCGGAGGCCTCCTATGAGGACTTGAAAGGGGTGAGAAGCACTTGTGACCCAAACCTACACAAGGAATGATCAACAGGGTCTCTGGACTCTAATGACTTACATATAAGTAGGTGAGCCCCATTAAGCATGTTGATGAAGATTTCCTCCTTGATAATGAAGATTCTTCATCTCCCTTGATCCGCAACACTCGATGATGTTCCAATAAAGGCAATGGGTTGGGTCAAGGTTATCTTGAAATCTACTTAAATAAATTTTATCTATTAAAGCGATGGAGAGATTCCAAGATGGTTAAACATTCAAGGGATCTCAGCTCAATGATTTTCCATTTAGGGTGGTAGCTGGAAGATCCTTGAATGAGGAAGTTCATTCACCAATCCACTCTATTGAATATCAATGATGAGGGTGGATTAAGGAATGAACTCCCTATGAGAAAAAGGGCTTAGGGTAGGTGATATGCAGTTACTCTCTCAAGGCACTCTCTCTTTTTCTCCACTCTGCAACTAAGAGCAAGCTTCCTATATATAGGCAAAAAGTCCCAACGGTAATAAATATGTAAAGTCTGACTGAGTTCGATCTCATCGGGACTGACTCGATGTTATCGAACATATACTTTCGATTCCATCGAATCGGGGTTCGATGATGTGAACTCAACTGAAGCACATACCCAGAACTTTTTGATGGAAGATTGATGTCATCGATCATGCATCGATGTTATCAAATTTTGAATTTCGATCTCATCGACGGTGGTTCGATACATTTATCTTTTTAAGAAATATTTGCGAGAGCTTGCTGGACGCTTTTTGACCCTATTCAATGATATCAATCCCATATCGATTTCATCAATTTTTGAATTACAATCATATCGAGATAATATCGATTCCTCGATCATTCACATAAGATTTTCCTTTTCAAGTTTTGCTGGAATAGTTTTGTCAATTCGATCGCATCGAGTCTATATCGATATCATCGTGATTTGAATTTCGATGATATAGATGTGGGTTTTGATTCCTCGAACATTTCGATGTTTTTCTTTCAAAAACTCGCTAGACACAACTTGTCCCATTTAGATGTCATCAATAAGATGTCAATAGTATCGAGATTTAAATTTCGATGATATCGATTGTCGTTCGATTCCTCGATCATATCCAGATGATTTACCTATGGAACTTGTTGGTCATGTTTTGTCCAAATTCGATGATATCGAATCTCTATCGATGTCATCGGGATTTGAATTTTGATATCATCGAAGCTTGTTTTGATTTATTGACGAAATTCCCAATTTACCTTTGAAGCTTGCTGGACACAGACTAGTCTACATTCGATGATATCAACCCTTGCTCGATGACATTGGAATTTAAATTCCGATGTCATCGAATCTAGGTCGATTCATCAGGAATATTATGCAAATATCATTTTGGTTCCTGGACATGAAAAACCTCAATTCGATGTTATCGAGGATATATCGATGATATCAAAAACATTGGTTCGATATCATCCAAGTCATCCCGATTTATCGAAGAAAGCTGAAAACTTAGAGAACTTTCCTGTTTTGCAAAATCAGTTTTCATACTTATACCCCTATGTTATTCTAAGCTTTTTAAGGATTTATATACCTGGGTGTTTTGGGACATTGGATGTGAGGCTAAGTTTACATGTGATGATCTCTGATCACACATCCGGTTGAGGCAATGTCTTGAGCGATCTTCATATGGGGTCTACTTGACTCAACGACTCAACACTCATGTTAATTGACAAACCAGGGCACTTTCACTGCGCACTGAGTATGGTTTGATAACGTCAATGGTTATCCAGTGATGTATAACCCCCAAGATTTATCGTATCATCAAGATAATTAAGCATACTTATCAGGAACAATGTATAATAATTATTTCACCATGATTATCATAGAATTTAGACAAGGTTCATCAAATAAATTCTATAAAGATAATATTGTTTAAATGTATGAATGCATGCACATGTTCAAAAACTTGGGGATGCACATTCAGTTGGTAAAAAGTCACCCAAGGAGAACTAGCCACTTGGAAAAGTACTCAAAGGTACGCCCAATGATAACTAGCCACCCGGAAAAGACTGTGCAACGAGGTCGCCTAAGGAGAACTAGCCACCCGAAAAAAAAATGTAATGAGGACGCCTAAGGTGGATTAGTCTCCCGAAAAAGTACTCAAAGGTACGCCCAAGGAGTACTAACCACCCGAAAAAGTCCGTATGCCATGAAAATGCATGATTAGCCCAACCATTATTATTCCAATTTCAACCAATCATTTTAAGAAAACTCAAAGGTCACTATGGGGGGTTTATCACCTAACATAAGCCGACAGCTCAGGCGTAGTGTCCCATTCCACCATCCTTGGCTCATGAGATTAACAAATAAGATATTTAAAGGTAACCTACACAACTAGTGGCCAATTATAGTTCTACGAGTAGAACTTACCATCATAAGTTTATACGAAGACGATCTATTAAAGCCGTATAGGGCAAATATTTCATTAAGACGCATAGGGCAAATAGTCCATCCTAAGGATGTGATAAAAAGGGATTATCCCTAAAGCCACTTAGGCAACAAATGATCCATAAAAGGTAAGTCCACTGTATAATTTCATTTAATCCATTTTACAAATGGCCACTAATTCGAGGACCTTTAAATACACCTTACAGTAATCACAACTGGTAAAACCAGTCATGTACGATATCAATGTGTTTACACATATAAAGTGGGATATTTAAGATCGATCACATGTTCAAATAATTGAATGTAAATCCAACGATCAATCATTTATGAAGAATCACTCAATTAGAAATTAACATTTAATAGCATTATATTAAGCGATTAATGAAATAAACAGACTAAGTTAACTATCGAGATGTAGAAAAGCTTGAAGGGTGATCCTCACCTTAGGATGTGGGTACTCTTCTCACTTGATTAAAAAGTATTTTAAACGAGGGATTTGTAAAAAAAAACACAAGTCCCTATAAACACATTAACACATTAATTCAATTAAACATTACTTAACCCTAATTCAAATGAAAAATATAATGTTGAGAGATCGATCCACCCACACTCAACCTTGGAAGCAACTCAATTTCCAAACCAACTCCATGTGAGCTAGCATCAACACACACAAAGAAACCTAAACAGCGGTGTTTAACTTTTCAATTCCAAGTATGAATTTAAGAGTTGAACTTTATTCAACTAAGTTTAATATGCAATTACAAGGAGTTCACTCACCTTATTGATTCCTACTTTGATCCGAACTTGAAGGCTCAGATCTGAAGGAACGGATGATGAGATGTTGAAGTGAAGCAACCCCACATAGATAGCACAAGATGTTTGACTCCTCAGGCCTAACTGAGTCAACTCAGTTTAACTCAATAGCCCACAACCCTCTCACCCTACATTTGACTCCTCAGGCCTAACTGAGTCAACTCAGTTTAACTCGGCAGCCCACAACCCTCTCACACTCTTTTTCTTCTTCTTCTTTCTACTCCTTCCTTTCTTCCCTTTCTTGTGTTCTCTGTTTCTCCCTGTCGAAATGTTCAGCAGTTAGCCGGACTCAGCCAAACTCAACCCGACTCGACCAAAAACTCAGTGAGTCAACTCAGTCCGTCTGCTTCCTCCCCCGTCATTTCCTTTCTCTTCCTTCTTCTTCTTCTACCTTCTTTCTTTCGAAATGTCCTGCAACTCCCCTGGACAAGAGTGTAACAAAGGTGAGTTAGACTTAGCAACGAGTCAAACTTTTAACTTAACACCACCCACGACTCTCTCTTTTTCTTTGTCTTCTTCCTCTCTACCTTCCTTACTCTTCATTTCTTCTTCTCTATTTTCCTTCCTCCTGTTGGATAACATTCAGCAACTCGTCCAACAAGGTCCGTACAGACCAGGTCTTAAATCGGCCCTGAGTTGAGTGGGTGAGTCAGCCTGACCCGATAGCGATCACTCAGCTCCTTCTTCTTTATTCCTTCATTCCTTCTATCCTCTTCTTTTGCTCCCTCTCTCTCCCTCTCTCTCTCTTATCCCTATCTTTCGACGAGGCAGGGGCTGAACTCAGTCCCGACACGAACGGAGTCACCTAATGCAACAAGATAGAAACGATGCACTCTCATACTCTCTTATTTCCTTTCCATCTTAGGAAATGGTTGCCCTAAAAGGCAGCCTTTTTTAGGCTTATTAACCTCATTCTAGAGGCTTCTGATGCCAACTAATCACTTGATTATTTATGGGTTAGTTGTCCGAGCAAGTGAGTATTCGAGCTGATATGTTTGAATCTGAATCGCATGGCTATAATCCAGCTATCTAGATGAACCTCTGAGGCTATAAGCCACCAGATGAACAATTTAGATCTGATGATGGGGTCCACTTACGATAGATGGGTTTTTCCCATTGCTTGAGGAAGATGATCCACCGATCATGGCAAGTTTCGATCGAGTGGATCATCCTCTGTGCTGAGGCACCTACATGGTCTGGATTTGTCATAAGATCATTGTGGGGCCCACCAAGCATCCAAGCATCCCTCTAAACTTGGTGGGTTCAGAGTCACTTGCAGCAGCTCTTTCATTGCAAAGGAAGCCTAGAGTCAAGGTAAATGTCATGCCCCAAACTTGAAAAGTAGGCTCAAAATTTCTGATCGTCGAATCCGACGCGATAGCCTCCGTAGTGCCCCATTCTGGATCTCGGCACTCATATGCCAAATTTCGATCCTGGGATCCTACAAGGAGGATTTTCATTATAAATTATTTTTTGGAATGGAGCATAACCACAAGCATAATCAAGTCATAAAACAACATCACCACATATCGACTATATAAAAAAACTTTAAGTACAATGCGGAAAGGGAAACTACAGGGTGATCAAAAAGCTCTAAAATGATGAGATACGTGCTCCTGCCTTAGCGTTGCTATACAATGACACCTACACGCAATAGTCATGCATAAGCTTACAAAAGCTTAGAGGGTGGTGTAAATGTGTGTGCAAGGTGAGTGCTAAGTATACAATATCAGAGTAATGAGAAAAAATGTGGGTAAGTCCATGAATACTATCAGTCGTACCAAGGCTATACGATGCAAGGTATGAATGCTATCGGTCATACCAAGGCCATGCAATGCGAGACATGAATGCGATCAGCCATACCAAGGCCATGCGTGCGAGGCCTATGTAGCCAAATGTCATATACGAGATGTAATACAAGTATGCCAGTCCTCATCAAGTACACATATCAGTAAAGTTTCCTCTCTGGGATATCACCGGGGTCTAATACACTTCACACTGATTGCCGCTTCCCTAGCCGCACAACCCAGCAAGTGGAAAAGACCACACTATCCACCTGACCAGTAATCTGCCAATACCTACCCGACTCGTTGATAGCGGACTCATTTGTGAGCTGGTCAGACTCAGCCTAACTTACAACCCCCTCACTCAGGCGGATAAGGCCACACCCCCTTCTAACCGACTACGACACAGTGGAAGACACGGCCTACTAGTATTCAGCACTAGGGCGCTCATGTATCCACTCGGTCTAGACATTGGAGCATCTCCTGGTACCAAAAATGTTCTGGGACCCTCACCCAAGGATATCCTAAGTGCCCACAGTGCTAGAACCAAGTATTTCCAGTATCAGATACAGCCATCCACGATGTGCCTATGGAGGCTACGGTCCTGATGTCGCTAGGCCGTACAATGATCAAATCACACATATGCGAGATGCATGAGTCACACTGTCCAGTCATGTAGCAATCTCGCGCGTACCACCTGCTTATGTGGGTAACTCCTATCAATGAGTCCCATAAATAATTTGCCCAATGGCATATGCAATGATTAGTCATTACTTATATCAAGCATTCATATGATGCGTATAAGCATGAATCATGGAGTTACACTAAGCATGTTATAAGGTGATGAACTATCCTCACAATGAAGATGGGCCTAAATGGCCTATGCACAACAAGTATAGGCCTATCAATGGGCACTAGGGAGATTTATAATGCGGACACTAAACCAACATTATTCTTACAATGTGGACGTCAAACCATCATTGCTCCCAAGGCATAACCTGCCATAAACATCATTACATAACTAAGGTGGAATCACACATTGCAAAGGGCCTTACATACATCTCATTGGGCCTCGACCCATGGGCCTTAGATACATCAAATGGGCCTCATAACATGGGTCTCATATATATCAAGGTGGGCCTCAATGGATGGCCACAAATACATCAAGATGGGCCTCGACGGATGGGCAACAAGTACATCAAAATGGGCCCTCATATGGCAAGTGGGCCACATCACATGGGTCGTATTATATGGGCCGCACCAATGAGCCTCATGTATATCCAATGAGCCTCACTAACTACACCATTCATCTATATGCTTAAGATCAACTTAGAGCATAAAGAAAATAAATCATATTGAAAGGTTATCTGGATCGCATTCCAGACATAAGTGGCGATAATGATTTCCACCATTAAAATTCTCAAGGCCCACCATAACATTTCATTTCCATCCAAATAGTTGATAAGGTCATATAGACCTAATAAAATAAATAAATAAATTTATATTTATCCAAAACCTCTGGACCAGGGGAGTTTCAATGGTAGACGTTCAATTCACCACTGTTACAAGCAGTGGCCCACCAAATAACTAGATCTGTCTCATTGTGCCTCAAACCTTAAATGAGCTTTCAAAATGGTTGGACGACTTGGATGCAATGCATGCATCATGGTGGGTCCCATAGATGGACGGCGTGGATGATGCAGGTGGGACCCATAGAACTTGGTGACAGCACTTCAGCAGCTATGTAGCTGGAGTGAGGTACACCAGCTGTCCCACCCACGTATGGGGATGGTGTGGGATACAATACATACATCAGTGGGTCCCACATGGGGCCTACCATAATGTTTATATGCCATCCAATTTGTTGATAAGGTCACACAGACCTGGATGATAAGGAAAAATAAATTTCATAATGATCCAAAACTTTTGTGATACTTAAAAGGGTTCCAATGGTAGACATTCAATTCAACACTGTTTCCTGCCATGTGGACCACCTAAGCTTGTATATGGCTGATTTTTAGGGGGGTCCACTGCCTAAATGGGGCCCACCTAAATGTACGATGTTGATGACAACACACATCATGGTGAGGCCAGTGGTTGGGTCCCATGGTCCCTGCCCTTCCGTCCACAAACACAAAGAAATGGCCTTCTCGTCGCTCCGGGACGTCTGGCAGCAGCAGTTCTTCATTGCCCCTTTTTAAAAAAATAAGTTTTTTTTGAGGTTTTTCCTAGGTGGGGCCCTCATCAGTAGAATCTACCCCATCCACTGGCTCCTATGGCTCAAGACAAGCTAAACAAGCCCAATATTTGGCATATTTTGGTGTGTAGAAAGATCAGAGTACATTTTAACGGTGAAAACCACTGATTTCTATGCTATGGCCCGCCAGAAAATCGGATTAGCTTCATTTTTTGGTTCAATGCCTAAAATGAGTTGGGAAATATGATGGATGGTGTGGATTAAATTCATACATCAAGGTGGGGCCTGTATGAGTGGTCCACCCAAGTTTTCTTAAATCAAACCGATATTTTTTTAGTTGCCGGATAGACACCACACCGTCAGCTCACACTTCATGGTGTATCCATGTCTAGAGTCCCTTGACGCTAGACGATTTGCCTACAACACATGTAAGGTGGGCCCCACCTACAGATGGCTTGGATAAAATACATGCTTCATGGTGGAGTCCATCCGGGTGGGCCACACGGCCACATCATCACATACAATAGGAAAATTGAAAGAGAAAGGGAGAGAGAGAGAGAGAGTGAGACACACGTGTGATGGAGGGACCCCGACACTATGGGCCCTCCTTTCCATACATCGCAACATAAATCAAGTGGGTCTCATTACATGTGGGCCCACCAAATCAAAAATCAACAGTCGAGATTACTTCTCCACCAAGATGAAAGGTCTAGATGACCTCTTTAAATCTAGAAAAGTAAACATCATGATGGGGTCCATGGAGAATGGTCTCATCATGGAATGATCATGAGAACTAAGGTGGGCCATCGGCCACATCTAAGGTCCAAAGTGAGATCAAGACCATAAATCGGTAGGCCTCACTTGGCCCATCATCAAAATATGAAAATCTAGCCTATAAAACACCCACACGTTCGATCTTCTTGGTCTGATGGAATGTCGATCTCCTTGTGCTTCTCTTCGATGGAAGATGATGAGAAAGGAATAGCTAGGATGAAGGATTTTATAATAGGAAGTAGGCCACACACATGCACTTTTCTCTCACATGGAAGAGCTTGGACGTCCACTCTCTTTTTCTCTTTGTTGCTTGAAAAATGTGAAGAGAAAGAGAGAGAGAATGGGTAGTTGTAAGAGAGGTGATGTATGTGAGGTGATGGTTGTACTTGACATGAGAGTTGACTTGGTGGTTGCTTGACTTGGGGAGAAAGAAAGTATGGGTGTGTACTTTGATTAATTAATTGATTGATGGGATGGGTTGTAAAGATTCTCTTAGGATTACAAATATGCGGTGTTTCTTCGAAATAAACGCCAACCCACATCTCTCGACCAGGGTATTGGATCGGTGCGCGAGTCACGACATTGGAACTGCGGCGACGGTGCGGTCGTAATGGTACACGTCTCGGATTAAACCGACTCAAATATATGGGATATGACTTAGGGTCACGTGCAAATGTCGAATATAGGTCGTAGGTTGCCGAAATTCGATGGGAAGGATCTTGGGAGTCAATGGAACAGTACGGACTAGGATTCGGGCCTTACAGTAAAAATGGAAGGCTGAGATTCATCTACGTGTATGAGTAGGATTCAAAGATAAGAAGTCACGTGCGAAGCCAGCTAGCATAGAAAACGGTTTTCATTTTCATAAATGAGTCATGCTCATAACTCAGATTGCGCTGGATCTCGTGTGCACAAGAGTGTATAGCAATGGGTTTGAAGAGTTGGGTTTTAGTCTGAATTCCTACCTGGACCAAATGGATGGTCTACATTGGGCAAGCCGATCACGAAGGTGGGCCACAGATCATGATAGCAATGGAGAGTTTCTGTTTTCAGAAACCATTGAACGCACTACTATCTTCAGTTGAGGTTGTGAACCTACACGTGCACGGAAACCATTGAACACGCTAAGGACTAGTCAAAATTCCCTTCTTGTGATGGATGGTTCGGATCATCTGAATGGATGGTCATGGTGGGCCATCTTCATCACAGACGGGCTCCGTCCGTTTAAACTGTTGTCGAGCGGGATTTGGAAGCAAAGAATTTGAAAATTCTCGGGTCAACACAACTTTGACCGGGTTCCCTAGTCCAGTGCACCGCTGTTGTGCACAGTTTGTTTACACGCACCCTTAAGTGTGGGGCCCACGCAGATGTTTTGAGAAATCTACTCGGTCTAATGGGTTTTACAGTCCCTGAAATGGTATCCAGCCCAAGATGAGGAAAATCAGAAACTCAGGCAAGCCATATCGAGGAATTGTGGTCCTTCTGTGTTGATTTCCATCAATCTGACTATCGGGTTAGCTTCATTTGATTATTAATGGTCCCAGGGATTCTAAAGTTTATTTGGACGAGTTTTTAACAGTTAAGTTCAGAGCTAGATGGTCATGATCCCTCAACTCGTGAAACTCCTATGGTCGAATCGTTCCATAAAACAAATTTCTCGATGATTTAGGATTTAGTACAAATTACACAGAATTTAATGGATAATATAGGATTGAATAGCCCATTTGTTACATTAGGGTGGGGATTTTGTCTGATCAGACATCACTGACTAAGGGATGGTGGATCTGATGACCTGGTTCCCAAAATTGAGTTCGCACGACTTCGTCAATCTAACAAAGTTTTAATTGATGTTTTATCCCTATTGGGTTTCTAGAATTAGTTCGTTTGCGCTTCGGTGTGAATTCTTTGATGTTGTGATAGTCCTTCTTGTGAATCAACGGTTGGATGGCTTAATCTATGGATGAAGATGGTTCCTAATGATCTGATTTATGTTAGAATGAAGTGAACATTCAAATGATTCGGGTTTGTGTATACATTAAGTTAAGTCTTCATGGTAACACCCGAGTAATGTAAAGTATGGGGTGTTACAATCTACCCTCCTTAAAGAGAATTTCGTCCTTGAAATTCAATGGTCCTACCATGCTATGAACGAGGATATTTCTTTTACAGTGTTTGTAATCATTTGCCACCTTTCTCATGAGGCATATTTGTAGGTACTCATGAATGCAACTACCATAAAAACTTGGGTTGTTACAATCTAACCACCTTAAAGAAAATCTTGTCCTCGAGATTTGATAACCTACGTCCTAGCGATACAACACAATTTTCTATTTTCAGTGTTTGGGGTAACACAAATTGATGGTTGTAGTGAGTTTGAGCCTGATACGTCAATCCTCTACCTGCGCAAAATAATGGATTTACTAATATCTATTTCCAATCCTGGCAATTCTTGATCTTCTGCCTGATCAAGGCATTGAGATCATTGGGATTTGTGAGGATTTAGGATTCAGATCGAATTGTGTATGCTTTGCTTAAATACGTTTCCATCAATCCGCGATCCCAATTATTCTGGACTCTTGAAAAATATCATGCAATTTTCTATCTTCACAGTAAGTGTGTCCAAAGTTGACGTAACACAGATCTAAGTGACTATTCCACTTTTATTACACACTCCATTCACCTAATGAACTTTTAGAAAATTTCAGGACCAAAATTTCTACCTGAGAATTTGAGTTCAAATTTTGCTAAATTTATCTGATTCCTCAAATTTAGTTCCAATATGTTCACTATAGGGTTAAAAGCTTACCCAACAATCTATAATTTCTCCTCTAGTTAATTCTTAGTGTTGGAATTCGTAAGGAATATCGTCTCTAACTAAAGAGACATATTAGGGATTTCAGATTGCAATTCATAGTACAATTCCTTAAGTTTAGGGAGTGTTTATGTTTGATGTAATGTATAGTACAGTGGATAATGAATTTTCTACAATGCCTAAGTTCACTTATTGTGGCAACGTTATTTTTAACTAAGAAAATTTTATAGAAGTCCTAGATTTCTAGAAATCGTTCATTGAGAGTCATGTTCAAGGAAACTTCTTGATAATCTCAATTGCATAATAGTGTGCATATGTTCTCACATGGTATCTAAATTTAGTTTCTAAGTTCAATTGACTATCCTATCAATTTCAAAGGGAACTTATGTTTGGGTCTCTATATTCTCAAACTTTTTCTAAGTCTAAAGAAAATTTACTTAGTTTAAAATATCTAATCCCAACTTCCTAACTTAAGACATTTAAGGTCTGTATAAGTTCCTTTCCCAAAGGTAAGGTTTGTCTAGACTCGCTTTGATACTATCTTGTAACACCCCTGTTCTCGGAACCTGAGTACACTATTCGTTTTCCAAAAAACTCGAGTGTTAACCTTTAACGGTGGCTTAAATATCACGTATGTATGTATGTATATATATATATATATATATATATATATCAGACTTAATAAACTAGTGGAATATGAACAATCAGTATAAGAGGGAGTCCAATTATACATAACCAAGATTTCAAGTGGTTACCTAAAAACTTATACAAATCAATGTCTTAAGTTTTTATAATGCATAACAGTACAAATTAAATACAGATGAATTCAGAATAGAGAGTCGCAAGATCATCTGGATCCTCCTAATCCATATGAACGCCAGCATGCACATCATCTGCATCTCCTGCACACTAAGTATGGTTTGATAGCATCAAAGGTCATCCAGTGAGGTATAACCCCCAAGATTTATCGTATCATCAAGATAATTAAGCATGGTTATCAGGAACAGTTTATAACAATTATTTCACCATGATTATCATAGAATTTAGACAAGGTTCATCAGATAAATTTTACAAAGATAATATTGTTTAAATGTATGAATGCATGCACATGCCCACGGACCTGGGGATGCACATCCGGTTGGTAAAAAGTTGCCCAAGGAGAACTAGCCACCTAGAAAAGTACTCAAAGGTATGCCCAATGAGAACTAGCCACCCGGAAAAGACTATGCAACGAGGTCACCCAAGGAGAACTAGCTCAGGCATAATGTCCCATTCCACCATCCCTGGCTCATGAGATTAACAAATAGGATGTTTAAAGGTAACCTACACAACTAGTGGCCAATTATAGTTCTACAAGTGGAACTTAACATCGCAAGGTTATACGAAGACGATCTATTCAAGCCATATGGGGCAAATATTCCAATAAGACGCATAGGGGCAAACAATCCATCCTAAGGATGTGATAAAAAGGGATTGTCCCTAAAGCCACTTAGGCAACAAATGATCCATAAAAGGTAAGTCCACCGTATAATTTCATTTAATCCATTTTACAAATGGCCACTAATTCGAGGACCTTTAAATACACCCTACAGTAATCACAACTGGTAAAACCAGTCATGTACGATATCAATGTGTTTACACATATAAAGTGGGATATTTGAGATCTATCACATGTTCAAATAATTGAATGTAAATCCAACGATCAATCATTTATGAAGAATCATTCAATTAAAATTAGCATGTAATAGAATTATATTAAATAAGTAATGAAATAAACAGACTAAGTTAACTATCGAGATGTAGAAAAGCTTGAAGGGTGATCCTCACCTTAGGATGTGGGTACTCTTCACGCTTGATTAGAAAGTATTCTAAATGAGGGATTTGGGAAAAACACAAGTCCTTATAAACACATTAACACACTAATTCAATTAAACATTACTCAACCCTAATTCAAATGAAAAATATAATGTTGAGAGATCGATCCACCCACACTGGAATCGACTCAATTTCCAAACCAACTCCATGTGAGCTAGCATCAACACACACAAAGAAACCTAAACAAGGGTGTTTAACTTTTCAATTCCGAGTACAAATTCAAGTGTTAATAACTTTATTCAACTAAGTTTAATATGCAATTACAAGGAGTTCACTCACCTTGTTGATTCCTACTTTGATTTGAACTTGGAGGCTCGGATCTGAAGGACCAGATGATGAGATGTTAAAGTGAATCTGCCCCACATAGATAGCACAAGACGTTTGACTCCTCAGGCCTAACTGAGTTAACTCAGTTTAACTCGGCAGCCTACAACCCTCTCACCCACTTTTTCTTCTTCGTTCTACTCCTTCCTTTCTTCCCTTTCTTGTGTTCTCTGTTTCTTCCTGTCGGAATGTCCAACAGTTAGCTAGACTCAGCCAAACTCAACCCGACTCGCCCAAAAACTCGGTGAGTCAACTCAGTCCGTCTGCTTCCTCCCTCACCATTTCCTTTCTCTTCCTTCTTCCTCTTCTACCTTCTTTCTTTCGAAATGTCCTGCAACTCCCTTGGACAAGAGTGTAACAAAGGTGAGTTAGACTCGGCAATGAGTTAAACTTTTGAACTCGACACCACCCACGACTCTCTCTTTCTCTCTTTCTTCTTCCTCTTTACCTTCTTTACTCTTCATTTCTTCTTCTTCGCCTTCCTCCTGCTGGATAACATTCAGCAACTCGTCCAACAAGGTCCGTACAGACCAGGTCCTAAATCGGCCCTGAGTTGAGTGGGTGAATCGGCCTAACCTAATAGCGATCATTCAGCTCCTTCTTCCTTCCTTCCTTCCTTTTATCCTCGTATTTTGCTCCCTCTCACTCACACACACACTCTCTCTCTCTCTCACTCTCTCTCTCTCTCACTCTCTCTCTTATCCCTATCTTTCGACTAGGCAGGGGCTGGACTCCGTCCCGATTCAAACCAAGTCACCTAATGCGACAAGATAATAACGACGCACTCTCATACTCTCTTATTTCCTTTCCATCTTTGGAAATGGTTACCCTAAAGGCAACCTTTTATAGGCTATATTAACCTCATTCTAGAGGCTTCGGATGCCAACTAATCACTTGATTAGTTATGGGTTAGTTGTCTGAGCAAGTGAGTTTTCGAGCTGATATGTTTGAATCCGAATCGCATGGATGTAATCCAGCTATCTGGATGAACCTCTGAGGCTATAAGCCACTAGATGAACGATTTAGATCTGAAGATGGGGTCCACTTATGAGAGATGGGTTTTTCCTATTACTTGAGGAAGATGATCCACCGATCATAGCAAGTTTCGATCGAGTGGATCATCCTCTGTGCTGAGGCACCTGGATGGTTTGGATTTGTCATAAGATCATTGTGGGACCCACCAAGCATCTAAGCATCCCTCCAAAATTGGTGGGTTCGGAGTCACTTGCGGCGGCTCTTTCATTGCAAAGGAAGCCCTAGAGTCAAGGTAAAAATGGAGGGCTAAGATTCATCTACGTGTATGAGTAGGATTTAAAGATAAGAAGTTATGTGCGAAGCCAGCTAGCATAGAAAACGGTTTCCATTTTTGGAAATGAGTCGTGCGCATTACTTAGATTATGTTGGATCTTGTGTGCACAAGAGTATAGCAACGGGTTTGAAGAGCTGCGTTGTGGTTCAAATTCCTACCCGGACCAAATGGACGGTCTGGATTGGGCGAGCCGATCATGGAGGTGGGCCACAGCTCATGTCAGAAAACCATTGAATGCACCACTATCTTCAATTGAGGTTGTGAACCTACATGTGCATGAAAACCATTGAAAACACTAGGGACTAGTCGAAATTCCCTCCTTCATGTGATTGATGGTTCGAATAATCCGAATGGATGGTCACGGTGGGTCAGCTTCATCACAGACGGACTCCGTCCATTTAAACTGTTGTCGGGCGGGATTTGGAAGTAGAGAATTTGAAAATTCTTGGGTCAACGAAACTTTGACCGGGTTCCCTAGTCCGGTGCACCGCTGTTGTGCACAATTTGTGCACATGCAGCCTTAAGTTTGGGGCCCACACAAATGCTTTGAGAAATCTACTTTGTCTAATGGGTTTTACAGTCCTTGAAATGGTATCAAGCCCAAGATGAGGAAAATCAGAAACTCAGGCACGTCATATCAAGGAATCGTGGTCCTTCTGTGTTGATTTCCATCAATTTGACAGTCGAGTTAGCTTCATTTGATTATTAATGGTCTTAGGGATTTTAAAGTCTATCTGGACGAGTTTTTAACAGTTAAGTTCAGAGCTAGATGGTCACGATCCCTAATTTATGGTTAACCCACAACTCGTGAAACTCTTATGGTTGAATCGTTCCATAAAACAAATTTCTCGATGATTTAGGATTTAGAACTAATTACACAGAATTTAATGGCTAATATGGGATTGAATAGCCCATTTGTTACATTAGGGTGGGGCTTTTTTCTGATCAAACATCACTGACTAATGGATGGTGGATCTGACGACCTGGTTCCCAAAATTGAGTTCACAAGACTTCCTGAATGTAACAAAGTTTCAATTGATGTTTTATCGCTATTGGGTTACTAGAATTAGGTCTTTCGCGATTCGATGTGAATTCTTTGATGATGTGATTGTCCTTCTTGTGAGTCAACGGTTAGATGGCTTAATCTATGGATGGAGATGGTTCCTAATGATTTGATTTATGTTAGAATGAAGTGAACACTCAAATGATTCGGGTTTGTGTATACATTAAGTTAAGTATGCATGGTAACACCTGAGTAATGTAAAGTACGGGGTGTTACAATCTACCATCCTTAAAGAGAATTTCATCCTCAAAATTTAACGGTCTTACCATACTGTGAACGAGGATATTTCTTTTACAGTGTTTGTAATCATTCACCCCCTTTCTCATGAGGCATATTTGTAGGTACTGGTGTATGCAAATACCATAAAAAACTTGGGTTGTTACAATCTAACCTCCTTAAAGAAAAATTTGTCCTCGAGATTTGATAACCTACGTCCTAACGATACAACACGATTTTCTATTTTCAGTGTTTGCGTTAACACGAATTGATGGTTGTAGTGAGTTTGAGCCTGATACATCGATCCTCTGCCTGTGCAAAATAGTGGATTTGCTAGTATCAGTTTCCAATCCTAGCCATTCTCGATCTTCTGCCTGATCAGGGCATTGAGATCATTGGGATTTGCTAGGATTTAGGATTCAGATCAAACCGTGTATGTTTGCTAGGATTTAGGATTCAGATCAAACCGTGTATGCTTCGCTTAAATACGCTTCCATCAATCCGTGATCCCAATTATTCTGGACTCTTGGAAAATATCATGCAATTTTCTATCTTCATAGTAAGTGTGTCCAAAGTTGACGTAACACAGATCTAAGTGACTATTCTGCTTTTATTACGCACTCCATTCATCTAATGAACTTCTAGAAAATTTCAGGACCAAAATTTTTACATGAGATTTGAGTTCAAAATGTGCTAAATTTATCTGATTCCTCTAATGTAGTTCCAAAATGCTCACTATACGGTTAAAATTTTACCCAACAATCTATAATTTCTCCTCTAGTTAATTCTAAGTACAGGAATTCGCAAGGAATATTATCTCTGTCTAAAATATTAGGGATTTTGGATTGCAATTCATAGTACGATTCCTTAAGTTTAGGGACTATTTATGTTTGATGTAATGTACATTATGGTGGATAAGGAATTTTCTACAATGCTTAAGTTCACTTATTGTGGGAACGTTATTTTTAACTAAGAAAATTTTATGGAAGTCCTAGATTTCTTGAAATCGTTCATTGAGAATCATGTTCAAGGAAACTTCTTGATAATCTCAATTGCATAATAGTGTGCATATGTTCTCACACGGTATCTAAATTTAGTTTATAAGTTCAATTGACTATCCTATCAATTTCAAAGGGAACTTATGTTTGGGTCTCTATATTCTCGAACTTTTTCTAAGTCTAAAGAAAATTTACTTAGGTTAAAATATCGAATCCCAACTTCCTAACTTAATACATTTAAGGTCTGTAAAAGTTCTTTTCCCAAGGGCAAGGTTTGTCTAGACTCGTTCTAATACCATCTTATAACACCCCGGTTCTCAGAACCTGAGTACACTACTCATTTTCCAAAAAACTTGAGTGTTAACCTTTAACGGTGGCTCAAATATCACGTATGTAATGTATGTATGTATGTATGTATATATGTATGTATGTATGTGTGTGTGTGTGTGTGTGTGTGTGTGTATATATATATATATATATATATATCGAAGTTAATAAACTAGCGGAATATGAACAATCAAGTATAAGAGGGAGTCTAATTATACATAACCAAGATTTCAAGTGGATACCTAAAACTTATGCAAATCCATGTCTTAAGTTATTACAATGCATAACAGTACAAATTAAATACAGATAAAGTTAGGAATAGAGAGTCGCAAGATCATTTGTCTCCTCCTATTCCATATGAACCCCAGCATGCACGTCATCTACGTCTCGAGCACACTGAGTACGGTTTAATAGTGTCAATGGTTATCCAGTGAGGTATAACCCCCAAGATTATTGTATCATCAAGATAATTAAGCATAGTTATCAGGAACAGTGTATAACAATTATTTCACCATGATTATCATTGAATTTAGACAAGTTTCATCAGATAAATTTCACAAAGATAATCTTGTTTAAATGTATGAATGCATGCACATGCTCACAGACCTGAGGATGCACATCCAGCTAGTAAAAAGTCACCCAAGGAGAACTAGCCACCCGGAAAAGATTATGCAACGAGGTTGCCCAAGGAGAACTAGCCACCTGGAAAAGTACTCAAGGTACACCCAAGGAGAACTAGCCACCTGAAAAAGTACTCAAGGCATGCCAAAGGAGAACTAACCACTCGAAAAAGACTATGCAATGAGGACGCCCAAGGTGAATTAGTCTCATGAAAAAGTACTTGAAGGTACGCCCAAGGAGGACTAGCCACCCGAAAAAGTCTGCATACCATGAAAATGAATGATTAGCCTAACCATTATTATTCCAATTTCAAACAATCATTTTAAGAAAGCTCAAAGGTCACTATGGGGGGTTTGTCACCCAGCATAGGCCGATAGCTCAGGCATAGTCTACTATTCTACCATCCCTAGCTCATGAGATTAACAAATAGGATGTCAGCCGAGGATCCTGTATCTACGAGGATTCAGAATACCTTACAGTGGGTTATGGTCATTGTGACGACAAGAGCATCATCGCACGCATGGTGAACTCCTTAGACATCCTCTTCGGTGAAGGTCGGGCTGTAGATTGATATTTTTTGTTCTTTCGAAGGCCTGGTGGTGGTGAGAATTTCTCGTTCCGAGTCGGGGTGACTAATGTTATGCCCCAAACTCGGAAACCAGGCTCATAGAATCCCGATCGTTGAATTCGATGTCGACAGCCTCGTAGTACCCCATTCTCGGCTCCCGGCACCAATATGCTAGATTCCAATCCTAGGATCCAATAAGGAGGATTTTTAATATAATTTTTTTTGTAACGGAGCATAACCACAAGCATAACCAAGTCACAAAACAACATTACCACATATCCACTAAAATAAGCCATTTGAGTATAATGCAGAAAGGGAAATACAAGTATAACCAAAAGCTCCAAGGAGATCTGTCACGTGCTCCTGCCTCAGCGCTGCTGCGACCTAACGTCACCTGCATGCAACGGTCATGCATAAGCTTACAACGAAGCCCAGAGGGTGTGTACATGTGTGCGCAATGCATGTGTCAAGCATGCAATATCAGAGTAAGTGAAAATACTGTCAAGTCCATGAATGCTGTCAGCCATACCAAGGCTATGAGATGCAAGTCATACGTAGCCAAATGTCATATGTAAGATGCAAAGCATGCATGCTAGTCCTCATCAAGTCTATATATCAATATAGTTCATCTCTGGAATATCACCGGGGTCTAGTACACTCCACATCAGATTGTCGCCCCAACTGGCACGCACAACCATGCAAGTGAAAAAGACCTCACTACCCACTTGGCCAATAGTCTGCCAATATCTACCTGACTCGTCGTTAGCGGACCCATTTACAAGTTAGTCAAACTCAGCTAGCTTTGCCTCTTACCCTCGGGTGGATAAGGCCACGCCCCCTTCACAACCGACCAAGACATAGTGGGAGACGTGGCCTATTGGTTTCGGCACTCGGGCGCTCATGTATCCACTCGGTCAGATGTTAGAGCATCCTCCTGGTACTAAAAGGGTTCTGGGACTTTCACCTAAGGACATCGTAAGCGCCCACAGTTTTAGAACTAAATATTTTTAATATCCAATCTAGCCATCCACGATGTGCCTGTGGAGGCCACAACCCTAATATCGCTAGGGCGCCAAGGGATCATGTCACATAAAATATGCATAAGTCATACCATCCAGTCATGCATTAAACTTGCACGTACCGCGCGATCATGTGGGGCAACTCCATCTCACAAAGAGTCCCCTAAATAACTCAGCCCAACAGCAAATGCTATGATCAATCATTCCTTACAACAAGTATACAAATGATGCGTATGGGCATGTATTATGATGTAATACTAAGCATGTTCTCAGTATGTCCTACTAAACTAAGTACACTAGCATGATTATCAGATATAGAAGGCAACAATCGGCCTTAACCGGTATATCACTTACAAGAGTAGGGGCTAAACGATATGCCCCGCTAGATGTTTCAATAAGAAACAAATGCATTTGATTTGGGAGATTATCTTATTCAATCATAACAGAGAGAGTGTCTAGAGAACAATCATCATTTCTTATTTATACTGAATTCATTTACATCCTTTGATTTCCCTTGATTCTAAGATAGTATATCTAAAATACAAGTACTGCAAGAGTTAGAATATCAAATCCGGTAGCATTTCGGATTGTAATTTGGTCATCTCAATGAGAGGAATGTTGTGGGGATCTCATCATTGAATCTTTCTTTCTTAAGCTCATACTCCTATGCGAAAGGAAGATTTGAGATTGCATTACATTTAACCATTTCGATAGCATTATAGCTTAAACCATTCATTCCCACGTAACACCATGCTGTTGTGCGGCCCTAAACAAAAACCTTCCTTCCCTTCTTCCTTTCCTCTCCTCCTGATACCTTTAGTCTTCTCTTCTCCGGAGCTCTAATCTTCTTCAAAATCTTTATCCTGTCTAAATGAGAGGGGGAGTGGGGTATTTATAGGCCTCCACATGTGGGAACCCTCGATCTCCGTCTGTTGAGGCATAAAATGAAGGATAAAAAATGAATCAAAAGAAGAAATTAGAAGGAAAAGAATGAGAATAAAATGATGAAAATAAGGACATTCATAGCAGTTGCGTGCACCCGCGCAAATAGTCATGTTGATTAGCGCACATGCACAACACCTAATTTTGACTGTTCAAAATGAACAGTTGGATCTTATGGAAGGTGGGCCCCATGGCATGGAGATCGAGGGTTCACACGTGTGAAGGCCTATAAATACCCCACTCCCCCTCTCATCTGGGCATGTTAAAGATTTTAGAGAAGACTAGAGCTCCAGAAAAGAAGAAAAGACTGAAGGTACCAGAGGAGGGAGGAAGGAAGGAAAAGGGAGAGGTCTTTGTGCTAGGCCACGCAACACCATGCTGTTGCGCGACCACCAGTGTTCAAAGAGGTAAAGTGCTACCGAAGTTTCTGTTTATCTGATCTCTGAAGTCTTCTCATTCTTCAGTCTTCCTTTTGGGCAAGGATATAAGCTTGAGAAGGAGAGATAAGATGATCAAATCCTCATAACATTCCTCTTAATGAGATGATCAATTCGCAAGTCGAAATGCTGTCCAATTTGATATTCAAATTTAATATTCGTACTCTTGTGATTTCTGTATTTCAGTGATCTATCTTAGAATCAAGGGAAATCAAAGGATAATGAACTCGATATAAATAAATATGATGATTGTTTTCCATATACACTCTCTGTTATGGTTGAATAAGATAGTTTCCCAAATCGAATGCATTTGTTTCTTGTAGAAACAAAATGGCGACTCTGCTGGGGACTTCCTATCTTATTTAAGATTAACATTGAGAAGGTTATGGGAACTTTTGTCATAGTTTGGTGTCGAAAGATGCCAAAATGACGACTCTTAATGGGAACATCCTCCCCTTCATCTCTAAGATAGAATGTCTCATTACCAGGATACTAATTATAAATTTATACTTTGCTTGAAGGTTAGAAGATAAATAGCATATTACAACCAATGGTAGCAAACAAGGTGAATTTCTATTTTACTGCAACTGGATTTGTGGTGGAATACAAGACAACGAAGCTCATGGATCGCAAACCTTAATCACCCGTAAGAAGAAGTGATGAACCGAAAGTTATGACTGGGGTTATATCTGCTTCACCAATAATACAGGAGAAGGACAACGACTGGGTTGTCATATCATCGTGTAACGCCCTGAAAATTGGGGGTCGAGTAGCAACTCAACACCCGAGTTCCAAAACATCACTTATGTAACATAAATGCTTATGATTGAATGTTGTCTGTGTTAGTGCAAAAATCATGAGTGGGATTATACTAAAACAGTAATTCATACTCCAGATCAAGTTATAAAATGCAAGCGGAAGACTGAAAGATGTATATAAATGTATATAAAGCCAAAAACGGTCACAATCGGTCTCTAGAGTATGAACACCTTACTGAGTCACCATATACATGTATTAGTTTCAAAATTAAAATGTAAAAAAATGGTACAAGTATAATGGTAAACCATGTAGCCCCGTCATCTGAATGGCCTAAGTGAAGCCTCCAAAGAACTGCATGTAGGAGAACTCATCCTGATCATCGTAGTAATCAGGCTCAGCCTCCTGCGTCTTGTCAACACCTGCATCTAAGACAGAGTCTGGTTGGTGTGTACAACATCGTCTCGTAATGTGGGAGTGAGTAGCTAACTTAGTGGAACAATAAAGCATATGTTAACATGTTATCAATTCAGTCAAGCAGTAATGATAAAGCAGTATAATCAAATACTCCTAAAATACTCTTATTAATGTAAGGATGAAATGTAGTCATGATGCATGCCCTCGCCAAACCACCCTCGTGCGACACCATCTTACGTCCGCGGCATGCGTTCATCCCTTAGTGCTCTACAACGCCGGGCACATGCAGTGCTATGTTATGAGCGTGATTACTGAGTTATTATTAGTCCTTTTCATACAGAAGTATTGGAAAACTAAGGTACCTCCCTTATATCATTCCCAAACAATGATCCATTCTAGGGTCATCAGTCCTAGATAATCTCATACGATAATGTGGTTCTAGGTCACTGTAAAGGACTGCCATGGCTATTACACGCATTCGTTGCACTGCTCCCCCATCACCTTATCAATACAGGCCTAGTTTATACTCTGTTTACTACAGGAAGGCTCATCGCCTCTCCGCAGATTCAGAGTATGCTCGAGGTCACTACAAAGGGCTATCAGGGCTGTTACACGTAATCGTTACACCACTCCCCCATCAACTTATCAGTGTAGGCCGACAGCTCGAATACAATGTCCCATACCACCGTATTTGGCTCACGAGTCTGGGTTGCTCACTGGTCACTACGGGGAGGCACATCGGCCCAGCGTAGGCCGATAGCACAACCACGATGTCCCATACCACCATGCCCGGCTCATGAGTCTTAGCAGATCGAGGTACCAAGGTTAAATGGGATTTCACTGGTGAGTTTGGTACCTTAGGTTCAAGCAGAAGCGTCCATACATGGTGAATATACATCAGCACATCGGGTTACTTGACGAGCTCGATAAGCACGAGCGTACATTGTATCGATCGACATGAAGTGCATAAACACTTCATGTGGCCTAACCATTGCCGACGACCAACACACGACTCGGGTTTGTCAAACACGTCCTACGTGGCGATTGAATCTCAGCCACAACTTCAAGTCTGTTACCGATTGCCTGGACTATAACATAGCCCCAATCGCATTCAATCCATAGCCAGAAAGCATGTATAATAGTCAAAGCAGAATTAACAAGTAATTCAAACATGTTAACAAGCATATTATAAAGCACAATATAAACAGGAAATACAACACATACATTTCATAAGTAAGTGATTAACTTACACGACTTACATAAAGGAAATCATACACATCACTAAGGTAGTTGAGAATCCTATCTCAACACCTAACTAAAGCACAATCATCTAAGTACTTACTCATACAAGCATTTTCACAAACACTTAGAATATACTTATTAACATACATAACATATATTAGCCAAAACATGTATTAGGGCGAATTCTTTCACCGAGTAAGTATTACACTTATATATAGCATGTTCATACAATAATTTATCATGGCATACACACTTTCAAAATTTATACGTATACGGTATTTTCTACAAATATACAGAATATATTATACGCCATAATTTGCATACGTAACTGAATTGAAAAACAAACATCGCATTTTGCATGTACAACAACACTCAGATCACGAATCTATCATTATCTGACATTGAGAGCTTTGAAAACCTTAACCTATACGTCTAAAGTCCACACCTTACGCCATAGAAGCGCAATGAATTTAATAGAAACTCTATGATTTCATCAACATCGATATGACGACTTATAACACAAGGTAAGTCAGCTACTTCGCTACTTGTACCAATAGAAACCCTAAAACAAGTTAGGGTTAGGGGTTTTTTTACCTAGAAATGAGGTCAGAATCGCCGGAAAAAGTGATTAGATCGTGATGGTTAAGCACGTAGGATAGTAGGGTAGAGTATTAGGAAGAATCTCCCACTCTTCTCACACACTCTCTCTCTCTTTTCTCTCTTCTCTCTCTTAAGGTTTCCCTTAAATTCATATGGGCTGAATGAGAGAGGGTTTAAGGTCCTTATATAAGCCTAGAACTCACGAAAATAGACTCAGGGCAATGGTATACTTAGGTTATGTCCAAATACGGACTGTTCCATCTCAACGGAGCACTTCTTGAGCCCCCCTTGAGCCAAAGGTCGAACTTAAGCTCACTGACCTTGGATCTAAGTTGAGTTAAGTTTTCGTTCCAGTCGGGTTCCTAGATCACACGTCGTGGACCAATTTTAGTTCAACGGTCACTGAAACTCGATCAGGTTACAAGTACACTGACCTATGTATGAAATTTCCCCTGATCCAAGGGTGTATCTGGGTCAGATTTTGATGGTCTAATTGCTTATATCAGGCCCGCAAGTGACAAGTCTCAAATTACTTAAATTAGGTTACATTTCTAAAGAAATCTTCGTTTGCTCACACTCCTCGCTCCGGGCTCAAGCAAATAGCCCAGGGACACTATCCAGTTTTAACTTCTGAGATAGTTGTTAAGCCCAGCAAGGCAGTCCTAATTCTATAATCTCATATTATTCGGTCTTTCGATGTGCGGTCCAGATCTAATACGGAGTTTCGTGATGCTCCCGAGAGCAGCCAGGTAATGAGATTGATCCTAGATTTTAGGGTAACCTAGCATCAATGATTCTACAAGTTTTAGGTATTGCAGATCATATTTAAAGTGGATCAAGCAGATTTCGTAGCTAATCTAGTTTAACACTTAGTTAACTTTGTGTAATTTCTAAAGGATTTGGTCCTGAGTGATTTCTACCTGAGGTGGTATCGGGTCTTTGTACGGGATTTTTCGAGTCGTTACACATCGCGAAGAACCAATGCCAGAAATGCAACAATCGGCAGGGCAAACACATCACCAAGAAAGGTTAGGGGACCAATAATGCGAAATGCAGCTAGAAACAATCCTGAACTGGCACCTCTAGCCCTATATCTAGAGAGATCTTTTCCTTCTCTGATAGCACAAGACTTCCCAACATTGCCCATCGCAAAGGCTCGATGGACTAGAAAAGAGAAGGGTAAATCACCAATGAGTGACACTGTCCCTGTTTCATCTTACAATACACTGCAACAAAAAATTCAATTGGAAACATCTTAATCAGCTGAATTTTGTGGAAGTACGGAAGATCCAAGTGAAGCTTCTCTTTTCTCAAGCCCTATCACTCCTGTATATTCTAATCTAGCGATGGCCTCTTCGGACAGTGTAGAAGCCGCCATATGCATGGCAGGAACCAATCAGCATCCACAACCTACAACTGAAGACTGTATATCACCGACATGGCCGAAGCACACAGGACACTAATGGAGAAATGTAAAAGCCTTCGAGAAGCCCTGGCTACTCTGGCACACAATGTGGCTAGAATGATTGTCCCTCCAATGATGGCCGCAATGAATGAGCAGGAACAGCGACCTGAAAGTTCTCAGCCCCCGAGATCGGGATCGCTCAGGTTTGCTCCCACGGCAAGAGCAATGACTCAGGAAGAGGTGTGATAGGTAGTGAAAGAAGCCATCAGAACAGAGAAAGAATGTGGGAACATTGGGAGATTTAGATATCGGGCGCCATATCTGAAAGAGGTAGATTATGTTCCTTTCCCAGCTAACTTCAAGCACCCCGACTTCTAAAAATTCAATGGAGGCGGATCACCAGAGGAGCACCTCATACACTTCATCACCAGTATGGGAAATTTCTCTACAGTGTCGTAGTACTGTCTTCGGTTGTTTGGCTCTTCTTTGACAGGCAAAGCATTCCAATAGTATTCTAATTTAGCAGTAAGATCGATGCAAACATGAGAACAGATGCAGGACGCCTTCATGTCAAATTTCTTCTCATCAGAACACGACGTTAGTATAATAGAAGTGGCTTTAGTGCGGCAAAGAGAAGGGGAACCTATTGAGACATTCATAGACAGGTGGAAAACATTAAAAGCATCCTTCGGACAATTGCCTGAAGAAAGGGAACAGGTAAAAATGTGTCTCAACTCCATAGAAACGAGAATCGCATTCGGTCTCACCAGTGCTGATATAAAGACCTTCTGTGACTTGGCCACGAAAGCTCATGCCTTGGAGTTGATGACAAGGAAGATGCCAGCATTTCACCATGAAACAACTAGAAGAAGTTCTAATAGGTTGAACGCAAATGTGGTAGAACATGAGAAGAAAAACAATGATGCGAGAGAGTTAAAAGGAAAAAGGACAGAGAGGAGAGAGGAATCAAGTCGGCCCAAAGGCAGGTTCAATAACAAAAGGCTCATGCCGCTGAATTCTCACGAGGGTTTCACATTTAAGAAAGAAGATGTGATTCGTATAATGAATCAATTATTGAAGGCCAGTAGATTTAGAATTGCCTCCGTCCAAGCATCCTGCAGAAGTGTCGAAAATAAGAGAAAGAGAGTTTTGTTGCTATCATCGTCTGGTGGGACATCCGACAGAAAATTGCGTTATGCTAAAATGCATAATACAAAGAATGATAAACAGAGGCGAGACAATAATTGGTAAAGAAAAAGAGGGAGACAGAAAATCAGCAGTGAATGTACTCACCGTCCGGGAAGACGCTCATGAAAGAGCGGAAAGAGGGCATCAAAGAATGGTTGGCAAAGTTGCAGTAGTTACATTGCGCTCGGGAAGAAAGATAGCGAGTCAATCGAAGCAGAAAGCCGAAATAACAAGGACAGAAATAAATAAGAACTCTTCTGATAACTAAAGTGGCAGGAAAGAGGAAAAGAATGAAATGTGGAAAGTGGCTTAGAACGTTATAAGTCACTTGAAAGGAGTTCCGGCTCACCTCAGCGTTTATAACGCGTTAAGGTTATTAGAAGACTCCCGACAAAGCTTAATCCAAGCCTTATCTAATAGTGACGTTAGAAAGGCTTTACTGAAAGAAATGAAGAATACGGAATACAAGGAACAAAAAGATTGCATGCCAACAATTTCCTTCTCTGATGACGATTTGACCTGTGAAAAGGAACATAATAGACCGCTGATGGTTGTAGGACATGTCTGCGGTAAAAAGGTCAAACGGATAATGTTGGATAACGGGTCTGCAGTTAATATATTACCATTAATGGTACTGAATGAGCTAGGGTACCGGCGTTCTAATTTGTGCCCTAGCGGAATGATGATACTGGGCTTCAATCAAGACAGACAGCGTGCGCTCGGTAAGATTACGGTGACATTGGAAATAGGAGAATTAACCACAGATGTTGTTTGCTATGTGATCAATGCGTGACAACATATAACCTCCTCTTGGGAAGGTCGTGGATGCATCAATATGGCATCATACCGTCTACTTTGCATCAATCCTTCAAATATTACAAGGACGAGATACAATATAAAGTAATGGCCGACGCAAAGCCATGTACGAAAGCTGAAGCATTCTTTGTTGATGCTAGTTACTATGATGAGTTCATTGATAAAATAAGAAAAGGAGAATGAGGCTACAAGAAATATTGATATAAAGATGAAAGGAAAAGAAGTTGTAAAGGTAGGATCGTCTGGGATAACGAATGCGAAAAAGAAATTTTATTTTGTACTGAAATGCTTGAGACAACCGGGACAGCCACTGTTAACGTTATTGTCACCCGAACAGCTGAAAGTTCTGCAATCAAATTACACAGTGCCATTGCCATATGTAGAGAGAAACAAGTTATTCCCAGTCATTCATGTCAAAGCTAACGCAAAATATCCTAAACCAATCGAGTTCTATGCACCCTCAGAAATAAAGACAGAAGAAAAGGCCAGTAATATCATAAGTAAAATGAAGTTATCATCTAAAGATCTTCAAAGGTACAGTCCAACAAGTAGAAGGATTATGAAAAACATGGGCTTTAATTATGAAGAGCCGACTGGCTTAAATTATGGGAAGGGAATCCCAATCTCGATTGGAGTCGATGAGCAAAGGTGAGAGAAATTCAGGGGATTGGGGGCAGAATCGTCAGTAAACATGGTTACCATAGACTCGGTGAAAGAAATGGATCATGAGATGGTAAATCAGCCCAAAACAGCTCTGAGCCAGATGGAAGATGGGGGCAGCTGACAATTGACAGTCTATGGGAAATAAATCTAGGAACAAAAGAGGAGCCGTGAAATACGTTCATAAGCGCCAATCTCTGAAAACATGAAGCTGATTAGTACATATGACTATTGAAGGAAAATAAGGATGTTTTTGCTTGGACGTTTTCAGAAATGCCAGTCTGGAACTGTCAGTGGAAATGCATCGCCTAAACATCTCCAAAGACAAGAAACTGATTAAACAAGCACAAAGGCGATTCCATCCAAACCTAATTCCTCTAATAGAGGAAGAAATAAACAAATTGATAAAAGTTGGGTTCATCAAAGAAGTTAAATATCCTAAGTGGATATCAAATGTCATCCCGGTAAAGAAGAAAAATGGACAGATTCGCATATGTGTTGATTTCAGGGATCTGAATGAGGCTTGCCCAAAAGATGATTTCCTGTTGTCAATAACTAAACTACTAATCGACAGTACCACGAAGTATGTTGTTATGTCCTTCATGGATGGCTATGATGGCTATAATCAGATAAGAATGGCCCCTGATGACGAAGAAGCTATAGCATTTAGAACGTCGCTGGGAATTTATTGCTATAAAGTTATGTCGTTTGATCTCAAGATCACTGGTGCCACATATCAAAGAGCAATGCTGAATATTTTTCAGGACATGATGCATAAACATGTTGAATGTTATGTAGATGATTTGGTGGTTCAGTCGAATGATCATGAAGAACATTGAGAACACTTGACTTCAATTTTTCATCGACTCAGAAAGAAACAATTGAAAATGAATCCAGTCAAATGCGCCTTCGGGGTGTTGTCAGGGAAATTCCTTGGCTTCGTCATCAGACATAGAGGAATCAAAATTGACCCTGGGAAAGTCAAAGCTATCTAAGATATGCCACCACCAAAAACATTAAAAGAATTGAAAAGCTCGCAAGGAAAATTGGCATACATTTGTTGTTTTATTTCAAACTTGGTAAGAAGATGTCAGCCATTTTCTCATCTGATGAAGAAAGGGGTGGAATTCGTTTGGGACCAATCCTATCCAAATGCATTTGATTCCATCAAGGCATTGCTGAAACAACCTCTAGCATTGTCAGCTCTTGTAAAAGGTAAACTACTCATTTTATACATATCTGCAGCCAAGAATTCATTAGGGGCTTTGCTGGCATAGGTGAACGAACAAGGCAAAGAAATTGCGCTTTATTATCTGAGTCGAACCCTGATAGGCGCAAGGTGCAATTATTCACTGATAGAGAAAGTGTGCTTGACATTAATATTTACAGTACAAAAATTATGACATTACTGTCTCTCCTATGATATAGTTTTAATATCGTGAGCAGATCTCATAAAGTTTTTGATGACAGGGCCAATGTTGTCAGGAAGAGTGGCCAAATGGATGCTATTGCTTTCAGAATACACAATCACATACGAGCCAGAGAAAGCTGTGAAAGGACAAGCAGTAGCGAACTTCCTAGCAGCTCATCCTGTGACAGATAGTGAAGTAATCAATGATGATTTCCCTAATGAGCAAGTTATGATGAATGAATCGCCAAATCCATGGCAAATGTACTTTGATAGTGCCTCAAAAGCATCAGGAGCAGGTGCTAGAGTAATATTCATTACTCCTCGGGGTGACTTGCTGCCTTATTCTTTTACATTGGGTACTGCATTCATAAATAATGAAGCTGAATATAAAGCCCTCGTAATTGGAATGGAAATAGCGCAAGAAATGAAAATAAAGACATTACATATTTTCAGCGACTCTAAGTTGATCATAAATTAACTAATGACAGAGTTCCAGATAAGGAAGCCGGAACTCTTGCCTTATTGCCGAAGAGTGCAACAATTGATAGAACAGTTCCATCAAGTTGAAATTAAACATGTGCCACGAAGTGAGCATGCAAGGGCAGACGCTTTAGCTAGCCTGGCGGCAGCTTTATCCTGTCCGGACCGAAGTCCTCTTCAAGTGACAATAGAAGAAAGAAGATTCTTGCCATTGTCAGAAATTATAATGAGACAATTGACGCACTTCCTATATCATGCTTGGAAGTTACAACAAACGATTGGCGTCAACCTTTCATAGATTACCTCAAATATGATATTCTGCCGAAAGAACCAGCGGAAAGACATCAAATTAAGCAGAGAGTAAAGAGATTCATTATGTGTAGTGAAATACTATACAAAAGATCTTATAATAAAATATTGCTGCGATGTTTAGATGCACAAGAAGCAAATCAAGTGCTACAAGAGGCTCACTCTGGAGAATGTGGAGCACATCAAGCTGGCCAAAATCCATTCCATTAGGTGCATCGGATGGGATATTACTGGCTTACAATGTTCAAAGATGCTATAGAATACGTGAAGCGATGATATGAATGTCAGATTCATGGAGATGTCATTCATATGCCTCCTAAAGACCTTCTATTGGGGTATAAAATTTGGTTAAGGGGGAGAAGCTTCAAGGAGAAGAATTGGTGAAAGAAGTGAAGGATAGAGATGAAAAGCACATGAGTTGCGCGGGAACCATGTTGCTCGAGAGATATGTTGCGTGGGTCCGCGCAACTCGACATTGGTTATGTTGGGCCATGCAACTCTCTTCAGAAAGGGACAAATTGGGAATGTGAAGTGGGGTCCATGACATAGGATTCACGGGATCACGCGTGCGAAAGCCTATAAATACCCCCCCCCCCCCCCCCCCATTTAGAGCATCGGATGTTCAAAAGACCAGTGCCTCTGACCGGTATTGGAGACAGAGAGAAGGAGAGGGAGTGCAAAGTGTTGAAGGTCTAGGCCACTCTACTCCTGGTAAGTGGCATGGGCCCACACAACTCCTCAGCGCGTGCAACTCCTATGAGTTGCGTGGGTACTCTTTGAGGTAGATGCTATGTTGTAAATTTTCAGATCCTCGGGCCATTCCAGATATTTCAAAGGGATCCAAGCACTACTTTATCATGACAATAAGGGACAAAATGCATGGGAAGCTCGCACAACTCATCTCCCCTGGAGATATGATCAATATGAGCTGGAATGCTGCCAAAATTTATATTTTAAGCTTTACTTAATACTTGTATTTTTGCATTTCTGAGAGATTCCATCCCGGAATCAGAGGATTAAAAGGATGTAACAAATTCAGAATGAATAAATTGATGATTATTCTCTTTGCTCTATCTTTTGTCATTATTGAGTGAGATAATTCCCCAAATCAAATGTTTTTCATTTCTGGTCGAAATAAAATGGCGACTCTGCTGAGGATCATATCTTGCTTCATACTGACTTAAGGATGACTTGGAGAATTTCATCACTGTTTGGCATCCTATAAGGCGCCAAAACGGCGACTCTCAGGGGGAACATCCTTCCTTTCATCTTTGGGATAGAATACATTTACGAATAAATGCTAATTAAATTTTATTGTTGATTTCTAACAGACACAAGAGCGATACATCAATAACAAGTGTACCGATTGTTCGAGAAATCACTGGTAAAAAGGAAAAAGGGTAGGAGAAATGGATGATGGTCATTTTCTGAGGCGAACAGGCAAAGCCGCGGTAGTTACGTTACGCTCACGAAAAAGGATAAAGAGCCCTCATAAATAGAACACTGAGGTAACAAGAAAAGAAACATCTGAAGAATGTCATGACAATATCAGAGAAAAAGGTAGAAAAAAAATAAATAAGGTTGAGGGGGTAACATATGATGTGGTGAGTCACCTGAAAGGCATACCAGCTTGACTAAGTGTGTATGATGCGTTACGACTGTCAGAACATTCTCAAAACAGTCTGATTCAAGCTCTATCTGATAATAATGTTAGAAAAGCATTACTCACAGAGATGGAACACGAAGAGCGAAATAATTGCATGCCAGTCATCTCTTTCTCCAATGCTGACCTAATTTGTGGTGAAGAGCATAACAGACCGCTGATAGTTATGGGCCACGTTGGCGGTAAACAGATAAAATGAAAAATGCTAGATAATGGGTCTATGTTGAATTTGTTGTCGTTAATGATGTTAAACGAACTGGGATATCGTCGTTCTCATTTGCGCCCTAATGGGATGATGATATAGGGGTTTAATCAAGATGGACAGTAGACGCTCGACAAAATTACATTAACATTAGAGATAGGGGAGCTAACGATAGATGTCGTTTGTCATGCGATCAATGCGGTAACTACATACAATCTTCTCTTGGGAAGACTTTGGATGCATCAATACGACATTGTACCATCGACCCTTCATCAATGCTTTAAATATTGTGAGAGGATTCAACATAAAGTGATAGCAGACGCAAAACCGTATACGGAAGTAGAGTCTTTCTTTGCTGATGCTGGTTATTACGATGAGTTCGCTACAGGAAATTAAAAGGAAAATAATGAGAATAAAATAGCTATAGGTGAAAAGAGGCAGTGCAGGATGGGGTCACCAAAATAGAGTTGTTTGGGAAAGAAAATGTGAAGCAAAATTTTTATTTCGTGCCAAGACACCTGAGACGACCAGGGCAACCTCCGCTAACGTTGTTATCGCCTAAGAAATTAGAAATTCTGCAATCAAATTACACAATGCCACTACCACATGCAAAAAGGAAGAAACCATTCCCAGTCATGCCTAAGAGGTTTCATGTTGAAGTTAACTCGAAAAACCCCGAACCCTTTGAATTCTATGCAGTCTCAGAGGCAGAGATAAAAGAGAAGGTAGATAACCAGATAAACATCGCGAAGTTGACAGCTGAAGATCTAGAAAGATATAGCTCTGTTAGCAGAAAAATAATGAAGAATATGGGTTTTGATTGTGAAGAGCCGACTGGGTTGAATAGTGGAAAAGGTATCTTGACCCCGATCAGAGTCAATAAAGAAAAATGAGTGAAGTTTCGCGGATTAGGAGGAGAATTGTCGGTAAATATGGTCACTATAGGATCAGTAGAAGAGATGGAAGCTGATATGATTAAACATCTTGAGGTGGCTCTGAAGCAGATAGAAGACAGGGGCAACCGATGATCGACAGCTTACAGGAAGTAAATTTAGGGAAAGAAGAAGAACCCCGTAATACATTTATAAGCGCAAGTCTCCCTGAACAAGAAGCTAATCAGTATATTGAATTGTTGAAAGAAAACAAAGATGTGTTTGCTTGGACATATGAAGAAATGTCAAGCTTAGAACCATCAGTGGCGATGCATCGATAAAATATTTCTAAGGACAAAAGACCAATCAAACAAGCGTAGAGACAATTCCATCCAGATTTGATTCCCTTAATTGAAGAAGAGGCGAATAAGCTAATTAAACTGGGGTTTATCAGGGAAGTCAAGTATCCTAAATGGATATCAAATATTGTACCAGTGAAGAAGAAGAATGGACAGATTAGGGTATGTGTTGACTTCAGAGACTTAAATGAAGTATGTCTGAAGGATGACTTCCCATTACCGATTACTGATTATTGATTGACAATACAACTAAGTACGTCATTATGTCTTTTATGGATGGCTATAACCTGATAAGAATGGCACCGGAGGATGAGGAAGCTACGACATTCAGGATGTCGCTGGGAATTTACTGTTACAAGGTTATGCCATTTGGACTCAAGAATGCTGGTGCGACATATCAGAGGGCAATGCAGAATATATTCCATGACATGATGCACAAACATGTTGAGTGTTACATGAATGATTTAGTGGTCAGGTCAAATGACCTTGAGGAATATTGTGAACATCTGGTACCAGTGTTTCATCAGCTCAAGAAAAAGCAATTGAGAATGAATCTGTTTAAATGCGTGTTTGGTGTCTCATCGGGAAAGTTCCTCAGTTTTGTTGTCAGGTACAAAGGAATTGAAGTTGATCAAGGAAAGATCAGAGCTATTCAAGAATTGCCACCTCCAAGGATATTAAAAGAATTGAAGATTTTGCAAGGAAAGTTGGCCTATATCCGTCGTTTTATCTCTAATCTTGCAGGAAGATGTCAGCCGTTTTACCATCTAATGAAGAAAGGGGCAGAATTTGTATGGGATCAATCGTGTCAAAACGTGTTCAATTCAGTCAAAGAACTGTTGAAACAGCCACTAGTACTAGCAGCGCCTGTGAAAGGTAAACCGCTCATCCTTTATATTTTTGCAGCAGAGAATTCATCGGGGGCCTTGTTAGTGCAAACAAATTAGCAAGGGAAAGAGATTGCGCTGTATTATCTGAGCAAAACTTTGATAGGAGCTTAATGCAACTATTCACCCATTGAGAAAGTGTGTTTAGCTCTAGTTTTCGCCATCCAAAATTTGAGACATTATTTCTCTCCCATGATATAATCTTAATATCGTGAGTGGATCCTCCGAAGTTCTTAATGACAAGGCCAATGCTATCAGGGAGACTGGCTAAATGGATGCTTTTATTGTCAGAATACATGATCACTTATGAACCGACAAAAGTAGTAAAGGGACAAGCAGTAGCGAATTTCTTGGCAGCCCACCTTGTGCCGGATAATGATATGATTAGTGATGACTTTCCAGATGAGTGGGTAATGATGACAAAATTGCCTAGTTTGTGGCAGATGTACTTCGACGGCGCTTCTAGAACTTCAGGAACGGGTGCTGGGGTAATATTTATTAGTCCACAAGGTGACTTGCTAACATATTACTTTACGTTAGGTGCATCATGCACTAATAACGAAGTTGAATATCAAGCTCTCATTATAGGGTTGGAAATAGCCTAGGAAATGAAGATAAAAGCATTACGGATTTTTGGCGATTCTAAGCTAGTGATAAATCAACTTACAACAGAATTCAAAATAAGGAAGCAAGAGCTCTTCCCATATTATCGTCAAGCGCAATAGTTGTTGGAGAAATTTCAGGATGTTGAAATCAAGCATATACTGAGGTCAGAGAACGCAAGGGCAGATGCTTTTGATAGTTTGGCTGTAGGCTTGACTTGTCCTAATCAAAGCCCTCTTCAAGTGACAATCGAAGAAAGAAGGTTTTTACTGCCTGCTGAAGATGTCGAAGTTGCTAATGTATTTGTTGTGTCATGTTTAGAGATTACAATTGATGATTGGCATCAGCCTTTTGTGGATTATCTCAAATATGATATCTTGCTAAAAGATCCAGTGTAAAAGTTATAAATAAAGTAAAGGGCGAAGAAATTCATTATGTGCAATGAAGAGCTTTACAGAAAGTCATATAATGAGGTGTTATTGAGATGCCTAGCTATGAAAGAAGCAAATTAGATATTACGAGAGGCTCATTCAGGGGAATGCGGAGCTCATCAGGCTGGTAGAAATCTATTTCATCTGGTGCGTCGAATGGGGTATTACAGGCTTATAATGTTCAAAGATGCAATTGATTACGCATGGCGATGTTGTAAGTGCTATGTTTCCAAGCTCCTATAATTGTCAAATTTTATAGTGTCAAAACCTCTTTGAATCTGTGTCTTGTGTAGCTCATCTACAAATTCAAGACAGTGCATCTCATGTACAAGAACAAAGGTCTTTACCTCAAGAACTTCAAATGCAAGATCAAGAGATATACATGCTCAACTACAATATCATGAATAGTCCACTCCTTCAAGCTTCAAAGTTCAGGATTTCAAAGCTACAACCGTAACGCCCCAAATTTTTACCAACCTGGAGTTAGATGTCCTTAGGCAAGGGTTTGATCCTAACCCCTTATTAACTTCTCAAACCTCAAATCCTTTAAAAATTAAATGAGAATTACCTAAGTGCTAAACTAGATTCTATGAGAAATCAGCACTAATCACTTTAAATATGATATGCAAGACCCAAAACTTGTAGAATCATTGACGCTAGGTTACCCTAAAATCTAGGATCAATCTCATTACCCAGTTGCTCTCGGGAGCATCATGAAACTCCATATCGGACCTGGACTGCACGTCTAAAGTCTGATTAACGCGAAGCTAAACGGTTAGGACCGCCTTGCTGGACTTGACAATCATCTTGGAAATCAAGTCCAGATAGTATTTTGAAGTTATTAGCTTGAGCTCGGAGTAAAGAGTGTGAGAAAACGTGGTTTTCTTTAGAAATTAAATCTAATTTAAGTAATCTAAGACTTGTCGCTTGCGGGCCAAATATAAGGATTCAGACTGTCAGAATCTGACCCAAATGCACCTTCGGATCAGGAGAAATTTTTCATACATGGCAGTGTACTTGTGGCCCTGATTGAGTTTCAGTGACTGTTGAATGAAAACTGGTCTGCCACGGTCGATCTGTAAATCTGATCGGATTGAAAACTTAACTCAACCTAGATCCATGGTCAGGGAGCTTAAGTCAGACCTTTGGCTCAAGGGGGGGCTCCAGAAGTGCTCTGTTGAGCTGAAACAGACTCCCTTTGGCTATAACGTAAGTATACCTTGGCCCTGGGGCCATTTCCATCAGTTTTAGGCCTATATAAGGACCTTAAACCCTTTCCCATTCACTCCATACGAATTTGAGAAAACCCTAGGAGAGAGAAGAGAGTAAAGAGAGGAAAGGTGTGAGAGAAGTGAGAGAAGATTCCTGGTACTCTATCCTGCTATTCTACATGCCTATTCATCGTGATCTAATCGCTATTCCGGCGATTCTGACTTCGTTCTTAGGTAAGAAAATCTAACCCTAATATATTCTAGGGTTTCAATTGTTACAAGTGGCGAGATAGCTGACTTAACTTGTGCTATAGGCTGTCATTCCATCGTTGACGAAGACTTGGGGTCTCTGTCGAATTCGTTACGCTTTTACGCCGTAAGGTGCGGACTCTAGAGGTATAGGTTATGGTTTTCAAAGCTTTCAATATCAAATAATGATAGATTCATATATGGGTGTTATTTCACATGCAAAATGCGATATTCGTTTTGCGATTCAGTTACGTATGCAATTTATGGAGTTTAGTGTATTTTGTATATTGGTATAAAATACTGTATACGTACAAAATATGAAAGTATGTTTGCCATGATTAATTACTATGTGTATATGTTAGATATATGTGTAATTGCTATTCGGCGAAAGGATTCGCCCTAATACATGTTTTGGCCAACATGCGTTATGTATGGTAATAAGTGTATTCTAAGTGTTTGTGAAAATGCTTGTATAAGTATGTACCTAGTATAATAGTGCCTTGAGTAGGTGTTGAGATAGGATTCTCAACTACCTTAGTGATGTGTATGATTTCCTTCATGCAAGTTATTTAGTTTAATCATTTACTTATAAAATGTATGTGTTTGGATTTCCTGTTTGCCTTGTGTTTTATCACATGCTCGTTAATATGTTTGCATTACTTGTTTAATTCTGCTCTGACTACTCAACATGCTTATTGATTAAGGATTGAATGTGATTGGGACTATGTTATAGTCCAGGCAATCGGTAACAGGCTTGAAGTCGTGGCTAAGATTCATTCGCCACGTAGGACGTATTTGACGAACCCGAGTCATACTAAAGTTGTCAGCAGTGGTTAGGCCACACGGAGAGATTATGCACTTCATGTCGATCAACTTTGGGTGCATTGGAGCTAGTCGAGCCCGTCAAGTAACCCGATGTGCCGATGTATATTCACTATGTATGGACGCTACTGCTTGAACCTAAAGTACCAAACTCACTAGTGGAATCTCGTTAACCTTGGTACCTCAATCTGCTAAGACTCGTGAGCTGAACATGGTGGTATGGGACACCGTGGTTGAGCTGTCAACCTACGCTGTGGCGACGAGCCTTCCAGTAGTGACCAGTGAGCAACCCAGACTCGTGAGCCGAATACGGTAGTATGGGACACTGTATTCAAGCTGTCGGCCTACACTGATTTGGTGACGAGCCCTTTGTAGTGACCTCGAGCATACTTTGGGCCTGCGTAGAGGCGACGAGCCTTTCCGTAGCACTAGAGTATGAAATAGGCCTACCCTGGTGTAACCTAGCTGTGGTCCCCAGTCGGGTTGGCGACGAACCTTCGAAAATAGACTGCCAGTTAGTAGGACTGACGACCCTAGAATGGATCATTATTTGGGAAATGATATAAGGGAGGTACCTTAGTTTTCCAATCCTGCTGTATGAAAAGGACTAATAAGAACTTGGTAATCATATGCATGCATTGCATTACACGTGCGTTCAGGTGTAGCAGGTCAAACACTGAGGCAGTGTTATTCATGCGCGAATGTGAGATGAAGTCGCTGAGGGAGCGTAGGCGAGGGCATACATCATACATTCATACCATTCTTACATTAACAAGAGTACTTAGAGATGTGTGATTTACTACTTTATCATTACTGCTTGACTGAGTTGATAACATGTTAACCTCTGCTTTATAGTTCCACTGAGTTGATCACTCACTCCCACGTTATGGGATGGTGTTGTACACGCTAACCAGACTCTGTCTCAGTTTCAGATGATGGCGATGCTTGTAGAGCGGAGCCGGACTTTTATGTTGATGAGGAGGGTTTCTCTCATATGTAGCTATCAGGGTGGTCTATGTAGACCATCTTCTGATCAACGGGATTATATGGTTGCTGATTAGACATTATTACACTTTAGTTTACACTTTTGGAACACTCATGTATATTCATTTTGTTCATTTTTAGTGTATACATTTCTATATTTAACCTGGTAACATGTTCATACTCTGGAGACTTACCACTGTTTATAAATTTTATATATCTATCACAGTCTTTCATTTACGTAATTTAACTGTCACTGGAGTATGATATGCTATTTTGGTCTAATCCCATTCATGTTTCAATGCACTCATCATAATCATCATTATCTATGTTGTATAAGTGATGCGTTGGAACTCGGGAGCTGAGCTTTGCTCGACCTCCGATTTTCAGGGCGTTACAACATCTAAAGGCAAGACAATTGCCTTTACTTTGGTACTCAAAGCTCAAGGTGAAGTACAACTCAAGTACCTCAAGCTCAAGCTTCGATGTATTTTAATTTCAAGCTTCAAAAGGTCTCAAGTTCAAACTTCATCATATGTCAAGATCTCAAGCTTCTTGAACTTCAAAGAACGACTATTAACTGAAGCGAAAGAAGATTCATTGTTCATACATTGCTTATAAGGTATGAATGACCCTAGATTAACCATGGGGTAGGTCATTTTAAATACACAATTTAATTGGGTCATTTTATAAATGCATAGTCTATTTTTCGACTAATCTTGGACTATGTTCGACTAGTAGCACTGGCTCAACCAGTCCAAGAATTCCTCGACTAGTCCAAGAACTGGCTCGACCAGTCTAAGAATTCCTCGACCATCCTAAGTTTGTTACTTATTTTTAGGAATTTTTGTTATTTCCTTGACCAGTCTTGAAGACTGCTCGACTAGTCGTGTGAACATTGCATGACCAGTCCAACAGGCTCTACTCAAAGTCTAGCAACTAAAATGGGTTCCACATGACCAGTCGTGGACAGGACTTGACCGGTCATGGAGGCAACTCAATCGATCGAGCAGGTCCTTCAACCAGTCGTGGAACGGCCTTATCTTATCGCTCCCCCAAAATTTTAAAAGTTTGTTGGTTCTTCGACCAGTCGAGCTGACCTCAGGACCAGTCGAGAGTGCAATATCTACACTTATAAATAGAGCACGAATTTCAGAGTTTGATATTCAATTCAAGCTAAATCAATACGCCGCTCTGAGAGATAAGTTAGTAATATTCTTAAGCTATCTAGTTCTTATTGTATATTCTCTTTAATTAGCTTTCTTTGCATTTGATTTTGAGTTTGTACATTCCAATCTTATTTGAAAGAGGGATTGAAGTTTTTCCATTTCTTGGAATCAAAATCAAATCAAGCTAGCCCAAGGTGATTAAATCTGAAATTAATTTAGAACTTAGAACCTTTTCATAAGTGAGCGTGAACATTGAACTTCTACGTTGAACTTCTACTCCAAATTGGTTCTTCCGGGCTGCATCAAAAGGAGAATATCCAGATAAGTATTTTACAGTATTGTAAATTCATTCTTTTAGTTTTATTGAGATTTTGCCAGAAAAATCTCTTTGTTTTGGTTTGTCTGAGGTGATCCAGAAAACTCAAAGTGTGGGGGTTTTTGAATTGTGTAAGCCCACTTAAAAGACACAATTGTGAGGGTTTTAGGTGAACCTTAAAAAACCTATTTCATAATGAACGATAATATCCACTGTGTGAGGATATTAGGAGTGGAGTAGTTGTGTGGCTGTTTTTCTAAACAGTTGGTATACACACAAGCGAACCACTATAATTTCTGGTCTTGTAATGATTGATTGAATATTTCATTTTGTGCATGTTGTAATTTCCCTTTACTTGTAATTTCTTTTATCCAAGTGTAAGAATGTTGTAATAGCTTAGTTATTTCCTTTGCTATTTATTTCTTTATTCCTCTGTATTGGTTTGATATTTTGATACACAAACCATTCTAGGAATCAGGTTGTCCTGCCATAAGCGATTAGTTTTTGGTGTAAGGTTGTCCTTAGAACAACATCTGTACCAACCTCTCAATACTTGTACACTTGAGGTTGTTTTACATTTCTGCATTATGGGATTGTTTATTGCTATCAGTATTTATATTTGTTTAAATTTCGTTGTTATTTTTTTAAATTTGGCATAGTCCTATTCATCTCTCTCTCTCTCTCTCTCTCTCTCTCTCTCTCTCTCTCTCTCTCTCTCTCTCTCTCTCTCTCTCTCCCCCCCTCTATGATGCTTAGATCAGCCTTTTTAGATGTCATGAATGTCAAATACATGGCGATGTCATGCATGTACCTCTTAAAGACTTGCATCAGTCAGTGGCTTCTTGGCCCTTCTCAGCTTGGGGACTTGATCTTATCGGTCCTATAAATCAATCATCATCCAAAGGGAAACAATACATTTTGGCAGCCACAGATTACTTCTCAAAGTGGACTGAAGCCATCACATTAAGAAATGTCAAAGAGAAGGACGTTGTGAATTTCATACGGCATGTAATAATATACCGCTACGGCATTCCAAAGAAGATCATCACTAACAATGAGACCCCATTTAAGAACAGAGGAATGGAGAAATTATGTCGAAAGTTTAATATCCAGCATTCATTTTCGACACCTTATTACCCGCCGACCAATGGATTGGCTGAAGTGAAATAGCGGTGAAGACCGCTTTAGTTGAAGTAGGAATATATCAATATGTCCTAAAGGGGGGTGAATAGGACTTTTTAAAGTTTTTATGGTTTATTTAAAATCCTATTGCACTAATCCTAACAACATGCTCATATTAGGATTACTCAAAAGTAACTCTATTGGCTTCCAAGCCCGGTAGAGGATCCAATCACAAACTATTTAAGAAGTGAACAATATGCAAACTAGTTTATGATGGATATGACTTTGTATATGTGTGAGGTGTGAGCTCAGATATTCAGATATGAAATTAAAGTAAATCACACAATCAGAAGAATAGCAATCTCAAACACAGTCATTTTTATTATGGTTCAACTACTTGTCTACTCTACTCCCAGTAACCGCACGTAACCCTTGAGTGTACTAGATTTCACTAAGGAGGTTTCACAACGGTTCACCTCAAACCTAGGTTTTAAATCAAGTTCACCTTCAACCTTTATAACCTACACTGAGGTTGACTGTTTATGCACTCACGAGAAAGGGTCAACACAACGCACCCACTTTTAGGCACATTGGCTAAGGATCTTCCATAAGACCCTAACTGATGTTTCACACAGTTCACCTCGAACCTAAGGTTTTAAACAGGTTCACCTTCAACCAAGAGTTTATGCTCTCCACAGAGCAAGGGTCAACACTATGTACCCACCACGTACACTCCCGCCGGAGGCCTCCTATGAGGGCTTGCAAGGGTGAGAACCACCTTAGACCCAATCCTAAAAAGAAATGATCACAAGTGTCCTCTGGACTCTAATAACTTACAAATAAGTGGATGAGTCCCATTCAACACGTTAACAAAGATCTCCTCCTTGTTGATGAAGAATCTTCGGCTTCCTTGATCCACAACATAGATGATGTACCAATACGAGGCTTCAGGTTGGGTCAAGGTTAAGACGGAATCATACTCTATAAAAAGTTTTCCTATAAGTAAGATGGAGTGATTCCGATCATCTATAAATTCAAGGCATCCCAGCTTAATGATTTTTCATTAAAGTAGTAGCTGGAGGATCCTTGAATGAGGAAGTTCATTCCCCAATCCACTCTGTTGAATATCAATGATGAGGGTGGATTGGAGGATGAACTTCCCTGAGAGAAAGGGCTTTGGGTATATGATCTGAGGTAAAACACTCAAAAGCACTCTCTTCTTTCTCAACCAGCAACAATATACAAGTCCTATTTATATAGGCAAAAGGTTCTAACGGATATAAAACGGTCACATTTATGACAGAGTTTGATATCATTGAGCGTATACTCTCGATAGCATCGATGGTCCGCTCGATGACACAAACTCAAATGTCATACACTTTTGAAAGCTCTTGCCAGCTGGTTGATGGAATCGAAAAAGGTGTCGATGTCATCGAATTTCATTGTTGAGTGTCGAATATTGCATATCAGACCCTAGTCATTTATGAACATAATACTGTTTAACAACTTATTTGAATCGTGTTTGTGTTGCAAGGTGACTTTAGGAGCTTGGACTGAAACAGGGTGCTAAAAGCTGAGATGTAATGTTCAGAATTCACTAAAGCATAGGACGGACCCCAGGAGACCAAGATCGACAGATTTGCACGCCAGGGATCTAAGAAAATGGAGAAATTGAAGCTTAAGTGGCCCGAAAGACATCCAGAATGCAAGATCACAAGGTTCCCATCATTCGTTCAGTTCGAAACTCTATATGTGGCCTGAGGGCCATAAATTAACCGTACACGTCAAAAATTAACCATTGGATCACTGTGGAAGTGGCCCAACGGACAGATCAGCCCCTTAAATCCTTAAGTGGGGCCCACCTGATATCTGGATATGCTCCAGTTTTGGTCTCAACCATTTAAATGAGCTGACAAAATAGATGGACGGAGAGGATTTCTCGAAAACATCATAGTGGACCCCACTTGAGCATGAGTTTGCATAGTGCACAAGTGCACTAGCCATGCACAACAACGAAGAGTCGGTCAAACCGACTCTTAACCGACTTCTTCTTCCAAAAACCGTAAGAGTGTTTACGCCGTTCAACACTGATCTGTGTTGTGGGCCCCACTCATCATCTGGTTCGATAATCTGAACCGTCCATTACATCAAGGGGGTAGCTAAAACCCTCGCCAATGTCGCCTTTTCGCCCCATGTACACACAAACATGTCTTCATCCGACCAACGCAGGACATATGGTGGACTGAAATGGTGGACTGAAATATCTCGTGGACTTCATCAACGACGGGTTAAAACCAGCCATTTCCAATTGGTTTTTCAAGGATATTGCAATGGATGGGGTGGATTTCCAAGTTGACACTGATCATGGGCCCTACCGAGCATCACAGCGCGACTACATAGGCTCTGTTTCGCAAACAGAGCCTGCGACGAGTTTCGTGGGCCGCCACCATACACCGACGGTCCGATTTGGACAGTCCATTGGAATCCCACCGATCCTCTTATCCTCGTCTAGGTGTCAGTTTGACCCCATGCAAGGTGTCGTGAGATCCTAGCCGTTGAATGCAAGATGGACGGCGGAAGAAAGATCCTGTGGGCCACACCAAATCTGAGCCAAATCAATCCATTGCCAACCAAAAATCTGACATGAACCCACTGGACGGAGTGGATTTCCTATCTGACCTCAATCAAAGGCCCACCAATTAGGACAAATTCGTAAGATGCTTTTGAGCTTACTGCATAAATAGGGTAGGTCTCCGACTCTGTTACCGAAACTCCAACCGCCTCGGGCTGTGGAAGCTCCATCCGACCAACCCTCTTACTACTATAAAGAGGAAGGAGAGAGAGAGAGAGAGGGCATTCAGATATGAGAAGCTTGGTGTGGAGCAGCCGTGAAGGCATAAAGAGGAGTATTTTAGAGTTTTTATTTTTATTTTTATTTATTACTGTTTTTCTTATTTGTTTTTTTAAGAGATCTAGTCCGATCATGTTGGGCTAAACCTCTTAGCTAAGGCAGAGGTGAAGCTTGTAGTGTGATGGGGGGACTTTGCTTATGCCTTTTGTTTATACTGAACTGATGTTGATTTTTATTTAATTAAGGGAATAGTTTTAGTTTTTAATGGTTTGTTGTGACTGAAATTACAATAGATCTGCGATGGCTTTGAGTATTTCTTTCTCCTTTTTATGTTTATGACGTCAAGAAGCCCTGTTGTTCACCATCATCTCCTGGGCATGGTTGGATGACGGTACCCATCCTAAACTTCATACATTCTTGATTGGTTGGTAATTAGTTTAATTCTGTTGTTTACTTTGTCTCCTGAGCATGGTTTGGTGATGAAATCCATTCTAATTCATATACCTTTCATCTCTTGAAAACTATATCAAAGGAAGTTCAGGTTGATTTCCATGATTACAACCTTCAACTGGATGAAGATGGACTCTAAGTCCAGTTGAGTTTTTTTTTTTTTTTTATGCAGGCATAAGATCTCCCTGATCTCTACAAGTGGATCCTCTGAATCCCTAATGTCCTTTCTTCTGAATTCTCTTAAGTTTTAGATAGTTATTTCACCATTATTCCTCAAATTACAATTGATTTAGATTTCATCTTAGGCTAGTTCTAGTTCTAATTAGTTTCAGATTACGTACAAGTTTCAATCCCTGTGGATTCAACCTCGGTCTCACCGAGTTTATTACTACATCACAACCCTATACTTGGGGAGTGAACAAGTTTTTTGGCGCCATTGTCGGGGACTGACGGCTACGTATTTTTGAAATTAATTAGTTTTAGAGTTCGATTAAGATTAGGGATTTCTAACTTTAGGTTTAGGTTTCTAATTTTAGACTTTTTTTGTTTTCAGAAATTAACTCAGCTTTCTATTTTTGTTATTGGGATTTTTCCTTTAATTTTTATAGATACTAACATAACTTTCCTGTTTTGTAGGATTCTGAGATAGAAACTTCCAATTTGGTAATCTCTTTCTAATTCTCTCTTTTTATGTCTAGATCTCATATTGTTGTAGGATTTATTTTTTATTTTTTATTTTTATTTTTTATTCTTAGGATTAGATTCAGAATTAGGGTTTTACTATACAAGAGTTGGAACGTATGTATGCTGAGATAGCCTAGAAATCTTGGGAAAGTTTTTTGATGTATGATGATAATGATGGAAAACAGCCTATGCCTCAAATATTTTCTGAAAATTTCTTCAACCAATCGAAATATGATGCTCCACCGATTAAGAAGTCCTTCGGTGATTATCTGTGGGAAAATAATTGCATTCCACGAGTTAAGAAAACAGTACGTGAATATGGGAATGAGGATTATTATCAACCATCATATTCTCCCATGTATGATCAGTATGACTATAACCAGTGGAACCATCAAAACTAGGAAGATGAACCGACAACATGTTGTAATGATTATTCTCTTGGATACCCTATCTTTGAGAACCAACCAGAAATGATCCAAGAGAATTCATTTCAACATAACATGGAGTGTCTTGCGAAAATTAGAAAAGTAATAGAAGCACTCAATTCGCGCCTCGATAGGATAGAGGAAGCTCGCTCATCCCAACTACAACCCAATCTAGAAATATAATGTGAGGAAAGTGATCCTCACTCGTTTTTTACGAAATCTGAAATTTGGAATGAGGAGTTGGATTCCATTAATGAGCATACAATTCAATTCCCCAATGAGTCGATCTCAATGACTGTTCAAAAGAATGGTGGAGATACATGGGTGTCTTTCAAATACAGTGATGATGACACATCTTCCTTACATGATACATGGAATCTTAATGATGAGGTAGAGGTTAGTTTATTTGAACCTTAACCGAATTTAGGTATAGAATGTGAGGAAAGCGATCCCATCCCAAGTGTACACTGCACAGAATTAGATGATGATGCATATTGGGATGATGATCATGAACGTGCAGCCCAAATTTCTCTGGAATTAATCTCAAGTTTGGTCCAGGTCAATGATCAAGAAGTGCACGAAGTGAGCGGTCATAATGAGCTACTCCACTCACCTGACATATTCGATTTAAAAGTGGATAAGCTCCTTACAACCAACCCTTCTATCTCTTGTGAGACATGTTTGGACAACTCCCCTGAATTATATGATGATATCATTCAGGAGATGGACGAGTTGCTCGATATGACTCTGAAATTTGAAACCACCCAGTTGAGGCCACCATCTGAACTGTTGAATGTTGATGATTCAATGCCTCTTCTGAGTAGTATCAATGAACAGAGTCCTTACATCAATACTTCGTCTCATGGCCCTCAAATTGTTTGCGAAGGGGTGGAGCAAGAGAGCATACCTCCATCTACTTTTAAAGATGAAGGAATCCTTGAATAGATCATCACACACTTCAATGTGGAGAATGAATCACTCTCAGCTGAATGTCCCAACTCTTTTGATGATTGCTTGGCACACTTTGCCGATTCAAATGATCCTGTGATAAGAGACATAGTGAATGCCTTGCAAGACAACAACTCGGTAGTCATCACTGACCGAGAGAACCCTTACTCTGAAGCCCCTTCTTCCACAGATCCTGAATGTTTACCATTAAGGGAGGAGGAGCTGAAAATGGAACCGAAGTTTGCTACTTCGGAATGTGTTGAGACTACATCACTTCCTGAGAAGTTTTCTGAACTTTATCTACTTGTAGTCTCTGATTCATCATGGGATACTAACGTTGAAACTTCTTATGTCACAGGTGAATCGTACATACTCTAGATACCTCAAGCAATTCAACGAAAAATTTCTTATGAGGTACATAAGTTTCTCTAGAAAGTCATGCTCTAGGGCGTCCAAGCCTATTGCAAAAAGGACTTTTGGATGATCCTGTTGAGGAACTTACTGAGAAACTTATCGAGATATTGGCCGGAAGAGGAACCTTGCGGCATGATCGAGTAGTCTTTCTCTGCTTTCATAGGACTAGGGTAGTTTGCTTTATGTTATTCTAGGTTAGATGGTTTTATACCATTAGGTTAGTTTGCTTCCTGCATTGTTTTAAGATAGTTTGCTTTCATGTTTTCACTCTCGTGCTAACCCGCTTTCATGCTAAGATCTCTATGGAAAAGTCTCTCTCTTGATTTATTCATCCAGGTACTATCTTTCCATCACTTCTCATTTACTTTCAATGTCCCATGTGCACTGCATGCTTATATCTTTTACATTGAGGACAATGTAGATTTGAGGTTGGGGGTGGGATATTAGGTTACCAAATCAGTATTTTCTTAGTCTTGAGCAAAAATTATGAAAATTTTTAATTTTTTTCTAGAAATTCTTGTGAATTCGAAGTGATTTTTTATGGTTATCTTGTATTTAGAATTACAAGATAAGTGATGTTGGTAATTTACGACCCTTGCATTCAGCTATTTGGTAGATTTCACAGTTAAGTTTGAAGTATTAATCCAGAATTAGAAGTTGTATACATTGATTGAGTCATGATCTCACATGTCACATCTCACTTTCACATTAAGGTTTCAATTTGGTATTGAAGTGTTAACTTGGTAATCATGGGAAATTTGCCTGTCATGATCAATTGAAGAAAAAGAAAATACCTAGAGAAAAAAAAAACAGATACCTTTGGAAAAAGTTGGCGAATAATCTTCACCATAAGTTTGCTCCTTATAGGTGTAGATTCAATTCCCTATGGATAATATGTGAAAAAGGGTTGGGTGTATAGTCTTCACCATAGGTTTGCTCCCTATAAGTGAGGATTTGATTCTCCTCCTTAGCGTTACTTTTAATTGAAAAATCAAAAGTTGGAAGAATGAAAAGCTAATCTGTGAAGCAAGTTTTGGTTATCATGAATTCTCTTGTTAATTACCAATGATATCCTGAAACAGAGAATTGAATTTTAATGATGATAAGTTGAGATTAGACTATACACCCATGGAACTCAATGTTTAGAATTGCTCTAATTGATGGATTAATACTTTGAACCTGATTATAGAATGTAACTTCCCGGATTTTTGCCAACCTGGGATTAGACGTCCTTAGGCATTGGGTCGCTCCTGATACCTTAGTAACTTGTCAAAACTCAATCCCACAGTCTAAAATCGCTTCTTAACCCATTTCTTTCACAAATCCCACCCTTCACCACCTTGATCTTTCAATTTTTCTAAGTACTTTCACCCTAGACACTATCTTAAACTAGCTAAGTAGTATAACTTGGATCACTTTATATACAAACTACAAAGGACTAAGTACCACCTCAGACAGAAATCTTATAGGACTAAATCCTTTAGAAATGAGACAAAGTAACGAAGTGCTAAATTAGATTAGCTACGAAATCCATTTGATCCACTTTAAATACAATCTGCAAGACCCAAAACTTGCAGAATCATTAACGCCAGGTTACCCTAAAATCTCGAATCAATCTCATTACCCTGCTGCTCTCGGGAGCATCTTGAAACTCCGTATCAGATCTGGACCGCACGTCGGAAGTCCGAATAATACAAAGTTAAGGAATTAGGACCGCTACGCTGGGCTTGACAACCATCTCGGAAATCAAATCCAGACAGTGTCCCACGACTGTTCGCTTGAGTCCAGAGCATGAGAGGGTGAGAACATTTTTTTTCATTACAAAATAAATATCTCAAATAGTAATTTGAGACTTGTCGCTTGCGGGTCAGTATTAAGCAACCTGACTGTCAGAATCTGACCCAAATACACCCTCGGATCAGGAAAAATTTCATAAACATTTCCATATACTTAGAATCTTCGATCGAGATCCACTGACCGTTGAACTGAAACTGGTCTGCCACGTGCGATCTGGAAACCCAACTGGAATAAAACCTCAGCTAAACCTAGATCTAGAGTCTGTGAGCTTAAGTCTAACTTTTGGCTCAAGGGGGGGCCGCTAGAAGTCCTCCGTTGAGCTGAAAAGTGCTCACTTTGGTTATAACCTAAGTATACCTTGACCTGAAGTCTATTTCGGTGACTTTTTAGGTTATATAAGGGCCTTAGAACCCTCTCTCTCATAGCCATACGAATTTGAGAGAAACCCTAGAGAAAGAAGTGAGAAAAGAGAGAGAAAGTGTGGGAGATGTGGGAGAATCTCCCTGCTACTTTACCCTGCCACTCTACTAGCTCCACCACTCCATTCTAATCGCTTTCCCGGCGATTCCGACGTCATTTCTAGGTAAGAAACCCTAACCCTAATCTGATTTGGGGTCTTGATAGTTGTAGGTTATGAAATAGCTAACCTATTTCATTCTATAGGTTACCAAACTGCCGAATACAGAAGCTTAGCAGACCTATCGACTCCGTTACGATTCTACAACAAAAGGTGCGGACTTTAGGTGTATAGGTTATGGTTTTCAATACTTTCAATGTCAGATAATGATAGATTCATGATCTGCATGCCATTGCACATGTACAAAGTGCCGTCTGTTTTCCATTTCGATTAAAGATGTAGAATATGGAATTTTACATATTCTAGGTATTCGTAGAAAATACCGTATACATATATATTTTGGAAATGTGTTTGACATGATTATTTGTTGTATGAATATACGATATATGGATAAAATACTTATTTGGTGAAAGGATTCGCCCTAATGCATGTTTTGCTAATATACACTATGTATGTAGAAATAGTGTATTGTAGAAAGTACCGTATACGTATATATTTTAGAGATGTGTTTGCCATGATTATTTGCTATATAAATATATTATATATGTGTAAAATACTTGCTTGGCGAAAGGACTCGCCCTAATACATGTTTTGCTAACATACACTAAGTATGTTGAAATATTGTATGCTAAGTGTTTGTGAAAATGCTTGTGAGAGTAAGTGTTTGGATGACGATGCCTTAGGTAGGTGTTGAGATGGGATTCTCAACTACCTTAGAGACATGTATGATTTTCTCTATGAGGTTGTTTATTTAAACCGCTTACTTGTGAAATATACGTGTTTGTATTCTTGTTTATATGGTGCTTTATGACATATTTTATAACATGCTTTATACATGCTTATGACATGTTTGTTAGCATGCTTGAGTTACTTTGTTTATTGATGCTTTACTCCACATGCTTTGAATGTGGAATATTTGTGATTGGGACTATATTTATAGTCCAGACAATTGGTATCAGACTTGAGTTCGTGGTTGAGATTCTTTTTGCCATGTAAGATGTGTTTGACGAACCCAAGTCATACTTCAGTTGGCGACAGTGGTTAGGCCACGCGAAGTGCTTATGCACTTCATGTCGTTCAATTGATTGTGCGCTCGAGCTAGTTAGGCTTGTCAAGTAACCCGATTTGTCTAATGTATGTTCACCATATTTGGTCGCTACTGCTTGAACCTAGAATACCAAACTTACCAGTAGAATCTCGTTAACCATGGTACCTCGATCCGCTAAGACTCATGAGCCGTGCATGGTGGTATGGGACACCGTGGTCAAGCTGTCGGCCTACGCTGGGGCCACGTGCCTCCCCGTAGTGACCAGTGAGAAACCAGACTCGTGAGCCGATTATGGTGGTATGGGACACTATATTCGAGTTGTTGGCCTACACTGCTTTGATGGGTAATGGGGGAGTGGTGCAACGATTCCGTGTAACAGCCCTGGCAACCCTGACTGTACCCAGTGTAGTGACCTCGAGCACACTCTAAATCTACGGTGAGGCGACGAGCCTTCCCGTAGTAACAGAGTATAAACTAGGCCTGTATTGATAAGGTGATGGGGGAGTGGTGTAACGATTCCATTTAAAAGCCCTGATAGCCCTTGCAGTGACCTAGAAACACACCTTCGTATGAGATTAACTAGGACTGACGACCCTAGAATGGATCATGTTTGGGAATGATACAAGGGAGGTACCTTAGTTTCCCAATCCTGCTGTTTGAAATGGACTAATAATAACTCGGTAATCATGCTCATCATGCATTGCATGTGCCTAGAAGATGTGGAGCACTGAGGAATGCAAGCATGCCGCGAACGTAAGATGGTGTCGCATGAGGGAGTATGTCGGTGAGGGCATACATCAGGACTGCATTCATACTTGCATTAATAAGAGTATTTAGGAGTGTTTGAATGTACTGCTTGACTGAATTGATAGCATGTTAACCTATGCTTTATTGTTCCACTGAGTTGATCACTCACTCCCACGTTACGGGACGGTGTTCTGAACACCCACCAGACTTTGTCTGATTGCAGATGGTGGCGCTACTCTTGAGGCGGAGCCAGACCTTTATGATGAAAATGATGCTTGTTCGTATATGTTGTATGCTGACGGCTTCAAGTGAGCCGTGTCTTGATCGACGGGATTACAGGGATGTTGACTACATAACACTATACCCTTGGTATAATTTGAAATTGTACTTATAATTCATTAACCTGGTAACTTTATCACACTCTGGAGACTTACCACTATTTTTATATTTTATATATCTATCATAGTCTTCCGCTTGTAATTTAACTGTCTCTAGAGTATGATATGCTGTTTTGGCTTAATCTCACTCATGTTCAATGCTCTAATACAGACAACATTCAATCATCATTCATTTTATTGCATATGTGATGCGTTGGAACTCGGGAGTTAAGTTTATGCTCGACCCCCGATTTTTAGGGCGTTACATGGAATTTACCATGCGTTTGAGTTCAAGAGAAAGTAATGTCCAACATTTATGAATCTTAAAATTATAAGATCTAGATTGCTTTTCAAAAATCACTAGGGTTTACAGAAATTTTCCTATAATTCTTAATGAATTTTTCGCATACTTTGCTCGGGACTAGCAAGATGCTGGTTGGGGGTTGTGTTGAGTGTCGAATATTGCATATCAGACCCCAGTTACTGCCTGGATTTATGAACATAATACTGTTTAACAACCTATTTCAATCATGTTTGTGTTGCAAGGTGACTTTAGGAGCTTGGACTGAAACAGGGTGCTAAAAGCTGAGATGTAATGCTTAGAATTCACTAAAGCATGGGACGGACCCCAGGAGACCAAGATCGACAATTTGCACGCCAGGGATCTAAGAAAATGGAGAAATTGAAGCTTAAGTGGCCCGAAAGACGTCCAGAATGCAAGATCATAGGGTTCCCACCATCCGTTCAGCTCGAAACTCTATATGTGGCCTGAGGGCCATCAATTAACTGTACACGTCAAAAATCAACTATTGGATAACTGTGGAAGTGGCCCAACGGACAAATCAGCCCCTTAAATCCTTAAGTGGGGCCCACCTGATATCTGGATATGCTCCAGTTTTGGTCTCAACCATTTAAATGAGCTGACAAAACGGATGGACGGAGAGGATTTCTCGAAAACATCATAGTGGACCCCACTTGAGCATGAGTGTGCATAGTGCACAAGTGCACTAGCCGTGCACAACAACGAAGAGTTGGTCAAATTGACTCTTGACCGATTTCTTCTTCCAAAAACTGCAACAACATTTACACCGTTCGACGCTAATCTGTGTTGTGGGCCCCACTCATCATCTGGTTCGATAATCTGAATCGTCCATTACATCAAGGGGGTAGTTAAAACCCTCGCCAATGTCGCCTTTTTGCCCCATGTACACACAAACACGTCTTCATCCGACCAACACAGGACGGATGGTGCAGTGAAATATCTCGTGGGCTTCATCAATGGCGGGTTAAAACCAGCCATTTCCAATTGGTTTTTCAAGGATATTGCAATGGACGGGGCGAATTGTAACGCCCTGAAAATCGGGGGTCGAGCATAAACTCAACTCCCGAGTTCCAGAACATCACTTATGCAGCAAAATGAATGATGATTGAATGTTGACTGTATTCGTGCATTGAACATGAGTGAGATTAAGCCAAAACAGCATATCATACTCCAGAGACAGTTAATTTTGCAAGCGGAAGACTATGATAGATAGATAAAATATATAAACTATGATGAGTCTCCAGAGTGTGATAACATTACCGGGTTAAATAAATGCAAGTACGGTTATAAAATGTACCAAATGTGTAAGTTTAATGTCTTCTATCCCAGTACCACGGCCAGAAAATATACTGGTCTTCAGAGACCGTCGAGAGAGTTACATGATAGGAGAACTCCTCCTCATCACCATAGAAGTAGTCGGCTCTGCTTCATAAGCATCGCCATCATCGAAATTCAACAAATCTGTTTGGTGTGTACAACACTGTCCGTAACGTGGGAGTGAGTAGCTAACTCAGTGGAACAATAAGGCATAGGTTAACATGTTATCGATGCAGTCAAGCAGTAATGATAAAGCAGTAAATCAAGCACTCCTAGTTACTCTGATTAATGCAAGTATGAATGCAGGTATGATGGATGCCCTCACCGACATACTCCCTCATGCGACACCATCTCACGTTCGTGCATGCTTACATCCCACAGTGCTCCACATCTTCCAGGCACATGCGATGCATGATGAGCATGATTACCGAGTTTTTAATTAATCCATTTCAAACAGCAGGATTGGGAAACTAAGGTACCTCCCTTGTATCATTCCCAAACATGATCCATTCTAGGGTCGTCAGTCCTAGTTAATATCAGACGATGGTGTATTTTCTAGGTCCTTCCGAGAATTTTGCCGGGTACATTACGCACAAAAGGTTGCACCACTCCCCATCACCCCTTAAACGATTCATCACTATACGAAACAGGCCTAGTTCATACTCTATATATTGCGGCGAACCCTAAAGCGCCTTTGCGACCAGGAGAATATGCTCGCGGTCACTACAAAGGTCGCTGTGGACATTACGTACAAAGGTTGCACCACTCCCCCATCACCTTATCAATGCCGACAGTGTGCGAATATAGTGTCCCATACCACCATAATCGGCTCACGAGTTAAGTTACTCCTTTGGTCACTACGGGAGGCACGTAGCCCCAGCGTAGGCCGACCGGGGATTCGACCACGGTGTCCCATATCACCATGCCCGGTTCATGAGTCTTAGCGGATCAAGGTACCATGGTTAAAAGGGTTTTCACTGATAAGTTTGGTACCCTAGGTTCAAGCATTAGCGACCAAACATGGTGAACATACATAAGACAGATCGGGTTGCTGACGACGAGCTCGGCTAGCCAGAGCGCACAACAAGTTAAACGACATGAAGTGCATAAGCACTTCGCGTGCCAACCACTATCGCCAATCGAAGTACGACTCGAGTTCGTCGAACACATCTCACGTGGCGACATGAAACTCAACCACGATCTCAATCTAGTACCGATTGTCTGGACTATAATCATAGCCCCAAGCATAATCAATTATCATCCATAGCATGTGGAGTAAAGCATGATAAACAAAGTAATTCAAGCATGATAAATAAAGTAATTCAAACATGCTAGTAGGCACGTTAAAAGCATATTATAAAGCATGATAAAAAGCATGTTGTAAAACACTACATTAATAGTAATACAAACACATGTATTGTAAGTAAGTGTTTTAAGTGATCAACCTCATGGAGGTAATCATACACATCGCTAGGGTAGTTGAGAATCCAATCTCAACATCCTTAAACATTACAATTTACTAACTACTACTCATTCAGACATTTCAACAAACACTTTAAAATACAGGAATCAACATACATGACATATGATGATCACAGAGGTATAAGGCCAAATCCTTTCACTAGGGAGTTACCCCAATCATACACGCATACACCCATGACGGATAGTCATGGCAAGCAGGAAACCAAGTTCCATATTCATTCAGTCATTTCCACAAACACTTGGGCCACACATTTTAGCATATATAGTGTGTATTGGCCGTGGCGTGATTTAGGGCAAATCCTTTCGTCAAAGGGGTATTGCCAATACAACAATCAATTATCTATGACAATTAGTCATGGCGAGCACGAATGAGAATTCTATACTCATTCAGTCATTTTCACAACACTTAGAATACACTATTACAACATACATGGTCTATGTTAGCAAAACATGTATTAGGGCTATCCTTTAGCCAAGTGAGTATTTTATCCATGTATAATATATTACTACAGCAAATAATCATGATAACTATATCTCCAAAATTTATACGTATATAGTATTTTCTAGAATACGCATTTTCAACATACATAGTGTATACAAACAAACAGGTATTACGGTGATTCTTTTCACCAAATCAGTAATTTATCCATATGTCATATAATCATACGACACATAATCATGGCAAACACATTTCCAAAATATACATGTATACGGCACTCCTTACAATACAGTATTTCTACATACAGTGTATATTAGTAAAACATATATTTCGGCGAATCCTTTCGCCAAATAAGTCTTTTATCCATATGTCGTATATCCATACGACAAATAAACATGTCAAACACATTTTCATAAAAAATACGTATACGGTATTTTATACGAATACCTAGAGTATGTGAAATTCCAAATTCTACAATTCTAATCGAAACAGAAAACGGAAAGCACTTTGTACATGTGCAATTGCATGCAGATCATGAATCTACCATTATCTGACATTGAAAGCATTGAAAACCGCAACTTATACACTTAAAGTCCTCACCTTTGCCTTTTGAAACGCAACGAATCAGCAAGGGTAGCAAATCTTCCGCATACGAGAGTTTTCTAGCCTAAAGAGCGGAATTGGTTAGTTGTTACACAACCCACATCGATCCCACCTCAAATCAGACCTAGGGTTAGGGTTTCTTACCTTCAAATGGGATGGATACCGCCGGGAAAGCGCCTAGAACAGGGCGGTGTAGGCCGAATAGCGGCAGGGAACAGCAGCAGGGAATTCCTCCCACATCTCCCTCACTTTCTCTCTCTTTTCCCTCTCTCAAAACCAAATTCGTATGGCTGGAATGGGAGAGGGTTTAAGGTCCTTTTATAGTAAAAAATATTCCCAAAATAGACTCAGGTTCAAGGGTTACTGCTAATATAGGATATTCGTCACTTTTCCAGCTCAAATGAGTGTTTCTGGTGGCCCCCCTTGAGCCAAACGTCAGACTTAAGCTCACCACACATGGATCTATGTGGGATTACGTTTTCGACCCGATTGGATTCCCAGATCGCACGTGGCGGACCACTTTCAGTTCAACGGTCAGTGGGCCACGATCCGAAATTCCAAGTACATGTAAATGTTCCTGAAATTTTTCTTAATCCGAGGGTGTAATTTGGTCCGATTCTGACGGTCTAGTTGCTTAATACTGATGCGTCAACGAATGATGCCAGATCACTATTCCTGATATTTATTTTGGAATAGAAATAGTGTTTTTCACACACCCTCGCTCTGAATCGAAACGAATGGCCGTGGGACATCGGATGGACCTGATTTTTGAGATGATTGTCAAGCCCAATGAGGTGATCCTAAGTCCTTAACTTTGCGTTAATCGAATTTCTGATGTGCGGTATAGACCTAATATGAAGTTTCGTTTCATTCCCGAGAGCAGCCGGGAAATGAGATTGATCTTAGATTTTGGAGTAACCTAGCGTCAATGATTCTACAAGTTTTGGGTCTTGCAGAACGTATTTAAAGTGATTCGAACGGATTTCGTAGCTAATCTGGTTTCACACCTAGTTACTTTGTCTCATTTCTAAAGGATTTAGTCCTAAGTGATTTCTGGTCGAGGTGGTACTCAGGCCTTTGTAGTTTGTATATAAAGTGATCCAAGTTATATTACTTAGCTAGTTTAAGATAGTGTCTAGGGTGAAAGTTCTTAGAAAAATTGGAAGATCAAGGTGATGAATGGGTGAGGTTTGTGAAGGAAATGAGTTCAAAGGCGGCTTTAGACTTTGGGATTCAGTTTTGACAAGTTAATGAGGTATTAGGATCGACCCATTGCCTAAGGACATCTAATCCCAGGTTGGCAAAAATCCGGGGTGTTACACGAATTTCCAAGTTGACACTGATCATGGGCCCTACAGAGCATCTGCGACGAGTTTCGTGGGCCACCACCGTACACCAACGGTCCGATCAGGAACGTCCATTGGAATTCCATCGATCCTCTTATCCTCGTCTAGGTGTTAGTTTGACCCCATGCAAGGTATCGTGAGATCCTAGCTGTTGAATGCAAGATGGACGGCGGAAGAAAGATCCTGTGGGCCACACCAAATCAGAGCCAAATCAATCCATTCCCGACCAAAAATCCGACATGAACCCACTGGACGGAGTGGATTTCCTGTCTGACCTCAATTAAAGGCCCACCAATTAGGACAGATGCGTAAGATGCTTTTGAGCTTGTTGCATAAATAGAGTAGGTCTCCGACTCTGTTACAGAAACTCCCACCACCTCGGACTGTGGAAGCTCCATCCAACCGACCCTCTTACTGCTATAAAGAGGAAGGGAGACAGAGAGAGAGGGGATTCAGATCTGAGGAGCTTGGTGTGGAGCAGCGTGGAGGCATAAAGAAGAGTATTTTACAGTTTTTGTTTTTTTATTTTTTTATTACTGTTTTTCTTATTTGTTTTTTTAAGAGATCTAGTCCGATCATGTTGGGCTAAACCTCTTAGCTAGGGCTAAGAGGTGAAGCTTGTAGTGTGATGGGGGGACTTTGCTTATGCCTTTTGTTTATACTGAACTGATGTTGATTTTCGTTTAATTAAGGGAATACTTTTAGTTTTTAATGGTTTGTTGTGACTGAAATTACAATAGATCTGCGATAGCTTTGAGTATTTCTTTCTCCTTTTTATGTTTATGACGTCAGGAAGCCCTGTTGTTCACCATCGTCTCCTGGGCATGGTCGGATGACGGTACCCTTCCTAATCTTCTACATTCTTGATTGGTTGGTAATTAGTTTAATTATTTTGTTTACTTTGTCTCCTGGGCATGGTTTGGTGATGGAATCCATTCTAATTCATATATACCTTTCATCTCTTAAAAACTATATCAAAGAAAGTTCAGGTTGATTTCCATGATTACACCCTTTAACTGGATGAAGATGGACTCTAAGTCTGGTTGAGTTTTTTTTTTTTTTTTTTATGCAGGCATAAGATCTCCCTGATCTCTACAAGTGGATCCTTTGAATCCCTAGTGTCCTTTCTTCTGAATTCTCTTAAGTTTTAGATAGTTATTTCACCATTATTTCTCAAATTACAATTGATTTAGATTTTATCTTAGGCTAGTTCTAGTTCTAATTAGTTTCAGATTACCTACAGGTTTCAATCCCTGTGGATTCGACCTCGGTCTCACTGAGTTTATTACTACATCATAACCCTATACTTGGGGAGTGAACATTCATCGACATTTGAAAATGAGAGAGACTTGACTTGAAAGATTTCAGGTTTACAAGAATGATCGAGGGACCTTCGAGATCATCTGAATTTAAATGTCGATGATATCGATAACTGTGTCGAGGCATCAATAAATCCAACAGATTTCTCATTAAGCTTACTAGACAGTCTATGTCCTTGTTTGATGCCATCGAAACAATACCGATATCATCAATATTTGAATATCGATTCTATCGAGTGACCCTCGATCATAGATAAACTATCCTAAAATATTTTGCTGGAAAACTTGGTGCCCATGACCGATATCATCGAGAGCCTTTCGATATCATCAAGATTTGAATTTCGATGGTATCGAGGGGGCTTCGATATATCGATGCACATATGATATTCTTAAGAAAAAACAGGGGCACCGGAGATCTGCCTGTCGATATTATCAAGTCACTTTCGATGGACTCAAGATTTGAATATCGATTATATCGATAGCATATCGATGCATCGATAAATTCGTCCAGATGTACGTGTGGTTGCTGGACACTTTTGTCCTCATTCTGATGGAATCGATTTATCATCGAGGACATCGGCAGTGCAAGTAGATCATATCGAGATGTGTTTCGATAAAATCAACAAAGCAAGAAAACATAGAGATTTTCTGTTTTTGAAAAAGTTTTCTTACTAAAAACCCTATGATATTCTAACTTGTTTTTAGGATTTTATTTACCTGGTGTTTTGGGACATGGGATGTGAGGCTTAGATTTACCTGTGACGAGCTTGCACACATCCGATTGAGGCAGATGCTTTAAATTGATCTTCCTTTGAGGCTCTGCAGTCTAGTTGACTCAACACTCACACTAACTGACAAACCAAGGTACTTTCACGAAGCATTCAATAAGACGATTATGAAAATATTAAAGAAAACAATCGCAGGAAATAAATGCAATTGGGATGAGAAGTTGCAAGAAGCTCTATGGGCCTATCGAACTACTCATCATATTGCTACGAAAGCAATGCCATATTCTTTGGTTTATAGAGTTGAAGCTGTTGTCCCCATTGAAACGCAAGTTGCATCACTTAGAATAGCAGTACATCAGTCGATTACTAATGATAAAAATGTCAAGATCAGGTTGGCGGAATTGGATTTTTTAGATGAAAAGTGATTAGCAGCTCAGCAGCGATTACAGATATATCAAGCAAGAATCTTTGCTACTTTTGACAGAAGGGTCAAGCATCGCTCCTTCAAAAGAGGTGATATGGTATTGATGCTCAAAAGGCCGATAGTGGTCACTTGTAAAACAGGGGGCAAATTTGACCCTAAATGGGATGGCTCATACATAATATCCGAAGTATATTCTAATGGGGCCAATCGGGTGATAGAACAAAATGGGCAAGGCATAAGTATACCGGTCAATGCCCGTTTCATAAAAATATATCATCCCTGAACATATATGCAGTTTTGATTCAAAAGATTCGCGATGTAATTCTTCTCAATCAAAAGGGGACAGGCAAAAGCATACAAAGGCAGAACTCTGTATTTCTTTTTAATATTGTATGTCTCTTTGAATACTGATGAAATGCAGGCCTTCAAAACATATTAAATCCATATCATCAAATATAAGTTGCCAATGATTATCTCCAAGTCGCCAATGAATATCGTCAAGTCGCCAATGATAATCGCCAAGTCTCCAATGATTATTGCCAAGTCGCTAATGATTATCACCATGTTGCCAAACATAGAAGCGCCTATGACTATCACTATTGCCAATTGATAAATGATTATTGATGAAGCGCTAATGACTATTGCCAAAGCACCAAAAGCTGTTATTACTATCATTATCTTGCTAGCATAAGGCCATTTAAATTTATCAAAATTCATAGCACCACAGGCTGATATACTATCTTAATTGTAAAGTTTCGTCTCATATCATCAGCGAGCGCGGTATATTAATTTTGATTTATTATTTCAGCAAGATCAATTTATCATTTACAGGTGACAAGATAAGCTTATAAAGCTAAATACAAGAATCGTGACAATGAAGGTGGCTTATCACATATGATGACAAGGAAGATACCACTATGAAGCCTAACATGCATAATGCTTATCATTATTGGCGATGACGATATGGTTAGGCTATACAGGTAGCAGTGTTGCCTGTGGCCTTAAAAACCCCGGAGAGAGCATCATGCGCACCCATGTGGGAAGTGACCTATGCCATCTGTACAGCTTCAGGCAGCGTCACGTGGATGACGAGAAAGTGCCTCCTCATGAGTGGGTCTGATCTTGCAGGCGAAGAAAAAGTGAGTCTCTGAAGCAAGATAACTCCCCAGATCCCTAGTTTGAATTCAATAGTAATGCGTGACAACGGGTCTCTGAAGCAAGACTACCCCTCATTGATGGACTGACAGCCTTGGATTTGGTACCCGACAGTAGCCTTGCGGGCCCTGCGAACTCTAGAGAGTTACTGTGGCCAACCCTGTGTGTAAATCCTATTAAGTTCACGGCCCCAGCAGCTTCACTTGGCCCCTCTGATGGATCGCGGTTTGTGAACTCGCCGGCCGTAGTAAGCCCCGTGAACTCTAGAGAGTTACAGCGGCCATTCGTGTAAGACAAACTCCAACTACTTATGAATCTAAATTGTGATTGCTCCAACTACTTACGAGCCTAAACTGTGTGTGCAACTAACTGGAACCGAAACTTAGTTCCGCCCATTCTAAAATATCACATAGCCAATGCCATGCTGACCATTATAATAGTTTCTTACTTTGATTAGCATGTGTCTATCAAATATGCTTGTGAGAATTATTCAAGCTAAGAAATACTGTGAATCCTAAACCAATATGTAATTCTGAAAATTTGTATACTCATATGTTTCATATAGAGATGCACTATCAAAATAGATGCAAGAAAGCAAAATGTTATATTTCTTATTCGAATACAACAATGTCGAGCTTGATTAATACATTTGTTATTTTCTACTCCGAAGAAGATGAACTTTCAATAATGATATGTTTGTCCTTTTGAGGAAAATGACGATGTTTTTGTCTCTTGTCTTCTTGATACTTCAGGAGTACTGCCTTCCATAATTCGAAAGGGAGGAGGAGGATAAAATTGCAAAGAATCATCATTCTTTTCTGGAAAATCTGAAGATTTGTGGGTATTCTTCAGAGGCGTACTAAAGGTTACCCATCCCTCAAGGGTATCAGGTAGTTTCGTTTCAAAGATGTTATCTGCAGAAGGAATTCTCATGTAGAGTTGACCTGGAGAAGGGACGCGATCCACCTCTTCGAAATAGTCAATGCCTTGGTCTCTTTGGAAATTCCTTAGGCAGGGAGGAGGAATCCATATAGCGTGATCAATTGGATAACAGTGTTTTACTAAATGATATTGGTGGATCCACCATCGCATCCAACAATAAGAAGCACTAAAAGGGTAGTCATAGTCGGGAATTATGAAATGCAACCTGGTATTAACAATCAAGAACTTCTTCCATATTAGAGCCCAGTTATATGGCCTGATGTCGTAACTCCTCATTGCTCTAGTAATGATATCAAGAGTCTCCGAAACTATTTGATCAAACCCAAACTGGCGAGAAAGTCTGTTAGGATAGTATGGTTTGCGGCAGAATATATTACCTTCTCTCCAAGGAAGGGTGTTGGGCTTGATGGAGACAAGAAATGAATATTCGTCAAATGAGATGGAATCACATCGTCAACAACTATCACTTTGTCAAAATGAGTATTAAAGGAGAATTGATAAAAGTCGACAGGATCATTGCTCTCTATTTTTCTGGTGACCCAGCCATTCGATTTCTTGATCATCTCTTTTAATTGATAATGTTGGAGAGGAAGTCGATCAGGATGCCGATATGCTCTTCCAGAATCAGTGAATGTCCAAGGGAAATATACTCTTAGCCAACCCACAAAGAAATGCCATGGAGCACAAACAGAAAAAGATTCGGGAGAAGGATATTTGGAACCAGAGATGGCATCCCCGAAAGCACGATATAAAGAACATAGGACTAGGGGAGCCAAAGAATATTTTTGACCTTCTTCCATCACACCTGCGACTACGAAGAAGGATGGTCTGATGATGTCTGTCTATTCAAAATCTGGGAATATCACTATGGTTAACCAATAGGCTAAGAAAGCAGCTAGTTCGCAGGAAGTATCCTTGGTTGGCACTCTGACGGATTGTCTAAAGTTCTTGATGATTATGACCTATGAAGCTATTAAAATGAAGGAATAATTGTTAAAATTAGACCGTACAAGATTGAAGTTAAAAAATAGAAAGGGTAAAATATACCGTAATTTTTTTTAAAAAAGTAAGCTAGCCATTCAAGAGAAGTAATGTGATCAGGTTGAGGGAAGTTAGCCAGTGTACTGAAGAGTTCAAGGGTGGTCTTTGAAATTTCAAATTTCCTATCTCCTACAGAAGCTAGAGCGAGTTCTCTATTAGGAGGCACATAGGCATCAAAGGTATTACCCATGATGGGAAGGCCTGCTATGAAGAGAAGATCAAATAAAGTAATACTCATTTCGCTAGGAGGAAGGTGAAATGAGTTAGTAATTGGAGACCAATGATTGAAGAAGCCTCTGAAAATAGCCGCATCTCTGTGAAACTGCTCTAATGTAGCTATAATTGCATCAGAAAGGATAATTCAGTCCAGAATGGTAGTATGCTTTTGAATGATGGTTCGAGCACAAGCACTATAGAAATTTCAAAGAGATAAGAGTCCACTCACTGAGAACTTCTCTGTGTTCCAAGGTGTAAGTGCTATGGATTCCTATTCCTTTGGTTGTCAAATTTTATGGTGCTAAAAACACAATTTATGTCTTGTGTAGCATGTTGATTTATATGTTCAAGACATTGCATCTTTGCTTCAAGTCAAGAACGAAGAACTACTTGAAATCATTTCAAGAAATGCAAGTACAAGCTACAATGAAAGAAGTGATCTTGTTCAAGACTCAAGTACAGCTCAAGATAATGTTCAACTCAAGATGAAGCACAACTCAAGAACGACAAGCTTTTTAAGATCTCAAGTTCAAGCTACATCTTGTAGAGATCTCAAGTTTCATAATCTTCAAAGGTTAAACATCATCTGAAGAAATGAAGTTTCAATGTCCTTACTTCACATTCAAGGTATGAATGACCTTAGATTGACCTTAGGGTAGGTCATTTTGTATACATAATTCAAAGTGAATCTCTTTATAAGTACTTGGTCTATTCTAAGACTAGTCCTGGACTCTGTTCGACTAGTCTTAGAACTGGCTCGACCAGTCCAAGAAATTCCAAGACCAGTCCTAAGTTGTTGCAAATTTTTAGAATTTTTTGGTTGAGCGTCAACCAGTCCTGGAGTCTGCTCGACCGGTCATAGGAACAGCACCGACTCATTCATGACCAGTCCTTCAGCTATGACTCAAACTCCAGCAAACATTCTTGGTTCCCACGACTAGTCATGGGTTGGTCAAGACCAGTCGTGGAGGCCTCACGACCAGTCATGGACACCCTACGACTAGTCGTGGAATGGTTTTATCCGATCATGCATAAAATTTCAAAATGCAGTTTAACCTAGGACCAGTCGTGGTGGCCACATGACTAGTCATGGACGCGATTTCTGCTTCCATAAACAGAACACGAATTTCAGAGTTTCTCAATCCGAATTCAAGTAAAATCAAGGCATCACTCTGAGATAAGTTTGTGTTAATTTTTAAGCTACATTGTGCATATTTAATATTCTCTTTTATTAGTTTTTGTCAATTTGATTTTGTTTCTATATTCCAATCTGAATTGAAAAGAGGAATTGCTGTATTCCTTCTTCTTGGAATTAAAATCAAATAGAGCTTGCCCATCTGGTTTAATTTTAAATCTATTAGAACCTAGAACCATTTCAAAGTGAGTATTGGATAATTGAACTTCTATATTCAAACTTCTACTCCGATCGGTTCTTCCGGGCTGCTACAAAAGGAGAAATCCAGGTATTTTACATTTGTGTAAATTTCCATTACTTTTGGTTTCTTTTGAGATTGAGCCATAAAAATCTCATTGTGTTGGTCATCTGAGGAGAGCCAGAAACTCAGAAGTTGGGTTTTTGAATTGTGTAAGCCCATTTAAAAGACAAAATTGTGAAGGTTTTAGGTGAACCTGTGAAACCTATTATCATAGTGAACGCTGATATCCCCTGTGTGACGATATTAGGAGTTGAGTAGCAAGTTGTGTGGCTGTTGTTTAACAGTTGGTGTACACACAGGCGAACCACTATAATTCTTTGTGTCTTGTGGTTTGAATCTTTATTTAATTTCTATCTTTTATCATTTAAAGCTGTGGGATATATGTGTGGATGTGAATGTTGTAATATTCACATTTCAAGCATTGTGAGAATGTTCTAATAGTTTAGAATTTCAATTCTTGCTATTTCCTTTATTCCTCTTCAGTTTGAGATATTGATACTTATACCGTTCTAGTAAGGTTGTCCTGCCATAAAACCTTAGTTTTTATGGTGCAAGGTTGTCCTTAGAATATCATTTGTATCAGCCTCTCAATACTTGAATATTGAGGTTGCTTTTCATTTTCGTACTGTGATTTATTTAAAGTACTATCTTTCATTTATTTTTTTATAAGGCTATCTTATTGTTTAATTCTGTTGGTATAATTTTAAATTTGGCATAGTCCTATTCCCCCCCCCCTCCCCCCCCCCCTCCTCCTCTAGGACATATAACTAGGCCTTTTCAAGTGGTATTAAAGCCTAATAGCTTGTTTTAATTATTATTTGGATTTATTTCCTGAGCTAATCGATCTAAGCTATTTATAAGATGTCAAATTTTGATAATCTTTCAGTCACTAGGCCTCCACCATTTGATGGCTCCAATTATGCCTATTAGAAAGCCGGGATGAGAATTTTCCTTAAATCTATGGATGAGAGCGTGTGGCAAGCCACAGTGACTGAACGGATCCCTCCTACTACTGAAGTGACTGGTATCGATGATCAAAATCAATGAGAGTAACACCTTATTTTTCTTGGACCACTCTTCAGAAAAGTGAGAGTAGTGCCAATGCAAAAGCACTAAATGCAATCACTTGCGCACTATCACTGGATGAGTTCAAAAGAATTATATCTTGTGATACTGCAAAGCAAGCTTGGGATATTTTAGAAATGACACACAAGGGTACATCAATTGTCAAGAAGTCTAAAGTCCAAATCCTCACAACTAAATTTGAAGAAATACATATAGAAGAAAATGAAATGTTCATGGACTTCTATACTAGATTGAATGACATTGTAAACTCTATGTGGGGTCTTGGCGATAAAATCCCAGAAAGTAAAGTTTGTATAAAGATACTATGCTCACTGCTTGAACAGTTCAACTCAAAGGTGACTGTGATCCAGGAACTTTGTGATACGGACAATATGAGGGTAGAAGAATTAGTTGGGTCTTTACAAACCTATGAGTTTAATCTTAAAGCTCTCAAAGGTAAATTTATTGTCCTTAAGTCTTCCAAATATATTTCTCAAGAAAATTCTGATTTTGAAAATTCTAAAGATAACATGGCTCTCTCAGCGAAAAAGTTTTACAAGATTTTCAAAAGTAAAAAGAGGGTTAACTTTTAAAAATCAAATGATAAGAAAAGATGTAAATCTAAATCTAAAACTTGGAAATCCTTAAAAGATAGTCAATATTACAACTACCAAGAATATGGGCATTTAGCAAACAAGTGTCCTAAAAAGGAAAAACCTAAAAGGAAAGGAATGTTGCCTACTTGGGATGAATCTTTTGGCACTGAAGCCTCTTCTGAATCAGAAGATTCTGAAACTGAGTCGGGCAATGAAGTCAAAGCGACTCTAGGTAAGTTCACTTTTTTAGATCATGATGATTCTACTAGTGAAGAAAATCTGAATAGTGATCCTGAAAATGAAGATCTTCAAGATGCTTACAATGCCTTATACAAGGAAAGTTGTAAAATTGCTGTTAAACTTAAACTTCAGAAAGAAAAGTTTTCAAAGCTTAAAGAAAAATTTGAAACTCTTGTTTTAGAAAAATCTCATATTTCAGATTGTTTTGAAAAATGCAAATGCGATTTAGAGTTTAAAACCTCCCAGATTGAAAATCTGAAAATAAAAAACTTAAACTTGAAATCTCTTCACTTTTGAGTTTGAAGGATACATGAAGATATGCCCAAAGTGATCCAAAATTAGAAAAATTATTGTCTGGATCAAGAAAATGTGGTGACTAATCCTGTTTGGGCTATGATAGAAATATTCCTCCTAAACAGAAGAATACTCATCCTAAGTTTGTAAAAGGAGAGTCCTCAAACTCAAAAGAGAAAAGTACTAATAAAAAGTTTTCTAAAAATGCTAAAACTTTTTAATCTTTCAAAATGAAAAGTAACCATATTAACTACAAAAGTCAGAACCGAAACCCTTTAGCTGAGAAAATAGTTGATCTACTTAAGGAGCTCTTAAAATCTAACTCAATGGGTCATTCTTACAACAACTACAAATATAAGAAGACCAACTATACTCCTAAACCCAAAACAGTTATGGAATGGGTTCCTAAGGTTACTTGCTTGGTTGCCCACACAGCTTTCAAAGCTTCAAGCCATTTAAAGTGGTACCTAGATAATGGATGCTCCAGGCACATGATTGGTGATAAAGGTTTGTTCACCACTCTTAAAGACATGACTGATGGTTCAGTCACATTTGGTGATGGTAGCAACTGTAAGATTATTGGCTAAGGTACCGTTCAACTTTCTAACCTCCCCTTACTTAAGAATGTTCTATACGTTAAAGGTTTAAAACATAACTTGTTAAACATTTCTCAAATATACGATAAAAATCATAGTGTTAAATTTTCTAACCTAGGGTGTGAGATATTAAACAAAAATGGTTCTGTAATATTACTTGGTCGTATAACTTCTGAAAACTGCTACATCATAAGTGATTTTAGCTCATCTAATCAATTGTGTTACATGGCCCATACCGATGAGACCGAGTTATGACATAAACGCCTTGGACATGTGCACTACCGCAATCTCTATAGATTGAGCAAAAGCGAACTAATAAGAGGTCTACCTAAACTTCAAAAAGCAGACAAAATATGTGGCGAATGCCAGATTGGCAAGCAAACTAGGAGTTCTCACAAAAAGGTGAACTTTAATGCCACATTAAAACCGCTCGAACTTCTCCACATAGATCTTATAGGACCAACCAGGACGGAGAGTCGAGGTGGTAAAAAATACATACTGGTGATCGTGGATGATTATACCAGATTTACTTGGGTAACCTTCTTAAGAGATAAATCAGAAACCCTTGATGAAGTAAAAAGGATTCTCAAACGGATCCAAATTGAAAAAGGTTCTCAAGTTAGTAAGATCCTTAGTGATCATGGATCAGAATTTGAAAATAGCAGTTTTGAGAAATTCCGTTGCAATCAGGGAATATCTCATTAATTCTTTGCACCCAAAATTCCACAACAAAATGGAATTGTTGAGAGAAAAAATAGAGTGCTTCAAGAAATGGCTAATGTAATGTTGAATAGTATGAAGCTCCCTAAAAATCTTTGGGCTGAAGCTGTAAATACTACTTGATATATAATCAACCGGGTTTATACAAGTAAATCTAATAATAAAACCGCTTATGAACTATGGTTTGATAAGAAGCCTGCTGTAAAATACTTTCAAGTTTTTAGCAGCAAGTGCTATATTTTATGTGAGCATGAAAATCTGAGGAAGTTTGACACTAAAAGTGATGAAGGTATCTTTTTAAGATATTCTTTGAACAATCGTGCATATCGAGTACTGAACAAGAGGACCGGTGCTATTCAAGAGTCTATCAATGTGGTCATTGACGATCACTTGAATACACCTGCCCTAAGTTCATATAATGATGAAGTTCTTTTAATTGACAAACCTGATACTTCATCAAATCAAGCTAATTCTGAACTATGGACTGTCAAAGATCATCCAACCACTCAAATTCTTGAAAATCCTCTCACTGGTGTTCGCACTTGTAGACAATTAAAAGATATATGTAATTACACGTGCTTTACATCCCAGATAGAACCGACTAACGTAAAAGAAGCTCTTACTGACAAAAACTAGATAGTAGCTATGCAAGAAGAACTTAACCAATTTGTGAGAAATGATGTCTGGTATCTTGTTCCTAGACCTAAAGATAAACACATTATAGGAACTAAGTGAATTTTCAAAAATAAGTCTGATGAACTTGGTAATATAATTCGAAACAAGGCTAGACTGGTTGTATAAGGGTACACTCAAATTGAAGGCATCGACTATGATGAAACCTTTACCCCAGTAGCTCGTCTTGAATCAATTAGACTATTCATATCCATTGCATGCTTTAGAAAATTTAAAATTTATCAAATGGATGTAAAGAGTTCCTGCTTAAATGGTGATCTACATGAAGAAGTTTATGTTGAACAACCAAGAGTTTTGAAGACCCTAAGAACGCTGATCATGTCTATTGCCTTAAAAAGGCTCTCTACGGTTTGAAACAAGCTCCCTGGGCATCGTACGAAAAATTGACTAAGTTTTTACTAAGTCATAATTTTCTAATGGGAAGTATGGATAAGACTCTGTTTGTTAAGAAACATAACGATCATATCTTAATGGTATAAATCTATGTGATGATATTATTTATGGATCTACCTATAGTAACATGACTGTTGAGTTCGCAGATTTAATGAAATTTAAGTTCGAAATGAGCATGGTTGGGGAATTGAATTATTTCCTAGGGTTACAAGTAAAACAACAACCTGATGGTATTTTTATTTCTCAAACCAAATCTTCTTTGAACTTAATTAAAAAGTTTGGATTTGAGAATGGTAAGAATTTTAATACTCCTATGAGTACAACATTAAGACTCTCAAAAGACTCTATAGGTAAAAATGTAGATCCTAAATTATATCGCAATATGATTGGTAGTTTACTTTATTTAACTGCCAGTAGACCTGATATTTCTATGAGTGTTGGAATTTGTGCTAGATATCAGTCTGACCCTAAAGAGTCTCATCTAACTGTTGTTAAGTGAATTATGCGATATGTCGCAAGTTCTGCTAATTTGGGTCTCTGGTATCCATATGATACTAGTGTTTAGTTGTCAGGGTACTCAGATGCTGATTAGGCTGGTAATATCGATGATAGAAAGTCAACCTGTGGTAGTTGTTTCTATATTGGAAATTGTTTAATTTCTTGGATTAGTAAGAAACAAAGTTCTATATCACTTTTTACTACTGAGGCTGAATACATCGCAGCTGGAAATGCATGTACTCAGCTTGTTTGGATGAAACGCATGTTAAGCGATTATGGAATTGCACAAGACTCAATGTTGTTATATTGTGATAATTCTAATGCAATAAATATTTCTAAAATCCAATTCAGCATTCACGTACCAAGCACATTGACATTAGATTTCATTACATTCGTGAATTAGTGGAAGAAAAAATAATTTCATTGGAATACATTCTAACCGAGACTCAACTTGCTGACATTTTCATTAAACCGCTCGATAAAAGCAGGTTTAATAAATTAAAATTTGATCTTGGAATGTGTAATTTAAATTGATGATTTGTGCATGTGTGTATCATAGTGTATATATATATTTTATAATTTATTAAGTTAAATTTTAAATTTTGATGAAAATGCATATTTTTGTTGATTCATGACCAGTCGAGGACATGCTCGACCAGTCGTGGTACCGGTCGAGAACGGTCCTCGACCAGTTGTGTAGCGCGCTGATTCTCTTAAAAATTGGGAAAAAACTCTTTTTCCTCATTTCCTATGTCTTCTTCAACGAGCCGTAGCACGACTAGTCCTACCCAACTGTCTGATTCCTCAATGTTAGTACATCATTTGTATTTTTCTTGGAGATTCTAGTCAATATTACTTCATTTTCACTCTTGGAGTAATTTATTTTGTGACTCATTGCAATTTTGGGGTTCTCCTTTGAAAAATTTGATCTTAGTAAACCCCACTCCATAATCTTTGCATTTTCTTGGTTCTTTGATTATTCTATTGTCAATGGATTCTAGAGGGAAAAAGAAAACTTCGTGTGGTCTGTCTTCCTCTTGTCCTTCGACTATCACTCGGCACCATCTTCGGTCACCCGAAGATGATCCCACTCATGTTAGGGATTTGCGTATGCGCAATGTTATTGTTGAAAGACCTGTTTTTATTGATCACATTGTTCCTTTTGGTATCCTTCCTCTTCTCCAATCTATAGGTTGGGATAACATCCTACATTGGGGTGGGCCTACATACCAATCTATTGCTCAGGCCATGATTGCGTGTATTTCTAAATTTTCATCTGATAATTTAACATTTAATATAGCAAAAAGAGAAGGTCCATTTGAGGTAGACTGTCACCTGATTTCGGCTCTAATGGACATACCTGTTAATGACGAGGGTATTCCTATTCATACTCTAGTTGAAAAACTATCTGAAACAGAAAAACGTAAGTTAACTAGAAATTTATGCAATATGGATGTTCGATGGACTCATAGAGGGAATCTGCTCCCCTCAAAATATTTGTTACCTAGATACAAGGTTCTCCACTGAATCTTTACTTCAAATTTGTATCCGCGTTCTGGTAACAAAACCGAACTAGCTTCCTTTATGGTTCGAGTTTTGCATTCTATTGTCACTAGTACTAAAGTCTGTCTGCCTTCTTTAATATGTCATTTCATCATTCAGTTTCGTCTCCATTCAGACACAGTGATATTCCATTTACTTATCTTATGACTGTGTTAGCTTCTCACATGCTAGTTGATATGCCTGTTGAAGAGGCTCTTATTCATCATCTTATTTTTAACAATTCTAATATAAACAAGATGAAGCTGGAGTTGTCTCCTGGCTAAAGAGATGTGGGTGGTGGTGGTGCTGAAGCAGGGGATGAAGAAGAAGGTGGCGATATTCCTTCTAATGATATAAATATGGATGACATTTTTGATGGAATTGAATCAAATCCACTAATGATCCTGACTATGAGCCATCTGATTTTGATGCACGTGTACGTGCAATTGAGGAGTAGGTAGGGAACATGAATGTTGCCCATGATATGTAATTTAAATATATGCGTAAGTATCTTAGGCGCATTAACAAGGGGCTACATCAACTTGAACCTACCACACCTGCTCCTTCCACAGGATCTGATTAAATGTTTTATTCTTTGGTTTGTAATAACTTTTAGGGCCTATTTGGTTTTTTGGGTCAAGTGTAATTGTGTTGTAAATGAGTAATCATTACTTACCAAGGTAATTACCTTCATTTACCCTCATCTTTCCCAATGCTAACTTGACCGGTTACTTTTTAAGCACTCAAATCGAGGAATTTGTAAAATAAATATGGGGCCCACCATAATGTGTGTGGCTTATCCACACCGCCCATTCATCATGCCAAATGAATTTAAGGCATGAGCCCAAAAATTAGGCAAATTCAAAGGTCAAGTGGACCACACCACACGAAATTATGAGAATTAAATGCCTACCATTAAAAACTTGTTGTGGCCCTTAGAAATTTTAGATCAGGCTTATATTTATATTTTTCACTTATTCATGTCTGTGTGACCCTATGAACGGGTCAGATGGTGAATAAACCTCAACGTGTGCCCAGTAAAAGAGTCAACTTTCAACGGTGGACAAATTAAGTCCATTGTTTCCTTTCATGTGGGTCAATTGAACATTAGATCTTCCAAATTTTTTTGGATAAAGCCTCAAAATATTCTAATAAAATAGATGGACGACACAGATATATTATATACAGTATGGTGGGGCCCACGAATTTAAGTCAACATTTTTGGACCAGTTTCCCAAGTGAAATTACTCACTCGTTTCCAAACAGGTGAAAGAATGTAATAATTACTTTTTTACAGTGATTTACAGCAATTTACCGGTATTATGGAAAACCAAACAGGCCCTTATAGTACTTTTGGTTGTGTGTGGGCTTTGATTTTAGTTTAGTTGGTATGACTGACTTTTTCAGATGGTTGATGATATGTGAACTTTGATTTGCTTATATTATTTGCATATCTTAACTAGTCACTCCTTTAATTACTCTCTTATTGGACTTCCACTTCCATTCGTTCCTTTCTTCCTTTGTCATATTGTAACAAAAAGGGGGAGAATTTTTTAAGTTTGATAAACATGGGATGTATATGGACTGTGGGGGACTAGCATAATTTTTATGGTGAATCTATGTGTGCTACTCAAGGGGAGTAAGTAATGAAGATTTTGTGAATGTCAACTAGTGCATGATTCATTAATCAGGCTGTAACTAGTTTTCTTTTATAACTGGTGCATGATTCGTTGTGTTCATAATGATCATATTTTTGTTAAGTGTGTTTTGTCACAAATTTAACAAAGGAGGAGATTGTAAGTGCTATGGTTTCCTATTCCTTTGGTTGTCAAATTTTGTGGTGCCAAAAATACAATTTATGTCTTGTGTAGCATGTTGATTTGTATGTTCAAGACACTGCATCTTTGCTTCAAGTTAAGAACGAAGAACTACTTCAAATCATTTCAAGAAATGCAAGTACAAGCTACAACGAAAGAAGTGATCTTGTTCAAGACTCAAGTACAACTAGAGATAATGTTCAACTCAAGATGAAGTACAACTTAAGAATTACAAGCTTTTGAAGATCTCAAGTGCAAGCTACATCTTATAGAGATCTCAATTTTCATAATATTCAAAGGTTAAACATCATCTGAAGAAATAAAGTTTCAATGTCCTTACTTCACATTCAAGGTATAAATGACCTTAGATTGACCTTAGGGTAGGTCATTTTGTATACATAATTCAAAGTGAATCTTTTTATAAGTATTTAGTTTGTTCTAAGACTAGTCCTGGACTCTGTTCGACTATTCCTAAAACTGGCTCGACCAGTCCAAGAAATTTTAAGACCAGTCCTAAGTTGTTACAAAATTTCAGAATTTTTTGGTTGAGCTTCGACCAGTCTTGGAGTCTACTCGACCAGTCGTAGGAATAGTGCTGACTCATTCACGACTAATCCTGCAGCTACAACTCAAACTCCAACAACCATTCTTGGTTCCTCACGACAGTGGTGGGTTGGTCACGACCAGTTGTGGAGGCCTCACGACCAGTCGTGGACACCCTACGACCAGTCGTGGAACGGTTTTATCTGATCGCACTTAAAATTTCAAAATGCAGTTCAACCTAAGACCAGTCGTGGTGGCCACACGACTAGTCATAGACGCGATTTCTACTTCTATAAATAGAACATGAATTTAAGAGTTTCTCAATCTGAATTCAAGTAAAATCAAGGCATCACTCTGAGATAAGTTTGTGTTAATTTTTAAGCTACGCTGTGCATATTTAATATTCTCTTTTGTTACCTTTTATCAATTTGATTTTGTTTCTATATTCCAATCTGAATTGAAAAGAGGAATTGCTGTATTCCTTCTTCTTGAAATCAAAATCAAATAGAGTTATCCCATTTGGTTTAATTTAAAATCAATTATAACTTAGAACCATTTCAAAGTGAGTATTGGACAATTGAACTTCTATATTTGAACTTCTACTCCGATTGGTTCTTCCGGGCTACTACAAAAGGAGAAATCCAAGTATTTTACATTTGTGTAAATTTCCATTACTTTTGGTTTCTTTTGAGATTGAGCCAGAAAAATCTCATTATGTTGGTTATTTGAGGAGAGCCAGAAAACTCAGAAGTTGGGTTTTTGAATTGTGTAAGCCCATTTAAAAGACACAATTGTGAAGGTTTTAGGTGAACCTGTGAAACCTATTTTCATTGTGAACGCTAATATCCCCTATGTGAGGATATTAGGAGTGGAGTAGCAAGCTGTGTGGCTATTGTTTAACAGTTGGTGAACACACAGGCGAACCAGTATAATTCTTTGTCTTATGGTTTGAATGTTTATTTAATTTCTATCTTTTATCATTCAAAGCTATGGAATATATGTATGGATGTGAATGTTGTAATATTTACATTTCAAGCATTGTGGGAATGTTGTAATAGTTTAGAATTTCAATTCTTACTATTTCCTTTATTCCTCTTCAGTTTGAGATATTGATACTTATACCGTTCTAGTAAGGTTGTCCTACCATAAACCCTTAGTTTTTATGGTGCAATGTTATCCTTAGAACATCATTTGTATCAACCTCTCAATACTTGAATATTGATGTTGCTTTTCATTTTCGTACTTTGATTTATTTAAACTACTAACTTTCATTTATTTGTTTATAAGGCTATCTTATTGTTTAATTCCGCTGGTATAATTTTAAATTTGGCATAGTCCTATTCACCCCCCCTCTAGGGTATATAGCTAGGCCTTTTCACAAGGCAATCTCTCGGAGAAGAAGAATTGTTGGGCAGTCTCAAAATAATGAGTCGGGAAAGGATGCTGGGAATCATAGCTTGCACGCAAGAATCTCATTTTGTGAATTTTGCCAACTCTTTGATAAGGCTCACTCTTTTCTAGATAACCTATCAGAATTGTTGGTTCTTTCATGATCTAGTTATCTATGGAGATGAAGATATTTCATCGATCAAATGGTTCACTATGAATAATCAACCAGTGACGTCACAGGTTGATGGGAATGATAGTCAGTTTGTTAGTATACGGGTTATGTAGTTCCAAGGTTTCTTCGTTTATTTCTACATTATTCCAAGAATGATGGAGAGGCTGTTTAGATCTTGAAGAAGATGAATGGTTCTTTCTTCTCGAGGAGGATGTTAAAGAATGATGCATAATGAATTAGGAGTTACTGGATGAAGGCAAAAATTTTGAAAGATGGAAGAAATTTCGATAGAGTTTCGGAATAGGAGTTTTTAGCACTAAGTATTGAAGACTTGCGGGAGCAAGTTATGCACGCGATTTGTGCGGAACAGTTGCGCAGAAGAGGGGTTTGCTAGGAGAAATAAGAAATTTTAAAGTGATGAATGATTGGGCGATCTGGTATTTATAGACCAGTGGCATCGACGACGAGTTGCACGGGTGGGAGTTGTGCGGACCCACGCAACTCCAGTTCTACAAGAAGAAATCGATCCCTCAAGTTGACTTAGAGAAGTCAAATTTTGGGATCAAGGGGGCATCTGTTGGGGTATAAAATTTGATTAAGGGGAGAAGCTTCAAGGAGAAGAATTGGTGAAAGAAGAGAAGGATAGAGATGAAAGGCATGTGAGTTGCCTGAGAGATGAGTTGCGTGGTAACCATGTTGCGCGAGAGATGAGTTGCATGGGTCCACGTAACTCGACATTAGTTATGTTGGGCTGCGCAACTCTCTTCAGAAAGGGACAGATTAAGAATGCGAAGTGGGGTCCACGGCATAGGATTCGAGGGCTCACACGTGCGAAAGCCTATAAATACCCCCTACCCCCCTCATTTGGAGCTTCAGATATTCAGAAGAGCAGTGCCTCTAACAGGTATTGGAGATAAAGACAAGGGGAGGGAGTGCAGAGTGTTGAAGGTCCGGGCCGCACTACTGCTGGCAAGTTACGCAGGCCCACGCAACTCCTTGGCCCGTGCAACTCCTATGAGTTGCACAAGTACTCTTTGAGGCAGCTGCCATGTTGTAAATTTTCATATCCTCAGGCCATTCCAAATATTTTAAAGGGATCCAAGCACTTCTTTATCATGCCAATAAGGGACGAAATGTATGGGAAGTCCGCACAACTCATCTCCCTTGGAGATATGATTAATATGAGCCAGAATGCTGTCAAAATTTATATTTTAAACTTTACTTAATACTTGTATTTTTGCATTTATGAGAGATTCCATCCCAGAATCAAAGGGTTAAAAGGATGTAACGAATTCAGAATGAATAAAATTGATGATTATTCTCTTTACTCTATCTTTTGTCACTATTGAGTGAGATAATTCCCCAAATCAAATGCTTTTCGTTTCTGGTCGAAACACCTACATCAGCGATTCCTTCTTGGCCTTTCACCGCATGGGGCCTTAATGTCATCGGTCCGATAAGTCCGTCGTTGTCTAAAGGAAAGCAATATATATTAGCAGCGACAGACTATTTCTCCAAATGGACAGAAGTCGTGGCGCTTAGAAATGTTAAAGAAAAATATGTTGTAAATTTTATCCGACATACGATAATATATCGCCATGGTATTTTGAAAAGAATCATCACTGATAATGGTACTCCTTTCAAGAATAGGGGTATGGAGAAGTTGTGCCAAAATTTTGGTATTCACCACTAGTTTTCAACACCTTACTATCCATCGGCCAATGGGTTAGCAGAGGCGTTCAATAAGACAATTGTGAAAATACTGAAGAAAACTATGAGTGAGAATAAGAGTTATTGGGACGAAAAGTTACAAGAGGCTCGTGGGTTTATAGAACTACTCATCGAACTTCAACAAAATCTACACCATATTCGTTAGTATATGGTACAGAAGTCATCATTCCGATCAAAATACAAGTTGAGTCACTCAAAATAGTGGTACATCAATTGATAACAGATGATGACAATGCAAGAATAAGGCTAATAGAACTAGATCTGCTTGATGAAAAACGACTGGCAGCTTACCAGCGATTGCGATTGTACCAAGCAAGAATCTTCGTTGCTTTTGACAAAAAATTAAAGCATCGCTCTTTCAAGAAAGGTGATATGGTGTTGATGTTGAAAAGACCAATAATGGTCACCTACAGAACAGGGGGCAAGTTCGATCCTAAATGGGATGGGCCATATATAATTACTAAAGTATACTCCAATGGGGCATACAGAGTCGCAGACCAGGATGGACAAGGTATTAGTATACCAGTCAATGCCCACTTCATTAAGAAATATCGCCCTTGAAGATAGAGATGGTTTTGATCCAAAAGATTATCAGAATAATGCTTCTACATCAAAAGGGGGCAAGACTAAGTGAAATGATAAAACGACCTTAAAAGGCGAAGCCATGTATTCTTCTTCATACAATTTAATAAAGGGCAAATCCTCAAGCATATTATTGTCAAGCGTCGATGGTTTTCATCAAATATTGTCAAGTGCTGATGATCTTCGCTACATATCGCCAAACATCGATGATTATCACCAAAACAACTATCATTGTCATCGTCAATCGCTCATACAAGCTTATTTTATCGAAATTGCTATCATCGCCAAGCTGATACACTATTTTAAACATAACATAAATGTTCTCAGAACATTATCAGCAGTGACGAAGTATCAATTATCGATTAACTATTTTTTTGGCAGTGAAATAAAATTATATAGCCAACCACATGTAAAGTTGACGACAGCGATGGCAGCTTATCATTCAAGGCAGCCTAGCCAAGCCCTGTACGGCCAACTATGCATAAGACCTATCATCATCGGCGTTATGTATATATTATTCGAGCAACAATGAGAAGCCAGTGGCCCTAAAAAGCCCATATAGGCCATCATATGCATACCCATGCGGGTAGCGAATGGAGCCAACAATTGAAAATCTACAATGGTCAGTCATGCGTGAGACCAATGCCGTCTATATAGATTTTCGACAGCGTCACGGAGAAGGATGAAACTGCCCTCCCGTGAATGGGTCCGACCTTACAGACGAAGAAAAAATGGGCTACAATGTGGGCTCTTTAGCCATTATCCATAGATAGGCCAACCATGCGTAAGATAGTAATAACTCACTAGGTCTCTATAAAATGCCCCTCATTGATGGATGGTGGCCTTTGTAACTCCTTGTGCGCCCCATGAACTCTAGAGATAAGTGGCCAACCCTATGCGTAAATCATGAGAGTTCGAGTTCACACAAGCAGCTTCACTAGGCCCCTCTGATGGATCGTGGTTTGTGAACTCCCCGGCCGTGATAAGTCTAACGAAATCATGAGAGTTGCAGTGCCCATTCGTGTAAGACCCGACTCCAACATGAGTCTAAGAAACTGTGCTTGCTCCACTACTCAAGAGCTAAACTATGTGGCAATCTAACTAAAACTGAAATTTAGTTCCACCTATTAAAACAAAAATCATATAAGGGATCCCATACTGACAATCATAATGAACTATGATAAAATGTAATATATTGTTGAACGATCACATGAGAATATATATGCTTGAAATAAGCTTAAAAAAAACTTTCAAAGAAGTAATTATCTCAAAATATCATAGTGCATTTATATATATCTTTCAGCACAAGAGAAAATTCAATGTGATTATAAAAGGAAAGGAAAATAGAACAAAGTCCTTTATAGTTCTTCTGTCATGCCTAATGCTGCCAAATATTTCTGCAAGTCTTCTTTGAGTTGAACCTGAGTTGCAATATGTTTTGATTTAGCCTCGAAAGTAATCTTTGCATGATCTGGAACATTGGCTAACTTCCCCTCTAAAGAGGCAATTAGTTCTTCATTTATAATCAGCTCAGATCGTTCAGCATCGGCAAAATGAAGATTGGCGTGCATCTTCTCTTAGATCTTCTTTATATTCAACTCCTCTTCCCAATCCTTTGTCTTCAATTGTAGAATTTCTTTCTTCAAGAGAGCAATCTGATTCTGGATAGCTATTATATTGTCGGTAGAAGCTTTCAGCTACTCTTGGAGGGATAACTGCTCCTGATCATATTTGGAGAAGACAAAAGCAATTTGGGAAGCCTTCTCCTTGGAAGATACCAGCTGTCTCCCATATTCCAGGATATCTAGAGCGACAACTATATTCTCTGCCGATTTCAAAGCAGTTACCGAATCACGAAATTTTAAGAGAGAGTCACGTAAAGGAGAAATACTGATATTCGCCATTTTTGTAGCACTGTGTAAGACCTCTACAACAATATTCAGATCCAACTATTGATCGGGATATTTGAACATGTAGATAGCTACTGACATGGAATTTCTCATTAATGTCAGTTTATATGCAGGGACTTTCTCAAACGATAACAGATCAGATACTGTTGCAACAGAACTAGAGCTATTCGTGCCACTTTAGGGTGGATTTCCTGCAAAATAAAGGAAGTTGTACTAAAAATCGTGAGTCTATGATATAAGAATGCAGATAGAGAAAGAGACAAATATACCTTCTGCAAGAATTTGAGCTGTGGGAGAGCGTGTCTCTTTAATGGAAGAAGGACCAGGCCCCAACATATCAGTGAAAGAAGGGGCTCTGGCCTCGGTGCTTGAATCAATGGTCGTTGGAGTGGGTAGATCCATGGGCACTGTTGGAAAAATGATTATACGGGCCACCACCCTTGGTGCCACCAAGGGAGCCAAGGAAATTCTTGTTGGGACTGATGGTGTAGTGGGAGGAAGATCGTCAGGGGGAGTATTGCCTATTCTAATGTTGATAGCATGAGTACCTGAAATAAAGAAAATAACAATAATGATAAAATAACAATGACAAACAAAAGATTAAAATAATAAATTGTAGGAAATTTCTTACTCGATGAGTATCCATACTTCCCATAATCCAAGGGCTCATCTTCTTCTTCTATTGTTGTTGGGATTCCTACAGGAATATCAGTAGCAGGGGAAGCTTCAATTTCAATACTTTTGGGAAACTGATGAAAGATGTTCTTCACCAGTAGATACACCTTCAATAGTAACATCATCCTCATCATCAATGTTAACTTTTTCCTCTTCGAAATCGTCGTCTCCATCACCTCCTTCATCGTTTTCCTTTGTATCATATCCAATAGAAGCAGTACTTCCAGACGACGAGGGTGAATTCTCTCCTTCCATTTCTTCTTCTTTTATATCTTCAATTATAACTTGCTTTCCTTTAGAAGGGGAGATCTTGCTGCTTCCTGGTTGAAGGTCTTTATTAGCTGGGACTGGAGAGGTCAAGTCAGCAGCTCCTTCTTGACGCAAAGGAGGAGAAGCTTGAAAATGTGATCGAGACCTTGTCATCGGAGAAGATGGGCTGGGACGAGTAGGTTAAGGGAGAGGAGAAGGAACTGGGTTATCTTAAGATACGACAACATTCTCTTAAGTTGGAGAAGGAACTTTCATCACCTCTTCAACTATTCTATTGGAGTGATCTTGTGGGACCTTTTCAAAATCCATAACGACCCTGTGGGCTATCCATCCCTCTAGCGTGTTGGCAGGTTTTCTTTCACGAATTGGCTATTCCAAAGATATCTTTCTGCAAAGTTGATCGGGAAAAGGTGCATGACTCCTTTCCGATACAAAGCCTATTTCTTCTTCTAATCTATGGCCCTTGAGTTTCGGTGGTGAAATCTAGATTTGGTCAGTCATGGGTAAGTATTTATTAACTAGATACAATTGATGAACCCACCACCTCATATCGTCATACGAAACATGGGTGGTACGATTGGTGCCTGGGATTATAAAAGTAGATTTGACTCGGTCGCCCAACAACTGCTTCCATACCATCGCCCAGTTATACGGGCCAGTTCTATAGCTACGCATTCTCCTTGTTACCAATCCACAGTCTTTTAGAACGGTTTGATTAAAACCAAACTGGCGAGCGAATCGGCTCGGATAGTACGGCTCTCTCCAAAATTCTACTCCCTCTCTTAATGGGAGACTGCAGGAACGAATGGAGAGATAGAATGCCCTTTCTCTGGGAGAGAGTGACTCAGTATCTACCATGTCTGTATCTTCTGTGTACCAATATAGGCAAAACTGAAAGAAGTTGACTGCATTAGTTTCTGAAATTGTGTTGAGGACCCAGTCATATGATCTTTTAGCCATAGTCCACTTCTGCAAGAACCACAGAGGAATGTGCAAGGGGTGGATATATGCCTTCTTCAGAGCTTCGAAGGTCCATTGGGAAGTAGATACCTAACCAACCGGTAATATAGTGCCAAGGAGTGTAAGTAGAAGAAGCACCAACAGTAGGACTCTTTAAGTGTGTCACTATCTCTCCAAGGGCTTTGTAAATGGAGCATAAGACCGAAGGGGCAAGGGAATGCTTATGGCCTTCTGCCATGGCACCAGTGATGACAAATACTGTTGGGCGAATGACATATGCCCATTTTGAACTAGGGAGGACGACTACGCTCAGCCAATAGACTATGAACACTGCAATCTCACCGTCAAGGCTATATTCAGCATGATCCTTTATTTTTACATGAAGATCCATTAATTCTTGCAAATGGCAACTGCTGAACTTAAGAAAAGAAAGAGAGAGGATAGAAGGTGAGAAATACAAGGAATTAAAATACAATAAGAAGTGATTGATTTATGAGGTGAAGAATTACCGGAAGGCTCTAATAAAGTGTGCAAGCCCCTGCAGAGGAGAAATCTTGTGGATGTTGGGAAACTTGGACATCTCTTTAAAGAATTTCGTAGTTGTTTCTAAAATGGAGGCTACTCGGCTGGGTGAAGAGATAAACACCAATTCTTCATTAGTGGGGATGAATTTGTCATAAAACTGTCCCATCAGCGAAAGACCAGTGATCCAGTTTAAATCCTAGAGTGAAATACTCATTTCACCCGCTGGAAAGTGGAAAGAGTTGGTTGTGGGGCACTAATAATTAAGAAAACCTTTCAGAATGGAAGTCTCCTTATAGAAATGTTGAGAGGTAACTTCTATCACGTTTATATGTCAATTTTGATTAATGTCTTTGAGTGCTTCGCCAAGATTGTTGTCGCCCAATTAGAATAGTAAGCACGAGAAGTTAAGAGCCCTCTGGTTCTAAATTCTTCTTAGCCCCAAAGAGATTTGCAATCCCTGAAACGTTGCTAGAGTGTTTCATAGAAATAAGGAATAAGAGGGAGGGTTCTGGTATTTATAAAAGAATGGGACCTGATTGCTCTTTGCGCGAGTGCGTGCAAATGACTGGAAGAAAGAAGAGGGGATTGATCCTACTTCTTTGTTTTTGGAAAAATAAAGAAAAGATCAAGGGGGCATCTGTTGAGGCATAAAATGAAGGACAAAAAAATGAATCAGAAGAAGAAATTAAAAGGAAAAGAATGAGAAGAAAGTGATGAAAATAAGGACATTCATAGCATTTGTGCGCGCCCGCGCAAACCATATTGGTTGCGTGGGACTGCGCAAACATTCATGTTGATTGCGCGCACATGTGCAACACCTAATTTTGATTTTTTAAAATGAACGGTTGGATTTGATGGAAGGTGGGCCCCATGGCACGAAGATCGAGGGTTCGCACGTGTGGAGGCCTATAATACCCCACCCCCTCTCATTTGGACACGCTGAAGATTTCAAAGAAGACCAGAGCTCTAAAAAAGAAGAGAAGACTGAAGGTACCAGAGGAGGAAGGAAAAAGGAGAGGGCTTTATGCTAGGCCACGCAACAGCATGCTATTGCGCGGCCACCAGTGTTCAAAGAGGCAAAGTGATGCAGAAGTTTCTGTTGATCTGATCGTGAAGTCTTCTCATTCTTCAGTCTTCCTTTTGTGCAAGTATATGAGCTTAAGAAGGAGAGATCAGATGATCAAATCCACACAACATTCCTCTTAATAAGACAATCAATTTGTAAGTCGAAATGCTGTCGGATTTGATATTCAGATTCAATATTCAAACACTTGCGATTTCTGTATTTCGGTAATTTATCTTAGAATCAAGGAAATCAAAGGATGTAAATGAACTTGATATAAATAAATATGATGATGTTTTCCATACACTCTCTCTGTTATGGTTAAATAAGATAGTTTCCCAAATCGAATGCATTTGTTTCTTGTCGCAACACCATGTCATAGGCCCCACCTTCCATCAGATCCAATCGTTCATCTTGAACAGTCCAATCTAGATGTCGCGCATGTACGAGCAACATCCTGTGCTATTTGCGTAGCCCCGTGCAACCAACATGGTTTGCGCAAACACATAAATTCCTGCTCTTTCTTCATTCTTCCTTGCATATTTCCTCTTTTTAATCTCCTTTTTTCTTATCTACTTTTGATCCCTCATTTTATGCCTCAACAGATGTCCCCTTGATCCTTTTTATTTATTCGTTTCTGGATAAAGGAACAGGATCAACCCTACTCTTTCAATCTGCTTCAACTTCCATTTACGCGGACCCGCACAAAGGCTAGTCGGGTCCCACAAACGGGTCTGATTCCCTATAAATATCAGAGTCATTCCTCATTCTTCACTTCTTGCTTTCTCTGCCGAAGTTCTGTTGGTCTGAAGAACTCCCACGCAACAGCATCCCTTTGCACAGACTCGCGTAATAGACCTTCTGTTCACGCGAAGTCATCTCACCTAGCACTGCACCGCACAACCTTATTCGTTTGCATGCACCCGCGCAATCTCCCCTTTGCTTAAACAATTTTCCAAGTACTTAGTGCTTTGAACCTTTAAAACATCTTTCCTTTGAGATAGTTCCAGCATTTGTCATCTTCAATCCACCATGGCCTGTACCAAGAGAACCTTCCATCTTATTAAACCGTATAACGCACAACCCTCTCATCAAGATTTACCAAACCCTTCGTCTTCTCATGCTCCCAAACCATCTCCATCTCCATCTTCAAAACAACCTCAATGAAAACGCATGAAAACCACCAGTAGGCATCTTGCATACATAAAAGAACCTGTCCTCCCTACTTTCAACTTCACTGACCGTATTGCCACACTACCCTCTCCCATCCATAGAGTGATATCAATGGGTGAAATCGAACAACCTCCCAGACATGGCCGAGAATTTTACTGGGAAGAATGGTTAAAATCAACAACCCATCTATCAACCATGAGCCAAAAACCACCTGTCAGAGAAGACACTCCCCCTCCCTTTGGATCGAAGAAGCCTTGCCACAATAAGGTTAAGGAATTCCAGGAGAAGAAAAAGGAACACAACAAAAAGAGACTTTAAAACTCTTGGGAGATGGTCCGAGTTATCGAGGGTATCATGAAGTTCGATAACCCTTACAGATAAGGCATGGTTGTGATCCCATTAAACCTTTATCACCACCAGTTCATTCTCAATTGTGAACCCTCAAGTCAGATGGATGGAGAAAAATTGGCATATACAATGTTATAGAAGTAACTTCACAACACTTCTATAAGGAGACCTCCATTTTGAAAAGCTTCCTCAATTACTGGTGCCCCACAACCAACTCCTTTCACCTTCCAACAGGAGAGATGAGTATTACACTTTGGGACCTCCATCAAATTGTCGGTCTTCTGCTGACCGGGAAATTCTATGACAAATTTGTCCCCACTAATGAAGAATTAGCATTTGTCTCTTCATCGGGCCAAGTGGCATCAATTTCATAAATGACTATAAAACTCTTCAAAGAGATGGCCATGTTTCCAAATATCCACAAGATCTCTCCTCTGCAATGGCTTGCGCATTTCACCAGAGCCTTCCGCTAACTCTCTTTTCATAAATCAATCACTTCTTATTTTGATTTCTCATATTTCTCACCATCTGTTCTCTCTCTTCTTATTCTTAGGTTCAGTGGTTGCCATTCGCAAGAATTAACAGATCTTCATGCAAAAATAAAGAATCGTACCGAATATAGTCTCGATGGAGAGCTTACAGCATTCCTTGTTAACTGGTTGAGTGTAATTGTCCTTCCTAGCTCCAAATGGGCAAATGTCATTCACCCTACAGTATTCTTTGTTGTCAGTGCCATGAAAGAAGGCCATAAGCATTCCCTTGCCCCTCCGGTCTTGTGCTTTATTTACAAAGCTCTTGGAGAGGTAGCGACTCACCTAAAGAGTCCCGTTGTTGGTGTTTCTTCTACTTACACTCCTTGGCATTGCATTACCGGCTAGCTAGGTATCTACTTCCCATGGACCTTCGAAGCTCTGGAGAAAGCATATATCCATCCCTCACCTATCCCTCTATGGTTCTTTTAGAAAAGAGTTATGGCTAAAAGGTCATACGATTAGGTTGTCAACATAGTCTTGACAACTGATACAATCGACTTCTTCCAGTTCTGCCTGTACCGATATACAAAGGACACAGGTATGGTGGATACTGAACCACTCTCTCCAGGAGAAAGGGCATTCTACCTCTCCATTAGGTCTTGCAGTCTCCCACTAAGAGAAGGGGTAGAATTTTGGAGGGAGCCTTACTACCCAAGTCGATTCGCTTGCCAATTTGGTTTTGATCAAACCATTCCAGAAGACTATGAGTTGGTAACAAGGAGGATCCGTAGCTATGGAATCGGCCGGTAAAACTGGGCGATGGTATGGAAGCAGTTGATCGGCGATCAAGTCAGGTCTACTTTCACAATCCCAGGCAGCAACCGCACCACCCGTGCTTCGTACAGTTATATGAGGTGGTGGGTTCATCAATCATATATAGTTAATAATTGCTTACCAGTAAGTCACCCAATCTGGATTTCACCCCCGAAACTCAAGGGTCATAGATTTGAAGAGGGGATTGGCTTTGTTCCAGAGAGGAGTCACACACCTTTTCCTAGTCGACTTTGTAGAAAGATATCCTTGGGGGAGCCAATTCGTGAAAGAAAACTCGCTAACACTCTGGAGGGATGGATGGCCCATGGAGTTGTCATGGATTTTGAAAAAGTCCCTTGAGATCGCTCTAATAAGGTAGTTGAAGATATAATGAAAGCTCTCTCCCCCATTTAAGAGAGTGTTGCTGCAATTCTAGATGATCCAGTTCCTTCTCCTGCTCCCCAACTTGCTCATCCCAGTCCATCTTCCCCAATGATGAGGTCTTGCTCGTGTTCTTAAGCTTCTCCTCCTTCACCTCAAGAGGGAATTGCGACTCTGACTTCTCCAATCCCGGTTGGTTAGTATTCTTAACCAGGAAGTAGCAGAATTTCCCCTTCTAAAGGGAAGCAAGTTGTAGTTGAAGAAATAGAGGAAGAAGAATTAAAGGAAGAGAATTCACCCTCACCATCTGAAAATACTACTTCTGCTGAATATGATACCGAAGAAGATGATGGAGCTGATGAAGATGATGATTTTGAAGAGGGAGAAGTTAATATTGATGTTGAAAATGATGTCGTCATTAAGGGTGTTTCTACTGGAGAAGAACATCCTATATCAATTCCCCATAACATTGAAACCGAGGCTCCTCTTGCTACTGAAACTCCTGCAAAAATTCCAACAACAACAGAAGAAGGAGATGATGAGCCTTTAGATTACAGGGAATACAGATACTCGCCGAGTAAGAAATTTTCTACAATTTAATCATTTAATCTTTTGCTTGCCATCGTTATTTTTATCATTATTGTTATTTTCTTTATTTCAGGTACTCATGATATTAACATTAGAACGGGCATTACTCCTACTGAAGATCTTCCTCCCACTGCACCATCGGTCCCAACAAGAATTTCTTTGGCCCCCTTTGTGGTACCAAGGATGGTAGCCCATGGAATCATTTTTCCAGTAGAACCCACTGACCAACCAACTCCAGCAACCATTGATTCAAGTATCGAAGCTAGAGCCCCTTCCTATGCCGATATGATGGGACCTGGTCCTTCCTCCATCAGAGATATACAATCTCCTACTGCTCAGATTCTTGCGGAAGGTATATTCATCTCTTTCTTTATCTATGCCTTTACATCATTTACTTTCATGGCTTTTACTACAACTTCCCTCTTTTATTATTTTATAGGAAATCCTCCTCGAAGTGGCACAGCCATCTCTAGTTCTGTTGCTACAGTATCCGATCTGTTATCTTTTGAGAAAGTCCCTGCGTATAATTGACACTAATGACAAACTCCATGTCAGCAGTTGTCCACATGTTTAAAGATCCTGATCAATGGTCAGATCTGAACATCGCTATAGAGGTCTTGGACAGTGCTGCAAGGATGGCCAAAATCAATGTTTCTCCCTTACATGACTCTCTCTTGAGATTTCATGATTCGGTTACTGTTTTAAAATTGGCAGAGAATGTAGTTATTGCTCCGGAGATTCTGGAATACGGGAGACAATTAGCATCTTCCAAGGAGAAGGCTTCCCAAATTGCTTCTGTCATTTCCAAATATGATCAAGAGCAGTTATCCCTCTAAGAGCAACTAAAAGCTTCCACCGACAATAGAATAGCTATTCAAAATCAGATTGCTCTTCTGAAGAAGGAAATTCTATAATTAAAGATGAAGGATTGGGCAGAGAAGTTGAATATAAAAAAGATCCAGGAGAAGATGTAAGCCAATATTCATTCTACCAATGTTGAACGATCTGAGCTGATAAAAAATGAAGAACTAATTGCCTCTTTGGAGAGGAAGTTCGTCGACATTCCAGATCATGCAAAGATCATTTTTTAGGCTAAATCAAAACGTATTGCAGCTCAGGTTTAGCTCAAAGAAGACTTACAAAAATACTTAGCAGCGTTAGGCATGACAAAAGAGTTATGAGACACTTTGTTCTGTTTCTTTTATTTTATGATTATATTTAATTTTCTCTTGAGCAGGCAAGATATATAAATGCATTATAATGTTTTGGGATAAGTGTTTCTTTGAAAGTGTTTTTTTTTTTTTACTTATTACAACTCATTTCAAGCATATATACTCATGCGATCATTTAATGATACATTATTTTTTAATCGTAGTTTATCATGATTGTTAGTACAGGATTTCCTATATGATTTCTATTTTGATAGGCAGAACTAGATTTCAGTTTAGTCGGATAGTCACACAATTTAGGCTCTGAAGTAGTGGAGCAACACGATTTTTTAGACTCATAAATAGTTGGAGTCGGGTCTCACGTGAATGGTCTCTGTAATATGAGTTCACTGAACTTATCACAACCAGGGAGTTCACAAACCGCGATTCATCAGAGGGGCCTAGTGAAGCTACCGGGGTCGTGAACTCAGTGGAATTTACACACAAGGCTGGCCGCAGTAACTCTCTAGAGTTCACGAGGCGCGCAACGCTACCTTAGGGTACCAAATCCAAGGCCGCCAATCCATCAATGAGGGGATATTTTATAGCAACCCTGTCCTCATGAATTACTACTGAAATCAAGCCAGGAATCTGGGGGGTCTTATGCATAGTTGGCCTATCTATAGACAATGGCCAAAGAGCGCACACTGCAACCCACTTTTTCTTCATCTGCAAGGTCGGACCCATTCATGAGAGGGCACTTTCTTCCTTCCCCGTGATGCAGTTGAAAGCTATACAGATGGCATTGGTCTCACGCGTGACTGGCCGTTGTGGACTTTTTGGCCACTTAGGGCTTTTAGTCGCTGGCTCCATCCGCTGCCCACATGGGTATGCATGTGATGGCCTATATGGGCTTTTTAGGACCACCGGCTTCTTAGTGCTCCCCGAATAATATATACATTGCCGATAATGGTAGGCCTTATGCGTTGTTGGTTGTATAGGCTTGGCTAGGTTGCCTTAAATAATAAGTCGCCATGTTTATGTGTGGTTGACCATATAGTTTTATTCTACTATCATGAATGGTGAATCAATTATTGATATATCGCCACTGCTGATGATGTTTGGCAACGTTCATGTTATGTTTAAAATAGTGTATCAGCTTAGTGATGATAGCAATTTTGATAAGGCTTGATTGATGATGACAACGATAGTTGCTAATTTTGGCAATCATCATCGACACTTTGCAGTAGTTTTGGCGATAATCATCGATATATAGTCTTGATATGCTTGAGATTCATCCTTTATTCATTTGTACAAAGAAGAATACATGGCTTCATTTATTCTTTCCCCCTTTTGATATAAAGCATTATTCTGATAATCTTCTCGATCAAAACTATATCCGTCTTTAAGGACGATACTTTTTTATTAAGCGAGCATTGACTAGTATACTAATACCGTGTCCATCTTGATCCACGACTCTATACGCTCCATTGGAATATACTTCTGTTATTATGTATGGCCGATCCCATTTGGGCTCAAACTTAGCCCCTGACTTGGGGGTGACCACTATTGATCTTTTCAGCATGAGTACCATGTCGCCTTTCTTGAAAGAGCGATACTTGACTCTTTTATCAAAGGTGGCAGATACTCTTGATTGATACAATTGTAACCGCTGTTGAGCTGTCAACCACTTTTCATCGAGTAAATCCAATTCTTCCAGCCTTATCCTTGCATTTTCATCATCTGTAATTGACTAATGCACTGCTACTCTAAGTAATGCAACTTGCATTTCAATCGGGATAACAACGTTTACGCCATAAACCAACGAATACGGCGTAGCTCTTATTGTTGTTTGATAAGTAGTCCTGTAAGCCCACAATGCTTCTTGCAACTTTTCATCCCAGTCATGCTTATTTCCAGTCACTGTTTTCTTCAATATCTTCATAACCGTCTTGTTAAATGCCTATGCCAACCCTTTGGTCGGTGGATAGTAAGGTGTTGAAAATGAGTGGTGAATGCTATATTTTTGACACAGCCTTTCCATACTCATATTCTTGAAAGGAGTACCATTATCAGTAATGATTCTTTTTGGAATACCGTGATGATATATTATTGCATGCCAAACGAAGTTGACAACATCCTTTTCTCTAACGTTTCGCAATGCGATCGCTTCTGTCCACTTAGAGAAATAGTCCGTTGCTACCAGTATATATTGCTTTCCTTTGTACGAAGGTGGATTTATAGGACTAATAACATCAAGTCCCCAGGCAGCAAAAGGCCAAGAAGCGACTGTCTGATAAAGATCTTCAGGGGGCATATGTATAACATCCCCATGGATCTGAAATTCGTGGCATCGCTTCTCATATTCTATAGCATCTTTGAACATTGTGGGCTAAATAATATCTCATTCGATGCACCCGATGGAACAGATTCCGGCCAGCTTGATGTGTTCCATATTCTCCGAAGTGAGCCTCTCGTAACATTTGACTTGCTTCCTGTTTATCCAGACAACGTAACAACATCTCATTATAAGATTTTCTGTATAATACTTCACTACATATAATGAATTTGTTCGATCTTTGCTTGATTTGTTGTCTTTGTGCTGAATCCTCTGGCAGGATATCATATTTGAGGTAATCTACAAAAGGCTGACACCAATCATCTGTTGTTACGTCCAGACATGATATAGGGAGTGCTTCAACAACTTCATCAATCATCTCTGATGATGGTAAGAACCTTCTTTCTTCAATCATTACTTAAAGAGGACTCCGATTCGGACAAGATAAAGTTGCCGTCAGGCTAGTTAAAACATCTGCCCATGCATTTTCACATCGCGGCATTTGTTTGATTTCGACGTGATAAAATTGCTCTAGCAATTGTTGTGCTTTCTGACAATATGGTAAGAGTTCTTGTTTCCTTATTTCAAACTCTGTTGTCAATTGATTATGATTATCTTGGAGTCCCCGAAAATCTGTAACACTTTTATTTTCATCTCTTACACTATCTCCACTCCGATAATAAGAGCTTTATATTTAACTTCATTATTTGTGCATGCAGAACCTAATGTGAAAGAGTACGGCAACAAGTCACCCTGAGGAGTAATGAATATCACTCCAGCGCCTGCTCCTGAAGTTCAAGAAGCACCATCAAGGTACATTTGCCATGGATTTGACAATTCGATCATCATGACTTGTTCATTAAGAAAGTCATCGGTGATAACTTCACTATTTGACATAGGATGAGCTGCTAAGAAATCTGTCACTGCTTGCCCTTTCACTGCTTTTGTCGGTTCGTATGTAATTGTATATTCTGAAAGCAAAGAATCCATTTTGCCAATCTTCCTAACAACATGGACCTTGTCATTAAGAATTTTATGGGATCTACTTGTGATATCAGAATAATATCATGAGAAAGGTAATAATGCCGCAATTTCTGCACTACGAATATTAGTGCCAAGCACAATAATTGCATTATGTGCCTATCAGAGTTCGACTCAAATAATAAAGCACAATTTCTTTCCCATGTTCATTCACCTGTGTTAACAAGGCCCCCAACGAATTTTCGGCTGCAAATATGTATAAAATAAGTGGTTTATCCTTCATAGGAGCTACTAATACTGGAGGTTGTTTCAGTAATTCTTTGATCGAGTCAAATGCATTCTAACATGACTTGTCCCATACAAACTCTGTTCCTTTCTTCATCAAATGAGAAAACGGTTGACACCTCCCTGCCAAGTTTGAAATAAAGTAGTGAATATATGCCAATTTTCCTTGTAGACTTTTCAATTCCTTCAACGTTTTCGGGGGAGGCATATCTTGTATGGCCTTGACTTTTACTGGATCCATCTCAATTCCCCTGTGCCTAATGATGAAGTCAAGGAATTTTCCTGATGATACCCCAAAGGCGCATTTAGCTGGATTCATTTTCAACTACTTTTTACTAAGTCAGCGGAAGACTGAGGTCAGATGCTCGCTATATGCTTCATGGTCGTTCGATCTAACTACCAAATCGTCCACATAATACTCAACATGCTTGTGTATCATGTCTTAAAAGATATTCTGCATCGCCCTTTGATATGTTGCTCCGGCATTCTTGAGATCGAACGACATAACCTTATAACAGTAAATTCCCAACAAAGTTCTGAACGCTGTTACTTCTTCATCTTCAGGAGCCATTCTTATCTGCTTATAACTGGTGTAGCCATCCATAAAGGACATGACAACATATTTTGTTGTACTGTCGATTAGCAACTTAGTTATCAGCAATGGAAAATCGTCTTTTGGACAAGTGTCATTCAGATCTCTGAAGTTAACACACACCCTGATTTGCCCACTTTTCTTCTTTACCGGGACGACATTCGATATCCATTTAGGATATTTCACCTCTCTGATGAATCTGACTTTTATCAGATTGTTTATTTCTTCTTTTATCAGAGGAATTAGGTCCGGATGAAATCGCCTTTGCGCTTGCTTAATCGACCTCTTGTCTTTAGAAATATTCAACCGATGCATTGCTATTGATGGTTCTAGGCCTAGCATTTCCGCGTACGTCCAAGCAAAGATGTCCTTATTCTATTTCAGGAGTTGGACATATTTTTCAGCTTCTTGCTCAAGGAGACTAACGCTTATGAACGTGTTCCGTGGCTCTTCTTCCATGCCCAGATTTATTTCTCGCAGACTATCAATTGTCGGCTGCCCTTATCTTTTATTTGCTTCGGAGCTATCTCATGATGTTTGATCATTTCAGAATCTATTTCTTTTACCTGATCGACTGTAATGATGTTCACCGAAGACTCTGCCCCCAATCCTCGAAAATTTTCCCGCCTTTTCTGATTAACTCCGATCAGGATCTGAATTCCTTTCCCATAATTTAGGCATGTCGGTTCTTCATAATTGAAACTCATATTCTTCATGATTTTCCTACTTGCTGGACTGTACCTCTCGAGATCTTCAGATGTCAACCTTCCATAGCACGTGTCGTTATCGGCTCTTTCTTCTACTTTTATTTCTGAAGGGGCGTAAAATTCGATCGATTCTGGGTACTTCGTGCTAGGTTTGACATGAAATCTTTTTGGAATGACTCTGAATGGCTTACTCCTTTCGGCATACGGTAACGGTACCGTGTAATTTGACTATAAAATTTCTAGCTGTTCAGGTGATAACAACGTCAACGGCGGCTGTCCCGGTTGTCTCAAGTGCTTGGCTACAAAGTAAAATTTCTTTCTTGAATTTGCCATCTCAGATGATTCCGTCTCTGCAGTTTCTTTTCTTACCACCTGCATATGAGGATTTCTTGGGGCCTTGTTTTCATCATTCTCTTTTTATTCTTTACTGGCGAATCCATCATAGTAGCTAGCATCGGTGAAGAAGGCTTCGGCTTCTGTATACGGTCTTTCATCGGCCAGTACCTTATGTTGTATCTCATCTTTATAGTATTTAAAACACTGATGTTGGGTAGAACAAATAATGTCGTACTGATGCATCCATGGTCTTCCCAAAAGGAGGTTATATGTCATCACTGCATTAATGACATGGCAACAACATTTGTAGTTAACTCTCTTATTTCCAATGTAACTGTAATTTTACCAAGCGCGTTGCCCATCTTGATTAAAGCCCTGTTTCATCTTTCCACTAGGGTGTAGGTTAGAGCGACGGTATCCCAACTTATTTAACATTGTTAATGGTAACAGATTCATTGCAGACCCATTATCTAGCATTATTTGCTTGACTTGTTTACTGCGAATATGGCCCATGATCATTAGTGGCCTGTTGTGCCCTTTATCACGGGTCAAATCATCATCGGAAAAGGAAATTATTGGCATGCAATCTTTCCACTCTTTGGGCTCCCTACCTGCCATTTCTATTAGCAATGTTTCTCTAACATTGCTGTCAGACGGGGCTTGGATCAACCTTTGCCTGGACTCCTCTAACAACCTTAACGCATCATAAACACTTAACCAAGCCGGTATGCCTTTTAGATGACTCACTATGTCATAAGTCACTTTCTCTGTTTCATTCTTCTCTTCCTTTTTATTGCTGTCGAAATGATTCTAGGTAACCTCTGCCTTTGCCGTTTCGGCTTTCTGTCTGGTCGGACTTATCACCCGCTTTCCTGATCACAGGGTGATTACTGCGGCTTTGCCTGTAATCTTATGTCGTTCTTTCCCTACTCTTTCATGAGTATCTTCTTGGACAGTTAATACATTCACTGTCGCTTTTGCATCTCTTTCATTTTCTTTTTCGATTATTATCTCGTCCCTATTTATCATTCTTTGTATTATGCATTTTAATATGAAGCAATTTTCTGTCGGGTGCCCTACCAAACGATGATAACGACAAAAGTCACTCTCTTATTCTTGTTGCCACTTCAGGGTGTTTGGATGGAGGTAACTCTATCGTACCAGCTTTCAACAATTGGTTCATCATAGGGACCACATCTTCCTTTTCAAATGCAAACCCTTCATGAGAATTAAACGACATGGGCCTTTTATCACCGAATCTACCTCTAAGACGGTTTGACTTTTCTTTCTGCTCGATCTTCTTTCCTCTCATTTCTTTCATATCTTGACTTCTCTTTTCGTGATCGACAGCATTTGCAATCAGCCTATTGGATCCTCTTCTAACCGTTTCAAAGTGAAATGCTGGCATTTTTCTGGTCATTAATTCTAAGGCGTGAGCTTTTGTGGCTAAATCGTTGAAGGTCTAGATATCGGCACTAGTGAGGCCAAACGCGATCCTTGTCTCCATGGAGTTCAAACACACCTTGACCTGTTCTTTCTCCTCTAGTAATTGTCTGCAAGAAGCTCTCAATGTTTTCCATCTGTCTCTGAATTTCTCTAGGGGTTCCCCTTCTCTCTGTTGTACTAAAGCTAACTCTGTGATGTTAACGTCGCGTTCTGACGAGAAGAAATTTGACATAAAGGCGTCTTGCATCTATTTCCAAGTTTGTATCGATCCTGATGCCAAACTGGAGTACCATCGAAACACCTTACTCGTTAAGGAGGACTGAACAACCGAAGGCAGTATTGCATTACTGTAGAGAAGTTTCCCATGCTGGTAATGAAATGCATCAAATGTTCCTCTGGCGATCCATCTCCGTTAAACTTTTGAAAATCCGACTACTTGAAGTTAATTAGAAAAGGAACATCTGTTAGTGCTATGATTTCATATCCCTTTGGTTGTCAAATTTTGTAGTGCCAAAACCTATATGTCTTGTACTTCTTGTGTTTCTTGTTTGTGACTACACACCGCTTCAACACACTGCTTCAAGACAAGATCATGAATGAAAAATATTTTCAAGACAAGATCATAAATGAAGAATGCTTGCAAGACATGTCATGAGTGAAGTCTACAAGAATAGAAGATTCCAAGTTTGCCTCTATCAAGTTCAAGATTAGAAGACTTCATGAAGACAAGTCAAGAATGTACCAAGCTCGAGAAAGACCATCAACTCGACTCAAGCTTCTACTTCAAGATCATCTGAGAATACAGACCTTCAAGACTTCAATGTCCATCTCACTCAAGGTTTGTTTGACCTTAGATTGACCTTAGGTTGGTCTATATGATAGGTCATTCTGGATACATAATCCGAATATTTTAATTTACTTGGTGTGACTATTCTAAGACCAGTCCTAGAAATCTTAAGACCAGCCCTAGCTTTTTCTTCGACCGGTCTTAGGTTTCTCGAGACTAGCCCTAGGTTGTTATTCTGCATTTTGATTTTCTGGTTGTCCTTCGACTAGTCCTGGACTTACTTCGACCAGTCCTGAGAAGTCCTACGACTCATCCTTCGACCAGTCGTAGTTCTACGACTCGAACTCTAGCGACTTATCTCAAGTATCATGACCGGTCGTAGGTGTCTCACGACCAGTCGTAGGTGGTCCACGACCGGTCGTAGGCTACCTAAGACCAATCGTGAATATAGAAAATCTAATCCCGCGGAAATCTTTCAAAATCTTTGACGCTACGACCAGTCTTAGGATTCTAAGACCAGTCGAAGATGGGATTTTTGAGGCTATAAATAGTGCACGAATTTCAGAGTTTATTCATTCCATTCCATTCAATTCAAGCGATTTAAGGCTATACTCTGAGATAAGTAGTGATTAATTTTTTAAGCTATTGTGCATATTTAATATTCCTTTTGTTAGCATTTTTCTATTGTGATTTTGATCCATATTCCAATCTTATTTAGAAAAGAGGAATTTTTGATATTCTTTCTTCAGGGATCAAAATCAAATAGACCTTGCTCTTCTTGATTTAATCTAAATCAATTAGACATAGAACCATTCTTTATGTGAGTATTGGACATTGAAGGACGTATCATTCATCTACTCCGATTGGTTCTACTAGGCTACTTCAAAAGGAGATCTAAGTATTTTACTTTGTAATTTACTTTCTCTGGTTTTGTTTGAGATTTGCCAGAAAAATCTCATTGTTTTCAGTTATCTCGAGGAGAGCGAAAACTCAGATTGTGGGGGTTTTGGATTATGTAAGCCCGAGATAAAAGACACAATTGTGAAGGTTTTGGGTGAACTGTGAAAACCTATTTTGATAGTGCATGCTAATATCCCCCGTGTGAGGATATTAGGAGTGGAGTAACATTCGTGTGGTTGTTGGCTAACGGTTGGTGAACACACAGGCGAACCACTATATATCGTTGTGTTGTGGATGTGCTTGATTTCTTTATTCATTTATTCCTTGATTGTGAATTGCTTTTGTGGATGAATGTTGTAATTTTCATTTCAAGCAAGTGTGGTTGAATGGTGTAATAACTTAGGATTTATTTCTTTAAGTTATTCTTGATTTATTCTCCATATCATTTGTGTTTTCTAGATCGTTCTAGAAATAAGGTTGTCCTACCATAAGCCATTGGTTTTTGGTGTAAGGTTGTCCTTAGAACTGATTTAGTATCATTCTCATATTTCATATGCTTTGAGATTGTTATTATTTCAGCATTATTATTTATATCTTTTATTATTCCGTTGTTTTAAGTTTTATTTGGCATTGCCCTATTCACCCCCCCTCTAAGGCATATAGCTTGGCCCTTTCAAGTGGTATCAGAGCCTAATAGCTCGTGCTTATTGCTTATTTATTGGATTTATTTCTTGAGCTAACGATCTAAGCTATATTAAGATGTCAAATTTTGAAAGCCTATCTGTCACTAGGCCACCACCCTTTAATGGCACAAACTATGCCTATTGGAAAGCAAGGATGAGAATCTTTCTCAAATCCATGGATGGAAGTGTGTGGCTGGCCACAGTAAATGGATGGAAACTACCTATCACTGAAGTAACTGATGAAGATGGTTCAAAATCAATGAAAGTAATATCTTATGCTCTTTGGACCACACTTCAGAAAAGTAGAGTAGTGCCAATGCAAAAGCTCTAAATGCAATTACTTGTGCATTGTCACCAGATGAATTCAAAAGAATCATCTCATGTGAAAATGCTAAACAAGCATGGGATCTTTTAGAAATGACACACGAGGGTACATCAATTGTCAAGAAATCTAAAGTCCAACTCCTCACAACTAAATTTGAAGAAATTTATATGGAGGAGAATGAAATGTTTATGGACTTCTACACTAGATTGAATGACATTGTAAACTCAATGTGGGGTCTTGGTGATAGAATCCTAGAAAGTAAAGTATGTGCAAAGATACTACGCTCACTTCTTGAACGGTTCAATTCAAAAGTAACCGCGATTCAGGAACTTCGTGATACGGATAACATGAGGGTTGAGGAACTAGTTGGTTCTTTACAAACCTACGAATTGAACTTTAAACCTCCAAAAGGAAAATCAATTGCTCTCAAGTCATCTAAAAATATTCCATGAGAGAGCACTTTAGACTTTGAAAATTAGAAGATGATATGGCACTTTTTGTAAAAAGGTTTTATAAAATTTTAAAAAATAAGAAAAGAGGAGATTTTCAAAAATCAAACGATAAGAGACAATCTAAACCTAGAGCTCGAAAATCTTTGAAAGATAGTCAATGTTACAACTGTCAAGAGTATGGGCACTTGGCTAACAAATGTCCTAAAAATGACAAATCAAAAAGGAAGAGTATGTTGGCTACTTGGGATGAATCATCTGATTCAGAATCCTCTTCGAAATCAAAAGATTCTGAAAATGAGTCGGGAGATGATGTTAAAGCCCTTATGACTCTAGCCAAAGTCACTTTTTCAGATTATGATGAAGTAACTAGCGAAGAGAATCTGAATAGTGATTGTGACAGTGAAGATGATCTTCAGGATGCATACAATGCCCTTTATAAGGAGAGTTGTAAAATTGCTGTCAAGCTTAAATTACAAAAGGAAAAATTTTCTAAACTTAAAGAAGATTATGAGTCTCTTGTTTTAGAAAAATCTCATATTTTCAATTTTTTTGAAAAGACCAAATGTGATTTAAAAATCAAAATCTCCCAAGTTGATGATTTGAAAACCGAGAACGAGAAACTTAAAAATGAAGTAGCTTCTCTTTTGAGTTTAAAAGACACTTGGAGATATGTCCAAGGTGATCCTAAATTGGAAAAATTATTATCTGGATTGAGAAAATGTGGCGATAGATCCAGGTTGGGCTATGATAAGAATACTTCTCCTAAACAAAAGAATACTGCTCCTAAGTTTGTGAAAGGAGAGTCTTCGAACTCAAAAGTAAAGTATACTTATCAAGGTTTTTCAAAAAATTCAAGGACCTTTCAAAAATCTAAAAATAGCCATGCCAACTTCAATCTTCAAAACCAAAATCCTTTGGTTGAAAAGATTATTGATCTTCTCAAGGAGCTATTAAAATTTAACTCTATAGGTCTTTCATATAACAATAGACAGAAAAAGTTTAACTACACTCCTAAACCCAAAACAATACTGAAATGGGTTCCTAAAGTTGACTGCTTGGTTGCCCACACTGCTTTCAAAGCGACAAGCCATTCAAAGTGGTAACCTGACAGTGGATGCTCCAGACATATGACAGGCGACAAAGCTTTATTCACCTATCTTGAAGACAAGACTGATGGGTCAGTCACTTTTGGTGATGGAAGCAAATGCAAAATCATTGGCCAAGGTACAGTTCAGCTTTATAACCTTCCCTTATTTAAAAATGTATTATATGTTGAGGGCTTGAAACACAACCTACTAAGTATATCTCAGATATGCGACAACAATCATAATGTAAAGTTTTCTAATCAACATTGTGAGATTGTTAATAAAGAGGGTTCTGTTATATTAACTGGTGCAGAACTTCAAAAGTGCTACATCGTTAGTAATGCAAGCTCATCTAGTCAATCGTGTTACATGGTCCATACTGATGAGATTGAATTATGGCATAAACGCCTTGGACATGTACACTACCGGAACTTATTTAGATTGGGCAAAAGAGAACTTATAAGAGGTCTACTCAAATTACAAAAAGTATACAAAATATGTGGTGAATGCCAGTTGGGCAAACAAATTAGGAGCTCTCACAAGAAAGTGAACTCCAATACCACATCCAGACCTCTCGATCTTCTCCACATGGATCTCATTGGACCAACTAGAACGGAGAGTCGAGGCGGCAAAAAATACATTTTGGTTATCGTAGATGACTTTACTAGATTCACTTGGGTATCATTCTTAAAAGACAAATTTGAAACCCTAGATGAGGTAAAGAAGATCATCAAACGAATCCAAAATGAAAAAGGTTCTCAAGTTTATAAGATCCGTAGTGATCATGGTTCTGAATTCGAAAATAGCAGTTTTGAGAAATTCTGTAGTGATCAGGGAATATCACATGAATTCTCTGCGCCTAAAACTCCTCAAAAAAATGGTATAGTTGAGAGAAAAAATAGAGTGCTTCAGGATATGGCTAATGTCATGTTAAATAGTATGAAGCTCTGCAAAAATCTTTGGGCCGAAGTAATTAATACTGCTTGCTACATTATTAATCATGTTTATATTAGTAAATCTGAAAATAAGATTGCTTATGAGTTATGGTTCGAAAAGAAACCTACTGTCAAATACTTTGAATTTTTGGCAGTAAGTGTTACATTTTACGAGATCGTGAAAATTTGGGAAAATTTGATACGAAGAGTGATGAAGGTATTTTCCTTGGATATTCCTTAAACAGTCGAGCCTATAGGGTTCTAAATAAAAGAACAGGTGTGATTCAAGAGTCCATCAATGTGGTCATTGATGATCATTTGAATACACCTGCTCCGAGTTCAGATGATGATGAAATTCTTATAATTGAAAATCAAGATACCTCTTCATCTCAATCTGAACCTAGGACTGTCAAAGATCATCCAACTAATCAAATCCTTGGAAATCCTCTCACTGGAGTTCGTACACGCAAACAACTTGAAAACATATGCAATTATGTTTGTTTTACATCCCAAATAGAACCGGTCAATGTAAAAGAAGCTCTTTCTGACGAAAATTGGATAGTAGCTATGCAGGATGAATTTAATCAATTTATTCATAATGATGTCTGGTATCTTGTTCCTAGACATAAAGATAAACACATTATTGGAACAAAATGGATCTTTAAAAATAAGTCTGATGAACTTGGAAATGTTATACGAAACAAGGCTAGACTGGTTGTACAAGGGTACACTCAGATTAAAGGCATCGATTACGATGAAACCTTTGCTCCAGTCGCTCGCCTTGAATCTATCAGACCTTTTATTTCCATCGCTTGCTTTAGAAAGTTTAAAATTTATCAGATGGATGTAAAGAGTGCCTTCTTAAATGGCGATTTACATGAAGAAGTTTATGTAGAACAACCCTCAAGGTTTGAAAACCCCAAGCTTTCTGATCATGTATTTCGTCTCAAAAAGGCTCTCTATGGTCTGAAACAAGCGCCTAGGGCATGGTATGAAAAATTGACTAAATTCTTACTGAGTCATAGTTTTCAAGTGGGAAGTGTCGATAAGACGCTATTTGTTAAGAAACATAATAATGAGATTTTAATGGTTCAAATCTATGTAGACGATATTATTTATGGATCAACTTGTTCTAACATGTCTATTGAGTTTGCAGAGTTGATGAAATCAAGATTCGAAATGAGCATGGTTGGTGAACTAAATTACTTCCTAGGGTTACAAGTAAAACAACAACCTGATGGAATCTTCATTTCTCAAACCAAGTATGCTACAAACTTGGTTAAAAGGTTTGGATTTGAAAATGGTAAAAAATTTTGATACTCCTATGAGTACAACCTTGAGACTCTCAAAAGACTCTACATGTAAAGATGTAGATCCTAAGCTATATCGTAGTATGATTGGTAGTTTATTATACCTAACTGCTAGTAGACCTGATATCGCTTTTAGCGTTGGTATTTGTGCGAGATATCAGTCTAAACCTAAAGATTCACATCTTACTGCTGTCAAACGGATTATTAGATATGTCGCAAGTACAACTAATTTGGGTCTTTGGTATCCTTTTGATACTAATGTTAAATTAGCTGGGTATTCTGATGCTGATTGGGCTGGTAATATTGATGATAGAAAATCAACCAGTGGTGGTTGTTTTTACATTGGAAATTGTTTGGTTTCTTGGTTTAGCAAGAAGCAAAGTTCAATATCGCTTTCCACTGTTGAGGTGAGTATATCTGACAGGATATGCTTATACACAACTCGTATGGATGAAACGCATGTTAAGCGATTATGGAATTAATCAAGATTCAATGATCTTACATTGTGATAATTCCAGTGCTATCAATATTTCCAAAAATCCAATTCAGCATTCACTGTAATGCCCCGGATTTTTGCCAACCTGGGATTAGACGTCCTTGGGCAATGGGTCGATCCTAATACCTCATTAACTTGTCAGAACTGAATCCCAAAGTCTTAAGCCACCTTTGAACTCATTTCCTTCACAAACCTCACCCTTCATCACCTTGATCTTCCAATTTTTCTAAGAACTTTCACCCTAGACACTATCTTAAACTAGCTAAGTAGTATAACTTGGATCACTTTATATACAAACTCCAAAGGCCTGAGTACCACCTCGACCAGAATTCACTTAGGACTAAATCCTTTAGAAATGAGACAAAGTAACTAAGTGCGAAACCAGATTTGCTACGAAATCCGTTTAAATCGCTTTAAATACGATCTGCAAGACCCAAAACTTGTAGAATCATTGACGCTAGGTTACCCTAAAGTTTAGAACCAAACTCATTTCCCGTCTGCTCTCGGGAATGAAACGAAACTTCGTATTAGGTCTAGATTGCACATCGGGAGTCCGATTAACCCGAAGCTAAGGAACTAGGACCGCCCCACTGGGCTTAACAATCATCTCAAAAATCAGCTCCATCCGATGTTCCATGACCATTCGTTTCGATTCGGAGCGAGGGAGTGTGAAAAACACTATTCCCATCCAAAATAAATATCTGGAATAGTGATCTGGCATCATTCGTTGACGCGTCAGTATTAAGCAACCTGACCGTCAGAATCAGACCAAATTACACCCTCGGATTAAGAAAAATTTCAGGAACATTTACATGTACTTGAAATTTCTGATCGTGGCCCACTGACCGTCGAACTGAAAGTGGTCCGCCACGTGCGATCTGGGAATCCGATCGAGTCAAAAACGTAATCCCACGTAGATCCATAGATGGTGAGCTTAAGTCTGACGTTTGGTTCAAGGAGGGCCACCAGAACTTCCCTTTTGAGTTGGAAAAGCGACGAATATCCTATATAAGCAAGTATTCCTTGAACCGAGTCTAATTTCGGAATGTTTTTGGCTATAAAAGGAGCTTAGAACAGCCCCTCTCACAGCCATACGAATTTTGAAGAAAAACCCTAGAGGGAGAGAGAGAAAAGAGAGAGAAGAGCTTGGGTTCTGCTGCCGATCTTCCTCCTACTGCTTTGGACCTTTACGACCTACACCGCTTCATTCAGGTGTTTTCCGACGTATTCCGTCTCATTTGAAGGTAAGAAACCCTAACCCTAGGTTTGATTTGAGGTGGGATCGATGTAGGATGTGTAACGACTAACCGATTCCGCTCTTTAGGCTAGAAATCTCCCGTATACGGAAGTTCTTCTACCCTTGCTGATTCGTTTCATTTCCAAAGGCAAAGGTGAGGACTTTAAGTGTATAAGTTCTGAGTTTTCAACGCTTTCAATGTCGATAATGGTAGATTCATGATCGCATGCAATTGCACATGTACAAAGTGCTTTCCGTTTCTGTTTCGATTAACGTTGTGAAATATGGAATTTCACATATTCTAGGTATACGTAGAAATACCGTATAACGTATTTTTTTTGGATAAATGTTTGACATGTTTATTTAATGTATGATTATATAATATATGAATAAAATACTAGTTTGGCGAAAGGAATCGCCAAAATACATGTTCACTTGTAAATGTGGCGTATGTTGAAATTGTGTATGTTAGAAATACCGTATACGTATTTCTTTTGGAATAATGTTTGACATACTTATTTAATATATGATTATACAATATATGAATAAAATACTAGCTTGGCGAAAGGATTCGCCTAAATACATGTTTACTAACAAACACTATGTATGTAGAAATACGGTATTGTACGAAGTACCGTATACATGTATATTTTAGCGATGTGTTTGTCATGATTAATTGTCGTATAAATATATTATGTGCGTATAAAATAATTGCTTGGCGAAGGGAGTCGCCGTAATACATGTTTGCTTGTATACACTATGTATGTTGAAAATGCGTATTCTAGAAAATACTGTATACGTATAAATTTTGGAGATGTATTTATCATGATTATTTGTTGTAGTAATATATTATACATGAATAAAATACTCACTTGGCTAAAGGATAGCCCTAATACATGTTTTGCTAACATACACCATGTATGTTGTAATAGTGTATTCTAAGTGTTGTGAAAATGACTGAATGAGTATAGAATTCTCATTCGTGCTCGCCATGACTAATTGTCATGGATAATTGATTGTTGTATTGGCAATACCCTTTTGACGAAAGGATTTGCCCTAAATCACGCCACGGCCAATACACACTATATATGCTAAAATGTGTGGCCCAAGTGTTTGTGGAAATGACTGAATGAATATGGAATTTGGTTTCCTGCTTGCCATGACTATCCGTCATGGGTGTATGCGTGTTATGATTGGGGTAACTCCCTAGTGAAAGGATTTGGCCTTATACCTCTGTGATCAACATATGTCATGTATGTTGATTCCTGTATTTTAAAGTGTTTGTTGAAATGTCTGAATGAGTAGTAGTTAGTAAATTGTAATGTTTAAGGGTGTTGAGGTATGATTCTCAACTCCTTTAACTATGTGTATGATTTCCTTGAATAGCTATGTGATTAGGAATTGAATATATACAAACTCATGCTTGTGTTGTTCTTTACAACATGCTTTATATCATGCTCTATAATATGCTTATAACATGCCTACTAGCATGTTTGAATTACTTTATTTATAATGCTTGAATTACTTTGTCTATCATGCTTTACTCCATATGCTAAGGATGACAAGTGATTGTGCTTGGGGCTATGATTATAATCCAGACAATCGGTACTAGAATTGAATTCGTGGCTGTGATTCATTTGCCACGTGAGATGTGTTCGATGAACTCGAGTCGTATTGGCTGGCGATAGTGGTTGGCCATGAAGTGCTTATGCACTTCATGTCGTTTAACTTGTTGTGCACGGCCAGCCGAGCTCGTGCAACCCGATCTGTCTTTTGTATGTTCACCATGTTTGGTCACTAATGCTTGAACCTAGGGTACCAAACTTACCAAATGAAAATCCCGTTAACCATGGTTCGATCCGCTAAGACTCATGAGCCGGCATGGTGGTATGGGACACCGTGGTGGATTTGTCGGCCACTGGCCGGGGCTACGTGCCTCCCCATAGTGACTTCGAAGTGAGCACCTTAACTCGTGAGCCGATTATGGTGGTATGGGACACTATATTCGTCTTTGTCGGCCTACATTGATAAGGTGATGGGGGAGTGGTGCAACCTTTGTGCGTAATGCCCAGCGCCCTTTGTAGTGACCGCGAGCATATTCTGAAGTTACAGCGTGCCTTAGGGTTCACCGCGATATATAGAGTATGAACTAGGCCTGTTTCTGTATAGTGATGAATCGTTTAAGGGGTGATGGGGAGTGGTGTAACCTTTGTGCGTAATGACTCGGCAGCTCTCTGCAGTGACCTAGAAAACACACCATCGTCTGATATTAACTAGAACTGACGACCCTAGAATGGATCATGTTTGGGAATGATACAAGGGAGGTACCTTAGTTTCCCAATCCTGCTGTTTGAAATGGACTAATTAAAAACTCGGTAATCATGCTCATCATGCATCGCATGTGCCCGGGAAGATGTGGAGCACTGTGGGATGTAAGCATGCGCGAACGTGAGATGGTGTCGCTTGAGGGAGTATGTCGGTGAGGGCATCCATCATACCTGCATTCATACTTGCATTAATCAGAGTAACTAGGAGTGCTTGATTTACTACTTTATCATTACTGCTTGATTGCATTGATAACATGTTAACTTATGCCTTATTGTTCCATCGAGTTAGCTACTCACTCCCACGTTACTAGATGACGGTGTTGTACACACCAAAATGATTTGTTGAGTTTCGTGTGATGGCAATGCTTGTGAAGCAGAGCCTGACTACTTCTATGGTGATGAGGAGGAGTTCTCCTATCTCAGATCTCGATGACGATGTGTCTATGAAGACCGGTATTGTACTGACGGGGCTATGGTATTTGGGATAGGAGACTTTACACGTCATCACATTAGGTATATTTTAGAACTGTCCTTATAATTATTTAACCTGGAAATGTTATCACACTCTGGAGACTCATCATAGTTTATATATTTTGTCTATCTATTACAGTCTTCCGCTTGCAACTTTAACGGTCTCTGGAGTATGATATGTTGTTTTGGCTTAATCTCACTCATGTTCACTACTCTAATATAGTCAACATTCAATCATCATTCATTTTGTTGCATAAGTGATGTTCTGGAACTCGAGAGTTGAGTTACTACTCGACCCCCGATTTTCAGGGCGTTACATTCGCGTACTAAGCATATTGACATTAGGTATCATTACATTTGTGAATTAGTTGAAGAAAAAGTTATCTCTTTGGAATATATTCCAACTAATATCCAACTTGCTGATATATTTACTAAACCGCTCGACAAAAGCAGGTTTACTAAAGTGAAATTTGATCTTGGTATGTGCATTTTAAATTGAATATACTTGTCTGCATGTATCATAATGTACTATATTTTAAATTTTTATGTGAATAAATTTCAATTTCTGCATAAAAATATTTATTTTTGTCGATGCTCGACCGGCCTTTGCCATACACGGCACGTCGACTCGACCAGGTCGTGGACTGCACTCGACCGGTCGTAGAGATTGTGAGCATCATATAATTTGGGGAAAATCACTTTGTTCTTCATTTCCTCTTCTTCCTTCGACGAGTCGTGGCTCGACCAGTCTTGAGAGTTCATGATTTTCTTCAAGATAAGTCGTTTTTCTTCATTTTTATTGAAGATTTATGCTTTCTATGCTTTAATTTGTTTATTCCATAAGCTAGATCTCATCTTTTGTTGATTGTTTAGGGTTTTCTCTCTAAAAATCTGATCTAGAGAAACCCACCACTTCTAGTATTCTTTGTGCTTGGTCCTTGGTAAATCTTGTTAAAAATGGATGTTAGAGGGAAAAAGAAAACATCTCGTGGTCCATCTTCATCTAGATCTACATCTATAACAAGACGACACCTTTGGCCACCCGAAGATGATCCCAATGATGTACGAGAGTTACGTAACCGTAAAGTTATCGTTGAGCGTCCTGTAAGTCTCAGTCACATTGAACAATTTGAGACTACACCTCTACTTGAATCTGTTGGCTGGACTAATATTCTGTTTTGGGGTGGGCCTGCATACCAGTCCATTGTACAATCTATGGTTGCATGTATCTCTGATTTTTCCCTTGATAATTTAACGTTCTCAATTGCTACTAGAGAAGGGAAATTTTTGATTGATCGACATTTGATATCATGTATTATGGATATACTCTCAAAGATGAAGGTATTCCGATTCATACATTATATGACAAACCATCAGAATCAGAAAAACAAATGTTGACAAGAGATTTATGCAATATGGAAGTGCATTGGACACACAAAGGAAATGTGCTCCCTTCAAAATTTTTATTACCCAGATACAGAGTTTTGCACCGGATCTTCACTTCAAACGTGTATCCTCGGTCGTGCAATAAACCGAGTTAACTGCCTTCATGGTTCTGGTATTGCACTACTGTTGTGTCCGGCATGGTTGTCTATTTACCTTCTTTGATATGTCATTTTATCATTCAGTTTCATCTTCATCCGGGTCATAGTGATATTCCATTTGGTTATCTTATGACTTGTTTAGCCACAAATATGCTCGTTGCTTTACCTGAGAATGAGGCACCAATTCATCATCTTTTATTCAATAATACTAATTTAAATAAGATGAAGTTGGATTTGCTTCTGGTCAATTCTATGAAGGTGGTGGTGAAGGTGTGAAGTCGAAATGAAGGAGAAGTCATTGATCTTCCTCCACAGGCTGATATAAATATGGATGATATATTTGAAGACATTGAAACTGACTCCCAAAATGATTCTGATTACGATCCATCTTCTGGTTATGATGCACGTCTAAGTGCATTGGAGGAGAAGGTTGATAACCTGAGTGTAGCCCATGATATGCAATTTAAATATATGCGAAAATATCTTCGTCGCATTAATAGGGGTTTACATCAGATTGATCCAACCATCCCTGCTCCTTCATCTGGATCTGATTAGGTGGATTATCCTTTTTATTTTTATGGATTCTGTATTATTATTACGATTGATGACTTTGGTTGTATGGTTTCGATTGATGACATTGAAGTGTTGAACTAATTTAATAATTAAATCTTGACTCTTCATATGGTGTTCTCTTCTCTCCTTTGGCCTTCCCTTGTCATTTTGTGACAAAAGGGGGAGTAGTATGGAATAGTATGGAAAGGGGGAGAATGGGAGAAAGGGAGAAAGTGAGTACTTGAAAATGGTTGATTGTTTCTACTCACTTAGGGGGAGTAGAGTATTTATTTTTTTTCACTCTGATGGCTATGATTCTTTCTTCATTTTACTCTTATATTTATAAATGTGTTTTGTCACAAATTTGACAAAGGGGGAGATTGTTAGTGCTATGATTTCATATCCCTTTGGTTGTCAAATTTTGTAGTGCCAAAACCTATATGTCTTGTACTTCTTGTGTTTCTTGTTTGTGACTACACACTGCTTCAAGACTACACACTGCTTCAAGACAAGATCATGAATGAAGAATATTTTCAAGACAAGATCATAAATGAAGAATGCTTGCAAGACATGTCATGAATGAAGTCTACAAGAATAGAAGACTCCAAGTTTGCCTCTATCAAGTTCAAGATTAGAAGACTTCATCAAGACAAGTCAAGAATGTACCAAGCTCGAGAAAGACCATCAACTCGACTCAAGCTTCTACTTCAAGATCATCTGAGAATACAGACCTTCAAGACTTCAATGTCCATCTCACTCAAGGTTTGTTTGACCTTAGATTGACCTTAGGTTGGTCTAGATGATAGGTCATTCTGGATACATAATCCGAATATTTTAATTTACTTGGTGTGACTGTTCTAAGACCAGTCCTAGAAATCTTAAGACCAGTCCTATCTTTTCTTCGACCAGTCTTAGGTTTCTCAGGACTAGTCCTAAGTTGTTACAGATTTTCGTATTTTCCTGGTTGTCCTTCGACTAGTCCTAGACTTGCTTCGACCAGTCCTGAGAAGTCCTACGACTCATCCTTCGACCAGTCGTAGTTCTACGACTCGAACTCTAGCGACTTATCTCGAGTATCTCGACCGGTCGTAGGTGTTTCACGACCAGTCGTAGGTGGTCCACGACCGGTCGTAGACTACGTAAGACCAGTCGTGAGTATAGCAAATCTAATCCCGCAGAAATCTTTCAAAATCTTTGACGCTACGACCAGTCCTAGGATTCTAAGACCAGTCGAAGATGGGATTTTTGAGGCTATAAATAGTGCACGAATTTCAGAGTTTATTCATTCAATTCCATTCCATTCAAGCGATTTAAGGCTATACTTTGAGATAAGTAGTGATTATTTTTTTAAGCTATTGTGCATATTTAATATTCCTTTTGTTAGCATTTTTCTATTGTGATTTTGATCCATATTCCAATCTTATTTTGAAAAGAGGAATTTGTGATATTCCCTCTTCTGGGATCAAAATCAAATAGACCTTGCTCTTCTTGATTTAATCTAAAATCAATTAGACTTAGAACCATTCTTTATGTGAGTATTGGACATTGAACGACGTATCATTTATCTACTCCGATTGGTTCTACTGGGCTACTTCAAAAGGAGATCCAGGTATTTTACTTTGTAATTTACTTTCTCTGGTTTTGTTTGAGATTTGCCAGAAAAATCTCATTGTTTTGGTTATCTAAGGAGAGCCAGAAAACTCAGATTGTGGGGGTTTTTGGATTGTGTAAGCCCGAGATAAAAAGACACAATTGTGAAGGTTTTGGGTGAACCTGTGAAAACCTATTTTGATAGTGCATGCTAATATCCCCTGTGTGAGGATATTAGGAGTGGAGTAGCATTCTGTTTGGCTGTTGGCTAACAGTTGGTGAACACACAGGCGAACCACTATATATCGTTGTGTTGTGGATGTGCTTGATTTCTTTATTCATTTATTCCTTTATTATTGTGGATTGCTTTTGTGGATAAATGTTACAATTTTCATTTCAAGCAAGTGTGGTTGAATGGTGTAATAACTTAGGATTTATTTCTTTTAGTTATTCTTAATTTATTTTCCATATCATTTGTGTTTTCTAGATCGTTCTAGAAATAAGGTTGTCCTACCATAAGCCATTGGTTTTTGGTGTAAGGTTGTCCTTAAAACTGATTTAGTATCATTCTCATATTTCATATGCTTTGAGATTGTTATTATTTCAGCATTGTTATTTATATTTATTATTATTCCGCTGTTTTAAGTTTTATTTGGCATTGCCCTATTCACCCCCCTCTAGGGCATATAGCTTGGCCCTTTCAACATCTTCTACCTTTCTCGGATATGAATTCGATATCTAAATCGGCCAACAATCTCATGTTCTCTTTCCATTCTGACGGCTTCTACAACAAGCCATCGCACTTCCTCTTGAGTTATCACTTTTGTTGTAGGAGTAGATACGAGTGATCCTCTTGGCTGCTGAGAGCCTTTAGGTTGTTGTTCCCGTCCATACACATTTTCCATCGTTGGAGGAGACGTCATTTGCACAACATTGTGTGCAAGAATTGCTAAAGCTTTTCGAAGATTCCTGCATTCTTCCATTAGTGTTCTTTGCACTTGTGCCATCTCGGTCATAAGGTCGCCTGTTGTTGGCGGGGTCCTTGACTTGTTCTGGCCATGCACACGGCGGCTTCTCCATTTCCCGATGAAGCAGTAGTTAGGCGAGAATGGGAATATGTTGATGCAATGTGGCTTATGAAAAGAGGAGTGTTGTTCGACTGTCCTGTACTTCCACAATGGTTGATTGATTGGAGCGATACAGGAGTTGGTGAGCTTGCGAGTAGTGTCGTACCCTTTTGCTCTGCGACGTCAATGGAGGAACGGTTTTCCCAGGATATATTAAGGGAGGAGAGAGTTTGGGGTTCTTTCTAGGATCATTTTGTGTTACTGGTCTCTTAACTCTTTATGGAGGTGAATTCACTCTCGTTATTATTACATTTTGAGCCCTTGTTCTTTGAGATGTCACAATAACCCAGTCTTTATCACCTTCTTGCGCAAAGCATATATAACTCCGACTGTCGCTTGGGATTTATCGACCTTGCTTGTGAGAGATTGGACCTTATGATCCGAGGACTGGTTCGTTGCATCTCCACCGCGAATCTAGTCACAGTAAAATAGAAATTCACCTTCTTCATTAGGTTTGCCATTGATCGTAGTTCACAATTTTATCTTCTTACCATTAGACAAAATATAAAATTATAATTAATATCCGAATGGTAAAGTACTAGCATATCATATATCCTAAGGCGGGGTCCCCTGCAAGGATGGTGGATCTAACCCATGAATCAAGATAAGCTTCAACATTGGATATACCAAATCTGATATCACATATTCTTTCATCTACAACAAGAGGTGATTCTAATGGCTACACAACAAGGAGAGTTGAGAGGGTGAACTATGTACAACAAGTGGGCTTCCTCACCCTCCTCTTATCATGCAATAAACTGGGTCTTCCTATGGGGCCCGATATGAATACAAGGTGGGCTCTAAGGTTTGGATAATTCCTACAAGGCATGAGGAAAGCACCATCATCAATGGGGACCCAACGGTTTGGGTTAGTCCAATGGGTATCACTAATATCAGTGGGGACCCAACGGTTTGGGTTAGCCCACTAGGGTAAGGGTGGAAATGGGCTTAATAATGGGCCCTAGGGAGGTTTTACAACAGTTGACGTTTAACCACCATTGTCCCATGGTGCGGTCCATTTGGTATAGGAATCAGAATCACAACGGGGCCCTCGGCCCTTAAAATCTCTAGAAGGACAGATGGTCTGCGTGTGTATCACAGACATCATGGTTGGCCTCACAAATCACAATTGGGCCTCACACATACAATGGGCCTCACACATATAATGGGCCTCACATATAGGCCTTACACATCTAAATGGGCCTCATACATCACATGGGCCTTACATGTCACAATGGGCCTCACACATATAATGGGCCTCACATATAGGCCTTACACATCTCAATGGGCCTCACACATATAGCAAGTGGGCCTCACACATCAGCAGGTGGGTTGCACATACAGCACAATGGGTGTACAAGATGGGCCCCACTAGATGGGCAGCGTAGATATTGAATACATACATCGGGTGGGCAACTAGGCATCCAACTAATGGACGGCCTGGATACAATGCATACGTGGTGGGTCCCATTGCATGTGGGCCACTTAGGGAGATGGGTCGGCCGCTGCGCTGCCTACAAACATCACAGCAGCACAAGTTCAATGATGGGTCATCAACCTGCTGTTGTTCAGTAGCGCGGGCCTGCCTGCTGGATGGCGTAGGTAAAATACAAATCATGGTGGGTCCCACTGCATGTGAGCCACCCAGAAAGTTGGCCATAGAAGGTTTCAATGGTGGGTGTCAACCCACTATTGTCCAGCAGCGTCCGGGCCTGCCATTGGACGGTGTGGATACAACACATACAGTGGGTCCCACCGTCCCATCTACTGGACAGTGTGGATAAAACACATACATCAAGGTGGATTTCACCGTCCCACGGATGGATGGTGAGGATAAAATAATTACATCAAGTGGGTCCCACCATCCCACGTTGGACGACATCGATATACATTAGGTGAGTCCCACCATCCCACACTGGACAGTGCTGGATGGTGCAGATACCATACATAAATCAAGGTGGGGTCCATGTGGGTGGTCCACCAGCTAGGAATCCAGCTGAGATATGTGTTTTCCCTTCATCCAGGCATGTCCACAACGGATAGCCAGGTGGGCCCTGCCCATTGGACGGTGTGGATACAACATATACATCTGGGTGGGGTCCATGTGGGTGGCCCACCAGTTGGGAATCTAGCTGATATTTGTGTTTTCCCTTCGTCCAGGCCGGCCCAAAAATGGGCAGCAAGGTGGGCCAGCTGGACGTGGCAGCGAGGTGGGCCCTAGTTTAGGACAACACGTTCATCCGCTAAATGGACAGTGTGGATAAAATTCATACATCGAGGTGGACCATCAACAGGGAGAGAGAGAGAGAGAGAGAGAGTGTGTGTGTGTGTGTGTGTGTGTGTGAGGGACGAGCTCCGCCACTATGAGCTCCCCTCCAAGCATTACAACACATACATCAAATGGGTCCCACCATATGTGACTCTACAAATATGAAATCAAGGTGGGGATACCATCCCCACCACAAGATCAAGGGTCTAGATCACCACTACATGTGGCTATCAAAATAAGCATCATGGTGGACCATCAACAGGGAGAGAGAGAGAGAGAGAGAGAGAGAGAGAGAGAGAGTGTGTGTGTGTGTGAGGGACGAGCGCCGCCACTATGAGCTCCCCTCCAAGGATTACAACATATACATCAAATGGGTCCCACCATATGTGGGTCTACAAATATGAAATCAAGGCGGGGATACCATCCCCACTAAAAGATCAAGGGTCTAGATGACCAATACATGTTGGCTATCAAAATAAGCATCATGGTGGGGTCCATTGAGAGTGGCCCCATCATGGAATAAATATATGTATCGTAATAGGTCATTGGCCACACCTTGGGTCCAAAATGGGATCTTTACTATTAACTGATATGCCCCACTTGCCTTATGCATCAAAATCAAGATCTAAACCTAAGATCACCGACCTATAGTCCTTCTTCTTGGCTCCTTGGACTCCTTGTCTCCTAAGCTCTCTCTTTAATGGTGGATGATAAAGTTTGGAGGGTTGCATGGTGAGATTAGGTGGTAGGGAGATGGGTCTTCTCTTGGCTTCTCTTTTCTCTCCTTAGTCTTTTTCTCTCTTAGTTTCTAGGGAAATGGAGGGAGAAATGAGATGGAATGAGTGAGGAATGGGTGTTGTATGAAGAGGTGACATGAAGGGTATGGGCTTAGTTGACTTTTGGGGGCATGAGGTGGCATGGGGTATGGGTTGCCTTACATTGTTGGTAAAAAAGAGATGGGTTACTTATCTTGGTGAGAAGACAGGCATGGATTGAAATGATGGTTGTACTTGAGTAGAGATGTGATAGGTTGGGTAGAGATTCCTCTCTCGGGATTCGTAACATACGGTGTTTCTGAAAAAGGCCGAGCTAAACATCCTAAAGGGGGGGTGAATAGTGAAATTGTGGTGAAGACCGCACTAGTTGAAGAAGGAATACGCCAATATGTCCTAGAAGGGGGTGAATAGGACTTTTAAAAGTTTTTATGATTTATTTTAAAATCCTATTACACTAATCCTAACAACATATATATATTAGGATTATTCAAATGTAACTCTACTGGCTTCTAAGCCTGGTAGAGGATCCAATCTATATAACTTAGTTTATGATGGATATGACTGTGAATGTGTGTGAGGTGTGATCAGATATATAAATATGAATACATCGACATAAATCACAAACACATAAGAAGAGCAATCACAGACACAGTTATTTTTATAGTGGTTTGACTACTTGTTTACTCCACTCCCGATAACCGCACTTAACCCTTGATTGTACCGGATTTCACTAAGGAGGTTTCACAGCGATTCACCTCAAACCTAAGGTTTTAAATCAGGTTCACCTTCAACCTTTATAACCTACACTGAGGCTGACTATTTATGCTCTCATGAACAAGGGTCAACACAACGCACCCCTTTTAGGCACACTGGCCAAGGATCCTCCATAAGACCCTACTGGAGGTTTCTACACAGTTCACCTCAAACCCGAGGTTTCACAATAGTTGACCTCAAACCTAAGGTTTTGCTGGTTCACCTTCAACCAGATGTTTATGCTCTCCACAGAGCAAGGGTCCACACAACGTACCCACCACGTACACTCCCGTCGGAGGCCTCTTTGAGGACTTCAAAGGGTGAGAACCACTTAAGACCCAATCCTAAAAAGGAATAATCATAAGTATCCTCTTGGACTCTAGATACTTATAAATAAGTTGATGAGTCCCGTTTAGCACAATGCCGAAGATCTCCTCCTCCTTATTGACGAAGAGTCTTCTGCTCCCTTGATCCACAACAAAATAATATACCAATACTCAGCTTCAGGTTAGGTCAAGGTCAAGATGGAATCCTACTCTTAAAGTGTTTTCCTATCAGGAAGATAGAGAGATTTCATTCTTATGCATTCAAAGCATCCCAACTTAATGATTTACCATTAAGGTAGTAGTTGGAGGATCCTTGAATGCGGAAGTTCATTCCCCAATCCACTCTATTGAATATAAATGGTGAGGGTGGATTGAAGGATGAACTTCCTTGAGAGAAAGGGCTCTGGGTATATGACCTAAGGTAAACACTCAAAAGCTCTCTCTGTTTTCTCTCCCAGCAACAATAGACAAGTCCTCTATATATAGGAAATAGGTTCCAACAGATATAAAACGGTCACATTTATGATTGAGTTCGATATCATAGAGCAGGTTCGATATCATCGAGCGTATACTCTCGATAGCATCGATAGTCTGCTCGATGACTCGAACTCAAAGTCATACGCTTTTGAAACCTTTTGCCAGCGGGTCGATGAATCGAAACAACTGTCGATGTCATCGAATTTCAAACACTAATTCCATCGATGATAGGTTTGATCCATCGACACTTGAAAAATGAGAGAGACTTGACTTGAAATATTTCAGGTTTTTACGATATGATCAAGGATCAGCCGATGTCATCGGAATTTGTATATCGATGATATCGAAGGCAGTGTCGATGCTTCGATAAATCCTATAGATTTATCAGTAAGCTCGCTGGACAGTTTGTGTCCAGTTTTGATGCAATCGACTTGGCATCGATATCATCGACATATGAATATCGATTTCCTCGAATGGCCCCCGATCAAAGTTAAAACCAACTTGAAATATCTGCTGGAAGAAATGCACGCCCACGATCGATATCATCGATGGTCTTCTGATATTATCGATATTTGATTTAAGATCATATCGAGAAGAGCATCGATATATCGAAGGAATTTGAGATTTTCTTTTAAAAACAAGGGCGCCGAAAATCTGCCTGTCGATCTTATGAGCCACTTTCGATGAGCTCGAGATTTTAGTATCAATGATATCGATAGGTGTATTGATACATCGATAATTCGTCCAGATATGTTGTGAGGTTGTTAGACATATTTGGTCCTCTTTTTTATGGTATCGATGAAGCATCGAGGACTCGACAGCGCAGGTCGATCATATCGAGGGTGTTTCGATAAAATTGACAAGGCAAGAAAAACTTAGAGATCTTCCTATTTTGAAAAAGTTTTCTCACCATAAAATCCTATGATTTTCTAACTTATTTTTAAGGGTTTTATTCACCTGGTGTTTTGGCACATGGGATGTGAGGCTTTAAATTTACCTGTGGCGAGCTTGCACACATCCGGTTGAGGAAAATGCCTGAATTGATCTTCCTATCAAGCTTTATAGACAATCTGACTCAACACTCACATAACTTGACAAACCAGGGCACTTTTAATCTCCCCCTTTGTCAATTACGTGATAAAAACCTAAAACACCCTAGAACATTCTAGACAACCACATCCTAAATTGTGTGTACATGCTTTTACACAATTTTACAATTTCTATCCCATGTACATGACCAGTAGCTGCTCCCCCTGACTGTAAACTCCCCCTTTCTTGTTATAGCTGCTCCCGCTAAACACCTGCACAACTATTCAAGAAAATACACAATTTCCCGTTCGAGGTGTTTGCAAATGTTCTCCCCCTTTCTGTTAGTCATTGACAAAGATATATTAGGTGATATTGACTGAAGAGTGAAATATTTGGGAGAACCACCCAGTTAGAAGCAAATCAATTTAAGAATCTATGGATGCATTTTAGACAAGATAGAGCAGTGATATAGCAGTTAAAATATTCATTTAAGATAGCACATGCAGTTCATATCAGACATATGATAAACTAGGGGATCGTAAAATATAATTATGGCATTAAACATATGAGTTCTATTCAACCATATACTAAAATGAAACTAAGATATCCAACTATCCAAAATAAACTCCCCAAGATTGGCAGCAAGTTAACAGTTATCTCAGCAAAAACACCAAGCCCACGCACAGGTACCCCAAAAATATAGTGATATAGAACTAGTACAATCAGCTTCTACCATCTTCGAGAATCACAACGTGTGAGTTAATCAACTACTTACTAATTTGTTTGCTGGAGAGAATCGACTTTTTCTCCAATCACAATGAGACATCTCTCATAATTGTGAAGTCGCTCCTCCACGCTCGCCATACCGTTCAGCAGGTGACATTCAAGATGATGAGTTTGATGATTTGTGATAGACTTCGGACTCAGTAATGTCATTTGGTTGGATCCCCATGGATACGACGGATGAGCATATGGTGCAACCGACTGCAGGGGGCACTGTTCTCGGGAAGAGCTGAAGGAAGTCACTGCTGTTGAGCCACCTGAGCCGAATCACTATCAAACCACCTCTCTGGATAGACTCTATCAGATAGGCAGGAATACCAACATGATGGGCTAATTTACAGATGAGTACAGGAAAAGCTAGTGTATCCTGATGATTGCCTTAAATGACCCGAATTAGTTGCTTAAGAAGAAGTATTGGGAGGCACACCTGAACTTCTTGATACACATCATACAACACATTTAACACAAAGGGAGACAAATGATTACCATTCACATCACAAGGATAGACATTGGACCCAAAAATGTCATGAAGAATTTTAAAAGTGGGTCCAAGATGATTAATATGAAGGGAATTATCATCGTTCCGAGGAATAGTAGTTCTCTGGCATAGTGCACGAGTTATCTCTCCCAAGATGCCCAGACCATTTAGATTTCAGCTAGTGACTGGACTGCAAGTGACCTCGAGGTCCAGAAGATTACTCAAAGTGATGGAAGTGATGTGCTTGGAGTAATGCAATAATTTGACTTTAATACAAGGTGGATCGTCATGAATAACATGACTTTTATTGAGGAAGTCATGGATCACCCCTATTTGATACAAACCACCAAGGTTTAGAATATTTTGCCATCCTATTACTTCTAAAAGAAGGTCCACACCAAAAGACTCAATGTCACTGTTAAGAACCAGACGTTCAACAATAGTGGCTGGATGTCTCACTGATAGAATGAGTTGATGCATACTGGGTTGTTTTGCTTTTCCTTTAGAAGACTGAGAAGGAGACCTACCTTTCCCTTTGTTCATGATTTTTCAGTGTAAGAGACAGGCAAAGGTAAGAGCAGAAAATACCTAACCAAAGGTGAAGTTAGACTCTGGAGTGGAAGAAATAGGAAGACAATACCTGTTTCTTTTGAAGCTTCTGGGACCCACAGATGGTTTTTTGGCCAAGGATTCGAGCAGAGAGAAAAACAAAAATTTTCAGAAAAATAAGATTTTTCTGCTCAGCCGCCTTTTATCGGTTGACAGTCTTCAATTTTATCGAGCTGACTTTCGATTATATCGATGATCTTCATCCGATGTTATCGACAATTGCTTCGATAGTAGTCCCGATCATGTGACTTCCCACATTCTGAAGAGATGTCGATGATATCGACTCATGATTTATTAATCATGAATGACATATCGACAGATATATTGAAGAGGAATATTTTTCTTTTTCAGCATACAGATGACCCTTCAAGTATACTTTTAGTATTTTTATGACTTAATAGCATACTCAGAAAAATTATGTACAATGACTGTACACATAAAAAATTATAAACATTTGAATGTTTATATAAAAAAGATTGAGGTGAGGAACCTCAGATATATCATTTGACGCTTGTTCACACCCCAAGTGCAGGGTTGTGATGTAGTAATAAACTCGGTAAGACCGAGGTCGAATCCCAAGGGACTGGAACTTGTACGTTATCTGAAACTAAGTAGAAATAGAACTAGAATGAGATGAAATCTAAATCAATTGTAATTTGAAGAATAATGATGAAATATTAATCTAAAACTTAGGAAAAATCAGAGAAGGGAAACTAGGGATTCAGAGGATCCACTTGTAGCGATCAGGGAGATCTTATGCCTGAGTTAAAAATCAGGAAAATTAACTGAACTGACGTTGATATAGTTTTCAAGAGATGAGAGGTATATGAATTAGGATGGATTCCATCACCAAACCATGCCCAGTAGACATAGCAGACAACAGAATTAAACTAATTACCAACCAATCAAAGTATGAAGGTTAGAAAGGGTACTGACATCCAACCATGCCCAGGAGACGATGGTGAACAACAGGGCTTCCTGACGTCATGAACATAAAAAGAGAAGAACATGCTCAAAGCCATTGCAGACCCATTGTAATTTCAGTCACAACAGACCATTAAAGACTAAAAACACATTCCCATAAATAATCAAACTAATATCAATTCAGTTCACAAAAATAAATTAAAGGTATAAAGAAAAATCCCATCACACTACAAGCTTCACCTCTTAGCCCTAGCTAAGAGATTTAGCCCGACATGGATGGGCCAAATCTCTCCATAAAAAAAATCAAACTAGAAAGAAAACAAAAACCTTAAGCACTTCTCCCTACAGCTGCTCCACAAGCCTCAGCTCCACGTCCAAGCCAAGTCGTCCTTCCTCCCAACTCAGATGCTCCAATTCGAGATGCCCCTTCTCTCCCTTCTTTTCTCCTTTTATAGGCTGAGGTCGGTGTGCAAAAATCAGCCCTGCGCAGAGTTTTCTGCACTCCGTATCTGACTTGAGAAGAGTCAGTTTAGAAAACTGACTCCCAGTTACGCAGCAGAGAAAGAAAACCTCCGTTTAAAATAGAATTTTATGCAACAAAAGTTCGATCCAAGACGTTCAGTCGTCTTGGATTTAATCAGTCCCACCATGGACAGTATCTGGACGGTTCAGATAGAAAAACCGATCACCAACCTGATTGTTGAACGGCCCGAAGTTTTCAGTTTTCCTGGACTACGTAGACGCTCTGTACTTCCGCTGGCTGATGGTGGGGTCCATGATCGATGGAAATCTAGAAATCTACTCCGTTCACTGGCTTACTCTCGCAAAAACGGTCGGAATTGATGCGGTTTGGCTCCGATTCAGCAAGTCCCACCAGGACTTTCTATTCAGCCATCCAACTTGCGTTCAATGGCTGAAAGCCTGATAACCACAATCTCCTGGATTTCCATCCTCTAGGCTTTGGTAAAACGTACCTTGGAGTTCTATTGGACGGTCCGGATCGAAATTTCAGAGCGTGATGGTGGCCCACACGATCTGTCCGGAAGCTCTGTTTGCGAACAGAGCTCGCGCTGTCCTTTCGCGAATGATTGGTGGGACCCACACTCTCTGATGTTTGGAAAATCCGCACCGTCCATCGACTTAAGGAGGAAAAACCGTTCAGGCCGACCAAGACCAGGTTGATTTCGGTGTGGCCCACTAGTTTTTCCATTCTACCATCCATCCTGCGTTTGACGGTAAAAATATTGTGATGGCATGTACACGGCAGAAATGTCAGCATGATTAGGGGCGTGGCCACCCCCTGGACACAATGAATGGTTTAGATCTTGCATGTGGGTGATGGGTGGGGCCCACAACAGAAACCAATGGTCTCTGTTACAGTGAACGGCAATGCCGTTCGAATTTTATTTTTTTTTTTAAACTACGAACGTCGGGTCAGCGCCTGCTGACCCGACTTGGTTGGTTCGGTGGACGGCGCCTGTTGTGGGTGTTGTGCATATGCACGATGCAAGGTGGGTGCCCCTTCTACGGATGTAAACAATCTGCTCCGTCCGTTCTTTTCCTCGTGTAATTCAAGCGGTTGGGACACAAAATGACGCATATTCAGATACCAGGCGGACCTCAGTTCACCAATCTATGGGCTGATCTGTCTGTTATCCCACTTCTGTAGGGATCGAGGAGCTGAAATTTGAGGTGTACGGTTCAATTGTGGCCTTTAGGTCCTGCATGAAGTCTTGAGCCAATCGGATGGTGGGAACCATGTGATCTTGCATTCTGGACCAATTTCGGGCCACTTGAGCTTCGGTTTCTCGATTTTCACGGGTCTCTGGCGTGTAAATTTCTCGATCTTCGTACCCTGGGGTCCATCCCTTGCCTTGGTGTTATCAGAGCGTTAAATCCCCACTTTTAATACCCAATTTCAGTTTAAGCTCCTGATTGCATCCTGCAACAAAACACAATTAAATGGGTCCATTAAACAGTATAAGTTCGTAAATCCAAACAATAACTGGGGTCTGATATGCAATATTTGACCCTCAACACAACCCCCAACCAGCATTTTGCTAGTCCCGAGCAAAATATGCGAAAATTAAGTTGAGAATTACGAAACAATTCTGGTGAAGCCGAGTGATATTTTGAAAAACAATCCAGATATGAGAAATCTTAAGATTCATGAATGTTGAATATCAATTTCTCCTGGCCTCCCATGCTCGGTGAATTTCATAATCAAGTTCAAATATTAATCCAATAACTAGAATAATTTTAAACATTGAGTTCCATGGGTGTATAGTGTAATCCCGACTTGTCAACATTAAGATTCAATTTGTCAATTTCATGATATCATTAGTAACCAATAAGAGGATTCATGGCAATCAAAACCTGAACCAAAGCCTGCCTCATTAATTCCAACTCTTTTTTTTTTTTTTTTTTTTTTTTAATATGTCAAGATGGGAATCAAATTTTCACTTATAGGGAGCAAACCTATGGTGAAACTAGTCACCCAACTCTTTCCAATTGTTAATCATGGGAAATCAAATCCACACCTATAGGGAGCAAACCTATGGCGAAGATTAATTGCCCAACCTTTTCAATTCTCTTTTTTTTATATATATATATATATTTTTATTTTTTATACCCTGATGGCCAAATCTTTTGGGCTGGTTTCTTTCATGTTCAGTGATTACCAAATTAATCATTCAATATCAAACTGAAATCTCAATGTGTAAGTGAGATGTGGTATGTGAAATCATGACTCAATCAATGTTTACAACTTCTAATCATGGATTAATGATTCAAACTTAACTGTGAAATCTACAGATAACTGAATCCAAAAGTCATGAATTACCAACAATATGTAACTTAACATTATAAATCCAAGATGGTCGTCAAAATCACTTCAAATTCACAAGAAATTCCAGAAAAAATTTAAAAATTTTCACAATTTTTGCTCAAGACTAAGAAAAACACTGATTAGGTTGCCTAATCCACAACCCCCAACCTAAAATCTACATTGTCCTCAATGTAAAAGAGATGAGCATGGAATGCACATGGGACAACGAAAGTAAAAGAGATGTGATGGGAAGATAGTACCTGAATGATGAATCGTGAGAGACTTTCCAAGCGATCGCAGCATGGAATCCGGTCAGCACGAGAGAGAAAGCAGAACAAAAATAACAAAAATAAAATCCTATCTATACCACTTTCGCAGGTGCTCTCGATTGCATTTAGCATATGCAACAAGCCTTTAAACCCCTAGGTTACCCCTAGAGGACGAGTTGTAGTCTCGTGAGGGTTTGTAGCAATGTTACCCACAAACATTGAGCTATCTAGGAAAATGAAAAAAATGGAAAAGAAAAGCTGGGTTGCCTCCCAGGAGCGCTAAGTTTAACGTCTTCAGCTAGACAACTACAGCAACTACCCTAGTCCTAAGAAAGCGATAAACCTACCTATACCTCCATCAGACTAGGGGATCAGTCCTGGTAGACAGGATCAGTCAGAGGCATAGACATGTCCTCTGAATCAAATTTCTCGACAAATGGCTTTAAGCGATGTCCATTTACTTTAAATTCATTGACATTGTCGGGATCTCTTATCTCGACGGCCCCATGAGGATATGCAGTAACAACAATGTAAGGGCCGGTCCAACGAGATTGGAGCTTACCCGGAAAGAGATGTAATCGAGAATTATACAAAAGGACTTTCTGGCCTGGCGTGAATGATTTTCGTAGAATATGTTGGTCATGAAACGCCTTCATCCTGTCCTTGTAAATTCTCGAATTCTCGTATGCGTCATTCCGGATTTCTTCAAGTTCATTCAACTGAAGTTTGCGTAGCGAGCCAGCGTTGTTCAGATTGAAATTTAGATTTTTGATCACCCAGTAAGCTTTATGTTCCAACTCCATAGGCAAGTGGCAAGCCTTCCCATAGACGAGTCTAAAGGGAGATATTCCAATAGGAGTTTTAAAAGTAGTACGGTACGCCCATAAGGCATCGGTCAATCGAATTGACCAATCCTTACGGTCAGGGTTAACCGTTTTCTCCAAAATGTGTTTGATCTCCCTATTAGAAATCTCAGCTTGCCCACTTGTCTGTGGGTGGTATGGGGTGCTCACCTTATGAGAGATACCATATTTCTTCATTAAACTCTCGAATGGCCTATTACAAAAGTGTGAGCCCCCATCACTAATAATGGCTCGAGGCGTTTCAAATCGGGAAAGGATGTTTTCTTTTAGGAATTTAATGACCGTGCGATGGTCATTATTCCGACACGGAATCGCTTCGACCCATTTAGTGATATAGTCTACAGCAAGCAAAATATATAAATTCCGAAAAGATTGGGGGAATGGTCCCATGAAATCGATGCCCCAACAATCAAATGCCTCTATGATAAGAATGGGATTCAAGGGCATCATATTTCGATGGGACAATGCTCCCAATTTCTGACAACGCTCACAAGCTTTGCAAAACTCATGAGTGTCCCTGAACATAGTGGGCCAATAGAAGCCACATGAGAATCTTGGCCGTGGTCTTTTTTGCAGAAAAGTGACCACCACAGGCCTGTGAGTGACAAAAAGAGATGACACTCTGATGCTCATCGTCTGGCACACATCTCCTCAAGATTTGGTCTGGGTAATATTTAAACAAGTATGGATCATCCCAGAAGAATTTGCGCACCTCGGTGAAAAATTTCTTCTTATCTTGCGCAGTCCAATGTGTCGGTATGGAACCTGTAGCAAGATAATTAGCAATATCAGCGAACCAAGGTGCATGGGAGACTCTAAACAGTTGTTCATCAGGGAACATGTCATTGATATGGGTCGCCTCAAGGGAATCAGAGGTATTAAGGCGAGAAAGGTGATCGACCACTACGTTCTCTACTCCCTTTTTATCTTTAATTTCCAAATCAAATTCTTAGAGTAGAAGGATCCATCGTATCAAGCTGGGCTTAGAATCATTCTTAGAAAGAAGATACTTCAGTGCCGCATGATCTGTATAGATAATGATCTTGGATCCGATCAGGTAGGACCTAAATTTGTCCAAGGCGAACACCACAGCTAAAAGTTCCTTTTCCGTAGTCGAGTAGTTCACTTGGGCAGGATTTAAAGTCCTACTCGCATAATGGATGACGTAGGGCCTCTTATCTTTTCTCTGGCCTAGAACCGCTCCAAGAGCATAATCAGAGGCGTCGCACATAAGCTTAAAAGGAAGGCTCCAGTCGGGTGGCTGCATGATGGGTGCAGTGGTTAATATGCCTTTTAGCTTGGTGAAAGTTTCCTGGCATTGCTCAGTCCACTCGTATGGAACATCCTTTTGAAGAAGATTACATAAAGGACGAGAGAGGAGACTAAAGTCCTTTATGAATCGCCTGTAGAATCCTGCGTGTCCTAAGAAGGATCGCACGTCCCTGATGTTCTTAGGTGGAGGTAGGTTTGAGATAAGATCGATTTTTGCCTTATCTACCTCAATTCCCTTGGACGAGATGATATGTCCAAGGACAATTCCCTTATGAACCATAAAATGGCACTTCTCCCAATTAAGTACCAAGTTCTTTTCTTCACATCTTTTCAGCACACATTTAAGACTTTCCAAGCACTTGCTGAAAGATGAGCCATAGACAGAGAAATCGTCCATGAAGACTTCTAGATATTGCCCCACCATATCAGAAAAGATACTCAACATACATCGCTGAAAGGTGGCAGGGGCATTACATAGTCCAAATGGCATCCTTCGGTAAGCAAAGGTGCCGTAGGGACATGTAAATGTGGTCTTTTCTTGGTCCTCAGGGGCGATTTCAATCTGATTGTAGCCCGAATACCCGTCAAGGAAACAGTAATAGGAATGACCAGCTAGCCTTTCCAAGATTTGATCGATGAAGGGCAGAGGAAAGTGATCCTTCCTAGTGACGGTATTCAACTTTCTGTAGTCAATGCACATTCTCCAACCAGTAGTGACTCTGGTTGGCACGAGTTCATTATTAGCATTGGCTACGATGGTGATTCCGGATTTCTTAGGAACCACCTGAGTTGGACTCACCCATTGACTATCAGATATAGGGTATATGATACCCACATCCAATAATTTAAGAACCTCGGCCTTAACCACTTCCTTCATGTTTGGATTTAGTCTACGTTGTGGTTGCCGAGCGGTTTTCGCATTTTCCTCAAGATATATGTGGTGAGTACAAATCGAGGGATCGATTCCTTTGAGGTCCGCTATCGTCCATCCTAGGGCTCCTTTATGCTCAATGAGAGTAGATATGAGCATACTCTCCTGTTCTTTCTCCAGGTGGGCAGAGATCACCACCGGGTATGTCTCATCTTGACCTAAATAGGCATATTTCAAATCAGAGGGCAATGGTTTTAGGTCAAGCTTCGGTGCCTTGAGGTTAGACGGTAGAGGCACTACATCAGTTTGTGGTAATTCTTCAAATTGTGGCCTCCACCGGTTAACTTCAAGTACCGGTGCAGTATCAAGCAAGGCACACGTCTCCCTAATTATGTCATCATCAAACTCATAGGAGTGGGCCAAGCACATCTCTAGAGGATCAGAGGATAAGGTAAGGGGTGTCCTATCTTCCACGAAAGTATCAATCATGTTAATGTCGTGGACATCGTCATCATCCCCTGCGTTGCTGCCGTTATTGAAAAAGATGTTTGACTCCAATGTCAAATTTCCAAAAGACATAGTCATGACACCATTCCTGCAATTGATGATTGCATTTGACGTGGCAAGGAATGGGCGACCAAGAATGACAGGAATCTGAGTGCTCATGTTGTTGATGGGTTCGGTGTCCAAGATGATAAAATCTACAGGTAGTAAAATCTATCAACTTGGACTAACACATCCTCAATAATCCCTCTTGGTACACGAACGGTTCGATCGCCAAGTTGTAGTGTGGTTAGGGTAGGTTTTAGCTCACCCAAACCTAACTGTTTGTATACCGAGTAGGAATTAGATTGACGCCGCTCCTAAGTCAAGAAGTGCATGATCAATTCGATGGTTCCCGATTACACATGATATGGTCAAGCACGGGATCCTTGAATTTCTGCGGCACATCTTGCTTCAGGATGGCACTCACTTTCTCAGTCAAGAAGATCTTCTTTTGAATGCTTTGCCGTCTTTTGGTCGTACATAGGTCTTTCAGAAATTTTGTATATAGAGGAACCTGTTTTACGACATCAAGTAGAGGAATGTTGACTTTCACTTGTTTCAACACCTCCAGAATATCCTGAGAGTTAGAAAGATGTTTTGGTGCAACCAACCGTTGGGGGAACGGAGCAACTGGCTTCTCTAGAAGTTCCGGTTCTAAATTTTGTGGGACATCACGAGATCCATCATTATTGTCTCTCTTCGGTTCTTGAGGCTTTTCGGGCCTAACCAGGAAGGGTTTTATCAATGACCTTCCCACTCCTAAGAGTGGTGATGGATTTAGCGTGTCCCATTTGATTTGAAGAGTGGGATCATTTATCTCGTATTGCGGTTTAGGATTAGGGAGCGGTTGTGCAGAAGCATCCCCTTTTCTATAACCGTCATACGTGAATCTATTTTTCTCGCATAAAGTCGTGAGTCCACGCACCGCCCGAGTCGGCTCTTGTATGGGATTTTGAACCGGTTCTTCTTGAGGTTTCCCCGATTTGGATTTTGATTGAAGAAACTTTGAGGGGTAGCAGCTTGTCCATTCCTCCAACTAAAATTTGGATGATTTCTCCAACCAGATTGTATGTATTGGAGGTAGATCCATTGAAAGGTCTTTGATAGTTATTTACGGCATTGGCTTGCTCATTCAACACTCCTCGAAAGGCAGATATGGTAGGATAATTTTCAGTTATGTGAATGTTGCAATCACAGATGCCGCAAATAATTTCATTAACCTTCTCCTTCTTTCCTTCCATGGCCTCGACTCTTCGAGTGAGATTAGTCACTTTAAAATTTACATCGTCCTCTTCTTTCAGGAGATATACTCCACCTTTCTCCTTAGATTGAGTTGGCCTAGGCGTGGTGTTTGATTTTGGGTAATGGTCCCATGATTGTGCATTCTCGGCAAGTCTATCGAGGTAATCCCATACCTCGTCGACCTCTTTATTCATGAATTCACCATTACACATTGTCTCGACCAGTTGGCGCATGGAAGATGTCAGTCCATCATAGAAAAAATTTGTAATGCGCCACATTTCAAAACCGTTTTGTGGGCATGAACTGACAAGATCCTTGAACCTTTCCCAACATTGGTAGAATGTTTCATCTTCCTTTTGGGCAAAGTTCATGATTGCCTTTCTGAGGGTAATTGTTTTATGGTGTGGAAAAAATTTCTTTATGAATTCCTCTCGCAAATCATTCCATGTGCCAATGGATCTAGGACGCTTGATGAATGTAACCACGTCTTAGCCTTCTCTTTCAAGGAAAAAGGAAAGAGTTTCAGCCTGATTGTATCCTCGGATACATTGGGAAAGTATAAGGTAGCTATAATCTCATCGAACTCTTTCAAATGTAAGTATGGACTTTCTGATTCAAGCCCATGGAATTTAGGAAGGAGTTGGATAACTCCTGGCTTGATGTCCATATGTCCTGTGTTTTCAGGAAAAATCATGCATGAGGGCGTGCTCACCCCCGCCGGTTGTAAATAATCCCGTAAGGTACGAGGCGGGGGTGCTTGAAGCACCTCATTCTCATCATGTACTTCCTCATCCATCTGTTGAGGTAGTACTTGAGGTTGATTTTCAGCTATAACCTCAATTAACTCAGGGGAATTCGAGCGGTGTCTAATCCTGCGATGGACAGTCAACCTCTCAACTAACCCTCCTTCAGTCAAGAGACGTCGAGTGTTGTCACGGGCCCACTTGGGGATGAAACACTCGCAGCCCTCAGTTAAATTCTAAACCTAATCCTAAGAAAGAAAATGAAAATCTAGAAAGAAAGAGAGGGTTGGGAGGAAGCTACCAAATTGGAGTCCCTAAGCTAAAGACCTACAAAATAAAATAAAATAAGTTAGTTCAAAATAGAAGAAATTTCTAGAGCAAATCAATTCTAAAGAGTTAAGAAATCTAGCAAATCAGAAAGAGTTTACCAAATTAGAAGTTCTATCTTATCAACCTACAGAATAAGAAATATGTTAGTTCTATGAAAAATAGAAAACAAAAATAAAAATTTAAAATTAGTAAAATCCTAATCTTAAACTAACTCTAAAACTAATTAATTTCAGAAAATCGTAGCCGTCAGTCCCCGGCAACGGCGCCAAAAACTTGTTCACACCCCAAGTGCAGGGTTGTGATGTAGTAATAAACTCGGTAAGACCGAGGTCGAATCCCAAGGGACTGGAACTTGTACGTTATCTGAAACTAAGTAGAAATAGAACTAGAATGAGATGAAATCTAAATCAATTGTAATTTGAAGAATAATGATGAAATATTAATCTAAAACTTAGGAAAAATCAGAGAAGGGAAACTAGGGATTCAGAGGATCCACTTGTAGCGATCAGGGAGATCTTATGCCTGAGTTAAAAATCAGGAAAATTAACTGAACTGACGTTGATATAGTTTTCAAGAGATGAGAGGTATATGAATTAGGATGGATTCCATCACCAAACCATGCCCAGGAGACATAGCAGACAACAGAATTAAACTAATTACCAACCAATCAAAGTATGAAGGTTAGGAAGGGTACCGACATCCAACCATGCCCAGGAGACGATGGTGAACAACGGGGCTTCCCGACGTCATAAACATAAAAAGAGAAGAACATGCTCAACGCCATTGCGGACTCCATTGTAATTTCAAACCACAAAGACCATTAAAGACTAAAAACACATTCCCATAAATAATCAAACTAATATCAATTCAGTTCACAAAAATAAATTAAAGGTATAAAGAAAAATCCCATCACACTACAAGCTTCACCTCTTAGCCCTAGCTAAGAGGTTTAGCCCGACATGGATGGGCCAAATCTCTCCATAAAAAAAATCAAACTAGAAAGAAAACAAAAACCTTAAGCACTTCCCCCTACAGCTGCTCCACAAGCCTCAGCTCCACGTCTAAGCCAAGCCGTCCTTCCTCCCAACTCAGATGCTCCAATTCGAGATGCCCCTTCTCTCCCTTCTTTTCTCCTTTTATAGGCCAAGGTCGGTGTGCAAAAATCAGCCCTGCGCAGAGTTTTCTGCACTCCGTATCTGACTTGAGAAGAGTCAGTTTAGAAAACTGACTCCCAGTTACGCAGCAGAGAAAGAAAAACCTCCGTTTAAAACAGAATTTTATGCAACAAAAGTTCGATCCAAGACGTTCAGTCATCTTAGATTTAATCAGTCCCACCATGGACAGTATTTGGACGGTTCAGATAGAAAAACCGATCACCAACCTGATTGCTGAACGGCCCGAAGTTTTCGGTTTTCCTGGACTGCGTAGACACTCTGTACTTCCGTTGGCTGACGGTGGGGTCCATGATCGATGGAAATCTAGAAATCTACTCCGTTCACTGGCTTACTCTCGCAAAAACGGTCGGAATTGATGCGGTTTGGCTCCGATTCAGCAAGTCCCACCAGGACTTTCTATTCAGCCATCCAACTTGCGTTCAACGGCTGAAAGCCTGATAACCACAATCTCCTGGATTTCCATCCTCTAGGCTTTGGTAAAACGTACCTTGGAGTTCTATTGGACGGTCCGGATCGAAATTTCAGAGCGTGATGGTGGCCCACACGATCCGTCCGGAAGCTCTGTTTGCGAACAGAGCTCGCGCTGTCCTTTCGCGAATGATTGGTGGGACCCACACTCTCTGATGTTTGGAAAATCCGCACCGTTCATCGACTTAAGGAGGAAAAACCGTTCAGGCCGACCAAGACCAGGTTGATTTCGGTGTGGCCCACTGGTTTTTCCATTCTACCGTCCATCCTGCGTTTGACGGTAAAAATATTGTGATGGCATGTACACGGCAGAAATGTCAGCATGATTAGGGGCGTGGCCACCCCCTGGACACAATGAATGGTTTGGATCTTGCATGTGGGTGATGGGTGGGGCTCACAAATGAAAACCAATGGTCTGCATATGCAGCCGAACAATGCCGTTCGAATTTTTTTTATTTTTTTATTTAAAAAACTACGAACGTCGGGTCAGCGCCTGCTGACCCGACTTGGTTGGTTCGGTGGACGGCGCCTGCTATGGGTGCTGTGCATACGCACGATGCAAGGTGGGCGCCCCTTCTACGGATGTAAACAATCTGCTCCGTCCGTTCTTTTCCTCGTGTAATTCAAGCGGTTGGGACACAAAATGACGCATATTCAGATACCAGGCGGACCTCAATTCACCAATCTATGGGCTGATCTGTCTGTTATCCCACTTCTGTAGGGATCGAGGAGCTGAAATTTGAGGTGTACGGTTCAATTGTGGCCTTCAGGTCCTGCATGAAGTCTTGAGCCAATCGGATGGTGGGAACCATGTGATCTTGCATTCTGGACCAATTTCGGGCCACTTGAGCTTCGATTTCTCGATTTTCACGGGTCTCTGGCGTGTAAATTTCTCGATCTTCGTACCCTGGGGTCCGTCCCTTGCCTTGGTGTTATCAGAGCGTTAAATCCCCGCTTTTAATACCCAATTTCAGTTTAAGCTCCTGATTGCATCCTGCAACAAAACACAATTAAATGGGTCCATTAAACAGTATAAGTTCGTAAATCCAGACAATAACTGGGGTCTGATATGCAATATTTGACCCTCAACAACGCTCAGCAAAATTACATCATTTCAGCAAATATCCAGATCTGGATGCATGATCTGGCCTTGTCTTTTTTTGCTTAGAACTTCTAGGCATCAGTTCTCTCTATGCATCTGATAGTATAGCAGTGATTGCTTGTGCAATGACCCTTCATTATTGATTTTCCTGATTGGTCTAGGATTTCGCACTCTTGTTTATTAAATTTAACCACATGCCCTGTAACGTCCCAAAAATCGGGGGTTGAGTATAAACTCAACTCTCGAGTTCCAGAACATCACTTATGCAACAAAATGAATGATGATTGAATGTTGTCTGTATTAGTGTAGTGAACATGAGTGGGATTAAGCCAAAACAGCATATCATACTCCAGAGACAGTTAAATTGTAAGCGGAAGACTGTGATAGGTAAATAACATATATAAACTATGGTGAGTCTCCAGAGTATGATAATGTTACCAGGTTAAAGAATTACAAGTACAATTCTAAAATATACCTAATGTGAAGAAGTGTAATGTCTCCTATCCCAAATACCATAGCCCCGTCAATACAATACCAGGTCTTCATAGACCTATCAGAGAGTTACATGTAGGAGAACTCCTCCTCAACATCATAGTAGTAGTCCGGCTCTGCTTCATAAGCATCGCCATCACCTGAAACTCAACAAATCTGGTTGGTGTGTACAACACCATCCCGTAACGTGGGAGTGAGTGATCAACTTGGTGGAACAATAAAGCATAGGTTAACATGTTATCAATTCAGTCAAGTAGTAATGATAAAACAGTAAAATTAAACACTTCTAACTATTCTTATTAATGCAAGTATGAATGCAGTCATGATGTATGCCCTCACCACACCCTCCCTCGTGCGACACCATCTTACGTTCGCGGCATACTTTCATCCCTCAGTGCTCCACATCTTCCAGGCACATGCAATGCATAATGAGCATGATTACCGAGTGTTTATTAGTCCATTTCAAATAGCAGGATTGGAAAACTAAGGTACCTCCCTTGTATCATTCCCAAACATGATCCATTCTAGGGTCGTTAATCCTAGTTAATCTCGTACGATATTATGGTTCGAGAGGCATCGCGAAGGCATTGCAAAGGGCTCATCACCTATTAGCACTGATACAGATCTCGCCGTATGCGACTCAATTGTTGGTCGTCAGCTCGAATACAGGTCTCACCGTACTCGGCTCAATCGCGGGTCGTCAGCTCGAATACAGGTCTCACCATACTCGGCTCAACTCATGCTCTAATTGCTGTGAAGGGCTCATCGCCAATCACAGACTTTAGAGTCTACTCGAAGACATTACGAAGGACTCGTCGCCCGTCAGCACGAATACAGGTCTCACCGTACTCGGCTCTTGCCGTAGGCGTCGACAGCTCGAATACAGTGTCCCATACCACCATATTCAGCTTACGAGTTTAGTTGCTCAATGGTCACTACAGGGAGGCACGTGGCCCCAGCGTAGGCCAACTACCACGGTGTCCCATACCACCATGCCCGGCTCATGAGTCTTAGCGGATCGAGGTACCATGGTTAACGGGATTTCACTGGTAAGTTTGGTACCCTAGGTTCAAACAGTAATGTCCAAACATTGTGAACATACATTAGACGAATCGGGTTACATGACGAGCTCGGCTAACTCAAGCGCACGACAAGTTGGACGACATGAAGCGCACAAGCACTTCGCGTGGCCAACCATTATCGCCAACCGAAGTACGACTCGGGTTCGTCGAACACATCTCACGTGGCGAATGAATCACAGCCACAAATTCAACCCCGTTACCGATTGCCTGGACTATACAATAGCCCCAATCACATTCAATTGCAGATAGGTAAAGCAGTAATGGATCAAGATTCAAATCATACAATCAAAGTCTGGTATTATCCGTTTAGGGCTGCCAGGGCTGTTGCACGGAATCGTTACACCACTCCCCCTTCACCCATGACGGATCATACAACATAAACATGAATTTAAACATACGCATTTAATAAATAAAATCATACAATTAGTTGAGCATGTTAACAAGCATATCATAAAGCATATTATAAAGCATGTTATAAAGCATGTTATGAAGCACTATATCAGTAGGAATACAAACACATATATTTCATAAGTAAGTGGTTAAAGTGAACAACCTCATGGAGGAAATCATACATGTCTCTAAGGTAGTTGAGAATCTCATCTCAACACCTACCTAAGGCATCATCATCCAAACACTTACTCACACAAGCATTTTCACAAACACTTAGAATACACTATTTCAACATACATAGTGTTTGTTATCAAAACCTGTATTAGGGCGAGTCCTTTCGCCAAGCAAGTATTTTACGCATATATAATATATTTATACAGCAAATAATCATGGCAAACATATCTCTAAAATATATAAGTATACGGTACTTTCTACAATACAATATTTCTACATACATAGTGTGTATTAGTAAAACATGTATTTGGGCGAATCCTTTCGTCAAATAAGTATTTTATCCATATATCGTATATTCATACAACAAATAATCATGTCAAACATATTTTAAAAATTTATACGTATACTGTATTTTCTACGAATACCTAGAGTATGTAAAATTCCATATTCTACGTCTTTAATCAAAACAGAAATCATAAAGCACTTTGTACATGTGCAATTGCATACAGATCATGAATTTATCATTATCTGACATTGAAAGCTTTGAAAACCATAACTTATACACCTAAAGTCCGCACCTTTTTGTCATAGAATCGTAACGGAGTCGATAGATTTGCTATGGCTTTGTATACGGCGATTCGGCAACCTATAGAATGAAATAGGTTAGCTATTTCATAACCTACAACCTTTATAACCCCAAATCAGTTTAGGGTTAGGGTTTCTTACCTAGAAACGTCGCTGATATTGCTGGAAAAGCGATAAGAATGAGGTGGTTAAGCACCTAAGGCAGCAAAGAAGAAAGGCAGGAAGGATCTCCCACAACTCTCTCACTTCCTCTCTCTTTTCTCTCTTCTCTCTCCTAGGTTTTCTCTCAAATTCGTATGGCTGTAAGATAGAGAGTTTCAAGGTCCTTATATAGTCTAAAAAGTCTCCAAAATAGACTTCAGGTCAAGGTATACTTGGATTATAGCCAAAGTGGGTTGGTTTCAGCTCAACGGAGGACTTCTGGTGAGCCTCTTTGAGCCAAAGGTTGGACTTAAGCTCACTAACACTAGATCTACGTTTAGTTAAGTTTTCATTTTAGTTGAATTTCCAGATCACGCGTGGCAGACCAGTTTCAGTTCGATGGTCAGTGGGTCTCGATCGGAGATTCCGAGTACATGTAAATGTTTATGAAATTTTTCCTGATCTGAGGGTGTATTTGGGTCAGATTTTGACGGTCTGGTTGCTTAATACTGATCCGCAAGCGACGAGTCTCAGATTACTATTCAAGATATTTATTTTGTAAAGAACCAAGTGTTCTCACACTCTCTCACTCCGAACTCAAGCGAACAGCTGTGGGACACTATCTGGATTTGATTTTCGAGATGGTTGTCAAGCCCAGTGAGGCGGTCCTAAGTTCTTAACCTCGTATTATTCGGACTCCCGATGTGTGGTTTAGAACTGATACGGAGTTTCAAGATGCTCCCGAGATCAGCCGGGTAATGAGTTTGATCCGAGATTTTAGGGTAACCTAGCGTCAATGATTCTACAAGTTTTGGGTTTTGCAGATCGTATTTAAAGCGATTCTAGCGGATTTCGTAGCTAATCTAGTTTTGCACTTAATTACTTTGTCTCATTTCTAAAGGATTTAGTCCTATAAGATTTCTGTCCGAGGTGGTACTTAGTCCTTTGTAGTTTGTATATAAAGTGATCCAAGTTATACTACTTAGCTAGTTTATGATAGTGTCTAAAGTGAAAATACTTAGAAAAATTGAAAGATCAAGGTGGTGAAGGGTGGGATTTGTGAAGAAAATGGTTTGAAAAAGGATTTGAGGCTTCAATTGAGTGTTTGAGAAGTTAAACCGGTGTTAGGATTGACCCATCGCCTAAGGATGTCTAATTCCAGGTTGGAAAAAATCCGGACTGTTACATGCCCATTATCACAGATTTAAGATATGCATAGGAGATTATGTGTTAAACCTTTATGCAGAGAGCATTCTCATTTTCAAGCAACTGAATTCCTTTTATGATTCCCTGTCCAATTACTTTAGCAGTGGTTCCATCTCCATAAGTAACTATCCCATTATGAAGATTCTTATAATTTGAAAGAAGAGACATGTCACCAGTTACATGTCTTGAGCAACCACTGTTAAGATACCACTTAGTATTATTGCCTGTTAAGTGATTTGAGTGAGTAGCAAGACAATTCTTCTTTTCTTTAGTTTCCTCATTATCAGATGAAAATGATTCAGTGGGTAGCTGTTCTTTCTCGTTCTCAGATTTAGTGGGAATGATTAAGGTAGTGGAGACCATGAGTATTATCAATGATTTCTGGTCTCCATCACTTTCTGAGTCACTAGATTTCGAGTTTGACTCCTTCTGTATCATCCCATATGGTAGCCATTATCTTACCCTTAGTTTTTCTATTTGGGCATTCAGTTGATAGGTGTCCATACTCCTGATAGGCATAACATTGTGGTTCATTAGTTCTTATACCAAATTTGCCTGCAAAAAGTTTGTTGTTAACCTTTCTTCCTCTGGAAGGCCGACCACAATTTTTCTGAAAGAACTTTCTGAATCGTTGTGCCAACAAAGTCACTTCCTCATCTTCATCCTCTTTTTCACTTTCGTTGTCCTCTTTTAATGTTTTCTTTGAAGTTTTTAGGACAACTGTTTTGGATTTAGGGATCCGTTTGAAGTGTAGTTCAAAAGTTTGTAGGGAACCTACCAGTTCTTCTACTTTCATCTCATCTATATTCTTACACTCCTCAATTGTTGTCACTTTGGGATTAAATCGGTCTGGTAGGGATCTTAGGATTTTTGTAACGACCCGTAAATTTTCGTACAATGGCTCGAGTACCACCTCGACCAGAAATCACTTAGGGTTAAATCCTTTAGAAATTTGACAAAGTTAACTAAGTGTTAAACTAAATTAGCCATGAAATCCAATTGAATCGTTTTAAATACAATCTGCAAGACCCAAAACTTGTAGGATCCTTGACGCTAGGTTACCCTAAAATCTAGGATCAAACTCATTACCCGACTGCTCTCAGGACCACATTGAAACTCTGTATCTGGTCTAGACCGCACATCGGGAGTCCAAATAAGACGAGGTTAAGGACTTAGGACCACCTCGTTGGGCTTGACAACCATCTTGGAAATCAGCCCCAGACAGTGTCCCACAGCTGTTCGCTTGAGCCCGGAGCGAAGGAGTGTGAAAATACACTATTCCTTTAGAAAATAAATATCTGGAATAGTGATCTGAGACTTGAAACTTGCGATCAATTTATAAGCAACCAGCACCAGTCAGCAATCTGACCCAAATACACCCTCGGATCAGGAAAAATTTCAGGAACATTTACATGTACTTGGAATTTCGGATCAAGGTCCATTGACCGTTGAACTGAAACTGGTCCGCCATGCGTGATCTGGGAGTCCAACCGAGATGAAAACATAGCTCCACGTAGATCCAGGGTTAGTGAGCTTAAGTCCGACTTTTGGCTCAAGGAGGGCCGCCAGAAACCCTCTTTTGAGCTGACTAAGAACCGATTTGGATATAACCCAAGTATACCTTGAACATAAGTCTATTTCAGAGACTTTTTAGGCTATATAAGGGCCTTAGGGCAGCCTCTCTCATAGCCATACGAATTTGGGATAAAACCATAAGAAGAAGAGAGAAAAAGAGAGAGAAAGCTTGAGCATTGTGGGAGAAACTCCCTCCTACTGTTTCCCATCACCACACGGGCTGCACCACCCCTTCCTTGGCGCTTTCCCAGCGATACCGACTCCATTTTAAGGTAATAAACCCTAACCCTAGATCTGTTTTGAGGTGTATAGGCTATAGGTTATGAAATAGCTAACCGATTTCACTCTTTAGGCTAGAAAACTCCCGAATACGGAAGCTCATCAAACCTTGCTGATCCGTTGAGATTCCAAGGAGCATGGTGAGGACTTTAGGTGTATAGGTTACAGTTTTTAATACTTTCAATGTCAGATAATGATAGATTCATGATCTGTATGCAATTGCACATGTACAAAGTGCTTTCCGTTTTCTGTTTTGATTAAAGTTGTAGAATATGAAATTTCACATATTCTAGGTATTAGTATAAAATACTGTATACGTATTTTTTTTAGAAATGTGTTTGACATGTTTATTTGTCGTATAGATATACGATATATGGATAAAATACTTATTTGGCGAAAGGATTCGCCTAAATACATGTTTACTAATATACAGTATGTATGTAGAAATACGGTATTATAAGAAGTACCGTATACATGTATATTTTAGCGATGTGTTTGCCATGATTAATTGTTATATAAATATATTATGTGCGCATAAAACATTTGCTTGGCGAAAGGACTCGCCCTAACACATGTTTGTTAACATACGCTATGTATGTTGGATTAGTGTATGTGAAGCGTTTGTGGAAATGCTAGAGTGAGTAAGTATTTGGATGTAGATGCCTTAGGAGGGTGTTGAGATTGGATTCTCAACTACCCTAGCAACATGTATGATTACCTCTATGAGGTTGATCACTTAAACCGCTTACTTGCAATACATGTGTTTATATTCCTATTGATGTAGTGCTTTACAACATGCTTTATATCATGCTTTATAACATGCCTTATAACATGCCTACTAGCATGCTTGAACTACTTTATTTATCATGCTTTCTACTAGCATGCTTGAACTACTTTATTTATCATGCTTTACTCTACATGCTATGGATGGGAATTGACTGAGTTTGGGACTATGTCTATAGTCCAGACAATCGGTACCAGATTTGAGATCGTGGCTAAGGTTCATGTCGCCACGTGAGATGCGTTTGATGAACCCGAGTCGTATGTCAGTTGGCGACAGTGGTTAGGCCACACGAAGTGCTTATGTACTTCATGTCATCTAATTGATTGTGCGCTTGAGCTAGTCAGGCCCGTCAAGTAACTCGATGTGTCTACTGTATGTTCACCATGTTTAGTTGCTACTGCCTGAACCTAGGGTACCAAACTTACCAGTGAGATCCCTTTTAACCATGGTACCTCGATCCGCTAAGACTCATGAGCCAGGCATGGTGGTATGGGACACCGTGGTCGAGCTGTCGGCCTATGCTGGGGCCACGTGCCTCCCCGTAGTGACCAGTGAGTAACCAGACTCGTGAGCCGATTATGGTGGTATGGAACACTATATTCGTGTTGTCGGCCTACATTGATAAGGTGATGGGGGAGTGGTGCAATGAAAGCGAGCAACAGCCCTGACAGCCCTTTGTAGTGACCGCGAGCATACTCTGAAATCGCGGTGAACCTTAGAGTTTTGCCGCGTTATATAGAGTATGAACTAGGCCTGTTTCAGTATAGTGATGAATCGTTTAAGAGGTGATGGGGGAGTGGTGTAACCTTTGTGCGTAACAGCCTTAGCAGCCTTTACAGTGACCTAGAAAACACACCATCGTCTGATATTAACTAGGACTGACGACCCTAAAATGGATCATGTTTGGGAATGATACAAGGGAGGTACCTTAGTTTCCCAATCCTGCTGTTTGAAATGGACTAATTAAAAACTTAGTAATCCTGCTCATCATGCATTGCTTGTGCCTGGAAGATGTGGTGCACTGAGGGATGAAAGCATGCCGCGAATGTGAGATGGAGTCGCACGAGGGAGAGTGTGGTGAGGGCATCCATCATACCTGCATTCATACTTACATTAATAAGAGTAATTAGGAGTGTTTGATTTTACTACTTTATCATTACTGCTTGACTGTATTGATAACATGTTAACCTATGCTTTTTTGTTCCACTGAGTTAGCTACTCACTCCCACGTTATAGGACGGTATTGCGTACACCAACCAGACTCTGTCTCAGGTTTAGGTGAGCTGATGACTCAGGAGGCGGAGCCTAATTATAATGAGGACCAGGAGGAGTTCTCCTATATGCAGTACTCTAGCGGCTTCGACTAGGCTGCCAGGATCAACTGGTTTTACAGGGATTGTTACTTAGTTTTATTTTTGACATTTTGTTTATAAAACAAACATGTATATGGTGACTCAGATGGATTCATACTCTGTAGAATGAAATGATTTTGTTTTCTTTACATACAGATATATACAGTTCAGTCTTCCGCTTGCCTTTATACTAATGATCAGGAGCATGAATGACTGTTTTGGTATAATCTCACTCATGTTTATTGCTTTAACACAGACAACATTTAATCAGCATTATTTATGTTGCATAAGTGATGCATTGGAACTCGGGAGTTGAGTTACACTCGACCCCCGATTTTCAGGGTGTTACAATTTTCCTACAAATTTTTTGTACCGGAACATTTTCTCCCAATCCACCCATGGAGTTCAGATGATATTCAACTTTGTGAAAAACTCCATAAATGTCTCATGCTCTTCCATTCTGAGACTTTCAAATTGTGAAGTCAGGAGTTGAAGTTTAGACCTCTTCATAGTGCTTGTGCCTTTATGGGTTGTTTCCAATAGATCACATGCTTCCTTGAATGTCTCACACATACTTAGAAGTTCATTCCCCAATCCACTCTATTGAATATCAATGATGAGGGTGGATTGGAGCATGAACTTCCTTGAGAGAAAGGGCTTTGGGTATATGATCTAAGGTTAAACACTCAAAAGCTCTCTCTGCTTTCTCTCCCAGCAACAATTAACAAGTCCTCTATATATAGGCAAAAGGCTCCACCGGATATAAAACGGTCACATTTATGACTGAGTTCGATATCATCGAGCAGGTTCGATATCATCGAGCGTATACTCTCGATAACATCGATGGTCTGCTCGATGACTCGAACTCAAAGTCATACGCTTTTGAAACCTTTTACCAGCAGGTCGATGAATCGAAACAACTGTCGAGGTCATCGGATTTCGAACTCCGATTCCATCGATGATAGGTTCAATCCATCGACACTTGAAAAATGAGAGAGACTTGACTTGAAATATTTCAGGTTTCTAGGATATGATCGAGGTTCAGCCGATGTCATCAAAATTTGTATATCGATGATATCGAAGGCAGTGTCGATGCATCGATAAATCCTATAGATTTATCAGTAAGCTCGCTGGATAGTTTGTGTCCAGTTTCGTTGCAATTGACTTGGCCTCGATGTCATCGTCATATGAATATCGATTTCCTCTAATGGCCCCCAATCAAAGTTAAACCAACCTGAAATATCTACTGGAAGAATGCGCGCCCACGATCGATATCATCGATGGTCTTCCGATATTATCGATATTCAATTTAAGATCATATCAAGAAGAGCATCGATATATCGAAGGAATTTGAGATTTTCTTTTAAAAACAGGGGCGCTGAGAATCTGCCTGTCGATCTTATCGAGCCACTTTCGATAAGCTCAAGATTTGAGTATCAATGATATCGATAGGTGTATCGATACATCGATAATTCATCCAGATATGTTGTGAGGTTATTGGACATATTTGGTCCTCTTTTCGATGGTATCGATGAAGCATTAAGGACTCGACAGCACAGGTCAATCATATTAAGGGTGTTTTGATAAAATCGACAAGGCAATAAAAACTTAGAGATTTTCCTGTTTTGAAAAAGTTTTCTCACCATAAAACCCTATGATTTTATAACTTATTTTTACGGGTTTTATTCACCAAGTGTTTTGGGACATGGGATGTGAGGCTTTAAATTTACCTGTGGTGAGCTTGCACACATCCGGTTGAGGTAGATGCTTAAATTGATCTTCCTATCAGGCTCTGTAGACAATCTGACTCAACACTCACGTAACTTGACAAACCAGGGCACTTTCAAATAGAACTATGCCAAAAAAATTTTAAAATGTGGAATACAAAGATAGATAGCACAATCAAATAATAAAATAGTACAAGTAAATAGCAACCTCAAAAGCACTAGTCTTGAGAGGTTGATACAAACTTAGTTCTAAGGACAACATAACACCAAAAACTAATGGCTTATGGCAGGACAACCTTACTAGAACATTTATAAGTATCAAAAACCCAAACCAATAAAGAGGCAAAGGAAATAAATTAAGGTATTACAACATCCACCACAAGTGCATAAAGTAAATTACACCACTCACGACAAGTGCGTAAAGTAAATTACAATATTCACACACATAACCAAAATTCAATCATCCATCACAACTCCAGGAATTATAGTGGTTCGTTTGTGTGTACACCAACAAGTAAAAAACAACCACACAACTACTTCACTCCTAATATCCACTCCCTCGGGATATTAGCTTTCACTGTGAAAAAGGTTTTCCAAGGTTCACCTTAAAACCTTCATAATTATGTCTTTAGATGGGCTTACACAATTACAAAAACCCTACACTCTGAGATTTTCTGGATTACCTCAGACAAAACCAAAAATGAGATTTTCTGGCACAACCTCACCAACCATAAAAGATATACAAAGATTAAATGATACTTATCTGAAAATTCTCCTTCTGAAGAAGTCTGGTAGAATTAATCCAATGTAGACGAAGATGTTCAATGTCCAATCTCACAAATGAAAGTTTTATATCTAAATGATTTTTAGATTAATTCAGCCTGGGCTAGCTTGATTTGATTTTGATCTCAAAGAGGGCAAAATCACAATTACCTTCTTTAATGAAATTGAGTTGAATGGAGATCACAAAATCAAATGCAAAAAGCTATTTATGAGAATTTAAAATGAACACAATATAGCTTAAGAATTGCAAGAACTTATCTCTCAGAGTGATGGTTTGATGTAGCTTGGAATGAATGAAAACTCTTAGATTTGTCCACTATTTATATGTGAAAATACCATTCTCTCAACTGGTCTAAGGGTCGGTTCGACTGGTCGAAAGACCAACCAAATTTCAAAATTTCTGACGCGATAGGATAAGGTCGTTACTCGACTAGCTGAGTGGCTTGCTCGACTGGTCGAGTGGCCTGCTCGACTGGTCGAGCAATGTACTCGACTGGTCGAGTGGGACCAAAAAACCTTGTTGGACTTTGAGTCGAGCCTGTACGATTGGTCGAGCATTGTTCACTCGACTGGTCGAGCAGTCTCCATAACTGGTTGAGGGTCCAACAGAAAATTCTGAAAATTTATAATAAATCTTAGACTGGTCAAAAAACTCTTGGACTGGTCGAGCCTGATCTTGGACTAGTCGAACAAAGACTAGGACTGGTTGAGGAAATGACCTATAAACTTATGAAATGACCCACATAGCATATGCAATGAATATGACCTAACCTATAGTCAATTTAGGGTCATCCATACCTTGTTTGTGAGTTTGAACAATTGAAACATCGTTCACTCTGCTAATTCATACACTTGAAATACTTGAAGCTTATTTTCAAATCTTGAACTTGAGCTTGAGTAAAGACTTGAGTTCTTAAGTCTTTAAAGTACTGAACCATGAAGATTAAACTTAAACTTGAGCCTTGAACTTGTACTTGTACTTGAGCTTGTAATCTTGAACTTCGACAACGCTTCTTCAACTTGAATACATAGAGAAGTTTGACGAAGGCTTTGACAAATTTAAAATGCACGAAGTTGATCAATTCAAATCATCAATACATGATACAGATTCTAAATGATTTGGCACAACAAAATTTGACAACACTGGGTGCTAGATTTACAATATAGCATTTACAATCTCCCCCTTCGTCAAATTTGTGACAAAACCAACTAAAGAATCATGCACTAAATATGCAACAAATACTCTCCCCCTCAATCGATTACTCCCCCTCAATCCAGGCGAGGTGATATGTAGAACTTGTATAAATTAAATACATGTCCAATCCAAAAAAAAAAAAAAATACACCATATCTACAATCACACATCCCCAATCATCATAAAGCATTAATAACATTCCACATTTTGTCCCCCTTTTTGTCACAATATGTCAAAGAAAGAAATACAATCAGATGATATAATCAAAGAGATATGAGAAGTATAAGAAATAAGAGAGTAAATAACATAAACATGATCAGCAAAATATATTCAGGAAACATAAAGTCACGTTCACATGCCCAAATTCTATCTAAGTGAAAATAAAAGTTAAAAGTTAATACATGCCCAAAATAAACAGAGTCTAATCAAAACCAGAAGGAGCAGGGATAGAAGGACCAATCTGATGTAATCCCTTGTTAATGCGCCTAAGGTATTTGCTCATATATTTGAATTTGAGTCCCTTAGGATGCATGCAAACCTTCCACCTTTTCCTCTAAGGTTCTCAACCGCTCATCAAAATCAGAAGGCTGAAAGTCAGGATCAACCTCAGAATCAGATTCTAACTCATTAAATAAATCGTCCATGTTTACATCATCAGGAGGTAAAGCATCTTCCTCTCCAACTTCTTCAGCAACTCCTACATCATCCCTATCAACTTAGCCGGGTACCAACCTCAAATTCATCTTGTTAATGTTGGAATTGTTGAAGGGTAGATGAGAAATAGGCGCTTCTCCAACAGGCATAACCACAAGACTATGAATAGCTAGCATAGTCATCAGATATGCAAAGGAAATATCACTATGGCCAGGATGGAGATGAAACTGAATAATGATATAACAAATAAGAAAAGGAAGATATATTTGAACACTAGAAACAAATAAGTGAAGTATGCGAGCCATGAAAGAAGTTAACTCAATTTTGTTACCAGATCAAGGATACACATTAGAAATGAAAATACGATGAAGAATCCTATATCTGGGTAACATATTTTTGGAACTGAGCGCAATACCAGAGTTCTATTCCACATTCGTGTTGCATAACACTCTAGTTAGCATACGTTTTTCAGATTCAGATGGTCTCGCAACTAACGTAGAGATAAGTATTCCTTCATCATTCACAGGAATATCCATCAAACCAGATATTAAGTGATGGTCTACATCAACTAGACCTTCTCTAGTTGTCACAATAAAAGTTAAATTTTCAATAGAAAAGTCACTTATACAGGCAAACATGGCCTGTGCAATGGACCGGTATGCAGGACCGCCCCAATTCAAAATGTTAGCCCATCCTACAGCTTCAAGGAAGGGAACGATATTGAAAGGACTCAAATGATTGGAGTTAACTGTCCACTCAACAATTACATTGTGGAGAAAATTATCCTACACGTATTTGGGGTCCTCTTTAAGTGGTCAAAGAGAACACACCGTAATTGGTGTGGAACGGGAAGAAGAGGTACCACGAGAGGATCTCTTCTTGTATCTACTCTCCATTATACAATGCAAAAAAGGAATACAAGAAAGGACTGGAGGGTTTCTCCCAAATCAGATTTTAAGCTAAAAAACCAAAGAAACCACAAGAAAACTTGAAATAAACTTCAAAATCAAGGAAATAGAAGTGAAAAGATCCTAAATCCAAAAGGAAAATGGAAAAGATGCACTAACCAAGTAGCAATTGAAGGTGGGTTCGACCGGTCGTGGAAGGATTTGTTGGAGAAGATGGGAGAAATGAAGAAAAAGTTACTTTTTACACATTTAAAACCCCCAAACCCGAGCTACTCGACTGGTCGAGTACATACTCAACCGGTCATGTCACGACTAGTCAAGTGTGTACTTGACTTATCGTGCAACCTTAAAAATGTCTATTTTTTTAGCAATTTTTATTTAATTTTTTATTTAAAAAAATAAACACATGCAATATAGTACAAGCAAACACAATTAACTCAGATCACATTACACATACCAATACCTAATTTCAATTTAGGAAACAGTTTCTGTTAAGTGGTTTTGTGAAAATGTTTGCAAGTTGATTTTCTGTTTGAATATAATCCAATGAAATAATCTTACTTCCGCTAATTAATGAATATAATGATATCTAATGTCAATATGCTTAGTTCGTGAATGCTGGATCGGATTTTTAGAAATGTTGATTGCGCTAGAATTATCATAATACAGAACCATAGAATCTTGCGCAAATCATAATCATTTAACATCCTCTTCATCCACACAAGCTGAGTGCATGCATTACTGACTGCAATATACTCAGCCTCAGCTGTGTAAAGTGATACGGAACTCTGTTTCTTACTATGCCACGAAACAAGACAGTTCCCGACATAAAAACATCCACCACTGGTAGACTTGCGATCATCAATATTACCAGCCCAATCAGGATCCGTATAACTGGATAATTGAACATTAGTATCATGGGGATACCAAAGACCAAGATTGGCTGTACTTGTGACATATCTCAAAATACGCTTAACAGTAATCAGGTGGGATTCTTTAAGGTCAGATTGATATCTAGCATAGATTCGTACACTGAATGCAATATCAGGTCAACTCGCAGTTAAATATAATAAACTACCTATCATACTGCGATATAACTTAGGATCTACACTTTTACCTGTTGAATCCTTAAAGAGCTTAAGTGTCGTACTCATACGAGTATCGAAGTTTTTACTACTCTCAAATCCAAACTTTTTTACTAAGTTTAGACCACACTTGGTTTGAGAAATAAAGATCCTATCTTCAAGCTATTTCACTTATAGACCTAAAAAATAATTCAGTTCTCCGACCATGCTCATTTCAAACTTAGACGTCATCAAATCCGCAAACTTCAACAGACATGTTAGAATAAGTAGATCCATAGATAATGTCAACATATATTTGTAGTATCAGTATGTGATCATTGTGTTTCTTTACAAATAGTGTCTTATCAACACTCCTCATTACAAAGTTATAACTGAATAGAAACTTAGTCAATTTCTCATACCATGCCCTGGGAGCTTGTTTTAAACCATAGAGTGCTTTTTTTAAGCGATAAACATGATCAGTATGTTTAGGGTCTTCAAAACTAGTAGGTTGTTCTACATATACTTCCTCACATAGATCACCGTTCAAGAAAGTGTTCTTGACATCCATTTGATAGATTTTAAAATTTTTGTAACAAGCAATGGTATGAACAGTCTAATAGATTCAAGACGAGCTACTAGGGCAAAGGTTTCATCATAATCGATGCCTTCTATCTAAGTGTACCCTTGTACAACCAGTCTAACCTTGTTTCTTATAATGTTACCTAATTCATCAGACTTATTTTTAAAGATCCATTTAGTTCAAATAATATGTTTCTCATTAGGTCTAGGAACTAAGTACCATACATCATTCCTTACGAATTGATTAAGTTCATCTTGCATAGCTACTATCCAGTTTTCATCAGTAAGAGCTTCTTTTACATTGGCTGGCTCAATCTAGGATGTGAAGCACACATAATTACAAATATTTTCTAGTTATCTACAAGTACACACACCAGTGAGAGGGTTCCCAAGAATTTGATCAGTTGGATGGTCTTTAACTGACCGCAGTTCAGTGTCATTTTGACTAGATGAAGAGTCTGGTTTATCTAATAAAGAGACTTCGTCATCTTCTGAACTTAAGATGGGTGTATTCAGGTGATCATCTATAATCACATTAATGGACTCCTGAATTATATCAGTCCTCTTGTTGAGAACACGATACGCTCGACTATTTAACACATATCCTACGAAAATACCCTCGTCACTTTTAGTGTCAAATTTTCTTAGATTTTCCCGGTCACGTAGAATATAGCATTTGCTGCCAAAAACTCGAAAGTATTTGACTGTTGGTTCTTATCGAACCACAGTTCATATGCAGTCTTGTTATTTGATTTTCTAGTATAAACACGGTTAATAATATAACAAGCCGTGTTCACTGCTTCAGCCCAAAATTTTTTAGGAAGTTTCATGCTGTTTAACATCACATTAGTCATTTCTTGAAGCACACGATTTTTTCTTTCAACAACCCTATTCTGTTGAAGTGTCTTAGGAGTAGAAAATTCATGCGATATACCATGATCGATACAGAACTTCTTAAAAGTTCTATTATCAAATTTAGAACCATGATCACTATAAAATTTAGAGACATGTGATTCCTTCTCAGTTTACATACGCTTGAGTACCCTTTTCACTTCATCGAGAGTTTCAGATTTCTCTCTCATGAAAACTACTCATGTATACCTGGTAAAATCATCTACTATTACCAAAATATATTTCTTACTGCCTCAACTCTCCGTTCCAGTGGGTCCAACGAGATCCATGTGGAGGAGTTCAAGGGGTTTCGATGTGGCATTGGAGTTCACTTTCTTATGAGTACTCCTAATTTGTTTTCCAATCTAACATTCGCCACAAATTTTATCCATTTTCTTTAACTTGGGTAGACCTCTTATTACTTCACATTTGCTTAGTCTATAAAGATTACAGTAGTATACATGTCCTAGGCGTTTATGCCATAGTTCGGTCTCATTGGTTTGGACGATATAACACGATAACTTAGACGAGCTTGAATCACTGACTATATAGCAGTTCTCAGATGTTCTGTGACTAGTTAATATCATAGAACCATTCTCATTAGAAATCTCACACCCTTGGTTTGTGAATTTAACGCTATGTTTATTATCACAAATTTGAGAAATGCTTAAGAAATTACGCTTATGACGCCCCGGTCACTGCTTCAATGTGGGCAGGGCCTGGGCGAGCTACCGCACTGAGCGAGCTACTATTGCAGTTGATTGTAGCATAACTTGTCCTACATCGCAAGCGTTGTCTGAAGTTGTGGTGGTTATATGTGGAGTTGTCACCCTATATAGTGCGGGTTGTGCCCAGAGCGGACAATATCATACAGTGTGGGCGTGGGCTATTACAAATGGTATCAGAGCTGAGGACCACTCTGCCCTCAGTGGGGGATAATGTGACACCCCGGTCACTACTTCAATGTAGGTGGGTGTGATGTGGGCGGGGCCTGAGGTCCTGGGCGAGCTACTGCACTAGGCGACCTACTGTTGCAGTTGACTATAGCGTAACTTGTCCTACATTGGAAGAGTTGTCTGAAGTTGTGATAATTATATGTGGAGTTGTCACCCTATACTGTATGAGGCCTTTTGGGGAAAACCCCAAGAATAAAACCATGCGGGCTGTGCCCAGAGCAGACAATATCATACAGTGTGGGCATGTGCTGTTACAATGCTTAAGGCTCTCTACAAATAAAACATTCTCAAATGGAGGAAGATTAAAGAGTTGAACCATACCTTGGCCAACATTTCTACAATTGCTACCATCATCAAATGTGACTGAGCCATCAGTCATATCTTTAAGATTGGTGAACAAATCTTTATCACCTGTCATGTGTCTATAACAACCATTGTCTAGGTACCACTTTGATTGACTCGAAGGCTTGAAAGCGGTGTGGACAACCTGACAAGCAACCTTAGGGACCCATTTCATTACTATTTTGGGTTTTGGATCATAGTTGGTTTTTCTACACTTATAGTTGTTATATATTCTGTCATTCGAGTTAGATTTTAGGAGCTCCTTGAGTAAATCAACAATTTTCTTAGCTAAGGGGTTATGATTCTGATTTCTATAATTGATATGGTTACTTTTAGGTTTCATAGCCTGAAAAGTTCCAGGATTTTCGAAACTATTTTGATTCAGACTTTTCCCTTTTGAGTTAGAGGACTCCCCTTTAACAGACTTAGGTAGAGTGGACTTACTTTTAGGAGATGTATTCTTATCATAGCCCAGACCAGATCTAGCGCCATATTTCCTTGATCCAATTAGTAGTTTTTCTAGTTTAGGATCACCCTGGGCATACCTCCAAGTATCCTTCAAACTCAAGAGAGAAGAGACTTCTAGTTTTAATTTTTCATTTTCTGATTTAAGGTTTTCAACTTGGGATGTTTTCAAATCTAAATCACACTTAGCTTTTTCAAAACAATCAAAAAAATGTGATTTTTCCAAAACTAAATTATCAAAATCTTCTTTTAACTTTAAAACCTTTTCTTTTTGAAGTTTTAATTTTACAGCTATCTTGCAACTTTCCCTGTATAAGGCATTATAGGCATCTTGTAAATCATCATCATTTTCAGGGTCGCTTCTCAGATTTTCATCATAAGTTGAATTATAACTGTCTGAGGAAGTGACTCTACCTAGAGTCATTAAGGCTTTGACCTCATTAGTAGACTCGGGTTTAAAATCATCTGACTCAGAAGAAGCTTCAGAGCAAGATGACTCATCCCATGTGGCCAACATACCTTTCTTCTTAGGTTTGTCCCTTTTTGGACATTTGTTTGCCAGATGCCCGTATTCATGGCAGTTGAAACATTGGTTGTCTTTAATAGAATTCTAATTTTTAGATCTAGTTCTTTTCTTTTCAGAAGGTTTTTGAAAATCTACCTTCTTTTTGCTTTTGAAAATTTTATAAAACTTCTTGGCTGATAGTGTCATATCATCTTCAGAATTTTCACAATCAGAATTACTAGCTTTATCATGAGAAATATTTTTAGAAGACTTAAGGGCTATGGACTTACCTTTAGTAGCCTTAAAATTTAACTCGTAGGTTTGTAAAGAACCAACAAGCTCTTCAACCCTCATATTATCCATATCACGAAGTTCCTGAATGGTAGTGAACTTAGAATTGAACCTATCAGGCAATGAGCGCAATATCTTTGCACAGACTTTACTTTTTGGGATACTATCACTAAGACCTCACGTAGAGTTGACTATGTCATTTAACTTGGTATAGAAGTCCATGAAAGTTTCACTTTCTTCCATATGTATCTCCTCAAACCAAGTGGTGAGGATTTGAAGTTTAGATTTCTTTACTATAGTCGTACCCTCGTGTGTCATTTGTAGAATGTCCCAGGCTTGCTTTGCAGTATCACAAGATATAATTCTTTTGAATTCATCTAGTGATAGTGCGCAAGTGATTGCATTTAAAGCCTTTGCATTGGCACTACACTCATTTTTCTAAAGAGTGGTCCAAGAAAAATAAGGTGTAACCTTTACAGTTTTGGATTCATCAATGCCACTAACTTCAGTGGTAGGAGGGGTCCATCTAATCATTGTGGCTTGCCACACGCTGTCATCTATGGACCTTAAAAAGATCCTTATTCTGGCTTTCCAATAGGCATAATAGGAGCCATCAAAAGGTGGAGGCCTAGTGATTGAGAGGCTTTCAAAATTTAACATCTTATAAGCTCAGATCTGTTAGCTTAGCAAATGAATCTAAATAATAAAAAAGGAGCTATTAGGCTCTGATACCACTTGAAAAAGGCCGAGTTAAACGTCCTAGAGAGGGGGTGAATAGAATTATGCCAAATTAAAAATAAATGCGGAATACAAAGATAGATAGCACAATCAAATAATAAAATAGAACAAGTAAATAGCAATCTCAAAAGCACTAGTCTTGAGAGGTTGATACAAACTTAGTTCTACGGACAACCTAACACTAAAAACCAAAGGCTTATTGAAGGACAACCTTACTAGAACATTTGTAAGTATCAAAAACCCAAACTAATAAAGAGGCAAAAGAAATAAACTAAGGTATTACAACATTCACCACAAGTGCATAAAGTAAATTATACCATTCACCACAAGTGCATAAAGTAAATTACATCATTCACACACATAACTAAATTCAATCATCCACCACAACTCCAGGAATTATAGTGGTTCGTTTATGTGTACACCAACTATTAAAAAATAGTCACACAACTACTCCACTCCTAATATCTACTCCCTCGGGATATTAGGTTTCACTATGAAAAAGGTTTTTCAAGGTTCACCTTAAAACTTTCACAATTGTGTCTTTAGATGGGCTTACACAATTACAAAAACCCCACACTCTGAAATTTTTTGGATTACCTCAGATAAAACCAAAAATGAGATGTTCTGTCACAACCTCACAAAGCATAAAAGATATATAAAGATTAAATGATACTTATCTGGAAATTCTCCTTCTAAAGAAGCCCAGTAGAACCAATCTGATGTAGACGAAGATATTTAATGTCCAGTCTCACAAATGAAAGGTTCTAGATCTAAATGATTTTTATATTAATTCAGCCTAGGCTAGCTCGATTTGATTTTGATCTCAAAGAGGGTAAAATCGCAATTCCTTTCTTTAATGAAATTGAGTTAAATAGAGATCACAAAATCAAATGCAAAAAACTATTTTAGAGAATTTAAAATGAACACAATATAGCTTAAGAATTGTAAGAACTTATCTCTCAGAGTGATGGTTTGATATAGCTTGGAATGAATGAAAAACTCTGAGATTCGTCAACTATTTATAGGTGAAAATACTATTCTCTCGACTGGTCTAAGGGTTGGTTCGACTAGTCGAAGGACCAACCAAATTTTAAAATTTTTGGCGCGATAAGATAAGGTCGTTACTCGATTAGTCGAGTGGCTTGCTCGACTGATTGAGTGGCCTGCTCGACTGGTTGAGTGAGACCAAAAAACCTTGTTGGACTTTGAGTCGAGCCTGCACAACTGGTCGAGCATTGTTCACTCAACTAGTTGAGTAGTCTCCACGGCTGGTCAAGGGTCTAACAGCAAATTCTGAAATTTTACAACAAATCTTGGACTGGTCGAAAAACTCTTGGACTTGTCGAGCCAAAGCTTGGACTAGTCGAACAAAGACTAGGACTGGTCTAGGAAATGACCTGAACACTTATGCATAGAAACATCTTCACAGGGAAGGTGGTGAATGATAAGAGACACGGTAAAATCATTGACCTAGTCCTATTTAAGATAAAAGTATTGAATTTCAGGGACGAAATTCTCTTTAAGGGGGGTAGATTGTAATACCCGGTACGTTTCAGTCCTCGAGTGTTACCATGAATTTAGCCTATTATGTACACGTGTACTGTACCAATCTAGCTAACCTAACCCTACATCCATCCTCCAACATGAATCTGACCAATTAAGAATGATTTTTCATCCATAAATCAAGTCATCCGACCGTTGATCATGTGGTCTGATATATGTACCTTCGCTTGACTAAATTGATGAATAACTATTTATCCATAATGATTTAGATGTAAGTTCTTTTGTAATAATTGCTTAGAAATTGGCATAGAACCATATAGAACTATTAGATCTCACAAAACTCTTAGATCAACAGTAATTATGAAAATGCCACTAACCTAGACCCCCTACATTCTAGATTGCATGTTTCCCACTATCCGTTTAATGTGAAATTTTATACCATGCTTAATTATCATAAATTAACGATACATGTCGAATTTCAGCCCTTAGATCACAGTAAACTAGCTACTTAACCTCTACATCCGTCCGTACACTTATCTGATCAAAATTCTGATCCGTTCATCTTGTTCATCCCATATGAATATGCTTAACCCGCCATTAGAATTACAATATGAGGAACTTACACATGTGTACAAGTCACTCGAACCTAACGGTATACACGTCCTACCCCTAATCACTCCAAAAACTCACTTTATGTTCATCCGTTTGTGAAATTGATTGTACATATACCTGTATGCACTATTAGAGTACCAACCATCAAGTTTTCATATTTTTAACAAGTCATCTAACCATCCGTCATGTTTGGATACACCAAACTGATCATCATAAAGATCTCGGAGTATAAGCGCAAACCACTGGGTAACTAGTCAATTAGGCAGGTACAAACGTTAAATTGAAATTTTGAAATGTATTAACCGTTAAAAGAGCATCTTAGTCATCCTCAAGAGATCAAGGCTCAAATTTGGGCAACGAAAAGAGCGCAGAAAATAAAGGCCACCCGCCAAATCTCATCACAATTGGATGGTGGAATCGTGAGTTATGGATGGCGAAAGTTTGGACAAAAAAAAAATAGGTAAAATTATAAATAATAGGATACCATGTGCATGGCACTGTGTGGACGAGAATTCCAATTAAGTTTTCAATAGTGAATGTTTTCGAGAATCAGTTGGACCCTTTGGGCCACCTGATTAATGGAATTATTTCAATTTTGACCCCGTGTCCTAAAATGATGTAACAAACCGGACAGATGGAATGGATTCTTCAAGAAATCGTCGCAAGGGGACCCACTCAATTCGAATAATCTAACATAAGTAAGAGCGAGGGTTTTAAGCGGTGAGCACCACCCGCACCCCGACTAATTATGTGGCCCATCCAAAACTCATCTCCACATCATATTTTGGCCCATGACCTAACCTGACCTTACAAGATAGATAAACAGGGTCGATCTCCCGAAAGATCATCAAAAGTGAACCCCACATACTCCAGTGACCGAACCAAGTCGGCATATCCCTGCTCGCAGCATCAAAGTCCAAGCGAACCACGTTCGCATGAGTTCCGCCACCAAACTCCTGAACCAAAGAAAAAAAAATCAAAGTCGTTCAATCTCCATTGGAGGGAGATCCGACTCTAATTAAGACACCCCAAAAAAATTGGAAGGCTTCCACGACGCTAAGATTTCCTATAAGCGGGGAATCCTTCCGCAAACCGTGTTAGTAACAAAGGATGCACATTGTCGCAAGACCCACCAACTGGGTTGAGTCGAACATGGGCCCATGGAATCTGATGAATGGGTTAGATTCCAAATACCAACATTGTGGACCCCACTTTGTGTGGTGTGTGTACACAGTTGGTGCACACCCGCCGTGCACTGAACTGGAAACCCAGTCAAATCGAGTTTGACTCGATATCTCCCGAAATGGAGGTTTCTCTCCGGACTTCCCTCCCATGCTGTTCGAAATAGCTATCACCGTGCGTCCGTCGGTGGCCCGTAATCAAGACCTAAAGGTTTGATCTGAACCATCCATCTTGAAGAACAGGAGATTTAGATAGAACCCCTGAAATCTCACTCATTTCCTCCCATGTGGATCGATAGAATCACGAGTGTAACTACGCTGAGTGCAACCATGTTTCCAAAAATGGAAACCGCATTCTGTTGCTGCCACGAGGGAGATCCGCATGAGCTCCTTTCCTTTCATCTTAGCCCTCTGTTTGGAAGCATCCAAGCCCTACGTTCACACCTCTTTAGGGTTTTCTTGCAAGAAAACCAACGCAGGCCCTTCCCACAGTTTTGAGAAAAACTGGATGTAACGCCCTGAATTTCGAGGGTCGAGCAAAGCTCTACTCCTGAGATTCCGAACATCACTTATGTCGTGTGGATAATGATATTCAGATTTCTTTCACATTCATGAATTAAGCATCCATAGGATTATACTAAATAACACATCATACTCTGGATTTAATGAAGTTAAGTAAGTGTGGAATTCTAAAACATGTTTATGTAAGTATGCAGGTGTTGCACAAAATTTCTTCCAGAGTATGAGTTCCTGACCGGGTTTAATATATTCATGAAAATTTCAAAATGTACAAAATGTGGTAGTGTAAATATGTTCAACTAAGCCCTGATGCCTAGTGGTCCCTGCGTAGCGGTACATGGCCTATGTCGGCCCGCCTGAGAGTTGGAAGTAGGAGAACTCCTCCTCCTCATCCAAGAAGTCCTACTCCATTGCATAGATGTTGTACGTACCTGCATCTATATTAGTATCTGGTTGGTGTTTTAAAACACCCTCCCAGAGTGGGAGTGAGTGATCAACTCAGTGGTTCTATAAGGCAAAAGTTACACATGTTATCAAGTCAATCAAAGAAGTAATGATAAGGTAATCATAACAATCACTTCTTAACTATTCTATTTAATGCAAGAATGAAGTGTAAGTAATGATGCATGCCCTCGCTCAACAACACTCCCTCAACACGTGACTCCGACCGCCTATTTCGCATATGATAACACTTCCTCAAATGTGCAACTCCAATGCCTTTTTGTCACATCCTAACTAATGTAGTGTGATGTATGGTCATGTTAGCCAAGTAATTAATTATGCTCATTCACACAGCAAGTTTGGGAAGCTAGGGTAACTCCCTTTTTAATATCGATCCAAATCGAACATTAGGCATCCGACAACCACAGCGGTCCTATTCCTGTGTTCTGGATCCATCTAAGTTCGTCACTCCTAGATAAACTCATACGATAGGCAAGTTGCAAGAAGTGGTACTTTCGGTCACTACAGGGAGGCTCGTCACCCCAACGTATGCCGACGCATGAACACGGTGTCCCATACCACCATGCCCTGCTCACGAGTCTTAAGGATCGTGGTACAATGGTTAAAGATGGATCTTTACATTGGTAAGGGGTACCTTAGATTCTAATAGTTGCGTCCATATATGGTAAACACACAATAAGTCAACCGGTTCATCAGGTAAGCTCGATTGGTACGGGCGCACGACGACCTAATCGACATGGAGCGCATAAGCACCCCTCGTGGCCTAACCACTGTCAGCAATCGTCATACGACTCGTGTTCATTGAGTTTACCCAGGGTGGCAAGACTAATTCAGCCACCCAAACATGGGTGTTTAGCGGTTGCCTGGACTACGTTTGTAGCCCCAATCCTATCCAAATGCTGCTAACAACCACATGTAATGTCTATCCCAGCATTCGACAAACAATCCAAGTGGACTTCTCATTTTGGCATTTCATCAAACACATAGACCATGTTAAATATAACTTACATTTTATCAATTGATTTCATAGAGGAAAACATACAAAAACATACATATGCATAAGACAATAAAGAATCCTACCTTAATACTTGTAGTAAATACAAATCATCAACAATTTCTCATTTAGACAATTTATTAAACACATAGACTTCGTTAGTTACAACATATATTTTATCAATTCTTTATACAGAGAAATCTATATGCATATGGCAGTGATGGATCCTAGATTAGTAATCATGGCGGGCACTAGTCATTTTCTATTTCTCATTTAAACATTTCAACAAACACATAGGTTGCATCATTTGCTTATCACAGTTCATAGGTGTATCTCATACAGAAATCAACGTATTTAATACAATACGGTAGCAATTAAGGCAAGCATAAATCATTAGCTGTGATGAAAGCATTGATAAACCGTAACCTAAGCATTTATAGTCCACACCTTTCGTTAGTACGTTCAACTCGGACTTGGTCCAAATTCTACGTTTCTAAAAATGAAACGTCGGTCACCTAAATGATGAAACTAGTTAGCTACGTTGACGAAAAACTATCCGGGAGCTCTACCTTGACATTAAGGTTGGCATTTCTTACTCGAAATCGTAGTCGGAAGAGGTTTGGGTAGCGAAAGGAGGCAGTGATTAGGCACGTGGATCTCCCTAAGTTTCCCTTCCTCTTTTCTTTCTTTTTTCTTCTCTCTTCCCCTAGGGTTTGCAAAATTCGTATATGAGAGAGATGGTGAAATGAGAGCTATTTATGGCCCCAGATATGGTGTAAATGGCCCCAGGGCCACTTTATATTATGTTTCTACCCTATGAGTAGTCGTTTCTGACAAACAGGGCTCTTAGGGAGGCCCACTTCTCATCTATGTCATGGGGTACACTCCCTGACAATGGATCAATGCCAAGATATGACTTCGGTGCAATCGGATGAGACGATCAACTGTGGAGAGCCGGTGTCCGATCAACGGTCATACGTGTCCAATTGGGGCCACGGTTATATGGATATGTGCAGGGACATTTCCTTTCTCCATGTGTGAAGTTTGGTCACAAACCAACGGTCAGAAATCCTCAACTTTGCGTAAGAGAAAATGGCCCATTTCACTTAAGTTTCATTTCATTTTCTTAAGGTATTTACGTTTCCCATGCACTTAACTCACGATTTAGGTTGGGCATTTCTGGACACTATCTGGACTTGGTTCGCGCGATGGTTGTCAAGCCCAGTAGGATGGATATCTTCCTATAATTCTAGGGTCATCGGACCCTCGACGTGCAGACTAGGTCCGTTTCAGAGTTTCAATGTACTCCTGAGAGCGACAGGCCCTTAGGATTTCTTCTAGGTCTTAAGATGACATTGAGCCAGTGGTATTCCTGGTTCTAGACCTTCCCATTTGTGAAAATGGTGGCCCAAGCTTAATCCACCGATTATTTAGTACTTAACTAAATCCCGTCTAAATTATACAACCAGCTACGGTCCTAGGGTTGTTCTGCTTGAGGTTGTACTCGGGTCTTTATACGAATTTTTCCAGGACGTTACTCCAGACTATAGGATTCAATCCAGGCCATCCATCCTCCATCTGATGGCTTAGGGAGACTTAGGGCATCAAAACAGAGAGCTTATATTGCAAAGGGTACGCTGCCCTATTCCCTACAGCCGCACCAGTGAAACCTAAACCATTTTCTTCCATCTTCGAACCCATTGAGAGAAACTCGTTGAAGCTTCGATCCTTCACATCCTCAAGCTTCCTAGGGTCCTTCTGATCAATCCACAACAACCGAATTGGAGAAAGCTCCATCAGATGGTAATCCGCCATTAAAGCTCGAGCTTTTTCCCTGAGAGCACCGCCGCATATGTTCTCGGTAAACCGGGACCGAGTCCCACCATTCCACTGCATACTGTGGTCCTTATTAGGTATCTGACGTGAAAAAAGGGGGAAAGGAAGCAGGAAGAGTAGAGAGGAGTGGGGGTGGCGACAGTGCTGCATTACTGCACTCGTCATGCCACACTGAGCAGTGAAACTCGGTCTGTCTAAGTTGGGTAGCTGACTCATCCGACCATCAAAGAAAGCAGAAGAAGTTAGAGACAGTGAGAGAAACGAGAGAGGGAGAAAAGGAGTTTGAATTCTTGGTGGCTGCGTGTCTCACTATTGGCGTGTGTGGCCTGAGTTGCCATGTGAGCACTCCTCGTTGGTGACTTAGCCAGGCGAGTTCCTTGCTGATGTCAGAGCTAGCTAGACATCAGGTCGAGACTTCCTCCACCTAGTTGTCTATGAACAGAGAATTTAGCTCCAACAAAGGTACGATTCCAACCATAGACATGTGATTGAGTCACTCGGTTGCTGCTGACTCAACTCACCTGATTTCTTCCACCAAGTCCAGCAATTTGGGAAGCTAGATCTGACTGTCCTAAACTGGTAGACTAGGTCTCTGGGTTATTGCATCAATCTGACTTGTTGATGATCTAAACATGTAAATAGGTAAAAAAAAAATGCTACTGATGAAGGAGTGTGATTACACATTGTCATTAAAGCATATCACTTGATATCACACCCACAGATCATCATCTTCACATCTACTAAATCTAGATCACAGCTAACTAACCCTCTACTCAAGAACAAGGATTGGATAAGATGCAACTAAAATTCAGATCCTTATTTGCACAAACAGTCAACGGAAAATGTAAGTTTGATTTCATAACTGCAAAACTAAAAGCACTAGATTGAATTCATGCACAATACAGTCATTACAGAAGTACGACTTAGCCATCTAGAGCAGATTGCAATCCATAGCACAGTTCAACATCACCACCACCACCACTACCATCATCATCATTACATGTGTCCCTACTAATTTACATCACTGTAACACCTAAAATGAAGGATTAGATATGATTGGACTTGAACTTGGATATGCATTTGCATAAAAAATTTACGAGTAGAGCAAATTCAACTTTGAAACTTTAAAACAAAGAGCATCTAATCGAGTATTTGGTTGTGGTTTAGGCAGGAACAGTTGCTTATAAAATCAAACCATTGGCACCCAAACCACAAAAACCATCTGTCATTACCATCTTAACATACACTCCCAGATATCAAATCTAGATCATCTTTAAAAGACCTAATATTCAAAATCGAGAGGCAGATAAATCAAAACTAAATTTTGGATATCACTTGCATAAACAATTCCAATAAAGTAACAAACCACTGCATCAGGAGCAAACCATAGCTCATAGAATCACAATTTTGCCATTTGAACAATACCAATCCCAACTACAAACATGGGTCCCTACTCCCTAGCCATTAACCTAGATCATCTTTAATGAACCTAAAACCCAAAATCAGGATGGCATATACTCGAGTTCTAACTAGATCAGGTCGGGTTGAATCCCTCTCCTAGATCGAGATGGTTGAGATCGGTTTACAGCCAGGTTGGGTTCAAATTGGGTCTCTAGTGAGCCAACTCAATGGCTACATCTTATCTCTAGCCGTAGGTTATATCGGGGTTGGATCTTAGCTGATGGTTCAACTCTCATGTGTTCTGGTTCTTCAGGTAACTTCAGTTGGGGTAGTGGAGTTAACTTAGATTCAAGTTCGTGTGAGTCGAGCCTCTAAAGTTGAGCATTGAGATCTTGAGTTCTTAGTTGAGGTAAAAGGTGAGGACTCACCCTTTGAGCTTTTCACTTAAATTCATCAACCATAGATAATGTCTTAATCCTTTCTATTTAGTATCTCCTAAGTTACTTGATTTTGTCACTTAACTTCTTACGTGAATGTGTGAATAGAATAATGTGTCGCACACCTGATTCATGTGGTAGATAATGAACATATCTCTTTATTTATAACATGCATCAATGATTTGATGATAACATGTTATCCTTTGTTGTATATGTATTAATTAACTATATGATATCACTTGCGCTCGAATGATGGAATGAATGGAACCTATCTTGCGGTCCCCATTTGCCTTACATGGCTTAGATTGCACCTTTGACTTACGCGACTTGGATTGCACATTTGCCTGATATGGCTTGGACCGCATGTTTGCCCTACGTGGATTGGATCATATATTTGCCCATGTAACTTTGATGGGTTATTAGTGCCCTTCCTGGCTTGTTGGTTATATTTGTACATCTTGTTAATTTTCGAGATAATATGCGGAGTTCGTTATGATTTTTGGGTGGAGCTGAAATTCACTTGTCGATTTTCTATCCATCTTGGGGAGTTCATACGATTTTCGAATGACACTGAGATTCCTATGTTAGTACTCTCTTCATCTTGCGGTGTTCACATACGATATGATTTTTGGGTGAAGCAGAGGGTTGTATGTTAATTGAGCTTCATTTTACGGAGTTCAGTCATGCCATGATTTTCGGGTGGAGCTGAAGTTCATTTATCAATTTTCTAGCCATCTTGCGGAGTTCACGTACGTTGCGATTCCCGGGTGAAGTAGAGGTTTTAAGGTTGATTTTCTATTCACCTTATGGATCTCACTTGTACCATGATTTTCGAGTGGAGCTGAAGTTCGTCTATCGATTTTCTAGCCATTTTACAGAGTTCACATACAATGCGATTTCAGGTGCCATAGAAAGTACTATGATTGATTTTTTTACTATCTGGATGTATTCCCTTATGTTGTGATTGCCATCACATTTTACTTATGATGAGATCCTATTGATTGGTTAATTTTTGAGTATATAAGTATGATTATGAAATGCCTCGTTTAACATATCTAATTTCATAACTTACAATCTATATTGGCTTATAAATGATGAGTGCGCAATCTTAAAGGGTGCCCCTCACTGCGAAAGCCATTGACGCTATTAAACTATAACAGTTGATGTAGGTAGCTGATGTTGTTCACTAGGTTGCTAGAGCAGATCGGGTAGCTGGGGAGCTAGGCGGGATCCTTACGACCTATATTAAGCTCCTCCACTAGTTAATAGATTCTTGTTTCTGCTTATATGAACTTTGTTATTTGGGATTGTATAAGTCCTATATGGGTGCTACATTTGAAATTTTATGATAATCAGAATGTTTTTATTCAATTCATGGTTTACTCTAGCTTCGTTGCTTTTAACTTTGATTAACGATAAGCGGTTCAAATTTACACTAAATTTTATAGGCTAACACTCGGGTTTTTGGAGAACGAGTCATATACTCGGGTTCCAAAGACTGGGGAGTTACAGGTCGAAGGTCCAATAGAAAATTCTAAAATTTTGTAACAAATCTTGTACTGGTCAAAAAACTCTTGCACTGGTCGAGCCAGAGCTTGGACTAGTCAAACAAAGACTAGGACTAGTCGAGGAAATGACTTATAAACTTATGAAATGACCCACATAGCATATACAATGAATATGACCTAACCTATGGTCAATCTAGGGTCATCCATACCTTGTTTGTGAGTTTGAACAATTGAAACATCATTCGCTCTGCTAATTCATACACTTGAAATACTTGAAGCTTGTCTTCAAATCTTGAACTTGAGCTTTAGTAAAGACTTGAGTTCTTGAGTCTTTAAAGTACTGAACCTTGAAGATTAAACTTAAACTTGAGCCTTGAACTTGTACTTGTACTTGAGCTTGAAATCTTGAACTTCGACAACGCTTCTTCAACTTGAATACATAAAGAAGTTTAACGAAGACTTGGACAACTTTAAAATGCATGAAGTTTATCAATTCAACTCATCAATACATGATACAGATTCTAAATGATTTGGCATAAAAAAATTTGACAACACTGGGTGCTAGATTCAGAATACAGCATTTACAGTTTCCTCAAGATATACGCGGGCCCACAACTCCTAGCCTGGGTATCGCATTGGTGTGTAAGACGTGGCGTTGGAACCGCGATGACGGTGCGATCGTGGGGGTATAAGTTTCGAGTTGATCGACTCAGATATTCGGGATACAACTTAGGGTCGCGTGCATTTACTGTCTACAGGTTGAGGGTTGCCAAAATTCAACGGGGAGGATCGTGAGATTTTATGAAACAGTATGGTACTAGGATATGGGCCTTACAACTAATGCTCCTTATGTGGGCTCTCCGAGCCCGATTCAAATCTCCTCCACCGGCAGGACCTCCAAAAATGATGTGAATTTCCTTGGTCAATTCATTATTAATGGGTTGTTCATCTTTCAAAACAGTTCGATCTCCCCTTCGAGTAACGTATTCCCCAAGGTCCCGCTATGGATGAGCGCCTCGATCTCCTCCTTGAGGTCAAAATAATCGCTCATCGAATGGCCGTGATCTCGATGAAAAATTCAGTATTTATTTTTACTCCTTTTGTCAGGGTCGGATTTCATCTTATTCGACCATTTAAAGATGTGTTTGTCCTGAATCAAGACTTATTCAAGCATCTAGTTAAGGGGAGTGTATGACTTGAACTTATTGTTGGGCCTCTTGTTCGGACGCTGATTATCTCATGATTGGTCATCCTTCCTTTTCTTGCTCCCACTGGTCGAGCTAGGCTCTTCCTTCAGTTGTTGTTCTTTGGCTACCGTTCCTTTATTTTAGACAGCCTTTCGTAGGGTAGAGGCTTCCTCGGCATTATAATATTTTTACGACCTATTCAGTAGGTCGGCCATTATTGTTGGCGGGTTCTTATCCAGCGAGAAGAGGAACATGGGATCCCTTAATCCTCCCATTGTTGCGGTCAGAGCAAGTTCCTTGAAGTGTTTCCGTACTTGCATCGCTTCGAGATTGAACCACTTAATGTAACCTTTCAACAACTCTCCTTCTTTTTGGACGATGTGGAGAAGGTGAGAGGTCTGTTTGAGTCTCTCCTTCCCCCCAATAAAGTTTGTGACGAAAACTTGACCAAGTTGGGAGAATAAGCTAATGGAGTTCGACTTTAGCTGTCTGAACCATCGTCAGGTAGCTCCAATTAGGGTCAATGAAAATGCTCAGCACATCACTGTAGTGGACGTATTGTGGAGCTTCATCTAGACCTTGAAGGACTCTAGATGTTCGAACGGGTCGGTAGTTCCCAAAAAGGGAGTGATTTGTGGCATAAGGAACCTGTCCAGTAGTTGCGCCTGCATAATGTTAGTAGTGAACAGAGGCTCAGTTTCCTCCCTTATTGCTTCCATTGGGGTCGGAGCATTTGTACAATAGGCTTATTGTATGTCCCGAATCTGACCATGCAAGTCCTTTAGCTCAGCTTCCCACGGTTCACTGCTCTCGGCCACAACTTTGACTGGAGCTTTGTCGCACTTCTTTTAGTCCAGCTCATGGTGTAGATCGGAAGTAGGTAGATATACAGTCCTAGAAATGTGAGAAGCGGCCGGCCTTGCCGATCTGAGCTGTCGGCTCCTTTGAGAGGTGGTAGGCACTTTGGAGGGCTGAGGTGGATCGTGGACTACTTGTTCAGCTTCTTGGGAAATCCTTTGTACTTTTTGGGGTTGTAATTGTTCCAATAACTGTCTCATGGTGTTCATTTTATTATTCAGCATTTCCACTTGTTGCTCAAGGGAGTTCAGCCACCATCCTCTATTGTGAGATTGTTAAGCTTACTTTGTAGGACCGGAGTCAGCTTGTTGTTGGGAGGTGTGAAAGGGCCAAGCTATATGCCCTAGAGGGGGGGTGAATAGGGCAATGTCAAATAAAACTTAAAATAGCGGAATAATAAAAGATATAAATAACAATGCTGAAATAATAACAATCTCAAAGCATATGAAATATGAGAATGATACTAAATCAGTTATAAGGACAACCTTACACCAAAAACCAATGGCTTATGGTAGGACAACCTTATTTCTAGGACGATCTAGAAAACACAAATGATATGGAGAATAAATCAAGAATAACTTAAAGAAATAAATCCTAAGTTATTACACCATTCAACCACACTTGCTTGAAATGAAAATTACAACATTCATCCACAAAAGCAATTCACAATACTGAAGGAATAAATGAATAAAGAAATCAAGCACATCCACAACACAACGATATATAGTGGTTCGCCTGTATGTTCACCAACTGTTAGCCAACAACCACACATAATGTTACTCCACTCCTAATATCCTCACACAGGGGATATTAGCATGCACTATCAAAATAGGTTTTCACAGGTTCACCCAAAACCTTCACAATTGTGTCTTTTTATCTCGGGCTTACACAATCCAAAAACCCCCACAATCTGAGTTCTCTGGCTCTCCTCAGATAACCAAAACAATGAGATTTTTCTGGCAAATCTCAAACAAAACTAGAGAAAGTAAATTACAAAGTAAAATACCTGGATCTCCTTTTGAAGTAGCCCAGTAGAACCAATCGGAGTAGATGAATGATACGTCGTTCAATGTCCAATACTCACATAAAGAATGGTTCTATGTCTAATTGATTTTAGATTAAATCAAGAAGAGCAAGGTCTATTTGATTTTGATCCCTGAAGAAGGAATATCACAAATTCCTCTTTTCTAAATAAGATTGGAATATGGATCAAAATCACAATAGAAAAATGCTAACAAAAGGAATATTAAATATGCACAATAGCTTAAAAAATAATCACTACTTATCTCAGAGTATAGCCTTAAATCGCTTGAATTGAATGGAATGGAATGAATAAACTCTGAAATTCGTGCACTATTTATAGCCTCAAAAATCCCATCTTCGACTGGTCTTAGAATCCTAGGACTGGTCGTAGCGTCAAAGATTTTGAAAATTTCCGCGGGATTAGATTTGCTATACTCACGACTGGTCTTAGGTAGCCTATGACCGGTCATGGACCACCTACGATTGGTCGTGAGACACCTACGACCGGTCGTGATACTTGAGATAAGTCGTTGGAGTTCGAGTCGTAGAACTACGACTGGTCGAAGGATGAGTCGTAGGACTTCTCAGGACTGGTCGAAGCAAGTCCAGGACTAGTCGAAGGACAACCAGGAAAATCGAAAATCAGAACAACCTAGGGTGGTCGTGAGAAACCTAAGACTGGTCGAAGCAAAGCTAGGACTGGTCTTAAGATTTCTAGGACTGGTCTTAGAACAGTCACACCAAGTAAATTAAAATAGTCGGATTATGTATCCAGAATGACCTATCATATAGACCAACCTAAGGTCAATCTAAGGTCAAACAAACCTTGAGTGAGATGGACATTGAAGTCTTGAAGGTCTGTATTCTCAGATGATCTTGGAGTAGAAGCTTGAGTCGAGTTGATGGTCTTTCTCGAGCTTCGTACATTCTTGACTTGTCTGATGAAGTCTTCTAATCTTGAACTTGATAGAAACAAACTTGGAGTCTTATATTGTTGTAGACTTCATTCATGACATGTCTTGCAAGCATTCTTCATTTATGATCTTGTCTTGAAAACATTCTTCATTCATGATCTTGTCTTGAAAACATTCTTCATTCATTATCTTGTCTTGAAGCAGTGTGTAGTCACAAACAAGAAACACAAGAAGTACAAGACATATAGGTTTTGGCACTACAAAATTTGACAACCAAAGGGATATGAAATCATAGCACTAACAATCTCTCCCTTTGTCAAATTTGTGACAAAAACACATTTATAAATATAAGAGTAAAATGAAGAAAGAATCATGAGCCATCAGAGTGAGAAAAAGAAATACTCTACTCCCCCTAAGTGAGTAGAAACAATCAACCATTTTCAAGTAATCACTTTCTCCCTTTCTCCCTTTCTCCCCCTTTCCATACTACTCCCCCTTTTTGTCACAAAATGACAAGGGAAGGCCAAAGGAGAGAAGAGAACACCATATGAAGAGTCAAGATTTAATTATCAAATTAGTACAACACTTCAATGTCATCAATCCAAACCATACAACCAAAGTCATCAAATGTAATAATAATACAGAATCCATCATATTCAAACCAAAAAAAAAATAATCCACCTAATCAGATCCAGATGAAGGAGTAGGGATGGTTGGATCAATTTAATGTAAACCCCTATTAATGAGACGAAGATATTTTTGCATATATTTAAATTGCATATCATGGGCTACACTCAGGTTATCAACCTTGTCCTCCAATGCACTTAGACGTGCATCATAACCAGAAGATGGATCGTAATCAGAATCATTTTAGGATTCAGTTTCAATTTCTTCAAATATATAATCCATATTTATATCAGCCTGTGGAGGAAGATCAGCAGCTTCTCCTTCATTTCCAGCTTCAGCACCTTCACCACCATCTTCATAGAATTGACCAGGAAGCAAATCCAACTTCATCTTATTTAAATTAGTATTATTGAATAAAAGATGATGAATTGGTGCCTCATTCTCAGGTAAAGCAACGAGCATATTTGTGGCTAAACAAGTCATAAGATAACCAAATGGAATATCACTATGACCCGGATGAAGACGAAACTGAATGATAAAATGACATATCAAAGAAGGTAAATAGACAACCATGCCGGACACAACAGAGTGCAATACCCGAACCATGAAGGCAGTTAACTCGGTTTTATTGCCTGACCGAGGATACACATTTGAAGTGAAGATCCGGTGCAAAACTCTGTATCTGGGTAATAAAAATTTTGAAGGGAGCACATTTCCTTTGTGTGTCCAATGCACTTCCATATTGCATAAATCTCTTGTCAACATTTATTTTTTCGATTCTGATGGTTTGTCATATAATGTATGAATCGAAATACCTTCATCTTTGATGGTATATCCATAATACATGATATCAAATGTCGATCTATCAAAAATTTCCCTTCTCTAGTAGCAATTGAGAACGTTAAATTATCAAGGGAAAAATCAGAGATACAAGCAACCATAGATTGTGCAATGGACTGGTATGCAGGCCCACCCCAAAACAAAATATTAGTCCAGCCAACAGATTCAAGGAGAGGTGTAATCTCAAATTGTTCAATGTGACTGAGACTTACAGGACACTCAACGATAACTTTACGGTTACATAACTCCCGTACATCATTGGGATCATCTTCGGGTGACCGAAGGTGCCGTCTTGTTATAGATGTAGATCTAGATGAAGATGGACCACGGGATGTTTTCTTTTTCACTCTAACATCCATTTTCAACAAGATTTACCAAGGACCAAGCACAAAGAACACTAGAAGTGGTGGGTTTCTCTAGATCAGATTTTTAGAGAGGAAACCCTAAACAATCAACAAAAGACGAGATCTAACTTATGGAATAAACAAATCAAAGTATAGAAAGCATAAATCTTCAATAAAAATGAAGAAACACGACTTATCTAGAAAAAAATCACGAACTCTCAAGACTGGTCAAGCCACGACTCGTCGAAGGAAGAAGAGGAAATGAAGAACAAAGAGATTTTTCCAAAATTATATGATACTCACGATCTCTACGACTGGTCGAGTGCAGTCCACGACCGGTCGAGTCAGGACCGGTCGTGTATGGCAAAGGCCGGTCGAGCATCGACAAAAATAAATATTTTTATGCAGAAATTGAAACTTATTCACATAAAAATTTAAAATATAGTACACTATGATACATGTAGACAAGTATATTCAATTTAAAATGCACATACCAAGATCAAATTTCATTTTAGTAAACCTGCTTTTGTCGAGCGGTTTAGTAAATATATCAGCAAGTTGGATATTAGTTGGAATATATTCCAAAGAGATAGCTTTTTCTTCAACTAATTCACGAATGTAATGATACCTAATGTCAATATGCTTAGTACACGAATGTTGAATTGGATTTTTGGAAATATTGATAGCACTGGAATTATCACAATGTAAGATCATTGAATCTTGATTAATTCCATAATCGCTTAACATGCGTTTCATCCATACGAGTTGTGTACATGCATATCCTGCTGCGATATACTCAGCCTCAAGAATGGAAAGCGATATTGAACTTTGCTTCTTGCTAAACCAAGAAACCAAACAATTTCCAATGTAAAAACAACCACCACTTGGTTGATTTTCTATCATCAATATTACCACCCAATCATCATCGAATCGGAATACCTGACTAATTTAACATTAGTATCAAAAGGATACTAAAGACTCAAATTAGTTGTACTTGCGACATATCTAATAATCCGTTTGACAAATGGCGGTAAGATGTGAATCTTTAGGATTAGACTGATATCTCGCACAAATACCAACGCTAAAAGCGATATCAAGTCTACTAGCAGTTAGGTATAATAAACTACCAATCATACTACGATATAGCTTAGGATCTACATCTTTACATGTAGAGTCTTTTAAGAGTCTCAAAGTTGTACTCATAGGAGTATCAAATTTTTACCATTTTCAAATCCAAACCTTTTAACCAAGTTTGTAGCATACTTGGTTTGAGAAATGAAGATTCCATCAGGTTGTTGTTTTACTTGTAACCCTAGGAAGTAATTTAGTTCACCAACCATGCTCATTTCGAATCTTGATTTCATCAACTCTGCAAACTCAATAGACATGTTAGAACAAGTTGATCTATAAATAATATCGTCTACATAGATTTGAACCATTAAAATCTCATTATTATGTTTCTTAACAAATAGCGTCTTATCGACACTTCCCACTTGAAAACTATGACTCAGTAAGAATTTAGTCAATCTTTCATACCATGCCCTGGGCGCTTGTTTCAGACCATAGAGGGCCTTTTTTAGACGAAATACATGATCAGAAAGCTTGGGGTTTTCAAACCCTGAGGGTTGTTCTACATAAACTTCTTCATGTAAATCGCCATTTAAGAAGGCACTCTTTACATCCATCTGATAAATTTTAAACTTTCTAAAGCAAGCGATGGAAATAAAAAGTTTGATAGATTCAAGGTGAGCGACTGGAGCAAAGGTTTCATCGTAATTGATGCCTTCAATATAAGTGTACCCTTGTAAAACCAATCTAGCCTTATTTCGTATAACATTTCCAAGTTCATCAGACTTGTTTTTAAAGATCCATTTTGTTCCAATAATGTGTTTATCTTTAGGTCTAGGAACAAGATACCAGACATCATTATGAACAAATTGATTAAGTTCATCCTGCATAGCTACTATCCAATTTTCGTCAGAAAGAGCTTCTTTTACATTGACCGGTTCTATTTGGGATGTAAAACAAACATAATTGCATATGTATGAACTCCGGTGAGAGGATTTAAGGATTTGATTAGTTGGATGATCTTTGTGTCCTAAGTTGATTGAGATGAAGAGGTATCTTAATTTTCAATTCATCATCATCAAATTCAGTGTGTAAAATGATCATCAATAACACTCTTGAATCACACTGTTTTTTATTTAGAACCCTATAACATTTGTTTAAGGAATATCCAAGGAAAATAAACTCTTCAGTATCAAATTTTCCCAAATTTTCACGATCTCGTAAAATGTAACACTTTGCCAAAATTGAAAGTATTTGAGAGGTTTCTTTTCGAACCATAACTCATAAGCAGTCTTATTTTCAGATTTATTAAGATAAACACGATTAATAATGTAGCAAGCAGTATTAATTGCTTCGGCCCAAAGATTTTTGGAGAGCTTCATACTATTTAACATAACATTAGCCATATCCTGAAGCACTCTATTTTTTCTCTCAACTATACCATTTTGTTGAGGAGTTTTAGGCGCAGAGAATTCATGTGATATTCCCTGATCACTACAGAATTTCTCAAAACTGCTATTTTCGAATTCAGAACCATGATCACTACGGATCTTATAAACTTGAGAACCTTTTTCATTTTGGATTCGTTCGATGATCTTCTTTACCTCATCTAGGGTTTCAAATTTGTCTTTTAAGAACGATACCCAAGTGAATCTAATAAAGTCATCTACGATAACCAAAATGTATTTTTTGCCGCCTCGTCTCTCCGTTCTAGTTAGTCCAATGAGATCCATGTGGAGAAGCTCGAGAGGTCTGAATGTGGTATTGGAGTTCACTTTCTTGTGAGAGCTCCTAATTTGTTTGCCCAACTGGCATTCACCACATATTTTGTCTACTTTTTGTAATTTGAGTAAACCTCTTATAAGTTCTCTTTTGCTCAATCTAAATAAGTTCCGGTAGTGTACATGTCCAAGGCGTTTATGCCATAATTCAATCTCATCAGTATGGACCATGTAACACGATTGACTAGATGAGCTTGCATTACTAACGATGTAGCAGTTTTCAGAAGTTTTGCGACCAGTTAATATAACAGAACCCTCTTTATTAACAATCTCACAACCTTGATTAGAAAACTTTACATTATGATTGTTGTCGCACATCTGAGATATACTCAGTAGGTTGTGTTTCAAGCCCTCAACATATAATACATTTTTAAATAAGGGAGGGTTATAAAGCTGAACCGTACCTTGGCCAATGATTTTACAATTGCTTCCATCACCAAAAGTGACTGACCCATCAGTCTTGTCTTCAAGATAGGTGAATAAAGCTTTGTCGCTTGTCATATGTCTGGAGCATCCACTGTCAAGGTACCACTTTGAATGGCTTGTCGCTTTGAAAGCAGTGTGGGCAACCAAGCAGTCAACTTTAGAACCCATTTCAAGATCTTGTTTTGGGTTTAGGAGTGTAGTTGAACTTTTTCTGTCTATTGTTATATGAAAGACCTATAGAGTTAAATTTTAATAGCTCCTTGAGAAGATCAATAATCTTTTCAACCAAAGGATTTTGGTTTTGAAGATTGAAGTTGGCATGGCTATTTTTAGATTTTTGAAAGGTCCTTGAATTTTTTGAAAAACCTTGATAAGTATACTTTACTTTTGAGTTCGAAGACTCTCCTTTCACAAACTTAGGAGCAGTATTCTTTTGTTTAGGAGAAGTATTCTTATCATAGCCCAACCCGGATCTATCACCACATTTTCTCGATCCGGATAATAATTTTTCCAATTTAGGATCACCTTGGGCATATCTCCAAGTGTCTTTTAAACTCAAAAGAGAAGCTACTTCATTTTTGAGTTTCTCGTTCTCGGTTTTCAAATCATCAACTTGGGAGGTTTTGATTTTTAAATCACATTTGGTCTTTTCAAAAAAATCAGAAATATGAGATTTTTCTAAAACAAGAGACTCATAATCTTCTTTAAGTTTAGAAAATTTTTCCTTTTGTAATTTAAGCTTGACAGCAATTTTACAACTCTCCTTATAAAGGGCATTGTATGCATCCTGAAGATCATCTTCATTGTCACAATCACTATTCAGATTCTCTTCGCTAGTTACTTCATCATAATCTGAAAAAGTGACTTTGGTTAGAGTCATAAGGGCTTTAACATCATCTCCCGACTTATTTTCAGAATCTTTTGATTTCGAAGAGGATTCCGAATCAGATGATTCATCCCAAGTAGCCAACATACTCTTCCTTTTTGATTTGTCCTTTTTAGGACATTTGTTAGCCAAGTGCCCATACTCTTGACAGTTGTAACATTGACTATCTTTCAAAGATTTTCGAGCTCTAGGTTTAGATTGTCTCTTATCGTTTGATTTTTGAAAATCTCCTCTTTTCTTATTTTTCAAAATTTTATAAAACCTTTTTACAAAAAGTGCCATATCATCTTCAGAATTTTCAAAGTCTGAAGTGCTCTCTTATGAAATATTTTTAGATGACTTGAGAGCAATTGATTTTCCTTTTCGAGCTTTAAAGTTCAATTCGTAGGTTTGTAAAGAACCAACTAGTTCCTCAACCCTCATGTTATTCGTATCACGAAGTTCCTGAATCGCGGTTACTTTTAAATTGAACCGTTCAGGAAGTGAGCGTAGTATCTTTGCACATACTTTACTTTCTAGGATTTTATCACCAAGACCCCACATTGAGTTTACAATGTCATTCAATCTAGTGTAGAAGTCCATAAACATTTCATTCTCCTCCATATGAATTTCTTCAAATTTAGTTGTGAGGAGTTGGACTTTAGATTTCTTGACAATTGATGTACCCTCGTGTGTCATTTCTAAAAGATCCCATGCTTGTTTAGCATTTTCACATGAGATGATTCTTTTGAATTCATCTGGTGATAATGCACAAGTAATTGCATTTAGTGCTTTTGCATTGGCACTACTCTCACTTTTCTGAAGTGTGGTCCAAAGAGCATAAGATATTACTTTCATTGATTTTGAACCATCTTCATCAGTTACTTCAGTGATAGGTAGTTTTCATCCGTTTACTATGGCCAGCCACACACTTTCATCCATGGATTTGAGAAAGATTCTCATCCTTGCTTTCCAATAGGCATAGTTTGTGCCATTAAAGGGTGGTGGCCTAGTGACAGATAGGCTTTCAAAATTTGACATCTTAATATAGCTTAGATCGTTAGCTCAGGAAATAAATCCAATAAATAAGCAATAAGCACGAGCTATTAGGCTCTGATACCACTTGAAAGGGCCAAGCTATATGCCCTAGAGGGGGGTGAATAGGGCAATGCCAAATAAAACTTAAAACAGCGGAATAATAAAATATATAAATAACAATGCTGAAATAATAACAATCTCAAAGCATATGAAATATGAGAATGATACTAAATCAGTTCTAAGGACAACCTTACACCAAAACCAATGGCTTATGGCAGGACAACCTTATTTCTAGAACGATCTAGAAAACACAAATGATATGGAGAATAAATTAAGAATAACTTAAAGAAACAAATCCTAAGTTATTACACCATTCAACCACACTTGCTTGAAATGAAAATTACAACATTCATCCACAAAAGCAATTCACAATCTTGAAGGAATAAATGAATAAAGAAATCAAGCACATCCACAACATAACGATATATAGTGGTTCGCACTGTGTGTTCACCAACTGTTAGCCAATGACCACAGAATGTTACTCCACTCTAATATCCTCACACAGGGGATATTAGCATGCACTATCAAAATAGGTTTTCACAGTTCACCCAAAACCTTCACAATTGTGTCTTTTTATCTCGGGCTTACACAATCCAAAAACCCCACAACTGAGTTTTTTGGTTCTCCTCGGATAATGAAAACAATGAGATTTTTCTGGCAAATCTCAAACAAAACTAGAGAAAGTAAATTACAAAGTAAAATACCTGGATCTCCTTTTGAAGTAGCCCAGTAGAACCAATCGGAATAGATGAATGATACGTCGTTCAATGTCCAATACTCACATAAAGAATGGTTCTATGTCTAATTGATTTTAGATTAAATCAAGAAGAGCAAGGTCTATTTGATTTTGATCCCTGAAGAAGGAATATCACAAATTCCTCTTTTCTAAATAAAATTGGAATATGGATCAAAATCACAATAGAAAAATGCTAACAAAAGGAATATTAAATATGCACAATAGCTTAAAAAAATAATCACTACTTATCTCAGAGTATAACCTTAAATCGCTTAAATTGAATGGAATGGAATGAATAAACTCTGAAATTCGTGCACTATTTATAGCCTCAAAAATCCCATCTTCGACTGGTCTTAGAATCCTAGGATTGGTCGTAGCGTCAAAGATTTTGAAAGATTTCCGCAGGATTAGATTTGCTATACTCACGACTGGTCTTAGGTAGCCTACGACCGGTCGTGGACCACCTACGACTGGTCGTGAGACACCTACGACTGGTCGTGATACTCGAGATAAGTCGCTGGAGTTCGAGTCGTAGAACTACGACTGGTCGAAGGATGAGTCGTAGGACTTCTCAGGACTGGTCGAAGCAAGTCCAAGACTAGTCGAAGGACAACCAGGAAAATTCAAAAATCTGTAACAACCTAGGACTGATCCTGAGAAACCTAAGACTGGTCGAAGTAAAGCTAGGACTGGTCTTAGAATAGTCACACCAAGTCAATTAAAATATTCGGATTATGTATCCAGAATGACCTATCATATAGACCAACCTAAGGTTAATCTAAGGTCAAACAAACCTTGAGTGAGATGGACATTGAAGTCTTGAAGGTCTGTATTCTCAGATGATCTTGGAGTAGAAGCTTGAGTCGAGTTGATGGTCTTTCTCGAGCTTGGTACATTCTTAACTTGTCTTGATGAAGTCTTCTAATCTTGAACTTGATAGAAACAAACTCGGAGTCTTCTATTGTTGTAGACTTCATTCATGACATGTCTTGCAAGCATTCTTCATTTATGATCTTGTCTTGAAAACATTCTTCATTCATGATCTTGTCTTGAAAACATTCTTCATTCATGATCTTGTCTTGAAGAAGTGTGTAGTCACAAACAAGAAACATAAGAAGTACAAGACATATAGGTTTTGGCACTACAAAATTTGACAACCAAAGGGATATGAAATCATAGCACTAACAAGGTGGTGCCCTGATGACTGTCAGGCTGACAGGGGTGACTTGGGCTTTCTTCTTCCCTCTAGCATCGTAGTTATTTAGTAAAGTAGGAAACAACCTTGATGTTGACTTCCCATAGACGGCGCCAAACTGTTGATATAGTTTTTTGGTAGACTCTTGTTAGACCCTTGGGTGCCTGCATATAAAACAAACAAGGAAGACCTTAGCTAATGTAGCGGACCCTCCGATACCAAAGTCAGAGATCTGGGTCTTTGTAGAAATGATCTCAGAGGAAAGAGGTTATCAGTGTGAAAAAGACTGTGTAACTTTCACCATTGGGGGTTCTCCCTATTTATAATAGAGGGAAGATCACACAGTCGAACGATCTTTTTTATTTGATGGATAAGTATCGTAGTTGAATTAGAATTCCTAATGTGTCGGAGATCATCCCGAGATCTCTGATATCCGAGATCTCCGGGACTTTGAACTTATTCCTAGGGATCTTTGGAGAGAACTTCGGGTTGTTTTCCTTAGATAAGATTGAACATTAGTCGGAAGCCAGTAAACCCATTTGATCCTCGGATAAGGTCGGACGATAGAGGTAATCACGCCTCAGAGATGAACGATGATGAGCTATCAGAAGGTCGGTGTCGTTCCAATGATAATACCAACAAAACATGCTTGTGATGTCCTTGTGATCAGTAAGTTCGGTAGCCCTTAGCTTCTTCACTGGGCTTGACAACCCTACTAAGTTGTTCTTCTAGGAAGCCCGTTAAAGGTCGTGCCGACCTATGGTCATCTCACTTTAACCTTACTTATATATCGAGTAGTTTGGCCCATTAGTTCGTGCTGGGTGCTGGTTCGACCTTCTCTCATGGATCAGCCCATTTTTCCTATAACAATTATCTAGCAGGAGCTCCCTTAATTTACATTGCAAGGATGACTTGCATCGGTGTTGATATGGCAAAGATGATTTATTTAAGTGGAATTATCGAGTGGATTCCCTTAACCTGTATAACAATAATGATTTGTTTTGGTTAGATTATCACTGCCATAATATGTGTTTTATCCCTAGCTTCTACATGTTTCACCTATTCATTCCAAGGCGTGAGCCTAAAAATGAGGCAGATCCAAAGTTTAGGTGTGGCGACACCGTGCAATGATTATTTATGATTTAACTTATTCATAGAGTAACGTAACCTGGATGAAGGAAAAACACAAATATCAACTTGATCAAAAACTTCCATGGTCCATAAGATTCTTATGGTGTGGTCCACTTCAGCTTTGGATATGCCTCATTTTTTGGTTTGTGCTCTAAAATGAACTGGAAAAATGGATGGACTACATGGATAAAATACAAGAGTCTGGATCCTCTGTTATTAGGCAAACAGGGGCTCCTTGATTGTCTAATCCCCATTGGTCCACGTCACCACTCTATTGAGGAATAAAATAAAGGACCAAGAATGAATCAAAGAAGGGAAAAACTATGAAAAAGAATGAACAAAGTAAATAAGGAAGGTGCAGACTCATTGTGTTACACAGGTCGACACAAATCCCCAATTTGGTTGTGTGATTACTACACAAAAGGATGCCTGATTGGGCTTGTTGTAGTCATTGTGCCGGACCGCGCAACACTAATGTGTTGTACGGACCCGCGCAAATGGTATGAGGTGTTGCATGGACAGGCTCAAGTGATGATTCGGGTATGCTGATGTGGACAACTGAGATTTGATGAAAAGTGGGCCCACAACACAGATTTTGAGGGTTCACATGTGTGGAGGCCTATAAATACCCCACTCCCCCTCTCATTTGCACACATTGAGGATTTTGAAGAAGATCAGAGCTTTGGAGAAGAAGAGCAGACCCAAGGTACGATGGGGAGAAAGAAGGAAGAAGAAGAAGAGGTTCTGTGCCAGGTCGCGCAACACCATAGCGTTGCGTGGCCATTAATGCTCGTAGGCCGAAATGCTATTGAAATCCCTGTTGATTTGATCTTTGAAGTCTTTGCAGTCTTCGATTTTCCTTTTGCAAAAGGACATGAACTCAGGAAGGAGAGATCAGATGATTAGATTTGCACAACATTCCTCTTAATGAGATGATCAATTCACAAGCCGAAATGCTGCCGGATTTGATATCCAGATTCGATATTCAAACTCTTGCGATTTATGTATTTTAAGTAATTTATCGTAGAATCAAGGGAAATCAAATGATGTAAATGAATTCAGCATGAATAAATATGATGATTGTTCTCTACACACTCTCTCTGTTATGATTGAATAAGATAATCTCCCAAATCGAAATGCATTTGTTTCTTGTCGAAACAAAATGGCGACTCTGCTAGGGATTTTATCTTATTTAAGATCAACATTGAGAAGGTAACGGGAACTTCCGTCATAGTTTGGCATCTTTTCGACGCCAAAATGACGACTCTCAACAGGAACATCCTTCCCTTCATCTCTAAGATAAAATACTTTACCATTTGGATACTAATTGTAATTTTATATTTTGTTTGAAGGTAAGAAGATAACAATGCAAGTCATGATCAATGGCAAACCTAACGAAGAAAGTGAATTTCTATTTCACCGCGACCGGATTTGCGGTGGAGTATGCAACGAATCAGTCCTCAGATTATAAGGTCAATCTCTCACATGCAAGGTTGAAAAAACCCAAGTGATGGCCGGAGTTATATCTGCTTCGCCTTCAGCACAGGAAAGTGATAATGACTGGGTTGTCGTGATATCTCGAAGAACGAGGGCCCGAAATGCAGTAATAGCCAGAGTGAATTCACCTTCACAAAGAGTCAAGGGCCAGTAACGCGAAATGTTACTAGAAAGAACCCTGAACTCTCTCCTCCCACAATATATCCTGGCAAAATCGTTCCTCCATTGACATCGCATGATTTCTCCACCCCGCCAGCTGTGAGAGCTCGATGGATAAAGGAGCAGAAGGGTATGGCACTACTCGCAAGCTCAACAACTCCTGTATCGTTCCAATCAACCAATTGTTGTGGAAGTACAGGAAAGTCAAACGATACTCCTCTCTTCATAAGCCCCATTGCATCGACATATTCCCATTCTACCCTGACTACGGCTTCATCGGGAAATGGAGAAGCTACGGTATGCATGGCTGGAACAAGTTAAAGGCCCCCACCGACAACAGAGGCACAAGCACAGAGAACACTAATGGAAGAATGCAGGAATCTTTGGGAAGCTTTAGTAATGCTCGCGCATAATGTGGCCCAGATGGCAGTGCCCCCGATGATGGGTACTATGAACGGATGAGAACAACAGCCTGAAGGTTCCTAGCCACCAAGAATAGGATCATTAGAATTCGTTCCTGCAGCAAGAGCGATAACTCAAGAGGAAGTGCGACAGGTCGTTGAAAAAGCCGTCAGAACGAAAAGAGAATGTGAGAATGTTGGTTGATTCAGATATCAAATGTCGTATCTAAGAGAAGTAGAAGATGTTCCTTTTCCAATTAACTTTAAGCAACTAGATTTTCAGAAGTTTAATGGAGACGGATCGCCAGAAGAACATTTGATGCATTTCATTACCAATAAGGGAAATTTCTCTACAGTACCGCAATACAGCCTTCGGTTGTTTGGTTCCTCCTTGACAAGGCATTTTGATGGTACTCTAGTTTGACACAAGGATCGATGCGAACTTGGGAACAGATGCAAGATGGCTTTATGTCAAATTTCTTCTCATCAGAACATGACGTCAGCATCACAGAGTTATCATTAGTATGGCAGAGAGAAGGGGAACCTATAGAGAAATTCATGGACAGATGGAAAATATTGAGAGCTTCTTGCAAACAATTACTAGAAGAGAGAGCAGGTGAAGATGTGCATGAACTTCATGGAGACGGGGATCGCGTTTGGCCTCACTAGTGCCGATATTAAGACCTTCTGTGATTTAGCCACAAAAGCTCATGCCTTGGAATTGATGACCAGAAAAAAGCCAGTGTTTCACTATGAAACGGCTAGAAGAGGGTCCAATAGGCTGATTACAAATGTTGTCGATCACAAAAAGAGAAGTCAAGATATGAGAGAAATGAGAGGAAAGAAGACCAAGCGGAAAGAAGAGTCAAATCGTCCTAGAGGCAAATTCAGTGATAAAAGGCTTAGGTTGCTTAATTCCAATGAAGGGTTCGCATTTGAAAAGCAAGATGTGGTCCCTATGATGAATCAATTCTTAAAAGCTGGTATGATAGAGTTACCTCCATCTAAACGGCCGGAAGAGGCAGCAAGAATAAGAGAAAGAGACTTTTGTAATAATCATCGTTTGGTAAGGCACCCGACAGAAAATTGTTTCACATTAAAATGTATAATATAAAGAATGATAAACAGAAGCAAAATAATAATTGGAAAAGAAAATGAAAGAGATGCAAAAGCGACAGTGAATGTATTAACTATGCGAGAAGACACACGTGAAAGAGCAAGGAAAGAACAACATAAGATTACAAGTAAAGCCACAGTAATCACCCTATGATCAAGAAAACGGGTGACAAGTCCCCCCAAGCAGAAAACCGAAACGGCAAAGGCAGAAATTATCCAGAATCATTTCGGCAACAGTAAAAAGGAAGAGAAGAATGGAACGGAGAAAGTGACTTATGATGTAGTGAGTCATCTGAAAGGCATACCGGCTCAGTTAAGCATTTACGATGCGTTAAGATTATCAGAGGACTCCAAGCAAAGATTAATCCAAGCCCTGTCTAACAGTAATGTTAGGGAAGCATTGCTCACAGAAATGGCAAATAGGGAGCCTGAAGAACGGAAAGATTGAATGCCAGTAATTTCCTTTTCTAATGATGATTTGACTTGTAATAAAGGGCACAACATGCCACTAATGATCGTGGGCCATATTCACGGTAGACAAGTCAAGCGAATAATGTTAGATAATGGGTCTGCAGTGAATTTGTTACCATTAACAATGTTGAATAAGTTGGGATACCATCGCTCTAACCTATGCCCTAGTGGAATGATGATACAGGGCTTCAATCAAGATGGGCAACGCGCGCTTGGTAAAATCATAGTAATGTTGAAAATAGGAGAGTTAACTACAAATGTTATCTGCCATGTCATTAATGCAGTGACGACGTATAACCTCCTTCTGGGAAGACCATGGATGCATCAGTATGGAATTATTCCCTCCACCTAACATCAGTGTTTTTAATATTGTAAAGATGGGATACAACATAAGGTAATAGCCGATGAAAGACCGTATACAGAAGTTAAAGCCATTTTCGCCGATGCTAGCTACTATGATGGATTCACCAGTAATGTAACATCCTAAAAAATCGAGGGTCGAGTAGTAACTCAACTTGCGAGTTCCAGAACATCACTTATGCAACAAAATGAATGATGATTGAATGTTGACTGTATTCGTGCATTGAACACGAGTGAGATTAAGCCAAAACGGCATATCATACTCCAGAGACAGTTAAATTGCAAGCGGAAGACTGTGATGAGTTATAAAATATAAAAACTGTGGTGAGTCTCCAGAGTGTGATAATGTTACCAGGTTAAATAATTACAAGTACAATTCTAAAATATACCAAATGTGAGGAAGTGTAATGTCTTCTATCCCAAGTACCATAGCCTCGTCAATACATTACCAAGTCTTCATAAACCTGTCAGAGAGTTATATGTAGGAGAATTCCTCCTGAACATCATAGTAGTAGTCCGGCTCTGCTTCATAAGCATCGCCATCACCTGAAACTCAACAAACCTGGTTGGTGTTGCAAACACCGTCCCGTAACGTGGGAGTGAGTGATCAACTCAGTGGAACAGTAAAGCATAGGTTAACATGTTATCAATTCAGTCAAGCAGTAATGATAAAGCAGTAAAATCAAACACTCCTAACTACTCTTATTAATGCAAGTATGAATGCAGTCATGATGTATGCCCTCACCACACCCTCCCTCGTGCGACACCATCTTACATTCGCGGCATGCTTTCATCCCTCAGTGCTCCACATCTTCCAGGCACATGCAATGCATGATGAGCATGATTACCGAGTATTTATTAGTCCATTTCAAACAGCAGGATTGGGAAACTAAGGTACCTCCCTTGTATCATTCCCAAACATGATCCATTCTAGGGTCGTCAGTCCTAGTTAATCTCAGATGATGGTATGTTTTCTAGGTCACTGCAAAGGCTGCCAGGGCTGTTACGCACAAAGGTTACACCACTTCCCTATCACCTCTTTAACGATTCATCACTATACAGAAATAGGCCTAGTAATTACTCTATACACCGCGGAAAAACTCTACGGCTCACCACAATTTCAGAGTATGCTCGAGGTCACTACAAAGGGCAGCCAGGGCTGTTACGTACAAAGGTTACACCGCTCCCCCATCACATTATCAATGTAGGCCGACAACACAAATATAGTGTCCCATACCACCATAATCGGCTCACGAGTCTGGTTGCTCACTGGTCACTACGGGGAGGCACGTGGCCCCAGCGTAAGCCAACAGCTCGACCACGGTGTCCCATTCCACCATGCCTGGCTCATGAGTCTTAGCGGATCGAGGTACCATGGTTAAAAGGGATTTCACTAGTAAGTTTGGTACCCTAGGTTCAAGCAGTAGCATCCAAACATGGTGAACATACATTAGACAAATCGGGTTACTTGACGAGCTCGGCTAGCTCGAGCGCACAACAAGTTGAACAACATGAAGTGCATAAGCACTTCGCATGGCCAACCACTATCGCCAACCGAAGTACGACTCGAGTTCGTCGAACACATCTCACGTGGCAAATGAATCACAGCCACGAATTCAATTCTAGTACCGATTGTCTGGACTATAATCATAGCCCCAAACAAAATCAATTGCAGATAGATAAAGCAGTAGTGGATCAAGATTCAAATCATACAATCAAAGTCTGGTATTATCCGTTTAGGGCTGCCAGGGCTGTTACACGCATTCATTACACCACTCCCCCATCACCCATGACGGATCATACAACATAAACATGAATTTAAACATACGCCTTACATAAATAAAATCATACAATCAGTTGAGCATTTTAACAAGCATATCATAAAGCATATTATAAAGCATGTTATAAAGCATATTATGAAGAACTATATAAACAGGAATACAAACACATATATTTCATAAATAAGTGGTTAAAGTGAACAAGAAGTCATACATGTTTCTAAGGTAGTTGAGAATCTCATCTCAACACCTACCTAAGGCACCATCATCCACACACTTACTCTCACAAGCATTTTCACAAACACTTAGAGTACACTATTACAACATACATAATGTATAATAGCAAAACATGTATTAGGGCGAGTCCTTTCGCCAAGCAAGTATTTTACGCATATATAATATATTCATACAGAAAATAATCATGGCAAACACATCTCTAAAATTTATACATATACGGTACTTTCTAGAATACACTATTTCTATATACATAGTGTATATTAGCAAATCATGTATTATGGTGAGTCCTTTCACCAACTAAGTATTTTATCCATATATCATATATTCATACAACAACTAATCATGTCAAGCACATTTCCAAAATATATACTTATACCGTATTTTCTACGAATACCCTACGAATACCTAGAGTATGTAAAATTCCATATTCTACGTCTTTAATTAAAACAGAAATCAGAAAGCACTTTGTACATGTACAATTACATGCAGATCATGAATCTATCATTATCTGACATTGAAAGCGTTGAAAACTGTAACTTATACACCTAAAGTCCTCACCTTATACCGTAGAATCGCAACGGATCAGCTAGGTTTGCCAAGCTTCCGTATTTGGTAGTTTGGTAGCCTAAAGAATGAAATAGGTTAGCTATTTCATAACCTACAACTAACACACCCCAAAACAGATTAGGGTTAGGGTTTCTTACCTAGAAACGAAGCCGAAATCGCCGGGAAAGTAATTAGAACGGAGTGGTGGAGCTCGTGGAGCGGCAAGGAAGCATAGCAGGGAGATTCTCCCACATCTCCCACACTTTCTCTCTCTTTTCTCTCTTCTCTCTCTAGGGTTTCTCTCAAATTCGTATGGCTGCAATGAGAGAGGGTTGAAGGTCCTTATATAGTCTAAAAACTCACCGAAATAGACTCCAGGTCAAAGTATACTTAGGTTATAACCAAAGCGGACCTATTTCAGCTCAACGAAGGACTTCTGGCGGGCCTTCTTGAGCCAAAGGTCGGACTTAAGCTCACTAACACCGGATCTACGTTTAGTTAAGTTTTCATTTTAGTCGGATTCCTAGATCACATGTGGCGGACCAGTTTCAGTTCAACGGTCAGCGGAACTCTATCGGAGATTCCGAGTACACTGACACATGTATGAAATTTTTCCTGATCCGAGGGTGTAATTTGGCCTGATTCTGACGGTCAGGTTGCTTAATACTGACCCGCAAGCGACAAGTCTCAGATTACTATTTAAGATATTTATTTTGGAAAGAAAATAAGTGTTCTCACACTCTCTCGCTCCGGACTCAAGCGAACAGCCGTGGGACACTGTCTGGATTTGATTTCCGAGATGGTTGTCAAGCCCAGCGAGGCGGTCCTAAGTCCTTAACCTCGTATTATTCGGACTCATGATGTGCGGTCTAGACCTGATACGGAGTTTCAATGCGTTTTCGAGAGCAGTCGGGTAATGAGTTTGATCCTAGATTTTAGGATAACCTAGCGTCAATGGTTCTACAAGTTTTGGGTCTTGCAGATCATATTTAAAGTGATTCGAACGGATTTCATGGCTAATCTAGTTTAGCACTTAGTTGACTTTGTTAAATTTCTAAAGGATTTAATCCTAAGTGATTTCTGGTCGAGGTGGTACTTAGTCCTTTGTAGCAATGTTTAGTTTAAGTATTGTTCTTCATTACCTAAACTTTAAGATAGTGTCTAATGTGAAAGTACTTAGAAAATTTAAAGAACAAGGTGGTGAAAGGTGAGATTTGTGAAGGAAAAGGGTTAAAAAAATGATTTTTGACTTAACGAATGAGTTTTGACAAGTTAATAAGGCGTTAAGAACGACCCATTGCCTAAGGACGTCTAATTCCAGGTTGGGAAAAATCCGGGCTGTTACAAGTAAAGAAGAAAAAGAGAATGATGAAAATAAGGCCCCAAGAAATCCTCATATGAAGGTGGTAAGAAAAGAAATTGCAGAGACGGAATCGTCCGAGATGGCAAATACAAGAAAGAAATTTTACTTTGTACCCAAGCACCTGAGACAACCGGGACAGCCGCCGTTGACGCTATTATCACTTGAACAGCTAGAGCTTTTACAGTCAAATTACATGGTACTGTTGCCATATGCTGAAAGGGGTAAGCCATTCCCAGACATTTCGAAAAGATTTCATGTCAAATCTAGCATGAAATACCTAGAATCGATCGAATTTTACCTCTCTGAAAATAAAAGTAGAAGAAAGAGCCGATTAGGCACAGAGGGATCAAAATCGATCCAGGAAAAGTCAAGGCCATCTAAGATATGTTGCCTCCGAAAACGTTGAAAGAATTGAAAAGTCTGCTAGGAAAATTGGCATACATACACCGTTTTATTTCAAATTTGGCAGAGAGGTATCAGCTGTTTTCTCATTTGATGAAGAAAGGAATAGAGTTTGTATGGGACAAGTCCTGTCAGAATGCATTCGATTCGATCAAAGAATCGTTGAAACAACCTCTAGTAATAGAAGCTCCTGTGAAGGGAAAATCGCTTATTTTATACATATCTGCAGCCAAAAATTTGTTGGGGGCCTTATTAGCACAAGTGAATGAACACGGGAAAGAAATAGCGCTTTATTATCTAAGTTGAACTCTAATAGGTGTAGAATGCAATTATTCTTCGATCGAGAAAGTATGCTTAGCACTAATATTTACAGTACAGAAACTGAGACATTATGCCTTTCCCACGATATAATATTAATCTCATGAGCAGATCCTATAAAGTTCTTAATGACAAGGCCGAAGTTATCAGGAAGATTGGCTAAATGGATTTTGTTACTTTCAAAATATACGATTACTTATGAGCCAACAAAAGTAGTTAAGGGGCAAGCAGTGGCAAATTTCTTAGCAGCCCATCCTGTGGCAGACAACAAGGTTGTTAATGATGAGTTTCCCGATGAATAGGTGATGATGTTAGGATCGCCAAACCCATGGCAGATGTAATTTGATGGTGCTTCTCGAGCATCAGGAGTAGGTGCTGGAGTGATATTCATTACTCCTCAGGGTGACTTGTTGCACTATTCTTTCACATTAGGTGCAGCATACACAAATAATGAAGGTGAATATAATGCTCTTATTATCGGAATGGAGATAACACAAGAGATGAAAATAAAAGCACTGTAGATTTTTGGGGACTCCAAGCTAATCATAAACTAACTGATAACAGAGTTTGAAATAAGGAAACAAGAACTCTTGTTGTATTGTCGGAAAGCACAACAATTGCTAGAGCAATTCTATCATGTCAAAATCAAACATGTGGCATGGTGCGAAAATGCAAAGGTAGATGCTTTAGTCAGCCTAGCGGCAGCTTTATCCTATCCGAATCGGAGTCCTCTTCAGGTAACGATAGAAGAAATGAGGTTCTTGTCATCCTCGAAGATTATCAATGAAGTCGCTGAAGCACTCCCTATATCGTGTCTCGAGATGACAACTGACGATTGGCACCAGCCTTTTGTTGATTACCTCAAATATGATATTCTACCAGAGGATTTGGCACAAAGACAACAAATTAAGCAAAGACCGAGCAGATTTATCATAAGCAACGATGTATTATACAGAAGATCTTACAATGGAATGTTGTTGGATTGTCCAGATAAATAGGAAGCAAGACAGGTGTTGTGAGAGGCTCACTCTAGAGAATGCGGGGCACATCAAGCTGGCTAGAATTTATTCCATCAGGTGCATCGAATGGGATATTACTGGCCAACGATGTTCAAAGATGTTATAGACTATGCGAAGTGATGTCACGAATGTGAAATCCACAGCGATGTCATACATATGTCCCCCAAATAACTTCATCAGTCGGTCACTTCTTGGCCTTTTGCTGCTTGGGGACTCGATGTTATTGGTCCTATAAATCCACTTTCCTCCAAAGGAAAGTAATATATATTGGCAACAATGGACTATTTCTCTAAGTGGACAGAAGCGATTGCATTGCGAAATGTCAGAGAAATGAATGTTGTCAATTTTGTGTGACATGCGATAATATATCGTCACAGCATTCCGAAGAAAATTGTTACCGATAATGGTACTCATTTCAAGAATAGGGTTATGGAAAAATTATGCCAGAAATTCAGTATTCACCACTCGTTCTCAACACCTTACTATCCAGTAACCAATGGATTAGCAAAGGCATTTAACAAGACAATTGTGAAAATACTGAAGAAAATGGTGACTGGAAATAAACGTGATTGGGATGAAAAATTACAAGAGGCTTTGTGGGCTTACAGGACTACTCATCGTACGGCAACGAAAGCTATGCCATATTCATTGGTTTATAGCATGGAAGCCGTCATCCTGATTGAAATACAAGTCGCATCACTCAGAGTAGCGGTGCATCAGTCAATTACAGATGATGAAAATACAAGAATAAGGCTGTAAGAATTGGACTTACTAGATAAAAAAGAGCTGGCAGCTCAGCAGCGATTGCAATTATATCAAGCAACAATTTCTGTTGCCTTTGACAAAAGGGTCAAGCATCGCTCTTTTAAGAAAGGTGATATGGTGCTCTTGTTGAAAAGACCGATAGTGGTTACCCGCAAGACAGGGGGCAAGTTTGAGCCCAAATGGGATGAGCCATACATAATAACAAAAGTATATTCCAATGGAGTGTATAGAGTTGTGGATCAAGATGGACGTGGTATCAGTATAACGGTCAATGCTCACTTCATCAAAAAGTATCGTCCTTGAAGATAAATGCAGTTTTGATCTAGAAGATTATCAGAATAATACTATTATATCAAAAGGGGGCAAGAATAAGTGAAGTCGTGTATTCTTCTTCGAACAAATGAATAAAGGATGAATCTCAAGCATATCAAGACTATGTATTAATGATTATCGTCAAATGCTAACGACTGCCAAGTGTCGATGATGATAGCCAAAATTAGCTACTATCGCTTGAAAAGTCCAAGCTGTAAGTCCTAGAGGGGGGGGGGGGGTGAATAGGACTATGCCAAATAAAAATTAAATGTGGAATACAAAGATAGATAACACAATTAAATAGTAACCTCATATGCACTAGTCTTGAGAGGTTAATACAAACTGAGTTCTAAGGACAACCTTTCACCAAAAAGCAGGTTTATGGTAGGACAAGCTAATGTCTAGAATGTTTGTAAGTATCAAAAACTCAAACTGAGAATGTGGCGAAGAAAATAAACTAAATTATTACAACATTCAGCACAAGTGCATAAAGAAAACTACAACATTCATCACCACACATACATCACAATCATCATCCAAACTCTGAGAATTATAGTGGTTCGTGTATGTACACCAACTGTTCTCAAACATCCACACCCACGGGATATTGGCTATCATTAAGAAATAAGGTTTTCCAAGGTTCACCTTAAAACCTTCACAATTGTGTTTTTCAAATGGGCTTACACAATCACAAAAACCCCACAATGAGTTTTTCCTAGCTGAATCTCACAAACCAAAAATGCAGAAATTTAAATTATACTTATCTGAAGATTCTTCTTCTGATGTAGCCCGATAGAACCAATTCGATGTAAACGTAGATGTTCAATGTCCAATCTCACAAACGAAAGGGTTCTAAGTCTAAATGATTTTTAAATTAAATTAACCTATAGCTAGCTTGATTTGATTTTGATCTCAAAAGGGTAAATCACAATTCCCCTTTTTAATACAATAGAGTTAAATAAAGAGATAACAAAATCAAATATAAAAAGCTATAAAAAGAATCTAAAATGAATAAGTAATAGCTTCACAGTTGCAAGAACTTATCTCTCAGACTGATCGCTTCATTATGCTTGGAATGAATGAAAAACTTTGAGATTCGTCCTCTATTTATAGGTAAAAGTTATGTTCCCTCGACTGGCTTAAGGGTCAGTTTGACTGGTCGAAACACTAACTGATTTTCAAAATTTCTGGCGCGATAAGATAATGGTCGAGTGGCTTGCTTGACTGGTTGAGTTACCTGCTCGACTGGTCAAGTGAATAAAAATTAAGTCGCCGGAGTTTGAGTCGAGCCCTGTTCGACTAGTCAAGACTGTTCACTCGACTGGTCGAGCCACAACTAAAATTTTTTGAAAATTCTCAACAAATCTTGGACTGGTCGAGAAACTCCTTATACTGGTCGAGCCAGTGCCTAGACTAGTCGAACAATTACTAGGACTAGTCGAAACAATTACTAGGACTAGTCAAAGAAAAGCATATAAACATTTATAATGACCCAAATTCAATATGCAATTAACATGACCTAACCTATGGTCAATCTAGGCTCATTCATACCTTAAATGTGAGTTTGGAACATCGTTCGCTTCGGTAAAAAGCACATGAAGCTAGACCTCGAAGTCTTGAACTTGAGTTTGAGCTAGAGCTTGTGTTCATGAGACTTTAAGCTTGAGGTAGTGATCTTGTAATATGAGCTCGAGTACTTAAAACTTGAGTTTGAGGTAATGAACTTGAACTTGAGCTTTGAGCTTGAGATAGACTTTGTGTTCTTGGACTTGAGCTTGTGTTCGATCTTTTGCAATGTTCTTCCACTTGAAAATGTAGAAGAATTGACGATGACTTGAAGGTGAACTTTCCATCTTATCATAACAAGATACTGACTCCAAGTGGTTTGGCACAACAAAATTTGACAATACCAGGTGCTAGAATTACAACATAACACTTACAATCTCCCCCTTTATCAAATTTGTGATAAAACTGACTAAAGAATCATGCACCAGTTTATACACATCGCAAGACAATGTTACTACTACTCCCCCTCAATTCAAGCAAGGTGATTTGTAGAGTACGGATTTGTAGAGTACCTGTATAAAATCAAATACATATCCACAACAATATGCACCTCTATAGATCTCTACAACCACATCCAACAATTATCATGCAAAGACGCAAAGACATATAATAATGGAAATTATACCACATTTCCCCTCCTTTTGTCACAAAAATGACAAAGGAAAAATTATATAAACAGATGATTGAGGTAACATAAAAATGTAAGAGAAGAGTTTGAGAAAGAGAGTTAACAAGAAATGATACCATCATGTTCAAGCAGCAACAAGCATAGATAAATGAATCATCAACAAGCATAAACATGTCCATAGAGTAGCAAATAAAAACATGTCCAAGTATCACCCAAGCAAAAGTAAAGATTAAGATCTAGTTCATGCCCAATAAAAAAATTAATCAGAACCAGAAGACGGAGCAGGAATAGATGGGTCAATTTGATGTAATCCCTTGTTTATGCGATGAAGGTATTTGCGCATATATTTAAATTGTATTTCATGGGATACATGGAGACCTTCCACCTTCTCTTTTATGGTTCTAAGTCTCTCATCAAAATCAGAAGGCTGAAAATCAGGATCAGCCTCAGAATCAGATTCTAACCCATCAAACAAATCATCCATATTCACATCATCAGTGGGTAGAGCTTCTTCCTCTTCAACTTCTTCACTATCTCCTCTAGCATCCCTATCAACTTGACCAGGAGCCAGCTTCAAATTTGTCTTATTAATATTAGAGTTGTTGAATGGCATAAGGGAAATAGGAGCTTCTCCAGATGGCATGACCACGCGACAATGAGTAGCAAGGGTGGTCATCAAATAAGTGAAAGGAATATCGCTATGCCCCGAATGTAAGCGAAATTGGATTATAAAATAATAAATTAATGAAGGAAGACACACTTGAATATCAGAAACAACAGAATGAAGAATGCGCACCATGAAAAAAGTTAATTTAGACTTGTTACCAGATCTAGGATATACATTGGAAATGAAGATACGATGAAGTACTCTGTATCTGGGTAACATATAATTGGCATGGAGCACAATCCCAGAATTCATATCCGAGTTCATGTTGCATAAGTTTCTAATTAACAGATGTTTTTCTGATTCATTCAATCTCTCAGTCAGTGTGGATATTGGAATCCCTTCATCATTAACTGGTATATCCATCAAGCTAGAGATCAAGTGACGATCTACTAGAAATGTACCTTCTCTAAATGTAATCATGAAAGATAAATTTTCAATAGAAACATCACTAATACATGCATACATGGCTTGTGCAATGGACCGATAAGCGAGTCCACCCCAATTCAAAATGTTATCCCATCCTACAGCCACAATGAGGGGAATGATATTGAACGGAACCAAATGGTTGGAATTGACAGTCCGTTCAACAATGATGATGCAGAGAAGGATGTCCCATACATATTCTGGGTCCTCTTAGGGAGGTTGAAGAGTACGAACCGTAATAAGTGTGGAACGGAAAGAAGAAGGACCATGAGTAGTTTTCTTCTTAGTTCTACCTTCCATTGTAAGAAGCAAAAATAGAATGCAAGAAGGATTTATGGATTTCACCCAAATCAGATTTTTCCCTTAAAAAGCAAGGAAACCATAAGAAAGCTTGAAACAAACACTAGAATCAAGCTAAATGAAATGCAAGGAACCTAAATCCAAAAGAAAAATAAAAATGATGCACTAACCGAGTAGTATTCGGAGATGAGTTCGACCAGTCGAAGAAGGGGTTGTTGGAGAAGATGAAGAAAGTGAAGCAAAAGTGTTTTTTCTCATAATAAAAGCAATCCAACCGCGCATCTCAACTGGTCGAGTACATACTCAACCGGTCGTGCCATGACTGGTCGAGTGTGTACTCGAATGGTCATGCAGATTCAAATATTCTCAATTTTATTTATTTAGAAATCCAAAAATTTACAAATATATATATATACACACAAAATATAGTACAAACGGACACAATAATCTTAGATCAAATTACACATACCAATATCCAGTTTTAACTTAGAGAACCTGTTTCTGTCAAGTGGTTTAGTGAAAATATCCGCAAGTTAATTTTCAATTTGAACATAATCCAATGAAATAATTTCATGTTCTACTAATTCACGAATGTAATGATATCTAATGTCAATATACTTAGTTCGTGAGTGCTGGATTGGATGTTTAGAGATGTTGATTACACTAGAGTTATCGTAATATAGTACCATAGTATCTTACACAAATTCATAGTCATTTAACATTCTTTTCATCCACACAAGCTGAGTGCATGCATTTCCAGCTGCAATATATTCAGCCTCAGTTGTGGATAGCGAAACGGAACTCTGTTTCTTTCTATGCCATGAAACTAAATAGTTCCCGACATAAAAACATCCACCACTGGTAGACTTTCGGTTATTTATATTCCCAGCCCAGTCAGCATCCGTATAACTAGCTAACTGAACATTAGTATCATATGGATACCAAAGGCCTAGATTAGCCGAGCTTGCGACATATCTCATAATTCGCTTAATAGCAATCAGGTGAGATTCCTTAGGATCTAATTGATATCTAGCACAGATACCTACACTGAATGCTATATCAGGTCTGCTCACAGTTAAGTATAATAAGCTACCAATCATACTGCGATACAACCTAGGATCTACACTTATACTTGTTGCATCCTTAGAGAGCTTAAGAGTCATACTCATAGGAGTATCGAAGTTTTTACCATTCTCAAATCCAAACTTCTTAACCAAGTTTAGAGCATACTTATTTTGAGAGATAAAAATCCCGTCTTCAAGTCATTTCACTTGTAAACCTAAAAAGTAGTTCAGTTCTCCCACCATGCTCATTTCAAACTTGGACTTCATCAACTTTGCAAACTTAGTAGACATGTTAGAACAAGTAGAGCCATAAATAATGTCATCAACATATATCTGTATTACAAGTATGTGATCATTGTGTTTCTTTACAAACAGTGTCTTATCAACACTCCCCATTATAAAGTTGTGACTTAGTAAAAACTTAGTCAGCTTCTCATACCATGCCCTGGGAGCTTGTTTTAAACCATAGAGTGACTTTTTCAGGCGATAAACATGATCAGTATATTTAGGGTCTTCAAAACCCTTAGGTTGTTCTACATATACTTCCTCATGTAAATCACCATTCAAGAAAGCACTCTTAACATCCATTTCATAGATTTTGAACTTTTTGAAACAAGTAATGAATAATCTGATAGATTCAAGATGAGCTACTGGGGCAAAGGTTTTGTCATAATCGATGCCTTCTATCTTAGTGTACCCTTGTACAACCAGTCTTACCTTATTTCTTATAATATTTCCTAATTCATCAGATTTATTTTTAAAGATCCACTTAGTTCCAATTATATGTTTATCATTAGGTCTAAGAACCAGATATCATACATCATTCCTTAAAAATTGATTTAGTTCATCTTGCATGGCTACTATCCAGTTTTCATCAATAAGCGCTTCTTTTACATTGGCCAGCTCAATCTGGGAAGTGAAGCACACATAATTACATATGTTTTCTAATTGTCTTCGAGTGCGAACTCCAGTGAGAGGATTCCCAAGAATTTGATTAGTTGGATGGTCTTTAACTGACTGCAATTCAGTGTCATTTTGACTGGATGAAGAGTCTAGTTTATCAACTATAGAGACTTTATCATCTTCTGAACTAGAGACAGGTGTATTCAAGTGATCATCTATAACCACATTAATGGACTCTTGAATAACGCTTGACTATTTAGAGCATACCCTAGAAAAATCTCTTCATCACTTTTAGTGTCCAACTTTCCTAAATTTTATGGTTATGCAAAATATAGCACTTGCTGCCAAAACTCAAAAGTATTTGACTGTGGGCTTCTTATTAAACCACAGTTCATATGCAGTCTTTTCATTTGATTTTCTAGTATAAACACAATTTATTATATAGCATGCAATGTTCACAGCTTCAGCCCATAAATTTTTAGGTAATTTCATGCTATTTAATATAACATCGGCCATTTCTTGAAGCACACAGTTTTTCCTTTCAACAACCCCATTTTGTTGAGGTGTCTTAGGTGCCAAAAACTCATGCGATATCTCGTGATCACTATAGAACTTCTCAAAATTGCTATTATCAAATTTCGATCCATAGTCACTTTGGATTTTTGAAACATTTGATTCCTTCTCAGTTTAGATACGCTTAAGTATCATTTTTACTTCAGCGAGAGTTTCAGACTTCTCTCTCATGAAAGCTACCCATGTATATCTGGTAAAGTCATCCACAATTATCAGAAAATATTTCTTTTCACCTCGACTCTCCATTCTAGTAGGTCCAACGAGATCCATGTGGATGAGTTCAGGGGGTTTAAATGTGGCACTGGAGTTCACTTTCTTGTGACTACTCCTAGTTTGTTTACTAATTTGACATTCACCACAAATTTTGTCCATTTTCTTTAATTTGGGTAGACCTCTTATTAACTCTCCTTTGCTCAGTCTATATATATTTCAGTAGTGTACATGTCCGAGGCATTTATATCATAATTCGATCTCATTAGTTTGGACCATGTAGCACGATAATTTAGACGAGCTAGAGTCACTGACTATATAGCAATTCTCAGATGTTCTGCAACCAGTCAATATCACAGAACCTTTCTCATTAAAAATCTCACATCCTTGGTTAGTGAATTTAACGCTATGTTTATTATCGCATATTTAAGAAATGCTTAAGAGATTATGTTTAAGACCTTTTACAAATAAAACGTTCTCAAAAGGAGGAAGATTGAAGAGTTGAACCGTACCTCGACCAATTATTCTGCCGTTGCTACCATCACCAAATGTGACTAAACCATCAGTCATATCTTTGAAGTTGGTGAACAAATCTTTGTCACCTGTCATGTGTCTAGAGCAACCACTGTCTAGGTACCACTTTGATTAAATCGAAGCCTTAACAGCAGTGTGGGCAACCAGACAAGTAACTTTAGGGACCCATTTCATTACCATTTTGGGTTTTGGAGCACTATTGGTTTTTCTACGCTTGTAGTTGTCATAAGTTCTACCATTCGAGTTAGATTTCAGAAGCTGCTTGAGTAAATCCATAATTTTCTCAGCTAAGGGGTTATGATTCTGATTTCTAAAGTTGATATGGTTGTTTTTAGGTTTTGTAACTTGAAAAATTTTAGGGTTTTTAAAACCATTTTGATTCAGAATTTTCCCTTTTGAGTTAGAGGACTCTCCTTTAACAAACTTAAGAGGAGTAATCTTATTTTCTAAAGGCGTATTTTTATCATATCCCAGACCAGATCTATCTCCACATTTCCTTGATCCGGTTAGCGATTTTTCTAGTTTAAGATCACCCTGGGCATACCTCCAAGTATCCTTTGAACTCAAGAGAGAAGAGACTTCTAGTTTTAGTTTTTCATTTTCTGATTTTAGATTTTCAACTTGGGACGTTTTGAAATCTAAATCACATTTAGTCTTTTCAAAACAATCAGAAAGATGTGATTTTTCTAAAACTAGGTTTTTAAAATCTTCTTTTAACTTTAAAAACTTTTCTTTTTTAAGTTTAAGTTTTACAACTATCTTACAACTTTCCCTATATAGGGCATTATAGGCATCTTGTAAATCTTCATCGTTTTCAGGATTACTCCTCAGAATTTCATCATAAGTTGAACCACAACTATCTAAGGAAGTGACTCTGGCTAGAGTCATTAAGGCCTTGACCTCATTAGAAGATTCAGGTTCAGAATCATCTGACTCAGAAGAAGCTTCAGAGTAAGACGATTCATCCCATGTGGCCAACATTCCTTTCTTCTTTGATTTGTTCCTCTTTGGACACTTGTTTGTCAAATGCCAGTATTCGCAGCAGTTAAAGCATTGGCTATCTTTAAGAGATTTCAAATTTTTAGATTTACACTTTTTATTGTTTGAGGGTTTGTGAAAATCAACTCTCTTTTTGCTTTTGAAAATCTTATAAAACTTCTTGGCTAATAGTGTTATATCATCCTCTGAATTTTCACAATCAGAATTACTTGTATTATCTTGAGAAATATATTTAGATGACTTAAGGGCTATGGACTTGTCTTTAGGAGCCTTGAAATTTAACTCATAGGTTTGTAAAGAACCAACAAGCTCTTCAACCCTCATATTATCCGTGTCACAAAGTTCCTGAATGGCAGTCACCTTAGAATTGAATCTTTAAGGCAATGAGCGTAGTATCTTTGCACAAACTTTACTTTTTGGGATGCTATCTCCAAGACCCCACATTGAGTTGACTATGTCATTCAATTTAGTATAGAAGCCATGAATGTTTCACTTTCTTCCATACGTATTTCCTCAAACCTAATGGTGAGGACTTGAAGTTTCGACTTTTTTACGATAGTCGTACCCTCATGTGTCATTACTAAGATATCCTAGGCTTGTTTTGTAGTATCACAAGATATAATTCTTTTGAATTCATCTGGTGATAGTGAGCAAGTGATTGCATTTAAAGCTTTGGCATTAGCACTACTCTCATTTTTTTGAAGAGTGGTCCATGAATAATAAAGTGTAACTTTAACGGACTTAGTTCCATCAATGCTTAGAACTTCAGATGTGGGTGGGTTCCATTTAGTCACTGTGTCTTGCCACATGCTCTCATTGATGGACCTCAAAAAGATCCTCATCCTGGTTTTCCAATAAACACAATTGGAGCCATCAAAAGGTGGAGGCTAGTAATAGAGAGGCTATCAAAATTTGACATATTAAAAGCTCGAGATTGGTTAGCTCAGGAAATGAATTTAAAAGAATGAGCTATTAGGCTCTAATACCACTTAAAAAGGCCGAGCTCTAAGACTTAGAGGGGGGTGAATAGGACTATGTCAAATAAAAAATAAATGCGGAATACAAAGATAGATAACACAATTAAATAACAACCTTAAATGCACTAGTCTTGAGAGGTTGATACAAACTGAGTTTTAAGGACAACCTTTCACCAAAAACCAAGTTTATGGTAGGATTACCTGATGTCTAGAACGTTTATAAGTATCGAAAACTCAAACTGAGAATGAGGCAAAGGAAATAAACTAAATTATTACAACATTCACCACAAGTGCATAAAGAAAACTACAACATTCATCACCACACATATCACAATCATCATCCAAACTCTGAGAATTATAGTGGTTCATGTGTGTACACCAACTGTTCTCAAACAACCACACAACTACTCTACTCCCAATATCCACACCCATGGGATATTGGCTTTCACTAAGAAATAAGGTTTTCCAAGGTTCACCTTAAAACCTTCACAATTGTGTTTTTCAAATGGGCTTACAAAATCACAAAAACCACACAATGAGTTTTTCTTGGCTGAATCTCACAAACCAAAAATGCAGAAATTGAAATTGTACTTATCTAAAGATTATTCTTCTGATGTATCCCGATAGAACCAATTCGATATAGATGTAGATGTTCATTGTCCAATCTCATAAATGAAAGGGTTCTAAGTCTAAATGATTTTTAAATTAAATTAACCTGGGGCTAGCTTGATTTGATTTTGATCTCAAAAGGGTAAATCACAATTCCCCTTTTTAATAAAATTGAGTTGAATAAAGATATCACAAAATCAAATACAAAAAGCTATAAAAAGAATATAAAATGAATAAGTAATAGCTTCATAATTACAGGAACTTATCTCTCAGACTGATGGCTTAATTAGGCTTGGAATGAATGAAAAACTCTGAGATTCGTCCTCTATTTATAGGTAAAAATTATATTCCCTCAACTAGTCTAAGGGTCGGTTCGATTGGTCGAAGCACCAACCAATTTTCAAATTTTCTAACGTGATAAGATAAACCCGTTACTTGATTGGTCGAGTGGCTTACTCGATTGGTCGAGTGGCCTGCTTGACTGATCAAGTAATGCACTCGACTGGGCAAGTGAATAAAAATTAAGTCACTAGAGTTCAAGTGGAGCCCTGTTCGACTGGTCAAGACTGTTCACTTGACTGGTTGAGCCACAGCCAAAAATTCCTGAAATTTCTCAACAAATCTTGGACTGGTTGAGAAACTCTTTGGACTGGTCGAGCTAGTGCCTGGACTAGTCGAACAATGACTAGGACTAGTCGAAGAAAAGCCTATAAACATTTATAATGGCCCAGATTCAATATGCAATTAACATGACCTAACCTATGGTCAATCTAGGCTCATTCATACCTTAAATGTGAGTTTGAAACATCGTTCTCTTCGGTAGAAAGCACATGAAGCTAGACCTCAAAGTCTTGGACTTGAGTTTGAGCTAGAGCTTGTGTTCATGAGACTTTAAGCTTAAGGTAGTGATCTTGTAATATGAGCTTGAGTACTTAAAACTTGAGTTTGAGGTAATGAACTTGAACTTGAGCTTTGAGCTTGAGATAGACTTTGTGTTCTTGGACTTGAGCTTGTGTTCGATCTTTTGCAATGTTCTTCCACTTAAAAATATAGAAGAATTGACGATGACTTAAAGATGAACTCTCCATCTTATCATAACAAGATATCGACTCCAAGTGGTTTGGCACAACAAAATTTGACAATACCGGGTGCTAGAATTACAATATAGCACTTACATCGCTGTCGTCATCAATCAAGCCTTACCAAAGTTGCTATCATCGCTAAGCAGATACACTATTTTAAACATAACATGAATGTTGTTAAAACATCATCAGCAGTAGCAACGTATCAATTGTTGATTCACCATTCATGACAGTGGAATAAGCCTATACGGCCAACCACATATAAACTTCACGACAGCGATGGCAGCTTATTATTTAAGGCAGTTTAGCCAAGCCTATACAACCAACTACGCACAAGGCCTACCATTATTGGTAATATATATATTATTCGGGCAGCGGTGAGAAGCCAATGGCCCTAAAAGCCCGTATAGGCCATCACATGCTTACCCATGCAGGCAGCGGATGGAGCCAAAGACTAAAAGCCCTAAGTGACAAAAAAAAGTCCACAACGGCCAGTCACGCGTGAGACCAATGCCATCTGTATAGTTTCTGACAGCGTCACGGGGAAGGATGAAAATGCCTTCCCGTTAATGGGTCTGACCTTGTAGACGAAGAAAAAGCGGGTTGCAGTGTGCGCTCTTTAGCCATTGTCCATAGATAGGCCAACCATGTGTAAGACCCCCTGAATTTCTGGCTTGATTTCAGTAGTAACTCATGAGGAAGGGTTCTTAGTCTACTCGTTGATGGATTGTCGACCTTAGATTTGGTACCCTAAGGTAGCCTTACGAGCCCCGTAAACTCTAGAGAGTTACTGCGGCCAACCCTGTGCATAAATCACACCGAGTTCATGGCCCTGGTAACTTCATTGGGCCTCTCTGACGGATTGCTCTATGTGAACTCCCTGGCTGTGATAAGTTTAGTAAACTCATGAGAGTTACAGAGACCATTCACGTAAGACTTGACTTCAACTACTCATAAGTCTACAAAACTGTGTTGCTCCACTACTCAAGAGCCTAAACTACATGGATATTGACTAAACTGAAACCTAGTTCCACCTACTAAAACAAAAATCATATAGGAAATCCTATACTAACAATCATAATGAACCATGATAAAAAATAATAATGTATCATTAAAGGATCATATGAGTATATGTACTTGAAATAAGATGTAATTCAAGATTTTTTTTTTAAAAAAAAAAAAAAAAAAAAAACTTTCAAAAGAAACCATTATCTCAAAACATTGTAATGCATGTATATATCTTGTAGTTCACATGTGATTACAAAAAGAAAAGAAAATAGAACAAAGTCTTTTATAGCTCTTCTGCAATGCCTAAAGCTACCAAATATTTTCGCAAGTCTTCTTTAACCTGAACTTGAGATGCAATATGTTTTGATTTAGCCTCAAAAATAATTTTTGCGTGATCTGGAACATCGGCTAACTTCCTCTCCAAAGAGGTAATTAGTTATTCATTTTTTACCAGCGCAGATCATTCAACATCGGCAGAATGAAGATTGGCTTGCATCTTCTCTTAGATCTTCTTTATATTTAACTCCTCTTCCCGATCCTTTGTCTCCAAAAGAGTAATCTGATATTGGATAGCTATTCTATTATCAGTTGAAGATTTCAGTTGTTCTTGGAGGGATAATTGTTCCTAATCATATTTGGAGACGACAGAAGCAATTTGGGAAGCCTTTTCCTTGGAAGATGTTAGTTGTCTCCCATATTCTAGAATCTCCAGGGCGACAACTATGTTCTCTGTCGATTTCAAAATAGTTACCGAATCATGAAACCTTAGGAGAGAGTCAGGTAAAGGAGAAACATTAATCTTGGCCATCCTTACAGCACTATCCAAAACCTCTATAGCAATATTCAAGTCTGACCATTAGTCAAGATCTTTAAACATATAAACAACTATTGACATGGAGTTTCTCATTAGTGTCAGCTTATACGCAGGGACTTTCTCAAAAGATAACAGATCAGAAACTGTGACAACAGAACTAGAGCTAGCCATGCCACTTTGAGGAGGATTTCCTACAAAAAAAAAAAAAAAAAAAAAAAAGAGGAAGTTATAATAAAAGCCATGAAAGCAAAATGATTTTTTTTTTAAATGCAAATAAAGAAAAAGACAAATATACTTTCTGCAAGAATTTGAGCAGTAGGAGATTGTATCTCTTTGATGGAAGAAGGACCAGGCCCCATCATGTTGGCAAAAGAAGGAGCCATAGCTTCGATGCTCGAATCAATGGTTGTTAGAGTTGGTAGGTCAGTAGTCTCCACTCGAAAAATGATTTCACGAGCTACCGTACTTGGTGCCACAAGGGGGGCCAAAGAAATTCTCGTTGGGACCGATGGTGCAGTGAGGAAGATCTTTAGGGGGAGTATCGCATGTTCTAATGTTGATATAATGAGTACCTGAAGCAAAGAAAATAACAATAATGATAAAATAGTGATGGCAAGCAAAAGATTAAATGATAAAATTGCAAGAGAATTCTTACTCGGTGAATATCCATATTCCCAATAATCCAAAGGCTCATTATCTTCCTCTTCTATTGTTGGAATTTTTATAGGAACATCAGCAGTGGGAGAACCTTCAATTTCGATGTTTTAAGGAATTGATGAAGGGTGTCCTTCGTCAGTGAAAACATCTTCAATAACGATATCATCCTCATCATCAATATTAACTTCCCCCTCTTCAAAATCATCATCTTCATAAACTCCTTCATCATCTTCCTCGGTATCATATTCGACGGGAGCAGTACCTTCAAATGACAAGAGTGAATTTTCTTCTTCTAATTCTTCTTCCTCTATTTCTTCAATTACAATTTGCTTCCCTTTAGAAGGGGAAATTTTGCTACTTCCTAGTTGAAGGTCCTTATCAACTGGGATTGGAGAGGTTGAAGCAGTAGTTCCTTCCTAAGGGGAAGGAAGAGAAGCATGAAAACGCGATAGGGACCTTGTCATTGGAGAAGATGGAATGGGACGAGTAGGTTGAGGAATAGGGGAAGGGATTGGATCATCTTGAATTGCAGTAATATTCTCTTGAACGGGAGAGGGAACTTCCACCGCATCTTCAATTACTCTATTGGAGCGATCTCTGGGAACTTTTCAAAATCCATAACAACCCCATGGGCTATCCATCCCTCCAAAGTATTGGTAGGTTTTCTTTCATGAATTGGCTCTTCCAAAGATATCTTTCTACAAATTTAACCGGGAAAAGGCGCATGACTCCTCTCCGGTACAAAGCCTATTCCTTCTTCAAATCTACGACCCTTGAGCTTTGGTGGCGAAATCCAGATCGGTTCAGTTACTGGTAAACATTTATTAACCAAGTACGATTGATGAACCCACCATCACATGTAACCATATGAAGTTCAGGTCGTTCAGTTACTGCCTGGAATCACGAAAGTGGACCTGACACGACTGCCCAATAGATGCTTCCATACCATTGCCCAGTTATATGGGTCGGTGCCATAGTTGAGGATCCTTCTTGTTACCAATCCACAGTCTTCTAGGATGGCTTGATCAAAGCCAAATTGGTGGGCAAATCGGCTTGGGTAGTAAGGTTCCCTCAAGAACTCTACCCCTTCTCTCAATGGGAGACTGCAAGATCGAATGGAAAGATAGAATGCCTTTTCTCCTAGAGAGAGTGATTCAGTATTAACCATGTCTGTATCCTCTGTATATCGGTGCAAGCAGAACTGGAAAAAATTGATTGCATCAGTGTCCAAGATTTGGTTGACGACCCAGTCATATGACCTTTTGGCCATAACTCTCTTCTGAAAAAACCATAGGGGAATATGCGAAGGGTGAATATATGCTTTTTCTGGAGCTTCAAAGGTCCATTGGAAATAAATACCCAGCCAAGCAGTGATATAGTGCCAAGGAGTGTACGTAAAAGAAGCACCAACAGCAGGACTCTTTACGTGAGTTGCTACCTCTCCAAGAGCTTTGTAAATAGAGCACAGGACCGGAGGGGCAAGGGAATGCTATGGCCTTCTGACCTGGCACCAGTGACAACAAATACCGTGGGGCAAATGGCGTTTCCCCATTTGGAGATAGGAAGGGCAATCACACTTAACCAGTAGACAAAGAATGCTGCCAGTTCTCCATAGAGACTATATTCTGCACGTTCTTTTATCTTCTCCTAGAGGTCCGTTAATTCTTGCGAATGGAAGCCACTTAACCTAATAAAGAAGAAGAAAAGGACAAGCATTGAGAAGTATGAAAAATCAAAATGCAATAAGAAGTGGTTAATTTGTGAAAAGAAGAGTTACCGGAAGGCTCTAGTGAAATGTGTAAGCCATTGTAAGGGAGAAATCTTGTGAATATTTGGAAACTTGGCCATCTCTTTGAAAAGTTATGTAGTAGTTTCTGAAATTGAGGCCACTCGGTCTGGTGAAGAGACGAATGCCAATTCTTCATTAGTGGGGACGAATTCATCATAAAATTTCCCGGTCAACAGAAGACCGACGATCCAATGGAGGTCCCAGAGTGTAATACTCATCCCTCCTGCCGGAAAATGGGAGTTGGTTGTGGGACACCAGTAATTGAGGAAGCCTTTCAAGATGGAGGTCTCCTTGTAGAAGTGTTGAGAAGTAACTTCTATCACATTATATACATCAATTTTGATCAAAGTCTTCGAGTGCTTGGCCAAAACTGCCGCTACCCAGTCGAAATAGTAAGTGTGGGAAGTTAAGAGGCCCCTTGTTTTAAATTCTTCTTGGGCCCAGAGTGATTCACGATCCCTGAAACGTTGCTGGATTATTTCATAGAAATGAGTAGGGAATAAGCCATGGGGATCGTAGAAAGACTGAGAAAGATCATCGGATGGACTTCACCAATCTGCTGCCTTGGCTTCTTTACTAACAAGATTCCTTCCAGAATTCGAGGTTCTTTCGACACCCAGGATTCTGTATATGCTAGTTTTTCTCCGTCCATCTGATCTGAAGGCTCGCAATTGAGAATGGACTGGTGGCAATGGAGATTTAACGGGATCACGACCATGCCTTATCTATAAGGGTTATCAAACTTCATGATACCCTCAACAATTCAGACCATCTCCCAAGAGTTTTGAAGTCTCTTTTTGTTGTGCTCCTTTATCTTCTCTTAAAATTCCTTAGCCTTATTGCGGTGAGGCTTCTTTGATCTAGAGGGAGGTGGAGTGTCTTCTCTAGCCGGTGGTTTCTGACTCATAGTTGGCAGATGGGTTGTTAACTTCAACCATTCTACCCAGTCAAATTCACGGCCATGTCTAGGAGGCCGTTCGATCTCGCCCATTGATATTGCTCTATGAATGGGGGAAGGTAGTGTGGCAATTCAGTCAACAAAGTTAAAAGTGGGGAGGACGGGTTCTTTTATGTACACAGGACACCTACTGGTGGTTTTTATGCGTTTTCGTTGAGGTTGTTCTAAAGATGGGGATGGAGATGGTTCGGGAGCGTGAGAAGAGGAGGGCTTTGGTAGATCTTAATGAGAGGGTTGTGTTGTAGGCGATTCGATAAGGCGGAAGGTTCTTTAGGTACAGGCCATGGTGGATTGAAGAGGATAGGACTATCTCAAAGAGAAGATGTTTTAAAGGTTAAAAGCATTAAAGTACTTAAAAATTTAAGTAAAGGAGGGATTGTGCGGGTGCGTGCAAACAAATATGGTGGCGCAGTGTAGCGCTAGGTGAAATGGCTTCGCGCGAACAGAAGGTCTGTTGTGTGGGTCCATGCAAAGCGAAGCCGTTGCTCGAGAATTCTTCAAACCAACAGAACTTCGACAAAGAAAGCAAGAAGTGAAGAAATGAGAAGGCTTCTAGTATTTATAAGTGTCCCAGACCGATGGTCCGAATGCGATTTAAGAAACTCGATTGGGCCCTTGCACGGGACCGAGCAAAGAAAGTTGTGAAGTTGATTTGATCCTATTTTCTTCATTAATAGAGGATGAACAAAAAGGATCAAGGGGGCATCTATTGTGGCATAAAATAAAGGACTAAGAATGAATCAAAGAAGTGAAAAACTATGAAAAAGAATGAAGAAAGTAAAGGAAGGTACGAACTCATTGTGTTGCGCAGACCCGCACAAAGCACACTGTTTGCATGTGTCGGGGCAAATCCTCATTTTAGTTGTGTGATTCCTACATAGAAGGATGCTTGATTGGGCTTGTTGTAGTCTTTGTGCCAGACCGCACAACACTATTATGTTGTGCGGACCCGTGCAAATGGTATGAGGTGGACGACTGAGATTTGGTGAAAGGTGGGCTTATGGCATGGATTTCGAGGGGTCGCACGTGTGGAGGCCTATAAATACCCCACTCCCCCTCTCATTTACACACATTAAGGATTTTAAAGAAGATCAAAGCTTTAGAGAAGAAGAACCAGACCCAAGGTATGATGGGGAGAAAGAAGGAAGAAGAAGAAGAGGTTCTGTGCCAGGCCGCGCAACACCATTGTGTTGCGCAGGCCCACGCAACACCATAGTATGGTGTTGCACGACCATCAATGCTCACAAGCCGAAATGTTGCTGAAATCCCTGTTGATTTGATCACTGAAGTCTTCGCAGTCCTCGATTTTCCTTTTACACAAGGACATGAACTCAGGAAGGAGAGATCAGATGATCAGATTCACACAACATTCCCACTACCAAAAAATCGACCAAAGGCTACGGACTTTGTAAGTTTTTAGCTACGGATATACACCGTAGCTATTTTGCTACGGATTTAATCCGTAGCTAAAACCTACTTAATCTGTAGCTAAAGCCTACCTTCCACCAGGATCTTATTAGAGATGAATGGTACTTAAGGGGCTCCATGGGGCCCATTGAAATATGTGTATTTTATCTAAGCCGTTCATAAATTCTGATATATAATTTCAGTGGATGAGCTCAAAAAGTAAGTAGATTAAAGGTCTAATTGGACCACACCATAAGAAATGATAGAAAATAAATTTCTATCGTCAATATTTCATGTGGTCCTCTTATATTTTAGATCTGACTCATTTTTTGGATCAGCCCTTAAAATGATTTTTTAAAATGAATGGACTGATTAGATAAATAATATAAATTGTGGTGGGCCCCACAAGACTTAAAACTAGGCACTTAAAAGTGTCATCCGTCACCGGCCCCCTCCCCCCCCCTCCCACCCCCCCAAAACCAGACCCCGTGTGCGACCCAAATCCCTCAAATCCCTCACGAGTGCCTGCCCCTCTCCCAAAACCCACACCCTCTCTCTCTCCCCGCGCCGCGCCTCTCCCAAAACCCAAACCCTCTCTCTCTCCCATATCTGTGCCTCTCCAAAAACCCAAACCCTCTCTCTCGTGCGCCCGCCTCTCTGTTTCCCAACCTCTCTCTCTCTCTCTCTCTCTCTCTCTCGATCTCGAATATGCAGACGGTGTCGCCGTTAGGGTTTTCCAGTCATCCCTCTGTATCTGTCTCTCACCGGAATACGCAGACGGCCGCCAGATTTTTCCAGTCATCCCTCTCGGCGTCGATCTCTGACGCATCAACCACTACAGAGGTTGTTCCGGCCAATATACGAGGAGTTTCCCCATCCCTCCTCCTTTCCTATTACGTATCCAGCTCCACTGTAGAAATGAGGTATCATCTCCACTTTCAACCTTTAAAAAAAATAAAAATAAAATTCAGGTGAGATCATGATGACAAGTGGGTTAGTGAGAAGAAAAAAAAAAAAAAGAAAGAAAAAAAAACTAGAGAGAGAGAGAGAGTTTTCTTTGAAAGAAGGGTATCCTTTTGGTCATTCACAGACTCTCTCTCTTGAAACTTGTATGTGTTCTTTTATTATTTATATTTTGAGTTTTGTTTGCTTTTTTTATGAATTTTTGTTTTCCTCTGTTTGTTTATTAAGGAACGTTACATTTATATATGATTTTTTTAAAAGAATTTTATGGAATTTTATCTACCACATTAAAAGATCACTTGGGGATTAGACATTTTTGGCTCTTTTTTTAAAAAAAAATTTTAATTTTTTTTAAATGGGATTTTTCATTTCTTTGAAAAATAAACAAAAATACCCATTTTCCTACTTGACACATTCAGTCATATATGCTGATGGTACTGTATTTTGTTGTTGTTTTTTCATGAAATGGCGTCTTAATGTAGGACACATTTGGGTTATTTTTGTCTTCAAAGACTGAACTAAAATATCCATTTGCTTGCATCCATTGCATGTATGTATGTATGCATGAATCTGTGGATTTGGCACTTTAGGTGGTGTTGGACACATTTGGGTTATTTCTCCCTTCAAAGACTCGACCAATACCTTTTTGTTGCATACATGCATGCATGTGTTATAGTTGTGGCATTGTATTCTTTTTCCTTTTCATACAGTGATGTCCTAATGAAGGATATTTTGGGTTATTTCTCCCTTGAATGACTGAAGTAAATGCATTTAGCCAGCCTGCATGTATGCATGTATGCATGTTTGTATTGGTATCTTTTGCTTTTTCATACAATGGTGTTCTAATCTAGAATATTTTTGGGTTATTTCTACCTTGGGAAAGGCATTTTGTATGCTCTTTCACATAGGGTTGCCCTTAATTTAGATAAGTTTGAAGAATCATGGATCTTCTTTTGGAGGGGCCTCTTTTTTCAACACCAATTTCATCTTCTTATATTTCACAAGATTTATAGATGTATGAAATTGTTATAGTTCTCTGATTTCAGATGAAAATGATGATCCATATGCTGAGCTTTGGCATGCATCAGGGCGGGGCCCAACCTAATGTGTATATTAAAAATTTTCAATTATGGAAGGTAGAAGAATTGACAAATATCCATTGTGTGGCTTCTAAAGGTGTGTGGAAATTCCTTGTGTGGCCCAACCTAACGTTGAAGCATATCTAAGAGTAAGCCCAAAAAAAGATAGAATCAGTAATTATAATTGTTGAAGCATATCTAAGAGTAAGCCCAATGAAAGATAAGCCTAGTTTAATGTTTTTACCTTGTGCTAAAAAAACTAGAGATAGCTTGGTTAGGGAACTTAGATTATGGTTGAATGGCCTGAAAGATTCAAATGAACTTGGATCTAAGTGGTGAGGAGGAGTATGATTATATGAAGACTTGTTCACTTCAAGAAGGACTGGGGCTTAAGAAAGGGATCTGTAAAGCCCACCCAAAATAAGCTTGCTTGGGACAAGATGGCGGTGGTGATATATAAAAGTGGGCACTGCCATAGAGATGTTCTTTTCGTTGTTCATGGTTAGAGTTAAAAACTTGTTTTTTGCTGATATTGTGTGAATGACAAAAAAGAGGAATAACTTATTGTAGTAAAAAAAATACTTGTGCCATTTGAGTTTGAGAGGCAGACCGTTGATTGATATTTTCTTAGTGCACTCTAAAAGTGTTTGTCATCTTACCTTTAAGAAAAAAAAAAGTGGTTTGTTGTTATTCGTTATGGAGTGTGGTTTCAATATTTCGACTCTGTTGATTAAATGTTTATTATTTTCTCCATTTCGCTGCATGCTCTTGCTTCATCTTTTCCTCTTATTTTTTTTCCCTACTATGTGATTTTGACCATATCAATAAGGTCTTGTTTCTAATTCTGCTTTTGCTTCCTGTACTTTGAACATATGATCAGCGAACTGAGGAAAAGTATTTGTTTCTTTCAGTTTTGGTACTACACAGGGAAAGCCCAATTTTGTTCCATTTAATGAGGAATTGATGAAATTGACTTGAGGTATTTCGTATGTCCTATGCTTTCAGAAACAGGTAAATGAGATTTGAGACTTTGTTTCAATTTTAGAAAATTTCTTGCTTCAATTTGTTGATGGTGTGCTTCCCATAGATTTGGATCTCACAGTTGTTCTTTGGCTATTTCATCAATCAAAGATATGTTATCTCTGAAAAGATTTTGTAAAATAGTTTTTTCTATATGAGTCTGTTTTAATTAATTTATTGAAAAGATGAATTCCAATATTTTCTATATGGGTTTCGTAAGGACCATGCAAACACAGTTGGTTTTGAGAAAGGCGCATCGGTGATATTGGATGATTCATGGTTCTCTAAGGACATCTTTTTGGATTGTCTGTGCAACGTAGAATTCTTCTGCTGTTTGAACATATAGAAATGCTGGGAAGGTTCATAGTAAGGCTGATTGAAGAGGAGATTTGGGAGAAAAGTGCAAGCATTGCTCACATGTGCAAGATCCAGGTTAATGATTTGCCTTGGTTGGCAGACAGTACCAATCATCTATATCCAGCATGTGCATGTGGCATACCTGATGAGTGAACCTGTCTTATGACACCTAGTGAATGGACAGGATCTCTTACATGTGTACAATGAATCTCCTCTTTCATATGCTTATCTTCAGCTGTATAGTTGTGCATACCAGTTTTAATCATTCGAAAAATCATAATCAATCTGAAATCATACAGGTAGCGAGCCAATCAAGTTTTATGCATAAATTACTGTAGCTAAGCTTGCGTTTGGCTGCACCAAATATCATGAAATTTCATGACAGTTTTCATCTAATTAGACTAATTAACCATGAAATTTCATGATATTTAGTGCAACTAAAAGCACCCTACTCTAGAAATATTGAAAATGGTTCAAAAGACGGGCGGATAAGATTCATTGACTTGGTTGAGTGCTTTAAAGCTTGCCCAGTTATCAAAACAGCTATTTTTCTTTTCTAATGCACAATTAGATTTCATTTAATTTCAAGAGTTCTTTTCATTGGTCCTAGAAGCCCATGTCGTGGACGATGATCTTTTGTCCTGGGTGTGTATAATGATGCCCTCTCTCGTTCTGTGTTCCATCTTCTTGTTTTTGAGTGTCTTAATGGCTAGGATTGATTTTTATGGACACTATGTAAGTGAACCTTGCAAGGGGCTCGTGGCTTCTACATGCCAATCTGCCACACATTTGTGAGAACTAAGCTGCTCAACAAGAGGGTCCCAATGGATGCATTAGAAGTTGAAGTTGGACATGTCAATGCCCCTGAAAATCTTTCCTGTAAGAAAATGCATCACATTATTACACTAGATAACAATAGCAGGAGTTGGCTTGCAAACAAAATTGAAAATTTCAAAAAACGAAGAACATAAACAAGATCTATGAGAATTAGAAACATAAAGCTCCACGATCAACAAATATTGTGGAGTAACATTAAACATACTAGTAGACATAGCACATACAATACATGTGGAGCAAGGTATTCAGAAATGATAACAGTCGGATGTATGACAGATACCACGTAGGCCACCTTTAAAGGAAATAGAATGTATCAGCCCTTTATCAGTCCTTTGAAGGCCCTTTTTACAGGTCGGGTGTTACGGCACCTAATGATAAAAAGAGAGTGCAGGGGTAATAAATAGAGGGAGTGGAGTGTAAGAAAAGTGGGAATAGGTGGAGGGGCAGTTTTAAAATAGTAATAGTTCAAACTATCCAAGACCACCAGGTTGGATATATCCACTTCAAATAGCTCACCATAAACATCTATTTCTTGAATTTTGTGTCGTTAATTATTTTTATTTCAACTGTTCATTCAACATGCATCCACCAAATGGAAGTTAAATCAATGCAATCCTCTGTTTAAGAGATTCAAATGGACCCACGATTTGTATGGTTTATTTTGAGTTCATTACATGCCACTTGCACAAATTTATTAATGCCATTGTATCAACTATCATACTTTGCTGGATCATCAAAGCTTTTCTCATTTTAAAGAGAAAGGAAGCATCTTCTAACAGCCAAATAGCTTCTACAAATTACCCACATGCCCATCGTTTCAACCAAATAACAAGTATTTTTTTATTTTTTCCCCTGATTTTTTCCTGAATTCTGAATATATTATTCTTCAGTCGGATGTTTAAGAGATTTACTGCAGTCATCATTCACAGAGATTGTTACTTCTGTTCTTGACAAGAAGGGAACATAAGAGGCTGTTAAGTTCATTAATATGTTGCAGCCGTTGCTGATGGTTTTACTTGTACATTCCTATATTGATTACTCAAGCATGACGATTATGGGCATTCTTTCAGGTGGATGTTGCATGTGGGAGGATTGGAGCTGCATATTTCAGAGTCAAGCATATGGTACGTCTCTTGTCAAGAATGCACATGTGTAGTTAATCAAACAATACATTATGTGATATCGTGTGCATGATATCTATGTTGTAATTCCCCTCATGCATTTTGCTTAAAATCCATGTTTATGCATGATTCTCATGCATTGACATGGATTTGGGAAAAAAAAAAGATCGAACCCGAACCCGATTTCCTAAACCTAAACCTTAACTTATATTCAAATCCCTAAACCTAAATCTACACCTAATCCTAATCTCAATTCCCTAACCTAAACTGAAACCTAAACTTGAAAACCCAAACCTAAACCCGATCCCGAACCCGAACCCGATTTCCTAAACCTAAACCTTAACCTATTCTCAAATCCCTAAACCTAAACCTACAACTAATCCTAATCTGAACTCCCTAACCTAAACCTAAACCTAAACTTGAAAACCCAAACTTAAACCCGATCCCGAACTAGAACCTGATTTCCTAAACTAAACCTTAACCTATTCTCAATACCCTAAACCTTAACCTACAACCTAACCTAAACCTAAACCTAAACCTATAACCTACACTTAGAACCTAAACCTAAACCTATAACCTAAACCTAAGCCTAAAACCTAAACCTATGACCTAAAACCTAAATGTTTTCTCAAATCCCTAAACCAAAACCTACACCTAATCCTAATCTCAACTACCTAACCTAAACCTAAACCTAAACTTGAAAACCCAAACTTAAACCCGATCCCGAACCCGAACCTGATTTTCTAAACCTAAACCTTAACCTATTCTCAAATCCCTAAAACTATAACCTATAACCTAAACCTAAACAAGAAAATGCAATGAGTATCTCCGGTTTTATGGTTTTAAATGTAGATTCTTGTATTGATTACTCAAGCATGACGGTTATGCGCATTCTTTCAGGTGGATGTTGCATGTGTGAGGATTGGAGCTGTGTATTTCATATTCAAGCATCTGGTATGTCTCTTGTCAAGAATGCACATGATTGGAGTGGCCTGGCCATTTGGACAGGCTTTATTTATGTATTTGCTCGAAATTAATGGAGCAGACCCGGATGTGTGTCGGAGCTATCCGAAAGAGCGGGGGTCCCTGGAAGGTGGGAACCGCTGTTATGACCATGATGAAGCTATCCATTTCCTATGGACGAAATTGGAGGGGCCTGGCCATTTGGACAGGCCGTGTTTATGTATTTACTCGAGATTAATGGAGCAGACCCGGATGTGCGTCGGAGCTATCCGGAAGAGTGGGGATCCCTGGAAGGTGGGAACCGCTGTTATGACTATGATGAAGCTGTCCATTTCCTATAGACGACATTGGAGGGGCCTGCCCATTTGGATAGGCCGTGTTTATGTATTTTCTCGAGATTAATGGAGCAGACCCGGATGTGCGTCGGAGCTATCTGGAAGAGCGGGGGTCCTGGAAGGTGGGAACCGCTGTTATGACCATGATGAAGCTGTCCATTTCCTATGGACGGCATTGGAAGGGCTTGGCCATCCTGGACAAGGCCATGTTTATATTTGTATTTGCAGGGACCACACCCGAACCCATTCTCAAATCCTATAACCTATAACCAAAACCTATAACCTATAACCTATAACCTAAATCAAAACCTCTAACCTAAACCAAAACCAAAACCTATAACCTAAACTCAATTCCCTAAAGCTAAACCTACACCTAATCCTAATATCAACTCCCTAACCTAAAACTAAACCTCAACTTGAAAATCCAAACTTAAACCCAATCTCGAACCGAACCCGATTTCCTAAACCTAAACCATAACCCATTCTCAAATCTAAAAATCTATAACCTAAACCTAAACTAAAACTAAAACCTATAACCTAAACCCGAGCCCATTCTCAAATCCCAAAACCTATAACCTAAACCAAAACCAAAACCAAAACTTATAACTTAAACCCGAATCCATTCTCAAATCCCAAAACCTATAACCTATAACCTAAACCAAAACCTATAACCTTAACCAAAACCTATAACCTAAACCAAAACCAAAACCAAAACTTATAACCTAAACTCAAATCCCTAAACCAAAACCTATAACCTCTACCCAAACCCATTCTCAAATCCAAAACCTAAACCTTAACCTAAACCAAAACCTATAACCTAAACGGAACCCATTCTCAAATCCCAAAACCTATAACCTAAACCCGAACCCATTCTCAAATCCCAAAACCTAAACCTTAACCTAAACCAAAACCAATAACCTAAACCAAAACCTATAACCTAAATTCAAATCCCTAAAACCTTAACCTATAACCTAAACTCAAATCCCTAAACCCGTACCCATTCTCAAATCCCATAACCTATATCCTAAACCAAAATCTATAACCAAAACCAAAACCAAAACCTATAACCTAAACCCGAACCCATTCTCAAATCCAAAACCTATAACCTATAACCTAAACCAAAACCGATAACCTTAACCAAAACCTATAACCTAAAACCAAAACCTATAACCTAAACCGGAACCCATACTTAAATCCAAAACCAAAACCTATAACCTAAACTCAAATCCCTAAACCAAAACCTATAACCTAAACCCGAAAACCTAAACTAAAACCTAAACCCGAACCCATTCTCAAATCCAAAACCTAAACCTTAACCTAAACCAAAACCTATAACCTAAACCCGAACCCATTCTCAAATCCAAAACCTATAACCTATAACCTAAACCAAAACCTATAACCTTAACCAAAACCTATAACCTAAACCAAAATCAAAACCAAAACCTATAACCTAAACCCGAACCCATACGTAAATCCAAAAACCAAAACCTATAACCTAAACCAAAACCTATAACCTAAACTCAAATCCCTAAACCAAAACCTATAACCTAAACCGAAAACCTAAACCTTAACCTAAAACAAAACCTAAACCCGAACCCATTCTCAAATCCAAAACCTAAACCTTAACCTAAACTAAAACCTATAACCTAAACCCGAACCCATTCTCAAATCCAAAAACCTAAACCTTAACCAAAACCTATAACCTAAACCTTAACCAAAACCTATAACCTAAACCAAAACCATAACCTATAACCTAATCCCGAACTCATTTTTAAATCCCAAAAACCTAAACCTAAGCCTAAACTAAAACCATAACCTATAACCTAAACCCGAACCAAATCCCCCAAAAAAACCTAAACCTAAGCTTCTAAACCAAAACCATAACCTATAACCTAAACCCGAACCCATTCTCAAATCCAAAAACCTAAACCTTAACCTAAACCAAAACCTATAACCTAAACCCGAACCCATTCTCAAATCCAAAAACCTAAACCTTAACCAAAACCTATAACCTAAACTTTAACCAAAACCAAAACCTATAACCTAATCCCGAACCCATTCTCAAATCCCAAAAACCTAAACCTAAGCCTAAACCAAAACCATAACCTATAACCTAAACCCGAACACATTCTCAAATCCCAAAACCTATAACCTAAACCAAAACCAAAACCTATAACCTAAACCCGAACCCATTCTCAAATCCCAAAACCTATAACCTAAACGTAAACCTTAACCTAAACCTAAACCAAAACCTATAACCTAAACCAAAACCTATAACCTAAACTCGAACCCATTCTCAAATCCCATAACCTATAACCTAAACCAAAGCCAAAACCTATAACTTAAACGCGAACCCATTCTCAAATCCAAAACCTAAACCTTAACCAAGACCTATAACCTAAACCAAAACCAAAACCTATAACCTAAACCCGAACCCATTCTCAAATCCAAAACCTAAACTTTAACCAAAAGCTATAACCTAAAAACCTATAACCAAAACCTAAAACCTATAACCTAAACCCGAACCCATTCTCAAATCCAAAAACTTAAACCTTAACCTAAACCAAAACCTAAACCAAAACCTATAACTTAAACCCGAACCCATTCTCAAATCCAAAACCTAAACCTTAACCTAAACCAAAACCTATAACCTAAACCCGAACCCATTCTCAAATCCAAAACCTAAACCTTAACCTAAACCAAAACCTATAACCTAAACCCGAACCCATTCTCAAATCCAAAACCTAAACCTTAACAAAACCTATAACCTAAACCTTAACCAACAAAACCAAAACTTATAACCTAATCCCGAACCCATTCTCAAATCCGAAAAAACCTAAACCTAAGCCTAAATCAAAACCATAACCTATAACTAAACCCGAACCCATTCTTGAATCCCAAAACCTATAACCTAAACAAAAACCAAAACCTATAACCTAAACCCGAACCCATTCTCAAATCCAAAACCTAAACTTTAACCAAAACCTATAACCAAAACGAAAACCTATAACCTAAACCGGAACCCATTCTCAAATCTAAAAACCTAAACCTTAACCAAAACCTATAACCTAAACCAAAACCTAAACCAAAACCTATAACCTAAACCCGAACCCATTCTCAAATCCAAAACCTAAACCTTAACCTAAACCAAAACCTATAACCTAAACTCAAATCCCTAAACCTTAACCTATAACCTAACCTAAACCTATACTTATAACCTAAAACTATTCCCAAATCCCAAAACCTATAACCTAAACCTAACCTTTCCCTAAACCTATAACCTAAACTCAATTCCCTAGAGCTAAACCTACACCTAATCCTAATCTCAACTCTCTAACCTAAACCTAAACCTAAACTTGAAAACCAAAACTTAAACCCAATCCTAAGCATGAACCCGATTCTAAACCTAAACCATAACCCATTCTCAAATCCAAAAACCTATAACCTAAACCTAAACAAAAACCTATAACCTAAACCAAAACCAAAACCTATAACCTAAACCCGAACCCATTCTCAAACCAAAACCTATAACCTAAACTCGAACCCATTTCAAATCCCAAAACCTATAACCTAAATCTAAACCATAACCAAAACCTATAACCTAAACCCGAACACATTCTCAAATCCAAAACCTATAACCTAAACCTAAACCTTAACCTAAACTTAAACCAAAACCAATAACCAAAACCAAAACCTATAACTTAAACCCGAATCCATTCTCAAATCCCATAACCTATAACCTAAACCAAAGCCAAAACCTATAACTTAAACGCAAACCCATTCTCAAATCCAAAAACCTAAACCTTAACCAAGACCTATAACCTAAACCAAAACCAAAACCTATAACCTAAACCCGAACCCATTCTCAAATCCAAAACCTAAACTTTAACCAAAACCTATAACCAAAACCAAAAGCTATAACTTAAACCCGAACCCATTCTCAAATCTAAAAACCTAAACCTTAACCAAAACTTATAACCTAAACCCGAACCCATTCTCAAATCCAAAACCTAAACCAAAACCAAAACCTATAACCTAAACTTGAACCCATTCTCAAATCCAAAAACCTAAACCTTAACCTAAACCAAAACCTATAACCTAAACTCAATCCCTAATCCTTAACCTATAACCTAACCTAAACCTATACTTATAACCTAAAACTATTCCCAAATCCCAAAACCTATAACCTAAACCTAACCTTTCCCTAAACCTATAACCTAAACTCAATTCCTCAGAGCTAAACCTACACCTAATCCTAATCTCAACTCTCTAACCTAAACCTAAACATAAACTTGAAAACCAAAACTTAAACCCAATCCCGAGCATGAACCCGATTCCTAAACCTAAATCATAACCCATTTTCAAATCCAAAAACCTATAACCTAAACCAAAACCAAAACCTATAACCTAAACCCGAACCCATTCTCAATTCCTAAAACCAAAACCTATAACCTAAACCAAAACCAAAACCTATAACCTAAACCCGAACCCATTCTCAAATCCCAAAACCTATAACCTAAACCAAAACCAAAACCTATAACCTAAACCCGAACCCATTCTTAAATTCAAAAACCTAAACCTTAACCAAAACTTATAACCTAAACCAAAACCTATAACCTAAACCCGAGCCCATTCTCAAATCTCAAAACCTATAATCAAAACCAAAACCAAAAACCTAAACCCGAACTCATTCTCAAATCCCAAAACCTATAACCTAAACCTAAACCTAAACTTATAATTATATGGTGAGACCATTTCTTTTGTGTCAATTTCATTCCTCTTTAAGTTTTTTTTTTTAATTCATTAAGAAAAAAAATGGTTATACATGATGCACTTCTTTCACTTTGTCTTTCTTTTCTCCAATGGGTATTCTAATTTATGAGTGACATGACTGTTTGTAGGATGATGGAATATACGAAGCTGTTGAAATTTCATGGTGAAGTCGAGCACATTAATTTCTCTAATGAAGCCAAAGACTTGTATTTTCAGTATTATTGTAATTGTAATTGTAATTGATTGAATGAATTGGATTGTAATTGATTGTAATTGTAATTGATTAAATGAAGGATTGTAATTGTAATTGATTGAATGAATTGGATTGTAATTGATTGTAATTGTAATTGATTAAATGAAGGATTGTAATTGTAATTGATTGAATGAAGGATTGTAATTGATTGTAATTGAATGAATGAATGATTGTACAGGTGGTAATTGAATGAACAAATGATTATATAAAAATTTTTAATGTCCAAAATAGCTACTGATTTTGACCGTAGCCACTAATCTGACAGGTGTAGCCTTAAATTTGGCATATTGTTAAGAACTTTTAATATATTGCTACGGATTATAACCGTAGCTATTTGAATATATAGCTATGGATTAAATCCGTAGCCATAGGTTCCACCGCGCCTATGAATACGATCGTGCTATGGACTACAACCGTAGCCATATATCTATGGGTACAGATTTGGTCCGTAGCCTTTGCCTGTTTTCTGGTAGTTATTGCTACGGATCATATCCGTAGCTGTTGGAACATATAGCTACGGATTAAATCCGTAGCCATAGGTTCCAAACCTATTGTTACGGGACCTACGACTACGCTAGTGCTACGGGCTAGATCCGTAGCCATAGACTTATGGCTACGAATTTTATCCGTAGCCTTTGCCCATTTTTCTGGTAGTGTCCTCTTGATGAGATGATCAATTCGCAAGTCGAAATGCTGCCGGATTTGATATCCAGATTCGATATTCAAACTCTGGCGATTTTTATATTTTAAGTAATTTATCTTAGAATCAAGGGAAATCAAAAGATGTAAAGAACTCGGCATGAATAAATATGATGATTGTACTCTACACACTCTCTCTGTTATGATTGAATAAGATAATCTCCCAAATCGAAATGCATTTGTTTCTTGTCGAAACACACTCACTTAGAACAAAAAAACTAAAAGAAAAAATTGGACTCCAAAATATTATTAAAAAAAAAGGAAAACAAAAACAAACATAAAAAAGAAAACTAGAAGAAAAAATCCAAGAATTTCGACTTCCTGCATCCCTCCCATTATCACTCATTGCTTCTTCCTCAATTCTCTCCACACTTCTTCACATCTCTTCTCTCTCTCTCTCTCTCTCTCTCTCTCTCTCTCTCTCTCTCTCTCTCTCTCTCTCTCTCTCTCTCTCTCTCTCTCTCTCTCTCCCCTCCCTCCCACTCTCTGTAACACCCCGGATTTTTGCTAACCTGGAGATAGACGTTCTTAGGCAATGGGTCAATCCTAACAACTTATTAATTTCTCAAAACTCAATCCCAAAGTCAAAAAATCACTTTTTAACCCATTTCCTTCAAAATCTCACCTTTCACCACCTTATTCTCCAACTTTTTCTAAGTACTTTCATATTAAACATGAATCCTAAAGTTTAGGTGAGGAAGAACAATACTTAAATTAAAATTTATTATAAATAATAAATAAATAAATAAAATGGGTTTTTGACCATTAACCTTTTATAATATCACAGAATAGATAGGTTATTTGGATAGAGCAGCTTCTCCTACCCTAAAATCATATATTATACATCGAATAACTCATCCCGGTTCACAAGATACACTCATTTCAAAAAATCACGTGGCGAAAACCACCACCAGACAGTCCAGCGAACCGCGGCGGCACCACGCCTACCACGGTCGATCGCGGTCCAGCGGGCCGGGCGGCCTGTTTGATGCCCCATTTTCTGTAATTTTTCACCCATCTTTGAAAAGTCATATCTCCCTCGTTATAACTCCAATTTAGGTAATTCAAAAGCCAGATTGAAGCTTGATAAGTCTAGTTTCATATAAAAATAAGAGAAAAATATAATAAAAATAATAATATAGTTTAATCTAGGTTGATGTGACAACTATTAAAAAGTTATTAGTTTGGACAACAGTTACTTCTAGAATTTTTAGAATTTTTCTACAACACGAAATCTAATGAAATTTGGTAGAGATGAAGAAAACTTAATAATGAACTACTATAAAAATAATTAAATTAATATGCTAACTAAAAATGCCGAAAAGGGATGTAGAACTGCCCTAGGACCATATTCTATCATAATTAAGTCATAATTTAGTTAAGTATTAAACTGAATACTCAGTAGAATTAACTTGAACCACTTTAAATACGATCTACAAGACCTAAAACTTGTAGAATCATTGACGCTACATTAACTTATAATCTAGGATCAATCTCATTACCCAGTTGCTCTCGGGAGTACATTGAAGCTCCGTATCAGATCTGGACCACACGTCGGAAGTCCGATTAACGCGAAGTTAAACGGTTAGGACCACCTTGTTGGTCTTGACAACCATCTTAGAAATCAAATCCAAATAGTGTCCCACGGCTATTCGCTTGAGCCCGGAGTGAAGAGTGTGAGAAAACGTATATTTCTTTAGAAATTGAATCCCATTTAAGTAATTTGAGACTTGTCACTTGCAGGCCTGTTATAAGCAATCAGACCGTCAGAATCTGACCCAAATACACCCTCGGATCAGGAAAATTTTCATACACATGGCAGTGTACTTGTGGCCCTGATCGAGTCATAGGGACCGTTGAACTGAAACTGGTCCGCCACGCGTGATCTGGGAATCCGACCGGAACGAAAACTTAACTAAACCTAGATCCAGTGTTAGTGAGCTTAAGACTGACCTTTGGCTCAAGGGGGGCAGCTAGATGTCCTCCGTTGAGCTGAAACGGACCCGCTTTAGTTATAACCTAAGTATACCTTGACCTGGAGTCTATTTTGGTGATGTTTTAGCCTATATAAGGACCTTAAAACCTCTCTCATTCAGCCCATACGAATTTAGAAGAAAACCTAGGAGAGAGAAGAGAGAAAAGAGAGAGAAAGCATGGGAGATGTGGGAGGATCTCCCTGATGCTCTACCCTGCCACTATGCAAGCTCAACCACCCCTATCTAATCACTTTCCCGGCGATGCCGGCTTCATTTCTAGGTAAGAAACCCTAACCCTAATTTGTTTTAGGGTTTTGATAGTTGTATGTTATGAAATAACTAACCTAAAGCATGCTATATGTTGCCAAATTACCGTATACGAAGACTTAGCAAATCTATCGAGTTCTTTACGATCCTACGACAAAAGGTGCGGACTTTAGGTGTATAGGTTATGGTTTTCAATGCTTTCAATGTCAGATAATGATAGATTCATAATCTGCATACAATTGCACATGTACAAAGTACTATCTGTTTTCCGTTTCACTTAAATACGAAGAATATGGAATTTTGTGTATTCTAGGTATTTGTAGAAAATACCGTATTCGTATAAATTTAGCTGATATGATTGCCATGAGTATTTGCCGTGTATATATGTTAGTTATGGATGTATGACCTATTTGGCGAAAGGATTTGCCCTAATATACTTTTTGGCCAACATTGTTTATGTAGGCTAATGTGTGTAGTCTAAGTGTTTGTTGAAATGTCTAAATAAATATGGATTTATGATTTATGCCTACCATATGTATTGAATGTAAGAACATGATTGATGTGTATGAGTCAACTCCTTGATATAAGGATTTGTCCTATTCTATGTTGAAATCAACATACGTCATGTATGTTGGAGTGGTGTAGTTTAAGTGTTTGATAAAATGCCTGTGTGAGAAATTGTGTGATGAACAAAATTTAATAGTGGTGTTGAGATAGGATTCTCAGCTGCCTTAAAGATGTATATGATTTCCTCCATGTTGTTTGTTTAATTTAACCGCTTACTTATGAAATATATGTGTTTGTATTTCTTATTTATATTATTCTTATAACATGCTTTATAACATGCTTGAATTACTTTGTTTATTTTGCTCTACTCTACATACTTCTGAATAAGGATTGATTGTGTTTGGGGCTATGATTATAGTCTAGGCAATCGAAAATAGAAATGAATGCGTGGTTGAGATTCATTTTCCATGAGAGATGTGTTCGACGAACCCGAGTTGTACTTCGGTTGACGATAGTGGTTAGCCACGTGAAGTGCTTATGCACTTCATGTCGTTCAACTTGTCGTGCGCTCGAGCTAGCCGAGCTCGTCAAGTAACCTGATCTGTCTAATGTATGTTCACCATGTTTGGGCACTACTGCTTGAACCTAAAGTACCAAACTTACCAGTGTAACCCCCGTTAACCGTGGTACCTCTATCCGCTAAGACTCATGAGCCGGACATGGTGGTATGGGACACCGTGGTCAAGCTGTTGGCCTACACTGGGGCCATGTGCCTCCCCGTAGAGTCCATTGAGCAACCAGACTCGTGAGCCGATTATGGTGGTATGGGACACTATATTCGAGTTGTCGGCCTACACTGATTGGTGACGAGCCCTTTGTAGTGACCTCGAGCATACTCTGAATTTGTGATGAGGCGACGAGTTTTGCTCCGGTGAATAGAGTTTGAACTAGGCCTGTATCAATTTAGTGATGAATCGTTAAAAAGGTAATGGGGGAGCGACGAAACGTAGAAACTAACTTAGGATTTTCCAAATTCATCGAACGGCGAAACCGACCGAAATCGACCGCTGAGATTGGGCCCGTACATACCCATGATTACGCGAAACAATCCCGAATCACTTCTAGGCCGTCAGTCGACGGGTTTGACTCGTGTCCTAGAAACGAATGTCCTTAGGTTGTGGGTCAACCAAAACACCTTACACTTCATCTCAAAGCCTAGAACCCTTTTTTATCCAATTCCTTTAAAATCTCTCCTTGCACCACTTCATTCTTTATTTTATTTTTTTCTAAATCCTTTCATATTTCCTTCTTCAACCCCTTTCATTTGAGCCTACACATCCTCTTTTGTAGCTCAAGATTCCAAAACCCAACAATCCCTCTTCTAATCTTCTTTATTTCTTCAACTCTCTGCATTTCTCCTTGTTTTTGGACACACACATACCATAGTGTGCTTCAACGATCTTGTGTCCCATAACCTTCACAACCTCCAAATGTTTGGGACATTTAGGGCCCGTTCAGCCAACTGCATTAGGTGAGTTTAAGGTGAATGGAATTGTAAAGGTAACAATAAATGCATGTGTAAGGCATTGTCCTTAGATTGGGTGTATCCCATGTTTTCCAATGCCATTTTAGAATGTACGCAGTTAAACGTAAATCCCGGGATTGTCTTTCAAATTACACTTAGAAATTCTTCATCATGGGATTTGGAAATCCCATCTCATACTTTCCAACACAAGGCTCATTTTCCAAAGCCTATAAAATTAATTTTTATCCCACCCCACCCTCCTACCAAACATGTCATTCCCAATCCCGAAGTGGGATTAACAATGCAGTTCCATTTAATGCAACCTCATACCTCTGGCTAAGTAGTCCCTTAGAGTTTTGGACCTAGGGTTGGTACTCCTAGGTTTTGCAAACAAATCTAACTTGTATTAGAAATGGTATGAAATCCTCTAGCGTATGAGCATAGACTTTAGATTACAACTAGTGGATTGGGGTTTAGGGTTTAGGTATGAAATCCACTACTCATATGTTGCGACTAGGCTACTGGTTAGACTAAGGAATGTAAAGGATTCATTATGCTAAGATAATTGAAGGATAATTGAAACATAAAGTTAATTAGTTGACTTGAGTAGGTTGGAGCGAGACTCCGTTCCTTCATTGAATCCCCTTGGTACTCATAGGCTTCTTTAAGAACTCCTAGGAAGGTTGTTTGATTAGTAATTATTCATGCTCTGAGGAAACTCATATATCCCTTGGATTTAATGTTAGGACAAATTAATACACCCCTTTGAATTGCCTTCCCAAAGACGTATTACAATCGGAAACCCGGAGTAGAGAACTATATGTAAGCGAGGTATTTGCGGTTTAAATCGACTTCTCAATCCTAGTAGTTAACAATGAATTCTATGCTCTGATCAAGCAGAAGGTTGGGATCAACTAGGATTGAGAACTGATACGACAAATTTTCTGTCCTAGCTAGGCAGAAGGTCCATGTATCCGGCTCAGACCCATTACACAACTTTCTTTTCGTGTTGGCCCTACCACTTACAACCAAAAGTTTATTACTTTGTCTTTGAGAAGTGTTAAGAACCTATAACTAATAGAGATTTTTCCTTTTAGGCCCAAGGAATTTTTCAAATGGGCAATAGACAGTTAGGAATTAGGTCCCAAATCACATGCCATGTTGGCATACATATCGTGCATATGAACTTAGAAAGATAGCCTGCCTGTTAAGCTAGACATGATTAAATAGGATAAGTCTGGACCATGACAAAACTCCTTGGTAGAATTAGGCATCTTGCCTCAAACTCATACCTACCCCTGCAATCAACCACAATACCCATCATCTTTAGCTCCTTTCTATAATCATAGGTACCAATGCCATAATACGCGTCATCGTTGAAAATAAGATCAATGTCTTGCTAGATCACTTCCCATGTCATACCAAAGATAGGTTTCAAATTTCAACTCGTTCTGACATACAGATCGATGTACAAATTCTTGAACCCTGAGAATAGAAACAATTTTAAGGGGGGTAGAAAAGTTATGAACCCAATTGAGTTAAGTAGATATAAACGTCTACCCGCTCATAGGCGCAGCGGAAACGTGGTGGACCCTTACCCCACTGGCCCAGGATCGAATGGAATTGATCCAGACTATACGTAAAGATAGGTCACTAAATAGGATCTGAATCTTCCTTAGAATATAAAACAATTAGGGTTCAAGTATTAAACAATTTCATCTTATAGAATAAGCCTAACAATGGATATGAACTGAATTACAATAGCCAAGGTCAATGCATCTACAACTGTGCTCGTTGAATACGAACATAATAGAAGCCCTAGCAAGTTCTACTATGAGAAACCGTTTTAAGATGATCTTGTAAGATTTGACTCACCATTTCCATGGACATAGATAATATTAAGGACTCTCTTAGACCAAGACCTAAAGGGCAACCCGAGAGATAAAAAATTTTAGCCTTTCAATGATGGGCATTTCCTAAGTTTTTAGAGTGATCGGACTACAGAGTTACTGAAATATACAACTGCGAAACATTCGCGGCTTGACCCAATTCTCAATCTTGGGCGACTACCAATGGACTCACTGCTTGGTCGAGCAGAAGACCAGGAGCCACCAGGACTAGGAAGGGATACGATGAGCTTTCTACCCTGGCCAGGTAGATGATCGATGTATCGGGATCAAGCCCACTATAACTGTCTCTCTGTGTTGGTCAAACATTAAAAATAACTATCTTACTCTAAATAATTGGGGATTGTCGTCAAGACTTCAAATAGGTAAAGAAATAAATTGTAGCAAACTATTAGGATATAAGCAAGGGATGAAGAAATAAATTTTTAAGGGGGGTAATGCCTAAAATGCACTAGACTAGCATGCACAATATACACCCTACCATGCAAATAAACTTGAAATCAATAAGTCTTGGGCAAATGAAATAATAGAATTCTTACTTATTACCTTTAGCCAATTTCGGGGACGAAATTATTTTTAAGGAGGGTATATTGTAACACCCCAGATTTTTACCAACTGAAGATAGACGTTCTTAGGCAATGGGTCGATCCTAACAACTTATTAATTTCTCAAAACTCAATCCCAAAGTCAAAAAATCGCTTTTTAACCCATTTCCTTCAAAATCTCACCTTTCACCACCTTATTCTCTAAATTTTTCTAAGTACTTTCATATTAGACATGAATCCTAAAGTTTAGGTGAGGAAGAACAATACTTAAATTAAAATTTACTATAAATAGTAACTAAAGAAATAAAATAGGTTTTTTACCATTAAAATTTTATAATATCATGGAATAGATAAGTTATTTGGATAGAACAGCTTCTCCTACCCCAAAATCATATATTGCACGTCGAATAACTTATCCCGGTTCACAAGATACACTCATTTCAAAAATCACGTGGCGAAAACCATCACTAGACAGTCCAGCGAACCGCGCCAGCGCCGCGCCTACCATGGTCGACCGCGGTCTAGCAGGCCAGGCGGGCCACAGCGGGCCGGGCGACCCGTTTGATGCCCCATTTTCTCTAATTTTTCACCCGACTTTGAAAAGTCATATCTCCCTCGTTAAAATTCTGATTTAGGTGATTTAAAAGCCAGATTGAAGCTTAATAAGTCTAGCTTTATATAAAAATAAGAGAAAAATATAATAAAAATATTAATATAGTTTAATTCAGGTTAATGTGACAACTATTTAAAAGTTATTAGTTTGGACAATGGTTACTTCTAGAATTTTTAGAATTTTTTCACAATACGAAATCTAATGAAATTTGGTGAAGATGAATTAAACTTAATGATGAACTACAATAAAAATATTTAAATTAATATGCTAACTAAAAATGCCAAAAAGGGACGTAGAACTGCCCTAGGACCATATTCTGTCGTAATTAAGTCATAATTTAGTTAAGTACTAAACTGAATACTCAGTGGAATTAGCTTGAACCACTTTAAATATGATCTGTAAGACCTAAAACTTGTAGAATCATTAACGCTACATTACCCTATAATCTAAGATCAATCTCATTACCCAGTTACTCTCGGGAGTACATAGAAACTCCGTATCAGATCTGGACCACACGTCGGAATTCCGATTAACGCGAAGTTAAACGGTTAGGACCGCCATGTTGGACTTGACAACCATCTCAAAAATCAAATCAAATAGTGTCCCACGCTATTCACATGACCTCGGAGTGAAGAGTGTGAGAAAAAGTAGATTTCTTTAGAAATTGAGTCTCATTTAAGTAATCTGAGACTTGTCACTTGCGGGCCTGTTATAAGCAATCAGACCGTCAGAATCTAACCCAAATACACCCTCAGATCAGGAAAAATTTCATACACATGGCAGTGTACTTGTGGCCCTGATCGAGTCTCAGGGACCGTTGAACTGAAACTGGTCCGCCACGCGTGATCTGGGAATCCAACCTGAACGAAAACTTAACTAAACCTAGATCCAGTGTTAGTGAGCTTAAGTCCGACCTTTGGCTCAAGGGGGCCGCTAGAAGTCCTCCATTGAGCTGAAACGGACCCGCTTTGGTTATAACCTAAGTATACCTTGACCTGGAGTCTATTTTGGTGATGTTTTAGCCTATATAAGGACCTTAAAACCTCTCTCATTCAGCCCATACGAATTTGGGAGAAAACCTAGGAGAGAAAAGAGAGAAAATAGAGAGAAAGTGTGGGAGATGTGAGAGGATCTCCCTGATACTCTACCCTGTCACTATGCAAGCTCAACCACCCCTATCTAATCGCTTTCCTGGCGATGCCGGCTTCTTCTAGGTAAGAAACCCTAACCCTAATCTGTTTTGGGGTTTTGATAGTTGTATGTTATGAAATAACTAACCTAAAGCATGCTATAGGTTGCCAAATTACCGTATACGAAGACTTAGCAAATCTATCGAGTTCTTTACGATCCTACGACAAAAGGTGCAGACTTTAAGTGTATAGGTTATGGTTTTCAACGCTTTCAATGTCAGATAATGATAGATTCATGATCTGCATGTAATTGCACATGTACAAAGTATTGTCTGTTTTCCGTTTCGGTTAAATATGAAGAATATGAAATTTTGTGTATTCTAGGTATTTGTAGAAAATACCGTATTCGTATAAATTTCACTGATATGATTGCCATGAGTATTTGCCATGTATATTTGCTAGTTATGGATGTATGACCTGTTTGGCGAAAGAATTTGCCCTAATACACTTTTTGGCCAACATTGTTTATGTAGGCTAATGTGTGTAGTCTAAGTGTTTGTTGAAATGTCTAAATAAATATGGATTTATGATTTATGCCTACCATGTGTATTGAAATTAAGAACATGATTGATGTGTATGAGTCAACTCCTTGATATCAGGATTTGTCCTATTCGATGTTGAAATCAACATATGTCATGTATGTTGGAGTGGTGTAGTTTAAGTGTTTGATAACATGCCTGTGTGAGAAATTGTGTGACGTACAAAATTTAATAGTGGTGTTGAGATAGGATTCTCAGCTACCTTAAAGATGTATATGATTTCCTTCATGTTGTTTGTTTAATTTAACCGCTTACTTATGAAATATATTTGTTTGTATTTCCTATTTATATTGTGCTTTATAACATGCTTTAATTACTTTATTTATTCTGCTCTACTCTACATACTTCTGAATAAGGATTGATTGTGTTTGGGGCTATGATTATAGTCCAGGCAATTGAAAATGGAAATGAATGCGTGGTTGAGATTCATTCACCATGAGAGATGTGTTCGACGAACCCGAGTCATACTTCGGTTGGCGATAATGGTTGGCCACGTGAAGTTCTTATGCACTTCATGTCGTTCAACTTGTCGTGCGCTCGAGCTAGCTGAGCTCATCAAGTAACCCGATCTGTCTAATGTATGTTCACCATGTTTGGGAACTACTGCTTGAACCTAAAGTACCGAACTTACCAGTGCAACCCGTTAATCGTGGTACCTCGATCCGCTAAGACTCATGAGCCGGGCATGGTGGTATGGTACACTGTGGTCAAGCTGTCATCCTACACTGGGGCCATGTGCCTCCCCGTAGAGTTCATTGAGCAACCAGACTCATGAGCCGATTATGGTAGTATGAGACACTATATTCGAGCTGTCAGCCTACACTGATTGGTGACGAGCCCTTTGTAGTGACCTCGAGCATACTCTGAATTTGCGGTGAGGCGACGAGTTTTACTGTGGTGAATAGAGTATGAACTAGGCCTGTATCAATTTAGTGATGAACCGTTAAAATGGTGATGGGGGAGTGGTGTAACGATTACGTGTAATAGCCCTGGCAGCCTTTACAGTGCCCTAGAACCACACTATCATTTGAGATTATCTAGGTTTGACAACCCTAGAATGGATCATGTTTGGGAATGATACAAGGGAGGTACCTTAGTTTCCCAATCCTATTATTTGAAATGGACTAATAACAACTCGGTAATCATGCTCATCATCGCACTGCATATGCCTGGAAGATGTGAAGCACTGAGGAATGAACGCATGCCGCGGACGTAAGATGGTGTCGCATGAGGGAGTATGTCAGTGTGGGCATGCATCATGACAGCATTTCATACTTGCATTAACAAGAGTACTTAGGATTGTTGACTATACTGCTTTATCATTACTGCTTGACTGTTTTGATAACATGTTAACCTATGCTTTATTGTTCCACTGAGTTGATCACTCACTCCCACATTACGGGACGGTGCTTGCAACTTTAACCAGACTGTCTTAGCTGCAGGTGATGGCGATACTTATGAAGCAGAGCCGGACTACTACTATGATGCTGAGGAGTTCTCCTACATGTAACTCTCTGATGGGTCTATGAAGACCTGGCATTGCATTGACAGGGCTATGATATTTGGGATAGAAGACATTACACTTCCTCAATTTGGTATATTTTGGAATTGTACTTGTAAATAGTTAACCTGGTAACATTATCACACTCTGGAGACTCACCACAGTTTATATAGTTTATATATCTATCACAGTCTTTCGCTTGCTATCTCACTTGTCTCTGGAGTATGATATGTTGTTTTGGCTTAATCTCACTCATGTTCAATGCACTAATACAGACAACATTCAATCATCATTCATTATGTTGCATAAGTGATGTGTTGGAACTTGGGAGTTGAGTTTATGCTTGACCCCCGATTTTCAGGGCGTTACACTCTCACTCATTGCTTCTTCATCAATCCTCTCCACATTTCTTCACATCTCTCTCTCTCTCTCCCTCCCTCCCATTCTCACTCATTGCTTCTTCCTCAATCCTGTCCACACTTCTTCACATCTCTCTCTCTCCCTCCCTCCCACTCTCACTCATTTCTTCTTCCTCAATCCTCTCCACACTTCTTCACATCTCTCTCTCTCTCTCTCTCTCTCTCTCTCTCTCTCTCTCTCTCTCTCTCACTGCATTTGCCTAAACAAGGAAAGCTCTCTCTCTCTCAAAGGAATTAGGAATGAAGTACTTTTCTGGTAATGAAAATGCTCTTCTTCTTCTTATTTACACGTACGCCAAAATCCAAGTATTAAACTGGTCCGATTATAAGGCCCATTTGTTTCTCCATTGTAAAAATAAATGGTAGTGTAAAATTAGTTTTCACCAGTGTTTAATAGATAAGGAAATTACCATTTTAATTACCCCAAAATCTAATATAATGCTAGTAATCAGACAAGAATTGTATTTCTTTAAATATGTAGGGCCCACCATAATTTATATGTCTGATCCACGATGTCCATCCATTTTACTAATTCATTTTAGGGCATTAGACCAAAAATGAAGCATATCCAAAGCTCAAATGGACCACACCACAGAAATAAATGAAACAATGACATCTACAATTGAAAGCTGAAACTTGGATTAGAGCTCACATGGATGTGCTTCTGTCATCTAACCTGTTCATAAGGTCACACAAAGATGGATGAAGGGTAAACACATATATCAGCTTGATCCAAAACTTCTATAACCCTAAGAAGATTTCAATGGTCTATGTTCAATTCCCCTATTTCACGTGGTGTGGTCCATTTGTGAAATAAATAGCCAGTAGCGTGGATTAGACACATACATAACGGTGATCCTTGCGGATCTTACTCCTCTTGCGCTGAAAAATATAGGTATAGATCTCAATTAGATAACAATGGTGGTACTAAACAATCATCATTGAAAGCTTCCTATGGTCCAAATGGTTATTTTCCATCCAAACCATTAGTGGATCCCGTAGGAGGTGTGGATTGCGTACTACCCCTGCCAAGACCTACCTACAGATGGACAGCTATTGTAAGGCCCGTATCCATGTACTGTATTGTTCCACCAACTCCCGCGATTCTCTTCGATGAATTTCTGCAACCTGTGACCTGTAAACAATAAATGCGTGTGACCTTAAGTCCTATCCCAAAAGTTTGAGTCGACTTGACCCGAAACTTATACCTTAAAGATCGCACCATCGTCGCGGTTCCAACGCCGCATCTTGCACACCAATGCGATACCTAGACTAGGAGTAGTGGACCCGCATATATTTCGAGAAAACACCGCGTGTTGCAAATCTCGAGAGATTCCATTTGGGATAGAGGAATCTCTATCCATCCTTTCCCATCAACTAGTCAAGTACAATCCATGACTAGCCCATGCCTTTCTTCCCACCAAGACAAGCATCTCATCCCAAAAGTCAACTTTCATGTCACTCCTCTCACACAACCATCATACCTTCCATCCCATCTCTTCTTACACACCACTTATCTCTCATTTCACTCCATCCCATCTCATTTCTCTCTCCATTCTCTAACAACCAAGAGAAGAAATCCCAATGAGAGAAAAGAAGAACCCAAGCTCAAGACCCATTTTCCTACCCTAAATCTCACCATCCAACCGTCCAAATTTAATCTTCCACCATTAAAGAGAAATCCTAGGAGCTAAGGAGTTCAAGGAGCCAAGAAGAGGAGAAATAGGTGGGTGTTCATAGGACTAGGTCTTGATTTTGATGCATGGGACAAGTGGGGCCTACCAGTTAATGGTTGGGATCCCATTTTGGACCCAAGGTGTAGCCAATGGCCCACCATGATACTTATGTATATTCCATGATGAGGCCATTCTCCATGGACCCCACCATGATGATTATTTGTTATCCATTTGCAAGAGGCTCATCTAGACCCTTGATTTTGTGGTGGGGATGGTATCCCCACCTTGATTTGCTAATTTGAGGGCCCACACAATTTTGGAGCCCACCTTGATGTATGCATTGTATTGCAAGGGAACTCATAGTGGCGGAGCTCCCTTCACCACACAATTCTCTCTCTCTCTCTCTCTCTCTCTCTCTCTCTCTCTCTCTCTCTCTCTCTCTCTCTCTCTCTCTCTCTCTCTCGAGTCTCTCTCTCTCCCTTCCCTGTTTGGACCCCACCTCGATGCATGAGTTTCGTCCATGCTTTCCACTTTAGGCCTGCATGATCGGCCGGACCCTCTGATCAGCTTGGTTTCCCCGCTATGTGGCCTACCTGAGTGGACTCCCTTTGATGCATGCATTTTATCCATGTTGTCCCGTGAATAGGCCCAGCTGATGCTCGTCTCCCGGGCCTGTATGACCAAACAGGCATGGATGAAGGGAAATCTCAAATATCAGCTTGATTGGAAGTGGGGTGGCCCACTCACGTGGACCTCACCTTGATATATGTACTGTATCCACACCATCCATCCTGTGGGATCATCTCAAGGCTGAGTCCAAACTGGACAGACCCAACGGCCAGCAGCCCACTATGATGCACTATTTTATCCACCCTATCCAGCTGTTTTTGGTGGAAGTGTGGGATCGACCCACCTTCTAGACAGCCCACACCTAAGAGGGGACCCACCATGATGTATGAATTATGTTCACACAACCCCTGGGGCTGGCCCATAGCTTAAGTAGACCCCAGTTTTGCTAGAATGGCGTCCAGCAGATTGACTGTGGGCCTGCTGTGATATATATATATATATATATATATATATATATATATTATCCACTTCGTTCTCCCATTGTGTGGCCCATGTGGACAAAGCCCACACCTCTGGTGGACCATCCCCAGATGGGGCCCACCATATACATGTGTTCTACCCAGACCGTCCATCTGTGGGACTCCTAAATAAGGCCAATAGCCCAGCAGGGCTAACCGTCTAGCAACTGCAGGGCCACCATGATATTTATATTTTATCCACACCATCCAGCCATTTTATGGCCCACCTGGATAGGGCCCACCCCCTGGTGGGATGTCTATAGGTGGGGCTCACCTCATGCATGTATTTTATCTATGTTGTCCACTCGCTAGACATCCAGTTGGGCTAGCAACGTGCTAGTGGGCTGACCAACAGGTGGCCCACCTCATTGTATGTATTATATATCCATGTTGGTCATCAGCCAGGGGGGCCCATTGATGATGTATGAGGCCCACCTTGTGTAAGTGTTTTACCTATGTCGTCCATCAGTAGGATGCCCAGCAGGCCTAGTCACTGGTGGGCTGGCCATCCAGTAGGAAGCCCACCATGTTGTATGTATTATATATCCTTGCCGCCCATCACTGTGGGGCCCATTGATGATGTGTAGGGCCCACATCCTCCACCAGACTTTCCCCGGGCCCACACAAGGGTGTGGGCCTAAAGTTGATGAATCAGATCCAAATCTAAGGTGGATGACCACCAGGGAATAGCTGGGCTAGGGCATCCCAACATGGGGCAGCCTCATGAGGCCCGCCTTAACGTATGTGCTATACACGTTATCCATCCATTTTCTAAATTAGTGTAAGGGCCGTGTGTCACACCCCAAACTCAGAAAACGGGCTCATGGAATTCCCGATCGCCGAATCGGGTGCTGACAACCTCCGTAGTACCCCATTCTCAGCTCCCAGCCCCCATATACTAGATTCCGATCCTGGGATCCTACAAGGAGGATTTTTCCAATGTACATTTATCTCATAAGAAGCATAACCATAAGTTTACTCAAATCACAAAGGCAACATCATCATCACGTATCCACTAATATAAACGTTGAATACGGAGGCTAAAAGGGAAATACATATATCAAAAATCAAAGCTCCAGAAGACAGCTGCATGCTCCAAGCTCAACGCTGCTACGACCTAACACTACCTACACGCATCTATCGTGCATAAGCTTATAAAAAGCTTAGAGGGTGGTGTAAGTGTATGTGTAAGGTAAGTGTCAAGTTTGCAATATCAGAGCAATGCAGAAACATAGTAGGCAAATATCATATACTGAGAATGCAATATAATATGCAAATCCTAACAAGTCCATGAATACCGTTAGCCATTCCTAGGCCATATAAATGTAGAGACATAGCAACCCAAAATGTCATATGCCACAGATGTAATGCAATATGCAGATCCTGGTAAGTCCATAATACCATCAACCTTATTCAAGTTATGCAATACAGAAGCATAGTAAACCAAATGCTATGTGCTGAGGATGCAATGCAATATTGGTGTGAATGAAATGACCAAGCTGGAGTATGAAGTCAGGATGATAGTATGTAGTATCATAGGCTATGGGGTCCATCACAAGGGACTACCTAAATTTGGATAGTAAAACTCAATGTGGTAAACTCCTGATCTCGGTTTAGTTGCATGCCCCAATCAAAATCCTGGTCATTGCGAAGGTACACATAACAATTAGTTGCACGCCACCAACCCAAGTGGATAATAAATGAATGAATGGGTAAAATGCTGAGTATGCAACTCCTGCTCAATAAGTCCATATATCAGTACTATACATCTCTGAGATTATCACCGGGGTCTAGTACACTCTACACAGATCGTCGCCCACTGGACACGCAACCATGCAAGTGAAAGAGACCTCACTATCTGCCTAGCCAGTAGTCAGCCAATATTTACCCAGCATGTCAATAGTGGACCCATTTACGAGTTGGTCAAACTCAGCCTAGCTATTCCCCCTACTCTCGAGCGAGTAATGCTACACCCCCTTCCAACCGACCACAACACAGTGGAAGACACGACCTACTGGTATTCGGCACTCGGGCACTCATGTATCCACTCAGTTTAGACGTTGGAGTGTCTCCTGGCCATGAAGGTTTAGGGACTTTCACCCATGGACATCTATAGCACCCCATGTAGAAAAAGATTTCTGGTGTCCCATCTGGCCATCCAGGATATGCCTGTGGAGGTTATGACCCTGATATTGCTAGGGTGTACAGTAGTCATATCCCAAAATGCAAGATGCATGAGTCATACCATCTAGTCATGCATCAAACCTACGCGTACCACGCGCTCATGTGGGACAACTCCGTCTCTCAGGGAGTCCCATAATAATTCACCCAATGGCATGTGCTATGATCAATCACTCCTCATATCAAGCATGCAGATGATGCGTATGGGTATGTGTCATGATGCTATACTATCACGTACTCATAATCGATATCGACAATCGGCCTAACGAAGGGCCTAAGGGAAGGTCACAATGTGGACATTTAACCACATTGCCCATCAATGTGGACATTTAGCCAACATTGCTCCCAAGGAGTGGCCCACATAAAGCCTAAAATATAGTGGGCCCCATGGCCTCACACAAGGGCCTAATGTACTTTTTAATGAGCTTCAACATACGAGCCTTATATACATCACATCGAGCCTCATCATATGGGCCAATATACATCACATCGGACTTCATCATATGGACCTCATCATATGGGCCAATATACATCACATCGGGCCTCGCTCATGGGCCACATACACATCATAGTGGGCCTCATCATATGGGCCAATATATACATCATATTGGGCCACGTCTCATGGGCTTCGAATACATCACAATGGGCCACAACCCATGTGCCTTACACATCGCGATGGGCCACATCTCATTGGCCTAATACACATCACAATGGACTGCATCACATGGGCCTAATACACATCTCAATAAGCCTCAAATATGGGTCGCATATACATCACAATGGAACACATCTCAGGGCCTCATATACATTGCAATGGACCACAACAATGGGCCTCTCATATGGCCACGATGGGCCCTGCACATACAGCAAGTGGGCCCTACTCGTGCAAATGGGCCCCATCGAGTGGACCGTGTGGATTAAAACACATACATCATGTGAGTCCCACCATCGTTGCAGATTTATAACACATACATCACGTTAGGACCCACGGCTGTTGGACATCGTGGATAACATACATAATGGTGGGTCCCACTTGGAATTTAGATCTATTTCATTCTCTTTGTAATGTCATATAACGATTCTCTACTGATGGTTGGACAATATAAATAAAACACATATATCATGTGGGACCCAGGTCCCTGGATGGTGAGGATGAAACCCATACATCAGGGCCCCACGACATCTGGACGGTGCTGATCAAACACAAACATCAAGGTGGGGCCCCACGTCCAAGATCTGGATGGACGGATGGACAGTGTGGAATAACACATACATCATGGTGGAGTTCATGATCTGGACGGTCCATCAAGGCAGGCCCCACACGGCACACCATCCAGAGATGGACGATGTGAAATATACGACACATATATTAAGGTGGGCCCACCCGCCACACGTGCAGTACGTGTGAGGTGGGCCCCATGCCCTTAAAGATGACAGGCCAGGTGGGTAAAACCCATACATCAAGTGGAGTCCCACAAGATGGATGGTGTTGAAAAAACACCTACATCACGGTGCAACCCACCATCCAGATTGATAAAACACATATATCATGTTGTGGTCCACAGTCCAGATAGACGGAATGCGTGGATGAAATCCATACATCAAGGTAGGCCCACTGTCCTTTATTGGACAGTGTGGAAGCCGCACATGAAGGTAGGCCCCACGTCTAGATGGACAGTGAGGGTATCACATATACATCAAGGGTCCACACGTGTGGGCCCACTAGCGTTGAAGAAGCTGGCATTGTTTTGCCACCATCCAAACCCCAGTGTCTGGACGGTCTGGATGAAACATGTACATCAGGTGGGTCCACGTGGTGGCCCACCAATCAAGCTAGCATTTGTATTTTCCTACATCAAACACATATCATGGTGGGCTTCCACCATCCAGCCTTCTAGACGGTGCGGATGGAGCAGGTGCATCAGGTGGGTCCCACGTCCTGTCCAATGGATGGATGGGTAGGTAAAACACTTACATCGGTGGGACCCTCAAAGGCACAACGTTGATATAATACTTACATTAAGGTGCCCCAGCACCGTCCTTTGTTGGACGGTGTGGGAGCAACACATACATTAGTGGGCGGATCCCACAGATGGACGGTGTGGGAGCAACACATACATTAGTGGGCGGATTCCACAGATGGACGGTGTAATAATACACATACACCATGGGTAGTACCCACCGTCCTACGTGCTAGATGGTGGTGTACTCCACCAGAGATTTGAATCTATCTCATTTACCAGGCCACCTTAAGGTGGGTCCACGTGGTGGCCCACCACAGCTCTAGATCAACTAATATTTGTGTTTTTCCTTCATCTAGGCCTGTCTAAACGAACAGGCAGCAAGGTGGGGCCCATCACATGGACAGTCTGAATCAAGCGAGCCGCACTCCACTACAGAGAGAGAGAGAGAAAGAGAGAGAGATGGTGTGATGGAGGGACCCTGCCACTATGGGCCCCTCTTTGCTTACAACAAATACATGAAAATGGGTCCCATTACAAGTGGGCCTTACATCAAAATCAAGATCTAATGCTATGAACACCCACTAATTCCACTTCTTCTAGGCTCTTTGGACTCCTTAGCTCCTAGGCTTTCCCTTTGATGGTGGATGATGAAGTATGGATGGGTAGGATGGGAGATTGGGTGATAGGGAGTGGGCCACACTTGAGGTTCTCTTAGAGATTGGACCCTTAGATTGCTTGGGATGGAGTGAGAAATGAGAGAGAGAGGAGTGGTGTGTATGACATGGGAAGCATGGGTCTCATTGACTTTTGGGATGAGAGGAATGGGCTAAGCATAGGTTGCTTTAACTTGGTGAAGAGAGTGGTATGGGTGAGTGATGGGTTGTACTTGACTAGTGATTAATTGATGTGATATTTGGTAGAGATTCTCTTAGGATTCGCAACATGCAGCATTTTCCTCGAAAGAAACATGAGCCCACAACTCCTGGCTTGGGTATCGCATCGGCGCGTGAGATGCGGAGTTAGAACCGCGGCGACGACGCAGTCGCAAGGGTACAAGTTTAGGGTCAAGTCGACTCAGGTTGACGGGGTGCGACCCAGGGTCACGTGCAAATGTTATCTACAAGTCGCGGGTCGCCTGGAATTCAACCGGAAGGACCGCGGGATCCTAAGGAACGGTACAGATTAAGATACGGGCCTCACACCGTCGGCCCCATCATGAGTCAGATCCAATTCTTAAATGGACTCCCCCATAAGATAGTGGTGGTTAAATGCCCACCATTGGAAATCACCCTAAGGCCTACAGCCCATTTCCCATTCCCCCTTCTTTTACTTAGATGTGGATAAGGTCCCACCTGTGCGATAAGGTTTAGACCCCACCATGATTGGGCTATCCCAAACTGTTGGGCCGTCATTAATGATAATGATTTCCACCATACCTTGTAGAGTTATCTAAACTATGAAGCCCACCTTATATTCATATCGGGCCCCATAGGAAAGCCCAGTTATTACATGATAAAGAGGGCGAGGAAGACCACTTGATGTACCTAGAGTCATCCTCTTAACTCACCTTGTTATATGCTCACTTGACTCACCCCATGAGGCCCACCTTGGTGTAAGTACGTCATCTAGACCATCCACTGTCTGTAGGAGAGTACATCGTCACCTCTTGCCATAGATGGAAGAATATGTGATACTAGATTTGGTATATCCACTGTGTGGACACTACCTTAATGTATAGGTTAGATCCACTATTCTTTTAGTGGACCCCGTCTTGAGATATGATATATCAGTACCTTGGGAGGCTAATGTTAGTGTAACGTGGGACATACCACCTAGACTCCTATAGATGTAGAAGGGGCATGTCGTTTAGCTCCTACTCTTTGTATGTGATATACCGGTTAGGACCGATTGTTGTCTGTTATATCTGATAATATGCTAGTGTACTTAGTCTCGTAGGAGACACTGAGAACATGCTTAGTATAATGATATCATGGCATATGCCCATACGCATCGTATGTATGCATGTTGTGAGGAATGATTGATCATAGCATTTGCCTTTGGGCTGAGACATTTAGGGGACTCCTTGTGAGGTAGAGTTACCCCACATGATCGCGCGGTACACGCAGGTTTGAAGCATGACTAGATGATATGATTCATGCATCTCGCATTTTGTGTGACAAGATCACTTTACACCCTAGCGACATCAGGGTTGTGGCCTCCACAGGCATATCGTAGATGGCCAGATGGGATACTGGAAATATTTGGTTCTAGCACTTGGGCATTTAGTATGTCCGTGGGTGAAAGTCCCTAAACTATCTTGGTACTAGAGGATGCTCCAACATCGAGACCGGGTGGATAACATGAGCACCCGAGTGTCGAATACTAGTAGGCGGTGTCTCCCACTGATCGTGGTTGGTTGGAAGGGGGTGTGGCTTTATCCACCTGAGGGTAGGGGGCTGTAAGCTAGGTTGAGTTTGGCCAGCTCGTAAATGGGTCCGCTATTGACCAGCTGAGTAGGTATTAGCAGACTACTAGTCAAGCGGGTAGTGAGCTCTTTTCCACTCACTTGGTTGTGCGGCTAGTGAGGCGGCAACCAGTGTGGAGTGTACTAGACCCCGGTGATATCCTAGAGATGAGATGTACTGAAATGTGAACATACTGAGTATGGGGTTGCACGTTCAACATTTGACTCATTCATTCATTCATTCACTATTCATGCAGGCTGGTAGCTTGCAACTAAATCATTATGTGTACCTTCGTAATGGCCATGATTTCAGTTAAGTGCGGAATTAACCTGAGATCAAGAGTTTACCACATTGAGTCTAGCTATCCAAATTCAGGTATGGGACTAGTTTGGATAGAAGCCCCTTGTGATGAACCCCACAACTTGCAATACTGTACTATCATCCCGACTACACACACCAGCCTTGTCATTTCTTTTGCATCATATAGACTAGGTATGACTAATTGTATTCATGGACTTGTCAGTATTTCTGCTTACTCTGATATTTGTTTGCTTGGCACAAGCATTGCGCACACATGCACCACCCTCTGAGCTTCCTAGTAAGCTTATGCACGGCTGTTGCGTGCAGGTGATGTTAGGCCGCAGCAGCGTTGAGGCAGGAGTTTGTTACAGATCATTTTAGAGATTTTGTTATTTATATATTTCCCTTTCAGCACTGTAATCTATAGTTTTTATTAGTGGATATATGATGATGATGTTTTTCTTGTGAATTTGGTATACTTGTGGTTATGCTTCTTTACAAAAAAAAAAATCATACTGAAAATCCTCCATGTAGGACCCCAGGATCGGAATCTAGCATATTGACGCTAAGAGCCGAGAGTGGGGTACTATAGAGGCTGTCGGCACTGAATTTCAGCGATCAGGAATTTTGTGAGCCCGGTTCCCGAGTTTGGGGCGTGATAGCTATACCAGGAGCTTTGTCAGGCCCACTTTGATAGATCATTCTATGGCATACATTAGATCATTCAAAACTCCAGTGGCCCACAGATTATATAGGATTTGGAGATGATTTTCATCGATTGCTCTTAATGGTGACCCCTTAAATTTATTTGAAGAGTTTTTATATTTATTTGAAATGTTTTATATTAGATGATGGGTTATACATATTTTATATAGCTTTTTTTTTAAAATCATAGTCCTCATGTTAAATTTTTCTTAACATTATAGGTCAATGAAAAATAGAGCTCTTATGGCTTCTTGCACGCCATGTCTGGTGGATTCTATGCCTCATTCATGACATGATATAGACATCAACTCAGAAGTGAAAGTTGGTATAGATGATCCAAACATGGATGAGAAGGTACCGAATCTAAAAATTGGTATGGAGTTTAAAACAAAAAAAAGATGCATATGATTTATACAATAATTTTGGAAGGAAAGTCAGTTTCAGTCTTTGGAAGCATAGTATAAATAAAGACAAAAAGACAGGTCTATTGAAAATGAGAGATTTTGTTTGTTCCAGAGAAGGTAAACATTCATTTAATAAACGTGATGTTAACGTGAAACATCATCGGGATGAAACAAGAACAGGTTGTGAGCCACATATGAAAATTAGATTGGGAGTTGATGGTAAATATCGTGTTACTGATCTTAAGATTGATCATAATTATATTCATGCATCTCATGAAGAAGCTCATTTATTGAGGTCACAACGAAAATTTACTGAAGAAGTGGTTATCGATAACTGTGATAATGCAGGTATAATGTCAAAAGTGACAAATGATTTCATGATTAAGCAAGTCAGTGGTTGACAGAATCTTTGATATAATTTGGTAGATTATAAGAATTATTTACGAACGAAAAGGGTGAAAACAATGAAGAAATTTGATGACCATGGTCTTTTGAGATTTTTTAAAAGAAAGCAATCTGAAGATCCAATGTTCTTTTATTGTATTCAATTTGATGCTGAAGATTATATCACCAACATTTTTTGGGCAAATGGAAGAATGATTTTAGATTATGAACGTTTTGGATATGTGATTCGCTTTGACACGACATATAAAACAAACGAGTATGATGGCCATTTACACCATTCGTCGGTGTTAATCATCATAGACAAACAATTATCTTAGGGGCTGCACTCCTTTACGATGAAATAATCGATTCTTTCAGATGGTTGTTTAGAACATTCTGTGATGCAATGTGTAGAAAAAAAACCCCAAACCATTCTGTGATGTCATCAAGAAAGAGTTAACGGGAACGGTTCGCCGTATTTGTGTATGGCATATGTTTCAAAACACTTGCAAACATCAAAATCATCTATTTTGTTCTTCCAAGTTATTTGGCAATGATTTTGGTAGATGTGTATATGATTTTGAAGAGAAACGTGAATTTCTTCAAATGTGGGAAAGAATGATCATGAAATATAATCTGACAGATAATATATGCTTACAGTGGTTATTTAATGAAAAAGAGAAGTGGGCATTAGTATATGGAAATAACAATTTTTGTGCAGATATGAAGAGCACCCAGCGTTGTAAAAGTTTAAATAAGGATTGTAAGTGCTATGGTCTCATGCTCCTTTGGTTGTCAAATTTTGTTGTGCCAAAACCTCTATCTGTGTCTTGTGTTTGTATATTGATATATATAAATGTTTCAAGACACGACATCACAATGCTTCAAGTCAAGTACGGTAATCGACTTCAAGAAATGCAAGGTCATGTATTTGTCCTCTTCTGTAAGCATCAATATCCAAAGCTCGCTAAAAAGAGTGTTTGTTCAAGACTAAAGTGCATTTCAAGACTCAAGTGCAACTCACGATGAAGTCTAATTTCCAACAACAGAAGATCTTAAAATCAAGCTACATCAAGTAGAGATCTCAAGCTTCATAAGGTTCAATGGTCAACCATCATCTGAAAGAATGAAGTTCAATGTTCATACTTCATGTCCCAGGTATGATAGACCTTAGTTTGACCTTAAGGTAGATCATTTTGTATACATAATTCAAGATGAATCTTTTTACATGAATTTGGTCTGTTCTAAGACTAGCCCTAGACCTTGTTCGCCTAGTCCTATCACTGGTTCAACCAGTCCAAGAAATTCCAAGACCAGTCCTAAGTTATTTCAATTTTTTGAAATTTTTTGGTTATTCTACGACCAGTCCTGGAGACTGTTCGACCAGTCGTAGGGATTGTCACGACTCGTCCTTCGACCAGTCCTAGATCTTCGACTAAAACTCCAGCGACTAATCTTTATGTCTCAGGACCAGTCGTGAGTGGTTCACGACCAGTCGTAAAGTGCACACGACCTGTCATGGACTACCTTCGACCAGTCGTGGAACGGTTTTATCCGATCGTGCTTAAAATTTCTAAATACAGTTCGACTTACGACCAGTCGTGGTGGGCACACGACCAGTCATGGACGTAATTTCTGCAACTGTAAACAGAGCATGAATTTTAGAGATTTATAACTCAATTCAAGAAAATTTAAAGCATCGCTCTGAGATAAGTTCGTGTTCATTTTAAGCTATGTTGTGCATATTTAATATTCTCTTTTGGTTTGCTTATACATTTGATTTTGTTTCTACATTCCAATCTGATTTAAAAGAGGAATTTCTGTATTTCGTCTTCTTGGAATCAAAATCAAATATAGCTAGCCCAACTTTATTTAATTTAAAATTAATTAGAACTTAGAACCATTTTAAAGTGAGTATTGGACATTAAACTTCTACATTCGAACTCCTACTCCGATTGGTTCTTCCGGGCTACTACAAAAGGAGAAATCTAGGTATTTTACTTTATTATAAATTTCCATCTTTTGGTTTCGTTTGAGGTTAAGTCAGAAAAATCTCAATTTATATGGTTATCTGAGGAGAGCAAAAAAAACTCAGAGTTTTTTGAATTCTGTAAACCCATTTGACAGACACAATTGTAAAGGTTTTAGGTGAACCTGTGAAAACTATTTTCAGAATGAATGCTGATATCCCCTGTGTGAGGATATTAGGAGTGGAGTAGCAATCTGTGTGGCTATTGTTTATCAGTTGGTGAACACACAGGCGAACCACTATATATCGGCGTGTTTTGTGATTTAGATGTTTACTCAATTTCTATATCTTTAATCATTCAGATTTGTGGAATGAATATGTGGATGTGAATGTTGTAATATTTACATTTCAAAGCAAAGTGGGGAATGTTGTAATAGTTTAGAATTTATTTCTAACTATTTCCTTTATTTCCTTTCTATTTGAGTTTTGATATTCAATTTGTTCTAGTAAGGTTGTCCTGCCATAAACCCTTGGTTTTTTTGGTGCAAAGGTTGTCCTTAGAGCAACATTAGTATCAAGCTCTTTATTTAAGGTTGCTTTACATTTCTGTTCATTGATTTATTTAAAGTACTGTCTTTTATTTATTTGTTTATAAGGCAATCTTATTTTCGATTGAATTCCATTGTTAAATTTTAATTTGGCATAGTCCTATTCACCCCCGCCCCCCTCTAAGACATATAGCTTGGCATGGTCCTATTCACCCCCCCTCCCCCCCCCCCCCCCCACGAGGACATATAGCTTGGCCTTTTCAAGTGGTATCAGAGCCTGATAGCTGATTTTAATTGCTTTATTCTTAGATTCATTTCCTAAGCTAACGATTTAAGCTATATATAAGATGTCGAATTTTAATAGCCTTTCAGTCACTAGGCCTCCACCCTCTGATGGCTCCAACTATGCCTATGAGAGTAGAAGAGTTGGTTGGGTCATAGGGATTGTCACGACTCGTCCTTCGACCAGTCCTAGATCTTCAACTCAAACTCCAGTGACTAATCTTTATGTCTCAGGACCAGTCGTGAGTGGTTCACGACTAGTCGTAAAGTGCACACGACCAGTCGTGGACTACCTTCGACCAGTCGTGGAACAGTTTTATCCGATCGTGCTTAAAATTTCTAAATGCAGTTCGACCTACGACCAATCGTAGTGGCCACATGACCAGTCGTAGATGCAATTTCTGCAACTATAAATAAAGCACAAATTTCAGAGATTTATAACTCAATTCAAGGCATCACTCTTAGATAAGTTTGTGTTCATTTTAAGTTACGTTGTGTATATTTAATATTCTCTTTTTGTTAGCTTATGCATTTGATTTTGTTTCTACATTCCAATATGATTTAAAAGAGGAATTTCTATATTCCGTCTTCTTGGAATCAAAATCAAATATAGCTAGCCCAACTTTATTTAATTTGAAATCAATTAGAACTTAGAACCATTTTAAAGTGAGTATTGGACATTAAACTTCTTCATTCGAACTCCTACTCCAATTCGTTCTTCCGGGCTGGTACAAAAGGAGAAATCTAGGTATTTTACTTTATTGTAAATTTTCATCTTTTAGTTTTGTTTGAGGTTAAGCCAGAAAAATCTCAATTTGTGTGGTTATCTGAGGAGAGCTAGAAAAACTCAAAAGTGGGGTTTTTTGAATTGTGTAAGCCCATTTAAAAGACACAATTGTAAAGGTTTTAGGTGAACCTGTGAAACCTATTTTCATAATGAACGCTGATATCCCCTGTGTGAGGATATTAGGGGTGAAGTAGCAAGCTGTGTGGCTGTTGTTTAACAGTTGGTGAACACACAGGTGAACCACTATATATCGGTGTGTTTTGTGATTTAGATGTTTACTTAATTTTTATATCTTTAATCATTCAAATTTGTGGAATGTATATGTGGATGTGAATGTTGTAATATTTACATTTCCAAGCAAAGTGGGGAATGTTGTAATAGTTTAGAATTTATTTCTAGCTATTTCCTTTCTGTTTGAGTTTTAATATTCAATTTGTTCTAGTAAGGTTGTCCTGCCATAAACCCTTGGTTTTTATGGTGCAAAGGTTATCCTTAGAACAACATTAGTATCAAACTCTTTATTTAAGGTTGCTTTACATTTATGTTCATTGATTTATTCAAAGTACTGTCTTTTATTTATTTATTTATAAGGCTATCTTATTTTCGATTGAATTCCACTGTTAAATTTTAATTTGGCATAGTCCTATTCACACCCCCCCCCCCCCCCCCATCTAAGACAAATAGCTTGGCCTTTTTAAGTGGTATCAGAGCATAATAGCTTGTTTTAATTACTTTATTCTTGGATTTATTTTCTGAGCTAACGATCTAAGCTAGATATAAGATGTCAAGTTTTGATAGCCTTTCAGTCACTAGGCCTCCACCCTTTGATGGCTCCAACTATACCTATTGGAAAGCCAAGATGAGAATTTTCCTCAAATCAATGGATGAGAATGTGTGGCTTACCACAGTGATTGAATGGAACCCACCAACCACTAAAGTGACTGGTATCGATGGTTCAAAATCAATAAGAGTAACACCATTTTTCTCATGGACCACTCTTCGAAAAAGTGAGAGTAGTGCCAATGCAAAAGCACTAAATGTAATCACTTACACACTATCACTAGATGAGTTCAAAAGAATTATATCTTGTGGTATAGTAAAGCAAGCTTGGGATATATTAGAAATAACACACGAGGGTACTTTAATTGTCAAAAAATCTAAAGTCCAACTCCTCACAACCAAATTTGAAGAAATTCATATGGAGGAAAATGAAATGTTTTTAGATTTCTACACCAGATTAAATGATATTGTAAACTCTATGTGGGGTCTTGGTGATAAAATCCCAGAAAGTAAAGTTTGTGCAAAGATATTACGCTCACTACCTGAACGGTTCAATTCTAAGGTAACCACGATCCAGGAACTTCCTGATACGGACAATATGAGGGTAGAAGAGTTGGTTGGGTCTTTACAAACCTACGAGTTAACTTTTAAAGCTCCTAAAGATAAATATATTGCCCTTAAGTCTTCTAAACATATTTTTCAAGAAAATTCCCATTTAGAAAATTCAGAAGACGATATGGCTCTTTTAGCAAAAAAGTTTTACAAGATTTTCAAAAGTAAAGAAAGGGTTGATTTTCAAAAATTAAATGATAAGAAAAGATCTAAAGCTAAATCTAAAACTCGAAAATCTTTGAAAGATAGTCAATGTTACAACTGCCAAGAATATGGGCATTTAGCAAACAAATGTCCTAAAAGGGACAAACCTAAAAACAAAGTAATGTTGGCTACTTGGGAGGAATCTTCTAACACTGAAGCCTCTTTTGATTCAGAAGATTCTGAAACCAAGTCGGGCAATGAAGTTAAGGCCCTTATGACTCTAGCCAAGTTCACATTTTCAGATTATGATGATTCAACTAGTGAAGAAAATCTGAATAGTGATCATGAAAATGAAGAAGATCTTCAAGATGCTTACAATGGCCTATATAAGGAAAGTTGTAAAATTGCCGTAAAACTAAAACTTCAAAAAGAAAAGTTTTTAAAACTTAAAGAAAATTTTGCTTCTCTTGTTTTAGAAAAATCTCATCTTTTAGATTGTTTTGAAAAAACTAAATGTGATTTAGAATTCAAAACCTCCCTGATTGAAAATCTTAAATCTGAAAATGACAAACTTAAGCTTGAAAACTCTTCACTTGTGAGTTCAAAGGATACATGGAGGTATGCCCAAGGAGATCTGAAGTTTGAGAAACTTTTATCTGGATCTAGAAAATGTGGTGACAGATTCGGGTTGGGCTATGATAAGAATATACCTTCTAAACAGAGGATTACTCCTCCTAAGTTTGTGAGAGGAGAAACCTCTAACTCAAAAGGGAAAAGTATTAACAAAGTTTTTCCAAAACCCTTTAGCTGAAAAAATAGTTGATTTGCTTAAGGGGCTCTTAAAATCTAACTCAGTGGATCACTCGTACATCAATTACAAATACAAGAAGACCAACTATACTCCTAAACCCAAAACAGTAATGAAATGGGTTCCTAAAGTTACTTGCTTGGTTACCCACACTGCTTTCAAAGCTACAAGTCATTCGAAGTGGTACTTAGACAATGGATGCTCAACGCATATGACGGGTGACGCGGCTTTATTCACCGATCTTAAAGATATGACTTATGGGTCAGTCACATTTGGTGATGGTAGCAACTGCAAGATTATTAGCTAAGGTACGGTTCAACCTTATAACCTTCCCTTATTTAAGAATGTTTTATATGTTGAAGGGCTAAAACACAACCTGTTAAGTATATCTCAAATATATGATAATAATCATAGCGTGAAATTTTCTAATAAAGTTTTTGAAATCTTAAACAAAAAGGGTTCTGTAATATTAACTGGTCGCAGGACTCCTGAAAACTGATATATTGTAAGCAATGGTAGCTCATCTAATCAATCGTGTTACATAGTCTATACCAATAAAACAGAATTATGGCATAAACGCATTGGACATATACACTACCGTAATTTATACAAATTGAGCAAGGGAGAACTAATAAGAGGTCTACCTAAATTACAAAATGTAGACAAGGTATGTGGTGAATGTCAATATGGCAAGCAAACAAGGAGCTCTCACGAAATGGTGAACTCCAATGCCACATTAAGACCACTCGAGCTTCTTCATATGGATCTTATAAGACCTACCAGGACGGTGAGTCAAGGTGGCAAAAAATACATCTTGGTAATCATGGATGATTTTTCTAGATTCACTGGGGTAGCCTTCTTAAGGAAAAAAATTAAAAACCCTTGATGAAGTTAAAAAGATTCTCAAACAGATCTAAACTAAAAAAGGGTCTCAAGTTTGTAAGATCCATAGTGATCATGGATCTCAGTTCGAGAATAACAGTTTTAAGAAATTTTGTAACAATCAGGGATTATCGCATGAATTCTCTGCACTCAAAACTCCTCAACAGAATGGAATTGTGGAAAGGAAAAATAGAGTGCTTCAAGAAATAGGAACTATAATGTTGAATAGTATGAAGCTCCTTAAAAATCTTTGGGTTGAAGTAGTGAATACTGCTTGCTATATTATTAATCGGGTTTATATATGTAAATCTAATAATAAAATCGCTTATGAAATGTGGTTCGATAAAAAGTCTAATGTCAAATACTTTCGAGTTTTTGGTATCAAGTGCTATATTTTGCGTGACCGTGAAAATCTGGAAAAGTTTGACACAAAAATTGATGAAAGAATCTTTTTAAGATACTCTTTAAACAGTCACGTATATCATGTACTAAACAAAAGGACCCGTGTTATTCAAGAATCAATTAATGTGGTCATAGACGATTATTTGAATATACCTACCCCAAGTTCAGATAATGATGAAGTTCTTCTAATTGACAAACCTGATACTTCATCAAGTTAAAATAATTCTGAATTAAGGACTGTTAAAGATCATCCAACCGCTCAAATTCTTGGAAACCCTCTCACTAGTGTACGCACTCGTAGACAACAAGAAGACATGTAATTATGTGTGCTTTACATCCCAAATTGAACTGGTAAACATTAAAGAAGCTCTTTCTGATGAAAACTGGATAGTTGCTATGCAAAAAGAACTTAATCAGTTTATTCGAAATGATGTCTAGTATCTTGTTCGTAGACCTAAAGATAAACACATTATAGGAACTAAGTGGATTTTCAAAAATAAGTATGATGAACTTGGTAATATAATTCGAAACAAGGTAAGACTAGTTGTACAAGGGTACACTCAAATAGAAGGCATTGATTATGATAAAACCTTTGCTCCGGTTGCTCGCCTTGAATCAATCAGACTTTTTATATCCATTGCATGCTTTAGAAAGTTTAAATTTTATCAAATGGATGTAAAGACTGCTTTCTTAAATGGTGATCTCCATGAAGAAGTATATGTGGAACAACGCACAAGGTTTGAAGACCCTAAGTTTACTGATCATGTATACCATCGTAAAAAAACTCTATATGGTTTAAAACAAGCTCCTAGAGCATGGTATGAAAAATTGACTAAGTTTTTACTAAGTCATAACTTTCAAATGGGTGGTGTTGATAAGACGCTCTTTGTTAAGAAACACAACAATGATATTTTAATGGTTTAGATATATGTTAATGATATTATTTATGGATCTACCTGTACTAACATGACTATTGAGTTTGTAGATTTAATGAAATCTAAGTTTGAAATGAGCATGGTTGGAGAATTAAATTATTTCCTAAGGTTGCAAATAAAACAACAACCAGATGGCATTTTCATTTTTCAAACCAAATATGCTCTGAACTTAATCAAAAAGTTCGGATTTGAGAATAGTAAGAATTTTGATACTTCTATGAGTACAACTTTAAGACTTTCAAAGGACTCTACAGGTAAAAATATAGATCCTAAATTATATCGCAGTATGATTGGTAGTCTACTTTACTTAACTGCTAGTAGACCTGATATTACTTTAAGTATTGAGATTTTCACTAGATATCAGTCTGATGCTAAAGAGACATCTTTCTACTGTCAAGCGGAGCTAAAATGGGTCTCTGGTATCCATATGATACTAGTGTTCAATTGGTTGGGCACTCAGATGCTGATTAGGCTGGTAATATTGATGACAGAAAATCAACCAGTGGTGGTTGTTTCTACATTGGAAACTGTTCAGTTTCTTGGTTTAGTAAGAAGTAAAGTTCTATATCGCTCTCAACTGATGAGGCTGAATACATCGCAGCAAGAAATGCATTACTCAGCTTGTTTGGATGAAACGTATGTTAAGCGATTATGGAATTGCACAGGAATTAATGATATTATATTGTGATAATTCCAGTGCTATAAATATATCAAAAAACTCAATACAGCATTCACGTACCAAGCACATTGACATTAGGTATCACTATATTCATGAATTAGTGGAAGATAAAATAATATCTTTGGAATATATTCTGACCAAGACTCAACTTGCCGACATTTTCACTAAACCGCTCGACAAAAGTAGGTTTAATAAATTGAAATTTGATCTCGGTATGTGCATTCTAAATGATTATTCATGCATATTTGTATCATAATGTACATAATTTGATAATTAGTTGGTTTAAAATTCTAATTTTTATTAAATATGCCTGTTTTTATAGGTACATGATCAGTCGAGGAAGTGCTTGACCAGTCGTGGTACGACCGGTCGAGAACGGTCCTCGACCAGTCGTGTATCGCGTTGGAACCTTTCAAATTTTGGGGGAAATCTCATCTTCTTCATTTCTTTTATCCTCTCCAACGAGTCGAGGCATGACTAGTCGTACTCACCTTCCCAGATCTTCAAGGTTAGTGTATCATTTGTGTTTCTCTTGTAGATTCTAGTTTCTATTACTTCATTTTCACTCTTAGAGTAATCTATTTTGAGATTTATTGCAATTTTGAGGTTTTTTTCTTGAAAAAACTGATCTAGCAAAACCACTTTTTTCACATCTTTTGTATCTACTTGATCTTTTAATTTTCATTCTGATAATGGATGCTAGAGGGAAAAAGAAAACTTCCCGTTGTCCAACATCTTCTAGATCAACTCCTATCTCTAAGCGCTATCTCCGTTCATCGAAGGATGATCCCTCTGATGTACGGGATTTGCATATGCACAAAGTCATTGTTGAACGGTTTGTCCGTATTGAACACATTGCTCCTTTTGGTATCCTTCCTATTCTCAAAGCTGTATGATGGGATAACATCTTACTTTGGGGTGGGCTAGCATACCAGTCTATTGCTCAATCCATGTATGCTTGCATTTCTGATTTTTCAACTGATAATTTAACGTTTAAAATTGCTACTAGAGAAGGTCTATTTGATGTTGACCGCCATCTGATTTCGGCGCTAATGGACATTCCTGATAATGATGAGGGTATTCCAATTCATAGTTTGACTTAAAAACCCTCTGAATCAGAAAACGCATGCTCACTAAAGACTTATGTAAGTTGAATTTATAATGGACTCATAAAGGGAATGCGCTCCCCTCAAAATACTTGTTACCCAGATACAGAGTTCTTCACCAAATTTTCATTTCAAATGTGTATCCAAGTTCTAAAAATAAAACAAAACGGATTGCCTTTATGGTTCGTGTTTTGCATTCTGTTATCTTCGGTCATCAAATATGTCTGCCTTCTTTAATTTGTCATTTCATTATTCAATTTCGTCTCCATCCCGATCATAGTGATATTCCATTTACCTACCTTATGACTGTTTTAGCCACTCACAGGTTTGTGGTTATGCCTGTTGGAGAGGCTCCTATCCATCATCTTATTTTTAATAATTTAAATATTAACAAGATGAAGTTGGAATTGGTTTCTGGCCAAGTGGATGTTGATGGTAGCAGTGCTGAAGCAGGAAATGAGGCAGATGCTGGGAATCTTCCTCCTGACGATGTTGATATGGATGATATTTTTGATGAAATTGGTTCAGATTCTGGAAATGATCCGGACTATCAGCCTTTTGGCTTTGATGAGAGGTTGCATTCTCTTGAGGAACAGGTGGCTGACATACGTGTAACCCAAGCATCTCAGTTTGCTTATATGTGCAAGTATATGAGGCTCGTTATTAAGGGTTTGCACAAAATTGATTCATCTAATCCTGTTCCCTTTTCTGAATCTGATTGATTGATTTTCTCTTTTGGTCTGTATTAATTCTAATACTATTTTACTTTTGTTGGTCTGTTGACATTGATTTTACCTCTGTTTGGTTGACTGACTTTTGGTTAACCTGGTTAATGGTATGTAGACTTTTTCTTATATCTTGACTAGTTTATCAATATATTACTTTTCTGATTATTCTTCTGTTCCATTTGTTTGCTTCCTTTGTCATATTGTGACAAAATGGGGAGAAGATTTCTCATGTCAAAAGTTTGTTTGGAATGGTAATGGTAGCATTATCTCTTATATATGTGTGCTATGCAAGGGGAGTATATATGGAGTATATAAATACTCAGGGGGAGTATATAAATAATATGATTTTGTGATAGTTTTTGTGCTACTTAATGCCAACTGGTTTATGATTCTTTAAACCAGATCGTAACTGGTTCTCTTATATAACTAGTGCATGGTTCATTATTGTGAATATTGTGCTTCTCTTATTTTATTGGATTATTGGAGTGTGTTTTGTCACAAATTTGACAAAGGGGGAGATTGTAAGTCCTATGGTCTCATACTCCTTTGGTTGTCAAATTTTGTTGTGCCAAAACCTCTATCCGTGTCTTGGGTTTTTATGTTGATGTATATATGTTTCAAGACACGACATCACAATGCTTCAAGTCAAGTACGGTAATCGACTTCAAGAAATGCAAGGTCATGTATTTTGTCCTCTTCTATAAGCATCAATATCCAAAGCTCGATAAGAAGAGTGTTTGTTCAAGACTCAAGGGCATTTCAAGACTCAAGTGCAACTCAAGATGAAGTCTAATTTCCAGCTGTAGAAGATGTCAAAATCAAGCTACATTAAGTAGAGATCTCAAGCTTCATAAGGTTCAAAGGTCAACCATTATCTGAAAGAATGAAGTTCAATGTTCATACTTCATGTCCTAGGTATGATAGACCTTAGTTTGACCTTAAGGTAGGTCATTTTGTATACATAATTCAAGATGAATCTTTTTACATGAATTTGGTTTGTTCTAAGACTAGTCCTAGACCTTGTTCGACTAGTCCTATCACTGGTTCGACCAGTCCAAGAAATTCTAAGACCAGTCCTAAGTTGTTTCAATTTTTTAAAATTTTTTGGTTATTCTACGACCAATCCTGGAGACTGTTTGACCAGTCGTAGGGATTGTCACCCCTCATCCTTCAACCATTCCTAGATCTTCGACTCAAACTCTAGCGACTAATCTTTATGTCTCACGACCAGTCGTGGGTGGTTCACGACCAGTTGTAGAGTGCACACGACCGGTCATAGACTACCTTCGACCAGTCGTGGAACGGTTTTATCCTACCATGCATAAAATTTCAAAATACAGTTCGACCTACAACCAGTCGTGGTGGTCACACAACCAGTCGTAAATGCGATTTCTGTAACTATAAATAGAACATGAATTTCAGATATTTATAACTCAATTCAAGAATATTTAAGGCATCACTCTGAGATAAGTTTGTGTTCATTTTAAGTTACATTGTGCATATTTAATATTCTCTTTTTGTTAGCTTATGCATTTGATTTTGTTTCTACATTCCAATCTGATTTGAAAGAGGAATTTCTGTATTCCGTCTTCTTGGAATCCAAATCAAATATAGCTAGCCCAACTTTATTTAATTTAAAATCAATTAGAACTTATAACCATTTTAAAGTGAGTATTGGACATTGAACTTCTACATTCGAACTCCTACTCCGATTGGTTCTTTCGGGCTGCTACAAAAGGAGATATCCAGGTATTTTACTTTATTATAAATTTCCATCTTTTAGTTTTGTTTGAGGTTAAGCTAGAAAAATCTCAATTTGTGTGGTTATCTGAGGAGAGCCAGAAAAACTCAGAAGTGTGGTTTTTTGAATTGTGTAAGCCCATTTGAAAGACACAATTGTAAAGGTTTTAGGTGAACCTATGAAACCTATTTTCATAGTGAACGCTAATATCCCCTGTGTGAGGATATTAGGAGTGGAGTAGCAAGCTATGTGGCTGTTGTTTAACAGTTGGTGAACACACAGGCGAACTACTATATATCGATGTGTTTTGTGATTTAGATGTTTACTTAATTTCTATATCTTTAATCATTCAGATTTGTGGAATGTATATGTGGATGTGAATGTTGTAATATTTACATTTCTAAGCAAAGTGGGGAATGTTGTAATAGTTTAGAATTTATTTCTAACTATTTCCATTATTTCCTTTCTGCTTGAGTTTTGATATTCAATTTGTTCTAGTAAGGTTGTCCTGCCATAAACCCTTGGTTTTTATGGTGCAAAGGTTGTCCTTAGAACAACATTAGTATCAAGCTCTTTATTTAAGGTTGTTTTACATTTTTGTTCATTGATTTATTTAAAGTACTATCTTTTATTTATTTGTATATAAGGCTATCTTATTTTCGATTGAATTTCGCTGTTAAATTTTAATTTGGCATAGTCCTATTCACCCCCCCCCCCCTTGTTGAGGGTCAAATATTGCATATCAGACCCTGGTTATTGTCTGAATTTACGAACTTATACTGTTTAATGGACCCATTTGATCGTGTTTGTGATGCAGGATATATTTAGGAGCTTGAATTGAAAATGGGTATTAGAAGCATGGTTTTAGCGCTCAAGATTCACCAAGGCAAGGAACGAACTCCATGTGATCAAAATCAGCGGAATTATACGCCAGAGACCCGAGAAAATCACGAAAACTGAAGCTCAAGTGGCCTGAAAGTCAGCCAGAATGCAAGAACACAGGGTTTCCACCATCCGTTCAGTCCGAAACTTCATACACGGCCTGAGGATCTTATATTAACCGTACACGTCAAATTTCAACCGTCAGATCCCTCAGAAGTGGCCCAACCAGGCAGATCACCCCATAAATCTGATTCTGGCCCGCACCGAGATCCGGATATGCTCAAGTCTTGCATCAACGTTTTAAATGAGCCGACAAAACGGATGGACGGAGAGGATTTCTAAAACATTACAAGTGGACCCCACATGGGGCGCACGAGTGCACATGCGTGCACTCCCGAGCCGCATGCCGGACAGGAAGCTCGGCCAAACAAGACCGCCGACCGACTCTATCTTCCAAATTAAGGAGCCGCCGGCGTCTTTACGCACGGACGCCGTTTTTGTTTGTGGGCCCCACCTATCATCAAGATCATCGATCCGACTGACCGTTCATCATATCCCTATGGATCTTCTTAACACCGCCAGGTGGAAGAATTTTAAGTAAAGAGGACCGAAAACCGTACCGTCCAAACGAAGGACGAACAGAGAAGAAAACCATGTGGGCCACTCCGAATATAATCCAAAACCAGTCATTTCCAATTAATTTTTCGAGCTTAAACGAATGGACGGATTGGATTTCACATCAAATTCGGATAATAGGCCACGCCATCATCATCTCACGAACGAGTTTAAGCTGCTCGCGTATTCACGAAATTCGCCGTACGTGTGGGCTTCACTGTGTTTGTGATCACCATCGGATCGACAATCCGATCCGTCCATCAGATGCAGAGGGAGGTCCTAACCTCTTTCATGAAGCCAAATCAGAAATACAGGACCATCAACCACCGCAATTCAAAGCCGACGCAAGTCGGTTTCCAAAATTCCTACGTAGCTGCGTAAACAGATTACGCAAAGAGGTTTCCAAATCTGAGGTTGCCGAAAGGAGACTTCCTACTGAAGTTTTGCACTGACAGCCCAGCCGACTTACACCATCCTATAAGATGAGAAGAAAGAGGGAACCAGGGGGGAGGAAGGCTGGAAAGAGAGAGAGAGACAGGGGACGTGAGAGAGACAGATAGGGAATTTTTATTTTCTTTTTCTTATTATTATATGCTGTTTTGTTGAGAGATCTAGACCGATCATGTCGGGCTAACCTCTTAGCTAGGGCTAAGAGGCGAAGCTTGTAGCGTGATGGGGAGGTTTTATGGTTTGGATTCATGTCCCTGAACTAACATTGATTTTAGTTTGATTTAATGGGAATATTTCTAGTTTTTAATGGTCTGTTGTGACTGACATTACAATGGGTCTGCGATAGCTTTGAGTATTTCCCTTTTTCTTTTGATGTTTATGACGTCAGGAAGCCCTGTTGTTCACCATCGTCTCCTGGGCATGATCGGATGACTGCACTCTTCCTAACCTTCATAAACACGTTGATTGGTTGGTAATTAGTTTAATTCTGTTGTTTGCTTTGTCTCCTGGGCATGGTTTGGTGATGGAATCCATTCTAATTCATACACCCTTCATCTCTTGAAACCTATATCAACGGCAGTTCGGTTAATTTTTCTGATTTATAATACAGGCATAAGATCTCCCTGATCTCTACAAGTGGATCCTCTGAATCCCTAGTTTCCCTTCTCTGATTTTTCCTAAGTTTTAGATTAATATTTCATCATTATTCTTAAAATTATAATCGATTTAGATTTCATCTCATTCTAGTTCTATTTCTACTTAGTTTCAGATAACGTACAGGTTTCAGTCCCTGTGGATTCGACCTCGGTCTTACCGAGTTTATTACTACATCACAACCCTATACTTGGGGAGTGAACAAGTTTTGGCGCGTTGTCGGGACCGACGGCTACGATTTTCTGAAATTAATTAGTTTTAGAGTTAGTTTAAGATTAGGATTTTACTAATTTTAAATTTTTAATTTTGTTTTCTATTTTTCATAGAACTAACATATTTCTTATTTTGTAGGTTGTTAAGATAGAACTTCTAATTGGGTAAACTCTTTCTGATTTGCTAGATTTCCTAACTCTTTAGATTTGATTTGCTCTAGAAATTTCTTCTATTTTGAACTAACTTGTTTTGTTTTATTTTGCGTGTTTTTTTTACTTAGGAATCTTTAACCTGGTAACTTCTTTCTAACTTCTTCCCCTCATACTTTCCATACTTGTTGTAGGATCTTTTCTTTTTATTTTTCCTAGAGTAGATTCAGAATTTGGGTTTTACTATGCAAGAGTTGGAACGTATATATGCTTTGAGATAGCTAAGGAATCTTGGGAAAATTTTTGATGTATGATGATAATAATGGAAAAGCAAATTTATGCCTCAAATATTTTTCGAAAATTACTTCAACCAATCGAAACATGATGCTCCACCGATTAAGAAGTCCTTCGGTGATTATCTACGGGAAAATAATTGCATTCCACGAGTTAAGGAAACAGTACGTGATTATTGGAATGATAACGCGTATCAACTCTCGACCGATGACCCGTATGACTATAACTAGTGGAACCATCAAAACTGGGAAGATGAACCAACCACATGTAATGATTATTCTCTTGGATACCCTACCGTTGAGAACCTACCAGAAACGATCCAAGAGGATGAAATTCAGTCTACCATGGAATGCCTTACGGAAATAAGAAAAGCAATGGAAGCACTGAATTCGTGCCTTGAAAGGATAGAAGAAGCTCGTGCATCCCAACTACAATCCAATCCAAATACAATGCCAGGAAAGTGATCCTCACTCGCTTTTGACGAAATGAATTTGGAATGAGGAGTTGGATTCCATTAACGAGCACGTGGTTCAATTTCCCAATGAGCCGATCTCGATGACTGTTCAAAAGAATGGTGGAGATACATGGGTGTCTTTCAAATACAGTGATGATGACACACCTCCCTTACTTGACACACATGAATTCAATGATGAGGTAGAGGTTAGTTCATTCGAACCTCAACCGAATTTAGGAATAGATTGTGAGGAAAGCGATCTCATCTCAAGTGTGTACTGCACTGAATTGGAAGCTGAGAAGTATTGGGATGAGATTCATGAGAGCACAACCCAAATTCCCCTGGAATCAATCTCAAGTATGGTCCAGGTCAATGCTCAAGAAGCACACGAAGTGATCGGTCATACTGAGCTACTCCACTCATCTAACATATCTGATTTAAAAGTGGAAGATGTTTTTGAGCTCATTAAAACTGACCCTTCCAACTTCTGTGAGACATGTTTGGACCACTCTCTTGAATTGAATGATAATGTGATTTGGGAGAAGGACGAGTTGCGTCGCTACGACTCTAGAATTTGAAACCACTCAATTAAGACCACCATCCGAGTCGACACGTCCGACGGTTCAACGCCTCGATTGAGTAGTTTCAATGAACAAAGTGATCCCATCGATGCTTCCCTATTGATCTTCAATATGTTTGTATGTATGGAGCAAGAGAACATATCTTCATATACTTTTAAGGGCGAGGGAGTCCTTGAGCATCTCATTACAGATTTCCATGAGGAAAATAAGTCACTCTCAGCTGAAATTTCCGACTCTTTTGATAATTGCTGGGCACACTTTTCAAAGTCAAACGATCCCATGTCAAAAGACAAAGTGGATGCCTTGCAAGACAACATCTCGGTAGTTATCACTGACCGAGAGAACCCTTATTTTGAAGCCCCTTCTTCCCCTGATCCTAACCGTCTACCATTAAAGGAGGAGGAGCTGAAAATTGAACCGAAGATTGACACTTCGAAATGTGTTGAGGCTACATCACTTTTTGTGAAGTTTTCTAAACTTTATCTACTTGTAGTCTCTGATTCACCATGGGATACTAACGTTGAAACTTCTTCTGTCACAGGTGAATCGTACATACTCTGGTTACCTCAAGCAATGCAATGGAAAATTTCTTATGAGGTACATAAGTCTCTCTGGAAAGTCATGCTCCAGGCACCCAAGCCTTTGCAAAAAGGGCTTTTGGATGATCTTGTTGAGGAACTTACCGAGGAACTTATCAAGATATCGCCGCCGAGGAAGATGAACCTTGCGGCAAAGATGAGTAGTGAGTTCAATGTTTGTGGGTAACATTCTTTGTAAACCCTCACGAGACTACAACTCGTCCACTAGGGGCAACCTAGGGGTTTAAAGGCTTGTTGCATATGCTAAATGCAATCGAGAGCACCTGCGAAAGTGGTATAGGTAGGATTTTATTTCTTGTTATTTTTGTGTTATTTTTTCTCTCGTGCTCACCCGCTCTCATGTTGAGATCTCTTGGAAAGTCTCTCACGATTCATCATTCAGGTACTATCTTCCCATCACTTCTCTCTTACTTTCGTTGTCCCGTCTGCATTCCATGCTCATATCTTTTACATTGAGGACAATGTAGATTTTAGGTTGGGGGTGGGAGATTAGGTAACCTAATCAGTGTTTTCTTGGTCTTGAGCAAAATTGTGAAAATTTTTTAAATTTTTGCTCAACTTTCTAGTGAATTCAATGTGATTTTGCCGAATATCCTGGATTTAGAATTTCAAAGATACGTGATGTTGGAAATTCATGACTTTTGGATTCAGTATTCGTTAGATTTCACAGTTAAGGTTGAATTATTAATCCATGATTAGAAGTTGTAAACATTGATTGAGTCATGATTTCACATACCACATCTCACTTACACATTGAGATTTCAGTTTGATATTGAATGATTAACTTGGTAATCACTGAGTATGAAAGAAACCAACCTAAAAGATTTGGCCATCAGGGTATAAAAAGAGAATTACACCATGGGTTTGCTCCCTATAGGTGTGGATTTGATTTTCTATGATTAACAGTTAGACAATTTGAAGCGATTATTTTCACCATAGGTTTGCTCCCTATAAGTGAAAATTTGATTCCCATTTTGAAAAAAAAAAAAAAAAAAAAAAAAAAAAAAAAAACACTTGTAAATGAAAGAATGATCTGTGAGGCAAAGTACTGGTGATGGAGTTATGAATTTCCTGATTGATTACTAATGATATTATGAGATCGAGAATTGAATCTTTTAATGATGGTAAGCCGAGATCTCACTATACACCCATGGAACTCAATGTTTATTATTCTAGTTTATGGATTAATATTTGAACTTGATTATGAAATTCACCGCGCATGAGAGGCCAGGAGAAACTGATAATCAGCATTCATGAATCTTAAGATTTCTCATATCTGGATTATTTTTCAAAATATCACTCGGCTTCACAAGAATTATCTCGTAATTCTCAACTTAATTTTCGCATATTTTGCTCGGGACTAGCAAAATGCTGGTTGGGGGCTGTGTTGAGGGTCAAATATTGCATATCAGACCCTGGTTATTGTCTGGATTTATGAACTTATACTGTTTAATGGACCCATTTGATCGTGTTTGTGATGCAGGATATATTTAGGAGCTTGAATTGAAAATGGGTATTAGAAGCATGGTTTTAGCGCTCAAGATTCACCAAGGCAAGGAACGGACTCCATGTGATCAAAATCAGCGGAATTATACGCCAGAGACCCGAGAAAATCACGAAAACTGAAGCTCAAGTGGCCTGAAAGTCAGCCAGAATGCAAGAACACAGGGTTTTCACCATCCGTTCAGTCCGAAACTTCATACACGGCCTGAGGATCTTATATTAACCGTACACGTCAAATTTCAACCGTCAGATCCCCTTGGAAGTGGCCCAACGGGCAGATCAGCACATAAAATCTAGATTCTGGGCCCGCCTGAGATCTGGATATGCTCAAGTCTTGGTATCAACGTTTTAAATGAGCTGACAAAACGGATGGACGGAGAGGATTTCTCGAAAACATTACAGTGGACCCCACATGGGGGCGCACGAGTGCACATGCGGTGCACTCCCGAGCCGCACCGGACCCGAGCTCGGTCAAACAAGACCGCTGACCGACTCTATCTTCCAAATTCAAGGAGCCGTCCAGCGTCTTTACGCACGGACGCTGTTTTTGCTTGTGGGCCCCACCTATCATCAAGATCATCGATCCAGACCGTTCATCATATCCCTATGGATCTTCTTAACACCGCCTAGGTGGAAGAATTTTCAGAAGTAAAGAGGACCGAAAACCAGCCGTCCAAACGAAGGACGAACGGCAGAGAAGAAAACCATGTGGGCCACTCCGAATATAATCCAAAACCAGTCATTTCCAATTAATTTTTCGAGCTTAAACGAATGGACGGATTGGATTTCACATCAAATTCAGATAATAGGCCACGCCATCATCTCAGCGAACGAGCGGAAGCTCTGTTCGCGTATTCACGAAATCCGGCCGCTGTGGGCTTCACTGTGTTTGTGATCACCATCGGATCGACAATCCGATCCGTCCATCAGATGCAGAGGGAGGTCCTAACCTCTTTCGTGAAGCCAAATCAGAAATACAGGACCATCAACCACCGCAATTCAAAGCCGACGCAAGTCGGTTTCAAAATCCTCGTAGCTGCGTAAACAGATTACGCAAAGAGGTTTCCAAATCTGAGGTTGCCGAAAGGAGACTTCCTACTGAAGTTTTGCACTGACAGCCCAGCCGACTTACACCATCCTATAAGATGAGAAGAAAGAGGGAGCTCAAGGGGGGGGATGAAGGCTGGAAAGAGAGAGAGAGACAGTGGACGTGAGAGAGACAGATAGGGAATTTTTATTTTCTTTTTCTTATTATTATATGCTGTTTTGTTGAGAGATCTAGACCGATCATGTCGGGCTAACCTCTTAGCTAGGGCTAAGAGGCGAAGCTTGTAGCGTGATGGGGAGGTTTTATGGTTTGGATTCATGTCCCTGAACTAACATTGATTTTAGTTTGATTTAATGGGAATATTTCTAGTTTTTAATGGTCTGTTGTGACTGACATTACAATGGGTCTGCGATAGCTTTGAGTATTTCCCTTTTTCTTTTGATGTTTATGACGTCAGGAAGCCCTGTTGTTCACCATCGTCTCCTGGGCATGATCGGATGACGGTACCCTTCCTAACCTTCATAAACACGTTGATTGGTTGGTAATTAGTTTAATTCTGTTGTTTGCTTTGTCTCCTGGGCATGGTTTGGTGATGGAATCCATTCTAATTCATACACCCTTCATCTCTTGAACCCTATATCAACGGCAGTTCGGTTAATTTTCCTGATTTATAATACAGGCATAAGATCTCCCTGATCTCTACAAGTGGATCCTCTGAATCCCTAGTTTCCCTTCTCTGATTTTTCCTAAGTTTTAGATTAATATTTCATCATTATTCTTAAAATTATAATCGATTTAGATTTCATCTCATTCTAGTTCTATTTCTACTTAGTTTCGAGATAACGTATATGTTTCGGTCCTGTGGATTCGACCTCGGTCTTACCGAGTTTATTACTACATCACAACCCTATACTTGGGGAGTGAACACCCCCCCCCCCCCCCCCCCCAAGACATATAGCTTGGCCTTTTCAAGTTGTATCAGAGCCCAATAGCTTGTTTTAATTATTTTATTCTTGGATTAATTCCCTGAGATAATGATCTAAGCTATATATAAGATGTCAAATTTTGATTGCATTTTAGTCACTAGGCCTCCACCCTTTGATGGCTCCAACTATGCCAATTGGAAAGCCAGGATGAGGATTTTCCTCAAATCAATGGATGAGAACGTGTGGCTTGCCACAGTGACTGAATGGAACTCACCTACCACTGAAGTGACAGGTATCAATGGTTTAAAATCAATAAGAGTAACACCATTTTTCTCATGGACCACTCTTCCAAAAAGTGAGAGTAGTGCCAATGCAAAAGCAAGCTGAAGATCCAATGTTCTTTTATTATATTCAATTTGATGCTAAAGATTATATCACCAACATTTTTTGGGCAGATGGAAGAATGATTTTATATTATAAATGTTTTGGAGATGTGATTTGCTTCGACAAGATGTATGAAACAAACGAGTATAGATGACCATTTGCACCATTCATCGGTGTTAATCATCATAGACAAACAATTATCTTAGGGGCTGCACTCCTCTACGATGAAATATTCGATTCTTTCAGATGGTTGTTTAGAACATTCTGTGATGCAATGTGAATAAAAAAATCCCAAACCATTCTGTGATGCCATCAAGACAGAGTTACCGGGAACGTTTCACCGTATTTGTATATGCCTTATGTTTCAAAACACTTGCAAACATCTAAGTCATATATTTTGTTCTTCCAAGTCATTTGGCAATGATTTTATTAGATGTGTATATGATTTTGATGAGGAACGTGATTTCTTCAAATGTGGGAAAGAATGATCATGAAATATAATCTCACAGATAATATATGCTTACAACAGTTATTCAATGAAAAAGAAAAGTGGGCATTAGTATATGGAAAGAACAATTTTTGTGCAGATATGAAGAGCATCCAGCGTTGTGAAAGTTTAAATAAGGATTGCAAGTGCTATGGTCTAATGCTCCTTTGGTTGTCAAATTTTGTTGTGCCAAAACCTCTATCTGTGTCTTGTGTTTGTATGTTGATATATATATATATATATATGTGTGTGTGTGTGTGTGTGTGTGTGTGTGTGTGTGTTTCAAGATACGACATCACAATGCTTCAAGCCAAGTACAGTAATCGACTTCAAGAAATACAAGGTCATGTATTTTGTCATCCTCTATAAGCATCAATATCCAGAGCTCGCTAAGAAGAGTGTTTGTTCAAGACTCAAGTGCATTTCAAGACTCAAGTGCAACTCAAGATGAAGTCTAATTTCCAACTGTAGAAGTTCTCAAAATCAAGCTACATCAAGTAGAGATCTCAAGCTTTATAATGTTCAAAGGTCAACCATCATCTGAAAGAATGAACTTCAATGTTCATACTTCATGTCCCAGGTATGATAGACCTTAGTTTGACCTTAAGGTAGGTCATTTTGTATACATAATTTAAGATGAATATTTTTACATGAATTTGGTCTATTCTAAGACTAGTCCTGGACCTTGTTCGACTAGTCCTATCACTGGTTCGACTAGTCCAATAAATTCCAAGACCAGCCCTAAGTTATTTCAATTTTTCAGAATTTTTTGGTTATTCTACAACCAGTCCTGGAGACTGTTTGACCAGTCGTAGGGATTGTCACGACTCGTCCTTCAACCAGTCCTAGATCTTCGACTCAAACTCCAGTGACTAATCTTTATGTCTCACAACAAGTCGTGGGTGGTTCACGACTAGTCGTAAAGTGCACACGACCTGTCGTGGGCTACTTTGACCAGCAGTGGAACAGTTTTATCCGATCGTGCTTAAAATTTCAAAATGCAGTTTGACCTACGACCAGTCGTGGATGCAATTTCTACAACTATAAATAAAGCACGAATTTTAGAGATTTATAATTCAATTCAAGAAAATTCAAGGCATCACTCTGAGATAATTTTGTGTTCATTTTAAGCTACGTTGTGCATATTTAATATTCACTTTTTGTTTGCTTATGCATTTGATTTTGTTTCTACATTCCAATCTGATTTAAAAGAGGAATTTCTGTATTCCGTCTTCTTGGAATCAAAATCAAATATAGCTAGCCCAACTTTATTTAATTTAAAATCAATTAGAACTTAGAACCATTTTAAAGTGAGTATTGGACATTAAACTTCTACATTCGAACTCCTACTCCGATTGGTTCTTCTGAGCTACTACAAAAGGAGAAATCTAGGTATTTTACTTTATTGTAAATTTCCATCTTTTGGTTTTGTTTGAGGTTAAGCCAGAAAAATCTCAATTTGTGTGGTTATCTGAGGAGAGCCAGAAAAACTCAGAAGTGGGGTTTTTTTGTATTCTGTAAGCCCATTTGACAGACACAATTGTAAAGGTTTTAGGTGAACCTGTGAAAACTATTTTCATAATGAACGCTGATATCCCCTGTATGAGGATATTAGGAGTGGAGTAGCAAGTTGTGTGGCTATTGTTTACCAATTGGTCAACACACAGGCGAACCACTATATATCGGCGTGTTTTGTAATTTAGATGTTTACTTAATTTCTATATCTTTAATCATTCAGATTTGTGGAATGTATATGTGGATGTGAATGTTGTAATATTTACATTTCTAAGCAAAGTTGGGAATATTGTAATAGTTTTGAATTTATTTCTAGCTATTTCCTTTATTTCCTTTTTGTTTAAGTTTTGATATTCAATTTGTTCTAGTAAGGTTGTCCTGCCATAAACCCTTGGTTTTTATGGTACAAAGGTTGTCCTTAGAGCAACATTAGTATCAAGCTCTTTATTTAAGGTTGCTTTACATTTTTGTTCATTGATTTATTTAAAGTACTATCTTTTATTTATTTGTTCATAAGGTTATCTTATTTTCGATTGAATTCCGCTGTTAAATTTTAATTTAGCATAATCCTATTCACACCCGCCCCCCTCTAGGACATATAGCTTGGCCTTTTCAAGTGGTTAGCATAGTCCTATTCCCCCCCCCCCCCCAGGACATATAGCTTGGCCTTTTCAAGTGGTATCAGAGCCTAATAGCTTGTTTTAATTGCTTTATTCTTGGATTTATTTCTTAAACTAATGATCTAAGCTATGTATAAGATGTCAAATTTTGATAGCCTTTCAGTCACTAGACCTCCACCCTTTGATGGCTCCAACTATGCCTATTGGAAAGCTAGGATGAGGATTTTCCTTAAATCAATGGATGAGAACATGTGGCTTGCCATAGTGACTGAATGGAACTCACCTACCACTGAAGAGACTGGTATTGATGGTTCAAAATCAATAAGAGTAACACTATTTTTCTCATGGACCACTCTTCAAAAAAGTGAGAGTAGTGCCAATGCAAAAGCACTAAATGCAATCACTTGCGCACTATCACCAGGTGAGTTCAAAAGAATTATATCTTGTGGTACTGCAAAGCATGCTTGGGATATATTAGAAATGACCCACGAGGGTACTTCAATTGTCAAAAAATCTAAAGTCCTACTCCTCACAACCAAATTTGAAGAAATTCATATGGAGGAAAATGAAATGTTTATGGATTTCTACACTAGATTAAATGATATTGTAAACTCTATGTGGGGTCTTGGCCATAAAATCCCAGAAAGTAAAGTTTGTGCAAAGATACTACGCTCACTACCTAAACAGTTCAATTCTAAGGTAACCGCGATCCAGGAACTTCGTGATACGGACATTATGATAGTAGAAGAGTTGGTTGGGTCTTTACGAACCTATGAGTTAACATTTAAAGCTCTTAAAGCTGAATGTATTGCCCTTAAGTCTTCTAAACATATTTTTCAAGAAAAAATTCTGATTTAGAAAATTTAGAAGTCGATATGGCTCTTTTAGCAAAAAAGTTTTACAAGATTTTCAAAAGTAAAAAGAGGGTTGATTTTCTAAAATCAAATGATAAGAAAAGATCTAATCCTAAATCTAAAACTTGAAAATCTTTGAAAGATAGTCAATGTTACAACTACCAAGAATATGGTCATTTAGCAAACAAATGTCCTAAAAAGGACAAACTTAAAAAGAAAGTAATGTTGGCTACTTGGGACGAATTTTCTAACGCTAAAGCCTCTTTTGAATCAGAAGACTCTGAAACCGAGTCGGGCAATGAAGTTAAGGCCCTTATGACTATAGTCAAGTTCACTTTTTCAGATCATGATGATTCGACTAGTGAAGAAAATCTGAATAATGATCATGAAAATGAAGAAGATCTTCAAGATGCTTACAATGCCCTATATAAGGAAAGTTGTAAAATTGCCGTAAAACTAAAACTTCAAAAAGAAAGTTCTTAAAACTTAAAGAAAATTTTGAATATCTTGTTTTAGAAAAATCCCATATTTTAGATTGTTTTGAAAAGACTAAATGTGATTTAGAATTCAAAACCTCCCTGATTGAAAATCTTAAATTTGAAAATGACAAACTTAAGCATAAAAACTCTTCACTTTTGAGTTCAAAGGATACATGGAGGTATGCCCAAGGAGATCCGAAGTTTGAGAAACTTTTATCTGGATCTATAAAATGTGGCGACAGATCCGAGTTAGGCTATGATAAGAATATACCTTCTAAACAGAAGATTACTCCTCCTAAGATTGTGAGAGGGGAAACCTCTAACTCAAAAGGGAAAAGTATTAATTAAAGTTTTTCTAAAAATGATAAAACTTTTTAAAAACCTAAAAGCAATTATGTCAACTATAAAACTCAAAACCAAAACCCTTTAGCTGAAAAAATTGTTGATTTGCTTAAGGAGCTCTTAAAATCTAACTCAGTGGGTCACTCGTACATCAATTACAAATACAAGAAGACCAACTATACTCTTAAACCCAAAACAGTAATGAAATGGGTTTCTAAAGTTACTTGCTTGGTTACCCACACTGCTTTCAAAGCTACAAGTCATTCGAAGTAGTACTTAGACTGTGGATGCTCAAGGCATATGACAAGCGACAAGGCATATGTGATATACTGGTTAAGACCGATTGTTGTCTGTTATATCTGATTATATGCTAGTGTACTTAGTCTTGTAGGAGACAATGAGAACATGCTTAGTATAATGATATCATGGCATATGCCCATACGCATCATATGTATACATGTTGTGAGGAATGATTGATCATAGCATTTGCCTTTGGGCTGAGACATTTAGGAGACTCCTTGTGAGGCAGAGTTACCCCACATGATCGCGCGGTATACGCAGGTTTGAAGCATGACTAGATGATATGATTCCGCATCTTGCATTTTATGTGACAAGATCACTTTACACCCTAGCGACATTAGGGTTGTGGCCTCCACAAGCATATCGTAGATGTCCAGATGGAATACTGGAAATATTTGGTTCTAGCACTTGGGCATTTAGTATGTCCGTGGGTGAAAGTCCCTAAATCATCTTGGTACCAAAGGATGCTCGAACATCAAGACCGGGTGGATAACATGAGCACCCAAGTGTCGAATACCAGTAGGTGGTGTCTCCCACTGATCGTGGTCGGTTGGAAGGGGGTGTGGCCTTATCCACCTGAGGGTAGGGGGTTGTAAGCTAGGTTGAGTTTGACCAGCTCGTAAATGGGTCCGCTATCGACCAGCTGAGTAGGTATTAGCAGACTACTGGTCAGGCGAGTAGTGAGCTCTTTTCCACTCACTTGGTTGTGCGGCTAGTGAGGCGGCAGCCAGTGTGGAGTGTACTAGACCCCGATGATATCCTCGAGATGAGCTATACTGAAATGTGAACATACTGAGTATGGGGTTGCACGTTCAACATTTGACTCATTCATTCATTCATTCACTACCCACGCAGACTGGTGGCGCGCAACTAAATCATTATGTGTACCTTCGTAATGGTCATGATTTCAGTTAGGTGCACAACTAACCTGAGATCAAGAGTTTACCACATTGAGTCTAGCTATCTAAATTCAGATATGGGACTAGTTTGGATAGAAGCCCCTTGTGATGAACCCCACAACTTGTAATACCGTACTATCATCCCGACTACACACACCAGCCTTGTCATTTCTTTTGCATCACATAGACTGGGTATGACTAATTGTATTCATGGACTTGTCAGTATTTCCACTTACTCTGATATTTGTTTGCTTGGCACATGCATTACGCACATGCACACCACCCTTTGAGCTTCCTAGTAAGCTTATGCATGGTCGTTGCGTGAAGGCGATGTTAGGCCGCAGTAGCGTTGAGGCAGGAGTTTGTTACAGATCATTTTAAAGATTTTGTTATTTATATATTTCCCTTTCAGCACTATAATATATAGTTTTTATTAGTGGATATGTGATGATGATGTTTTTCTTGTGATTTGGGTATACTTGTGGTTATGCTTCTTTACAAAAAAAATAAAAAATCATACCGAAAATCCTCCTTGTAAGACCCCAGGATCGGAATATGGCGTATTGGCGCTAGGAGCCGAGAGTGGGGTACTACAGAGGTTGTCGGCACTAAATTTCACCGATCAGGAATTTTGTGAGCCCGGTTCCCGAGTTTGGGGCGTGATAGCTATACCAGGAGCTTTGTCGGGCCCACTTTGATAGATCATTTTATGGCATACATTAGATCATTCAAAACTCCAGTGGCCCACAGATTATATAGGATTTGGGGATGATTTTCATCGATTGCTCTTAATGGTGACCCCTTAGATTTATTTGAAGAGTTTTTATATTTATTTGAAATGTTTTATATTAGATGATGGGTTATACATATTTTATATAGCTTTTTTTTTTAAATCATAGTCCTCATGTTAAATTTTTCTTAACATTATAGGTCAATGAAAAATAGAGCTCTTATGGCTTCTTGCACGCCATGTCTGGTGGATTCTATGCCTCATTCATGACATGATATAGACATCGACTCAAAAGTGAAAGTTGGTATAGATGATCCAAACATGGATGAGAAGGTACCGAATCCAGAAATTGGTATGGATTTTAAAACAAAAAATGATGCATAAAATTTTTACAATAATTTTGGAAGGAAAGTTAGTTTCAGTATTCGGAAGCATAGTATAAATAAAGAAAAAAAGATAGGTCTATTGAAAATGAGAGATTTTGTTTGTTCCAAAGAAGGTAAACATTCATTTGATAAACGTGATGTTAACGTGAAGCATCATCGGGATGAAACAAGAATAGGTTGTGAGCCACATATGAAAATTAGATTGGGAGTTGATGGTAAATATCGTGTTACTGATCTTAAGATTGATCATAATTATATTCTTGCATCTCATGAAGAAGCTCATTTATTAAGATCACAACGAAAATTTACTGAAGAAGTAGTTATCGATAACTATGATAATGCAGGTATAATGTCAAAAGCGACAAATGATTTCATGACTAAGCAAGTCAGTGATCAACAGAATGTTGGATATAATTTGGTAGATTATAAGATTATTTATGAACGAAAAGGGTGAAAACAATGAAGAAATTTGATGACCAAGGTCTTTTGAGATTTTTTAAAAGAAAGTAAGCTGAAGATCTAATGTTCTTTTATTGTATTCAATTTGATGCTGAAGATTATATCACCAACATTTTTTAGGCAGATGGAAGAATGATTTTAGATTATGAACATTTTGGAGATGTGATTCACTTTGACACGACGTATAAAACAAACGAGTATGGATGGCCATTTACACCATTCATTGGTGTTAATCATCATAGACAAACAATTATCTTAGGGTCTGCACTCCTCTACGATGAAATAATCGATTCTTTCAGATGGTTATTTAGGCCCTATTTGGGCAACAGGATTAGAAGGGATTAGGTGGGATTGGATTCATCTGGTTCCATGCCAATTCCACTCCATGTTTGGCAAAGCTTGGAATTAGATCGGATGGAATTACATTGGGTCTCGTGCCAATTTCACTCAATGCTAGCAAGTTGTGTAGGTCCCACCCTGATGTGTGGGCTATATCCACACCGTCCACCCATTTTTTGAGATTATTTTAGAGCATGGGCCAAAAATCAGGTAATTCTAGAGCTCAAGTGGACCCACCACTGAAAGCAATGGGGATTGAATACTTACCGTTGAAAACTTCTTTGGGCCACATAAGTTTTGGATCTACCTCATTTTTCGGCCCATACCATAAAATGAGGTTACAAAACAAATGAATGGTTTAGATATAATACATATGTGTTATTCTGGTAATTTCAAATGATGGTGGGTATATCCATTCAATGTACCACCGTATTACCAACAAAGCAGAGCATTAATCTAATCCCATGAAATCAGGGGACAATCCCTGCCATGGGTAATAATGATGTTTTTTTTAATACAATCCCACCTAATCCCTTCTAATCCAGTTGCCCAAACAGGGCTTTAGAACATTCTGTGATGCAATGTGTAGAAAAAAACCCCAAACCATTCTGTGATGCCATTAAGACAGAGTTACCGGGAACGGTTCACCGTATTTGTATATGGCATATGTTTCAAAACACTTGCAAACATCTAAGTCATCTATTTTGTTCTTCCAAGTCATTTGGCAATGATTTTAGTAGATGTGTATATGATTTTGATGAGAAACATGAATTTCTTCAAATGTGGGAAAGAATGATCATGAAATATAATCTCACAGATAATATATGCTTACTGCAGTTATTCAATGAAAAAGAGAAGTGGGCATTAGTATATGGAAAGAACAATTTTTGTGCAGATATGAAGAGCACCCAGTGTTGTAAAAGTTTAAATAAGGATTGTAAGTGCTATAGTCTCATGCTCCTTTGGTTGTCAAATTTTGTTGTGCCAAAACCTCTATCTGTGTCTTGTGTTTGTATGTTGATATATATATGTTTCAAGACATGACATCACAATGCTTCAAGTCAAGTACGGTAATCGACTTCAAGAAATGCAAGGTCATGTATTTTGTCCTCTTTTATAAGCATCAATATCCAGAGCTCGCTAAGAAGAGTGTTTGTTCAAGACTTAAGTTCATTTTAAGACTCAAGTGCAACTCAAGATGAAGTCTAATTTCCAATAGCAGAAGATCTCAAAATCAATCTACATCAAGTAGAGATCTCAAGCTACATAAGATTCAAAGGTCAACTATCATCTGAAAGAATGAATTTCAATGTTCATACTTCATGTCCTCGGTGCGATAGACCTTAGTTTGACCTTAAGGTAGGTCATTTTGTATACATAATTTAAGATGAATCTTTTTACATGAATTTAGTCTGTTCTAAGACTAGTCTTAGACCTTGTTCGACTAGTCCTATCACTGGTTCAACCAGTCCAAGAAATTCCAAGACCAGTCCTAAGTTGTTTCAATTTTTCAGAATTTTTTTGTTATTCTACGACCAGTCCTGGAGACTGTTCGACCAGTCGTAGGGATTGTCACGACTCGTCCTTCGACCAGTCCTAGATCTTCAACTCAAACTCCAGTGACTAATCTTTATGTCTCAGGACCAGTCGTGAGTGGTTCACAACCAGTCGTAAAGTGCACACGACCTGTCGTGGACTACCTTCGACCAGTCGTGGAATGGTTTTATCCGATCGCGCTTAAAATTTCTAAATGCAGTTCGACCTACGACCAGTCATGGTGGCTACACAACCAGTCATTGACGCAATTTCTACAACTATAAATAAAGCACGAATTTCAGAGATTTATAACTCAATTTAAGAAAATTTAAGGCATCACTCTTAGATAAGTTTGTGTTCATTTTAAGCTACGTTGTATAAATTTAATATTCTCTTTTTGTTAGCTTATGCATTTGATTTTGTTTCTATATTCCAATATGATTTAAAAGAGAAATTTCTGTATTTTGTCTTCTTGGAATCAAAATCAAATATAGCTAGCCCAACTTTATTTAATTTAAAATCAATTAAAACTTAGAACCATTTTAAAGTGAGTATTGGACATTGAACTTCTACATTTGAACTCCTACTCCGATTGGTTCTTCCGGGTTACTACAAAAGGAGAAATCTAAGTATTTTACTTTATTGTAAATTTTCATCTTTTGGTTTTGTTTGAGGTTAAGCCATAAAAATCTCAATTTGTGTGGTTATCTGAGAAGAGCCAGAAAAACTTAGAAGTGGGGTTTTTTGAATTGTGTAAGCCCATTTGAAAGACACAATTGTAAAGGTTTTAAGTGAACCTGTGAAACCTATTTTCATAATGAACGCTGATATCCCCTGTGTGAGGATATTAGGGGTGAAGTGGCTGTTGTTTAACAGTTGGTGAACACATAGGTGAACCACTATATATCGGTGTGTTTTGTGATTTAGATGTTTACTTAATTTCTATATCTTTAATCATTCAGATTTGTGGAATGTATATGTGGATGTGAATGTTGTAATATTTACATTTCCAAGCAAAGTGGGGAATGTTGTAATAGTTTACAATTTATTTCTAGCTATTTCCTTTATTTTCTTTTTGTTTGAGTTTTGATATTCAATTTGTTCTAGTAAGGTTGTCCTGTCATAAACCATTGGTTTTTATGGTGCAAAGGTTATCCTTAGAGCAACATTAGTATCAAGCTCTTTATTTAAGGTTGCTTTACATTTATGTTCATTGATTTATTTAAAGTACAGTCTTTTATTTATTTGTTTATAAGGCTATCTTATTTTCGATTGAATTCTGCTGTTAAATTTTAATTTGGTATAGTCCTATTTACCCACCCCCCCGCTCTAAGACATATAGCTTGGCCTTTTCAAGTGGTATCAGAGCCTAATAGCTTATTTTAATTGCTTTATTCTTGAATTTATTTCCTGAGCTAACGATCTAAGCTATATATAAGATGTCAAGTTTTGATAGCCTTTCAGCCACTAGGCCTCCGCCCTTTGATGGCTCTAACTATGCCTATTGGAAAGCCAGGATGAAGATTTTCCTCAAATCAATAGACGAGAACGTGTGGCTTGCCACAGTGACTGGAACCCACCTACCACTGAAGCAACTAGTATCAATGGTTCAAAATCAATAAGAGTAACACCATTTTTCTCATGGACCAATCTTCAAAAAAGTGAGAGAATGTCAATGCAAAAGCACTAAATACAATCACTTGCGCACTATCACTAGATGAGTTCAAAAGAATTATATGTTGTGGTACTGCAAAGCAAGCTTGGGATATATTAGAAATGACATACGAGGGTACTTCAATTGTCAAAAAATCTAAAGTCCTACTCCTCACAACCAAATTTGAAGAAATTCATATGGAGGAAAATGAAATGTTTATGGATTTCTATACTAGATTAAATGACATCGTAAACTCCATGTGGGGTCTTGGTGATAAAATCCTAGAAAGTAAAGTTTATGCAAAGATATTATACTCACTACCTGAACGGTTCAATTCTAAGGTAACCGCGATCCAGGAACTTCCTGATATGGATAATATGAAGGTAAAAGAGTTGGTTGGGTCTTTACAAACCTACGAGTTAACTTTTAAAGTTCCTAAAGCTAAATCTATTGCCCTTAAGTCTTCTAAACATATTTTTCAAGAAAATTCCCATTTAGAAAATTCAGAAGACGATATGGCTCTTTTAGCTAAAAAGTTTTACAAGATTTTCAAAAGTAAAAAGAGGGTTGATTTTAAAAAATTAAATGATAAGAAAAGATCTAAAGCTAAATCTAAAACTTGAAAATCTTTGAAAGATAGTCAATGTTACAACTGCCAAGAATATGGGCATTTAGCAAACAAAGGTCCTAAAAAGGACAAACCTAAAAATAAAGTAATGTTGGCTACTTGGGAGGAATCTTCTAACACTGAAGCCTCTTTTGAATCAGAAGATTCTGAAACCGAGTCGGGCAATGAAGTTAAGGCCCTTATGAGTCTATCCAAGTTCACTTTTTCAGATTATGATGATTCAACTAGTGAAGAAAATCTGAATAGTGATCATAAAAATGAAGAAGATCTTCAAGATGCTTACAATGCCCTATATAAGGAAAGTTGTAAAATTACCGTAAAACTAAAACTTCAAAAAAAAAAATTTCTAAAACTTAAAGAAAATTTTGAGTCTCTTGTTTTAGAAAAATCTCATCTTTTAAATTGTTTTGAAAAGACTAAATGTGATTTAGAATTCAAAACCTCCCTGATTGAAAATCTTAAATCTGAAATGACAAACTTAAGCTTGAAAACTCTTCACTTTTGAGTTCAAAGGATACATGGAGGTATGCCCAAGGAGATCCGAAGTTTGAAAAACCTTTATCTGGATCTAAAAAATGTGGTGACAAATCCAGGTTGGGCTATGACAAGAATATACCTTCTAAACAGAAGATTACTCCTCCTAAGTTTGTGAGAGGAGAAACCTCTAACTCAAAAGGAAAAGTATTAACAAAGTTTTTCTAAAAATGCTAAAACTTTTCAAAAACCTAAAAGCAATTATGTCAACTATAAAACTCAAAACCAAAACCCTTTAGCTGAAAAAATAGTTGATTTGCTTAAGGAGCTCTTAAAATCTAACTCAATAGGTCACTCGTACATCAATTACAAATACAAGAAGACCAACTATACTCCTAAACCCAAAACAGTAATGAAATGGGTTCCTAAAGTTACTTGTGTGGTTACCCACACTGCTTTCAAAGTTACAAGTCATTCGAAGTGGTACTTAGACAATGGATGCTCAAGGCATATGACAGGTGACACGGCTTTATTCACCGATCTTAAAGATATGACTGATGGGTCAGTCACATTTGGTGATAGTAGCAACTGCAAGATTATTAGCTAAGGTATGGTTCAACCCTATAACCTTCCCTTATTTAAGAATGTTTTATATGTTAAAGGGCTAAAACACAACCTGTTAAGTATATCTCAAATATGTGATAATAATCATAGCGTGAAATTTTCTAATAAAGGTTGTGAAATCTTAAACAAAAAGGGTTCTGTAATATTAACTGGTCGCATGACTTCTGAAAACTGATATATTATAAGCGATGGTAGCTCATCTAATCAATAGTGTTACATAGTCTATACCAATAAAACAAAATTATGGCATAAACGCCTTGGACATGTACACTACCGTAATTTATACAGATTGAGCAAGGGAGAACTAATAAGAGGTCTACCTAAATTACAAAATGTAGACAAGATATGTGGTGAATGTTAATATGGCAAGCAAACAAGGAGCTCTCACAAAATGGTGAACTCCAATGCCACATTAAGACCATTCGAGCTTTTTCATATGGATCTTATAAGACCTACCAGGACAGAGAGTCAAGGTGGCAAAAAATACATCTTGGTAATCGTAGATGATTTTTCTAGATTCACTGGGGTAGCTTTCTTAAGGGATAAATCAGAAACCCTTGATGAAGTTAAAAGGATTCTCAAACGGATCCAAACTGAAAAAGGTTCTCAAGTTTGTAAGATCCGTAGTGAGAAATTCTGTAATGATCAGGGAATATCGCATGAATTCATTGCACCCAAAACTCCTCAACAGAATAGAATTGTGGAAAGGAAAAATAGAGTGCTTCAAGAAATGGGAACTATAATATTGAATAGTATGAAGCTCCCTAAAAATCTTTGGGCTGAAGTAATGAATACTGTTGGCTATATTATTAATCGGGTTTATAAATGTAAACTAATAATAAAACCGCTTATGAAATGTGGTTTGATAAAAAGCCTAATGTCAAATACTTTCGAGTTTTTTGTATCAAGTGCTATATTTTGCGTGACTGTGAAAATTTGGAAAAGTTTGACACAAAAAGTGACGAAGGAATCTTTTTAGGATACTCTTTAAACAGTCGCGCATATCGTGTACTAAACAAAAGGACCGTTGTTATTCAAGAATCAATTAATGTGGTCATAGACGATCATTTGAATACACCTGCCCCAAGTTCAGATAATGATGAAGTTCTTCTAATTGACAAACCCGATACTTCATCAAGTCAAAACAATTCTTAATTAAGGACTGTTAAAGATCATCCAACCGCTCAAATTTTCGAAAACCCTCTCACTGGTGTACGCACTCATAGACAACTAGAAGATATGTAATTACGTGTGCTTTACATCCCAAATTGAACCGGTAAATGTTAAAGAAGCTCTTTTTGATGAAAACTAGTTAATTGTTATGCAGAAAGAACTTAATCAGTTTATTCGAAATGATGTTTGGTATCTTGTTCATAGACCTAAAGATAAACACATTATAGGAACTAAGTGGATTTTTAAAAATAAGTTTGATGAACTTGGTAATATAATTCGAAACAAGGCAAGACTGGTTGTACAAGGGTACACTCAAATATAAGGCATTGATTATGATGAAACCTTTGCTCCGGTTGCTCGCCTTGAATCAATCAGACTTTTTATATCCATTGCATGCTTTAGAAAGTTTAAATTTTATCAAATGGATGTAAAGACTACTTTCTTAAATGGTGATCTCCATGAAGAAGTATATGTGGAACAACCCACAAGGTTTGAAGACCCTAAGTTTACTGATCATGTATACCGTCTTTAAAAAGCTCTATATGGTTTAAAACAAGCTCCTAGAGCATGGTACGAAAAATTGACTAAGTTTTTACTAAGTCATAAGTTTCAAATGGGTAGTGTTGATAACACGATCTTTGTTAAGAAACACAACAATGTTATTTTAATGGTTCAGATATATGTTGATCATATTATTTATGGATCTACCTATACTAACATGACTGTTGAGTTTGCAGATTTAATGAAATCTAAGTTTAAAATGAGCATGGTTGGGGAATTAAATTATTTCCTAGGGTTGCAAGTAAAACAACAACCAGATGGCATTTTCATTTCTCAAACCAAATATGCTCTGAACTTAATCAAAAAGTTCGGATTTAAGAATGGTAAGAATTTTGATACTCCTATGAGTACAACTTTAAGACTCTCAAAGGACTCTACAGGTAAAAATATAGATCCTAAATTATATCGCAGTATGATTAGTAGTCTACTTTACTTAATTGATAGTAGACCTGATATTGCTTTAAGTGTTGGGAATTGCACTAGATATCAGTGTGATCCCAAAGAGACATCTTTCTACTATCAAGCGAATTATGCGATATGTCGCAAGTTCTGCTAAAATGGGTCTCTGGTATCCATATGATACTAGTGTTCAATTGGTTGGGTACTCAAATGCTGATTGGGCTTGTAATATTGATGACAGAAAATCAACCAGTGGTGGTTGTTTCTACATTGGAAACTATTTAGTTTCTTGGTTTAGCAAAGTTCTATATCACTCTCAACTGCTGAGGCTGAATACATCGCAGCAGGAAATGCATGTACTCAGCTTGTTTGGATGAAATGTATGTTAAGCGATTATGGAATTGCACAGGAATCAATGATATTATATTGTGATAATTCCAGTGCTATAAATATATCAAAAAACCCAATCCAGCATTCATGTACCAAGCACATTGACATTAGGTATCATTATATTCATGAATTAGTGGAAGATAAAATAATATCTTTGGAATATATTCCGACCGAGACTCAACTTGCCGACATTTTCACTAAACCGCTCGACAAAAGCAGGTTTAATAAATTGAAATTTGATCTTAGTATGTGCATTCTAAATTGATTATTCATGCATATTTGTATCATAATGTACATAATTTGATAATTTATTGGTTTAAAATTCCAATTTTTATGAAATATGCCTGTTTTTATAGGTACACGATTAGTCGAGGAAGTGCTCGACCAGTCGTGGTACGGCCGGTCGAGAACTGTCCTCGACCAGTCGTGTATCGCGTTTAAACCGTTTAAAATTTGGGGGAATCTCTTCTTCTTCATTTCTTTTTTCCTCTCTAACGGGCCGAGGCACGACTAGTCGTACCCACCTTCCTAGATCTTCAAGGTTAGTGTATCATTTGTGTTTCTCTTATAGATTTTAGTTTCTATTACTTCATTTTCACTCTTAGAGTAATCTATTTTGAGATTTATTGCAATTTTGAGGTTTTTTTCTTAAAAAATCTGATCTAGCAAAACCCATTTTTCACATCTTTTGTATCTACTTGATCTTTTGTTTTTCATTCTGATAATGGATGCTAGAGGGAAAAAGAAAACTTCTAGTGGTCCATCTTCTTCTAGATCAACTTCTATCTCTAAGCGTTATCTTCGTTCATCGGAGGATGATCGCTCTGATGTAGGGGATTTATGTATGCGCAAAGTCATTATTGAAATGTCTATCTGTATTGAACACATTACTCATTTTGGTATTCTTCCTATTCTCCAAGCTGTAGGATTAGATAACATCTTACTTTGGGGTGGGCCAGCATACCAGTCTATTGCTCAATCCATGCATGCTTGCATTAATGATTTTTCAACTGATAATTTAACATTTAAAATTGCTACTAGAGAAGGTCCATTTGATGTTGACCGCCATCTGATTTCGGCGCTAATGGACATTCCTGTCAATGATGAGGGTATTCCAATTCATAGTTTGACTGAAAAACCCTTTAAATTAGAAAAACGCATGCTCACTAGAGACTTATGTAAGTTGAATTTACAATGGACTCATAAAGGGAATGTGATCCCCTCAAAATACTTGTTACCTAGATACAGAGTTCTTCACCAAATTTTCATTACAAATGTGTATCCATGTTTTGGAAATAAAATAGAACTGATTGCCTTTATGGTTCATGTTTTGCATTCTGTTATCTCCGGTCACCAAATATGTCTGCCTTCTTTAATTTATCATTTCATTATTCAATTTCGTTTCCATCCTGGTCATAGTGATATTCCATTTGCCTACCTTATGACTGTTTTAGCCACTCACAGGTTCGTGGTTATGCCTGTTGGAGAGGCTCCTATCCATCATCTTATTTTTAATAATTCAAATATTAACAAGATGAAGTTGGAATTGGTTTCTGACCAAGTGGATGTTGATGGTAGTAGTGCTGAAGCAGGAAATGAGGCAGATGCTGGGAATCTTCCTCCTGACGATGTTGATATGGATGATATTTTTAATGAAATTGGTTCAGATTCTGGAAATGATCCAGACTATCACCCTTCTGGCTTTGATGAGAGGTTGCATTCTCTTGAGGAATAGGTGGCTGACATACATGTAACCCAAGTATCTCAGTTTGCGTATATGCGGTGCATTACTAAGGGTTTGCACAAAATTGATCCATCTAATCCTGCTCCCTCTTCTGAATCTGATTGATTGTTTTTATCTTTTGGTCTGTATTAATTTTAATATTATTTTACTTTTGTTGGTCTGTTGACATTGATTTACCTCTGTTTGGTTGACTGACTTTTGGTTAACCTGGTTAATGGTATGTGTACTTTTTCTTATATCTTGACTAGTTTATCAATATATTACTTTCCTGATTATTCTTTTGTTCCATTTGTTTGCTTCCTTTGTCATATTGTGACAAAAAGGAGGAGAAGATTTCTCATGTGAAAAGTTTGTTTGGAATGGTAATGGTAGCATTATCTCTTATATATGTGTGCTATTCAGGGGGAGTATATATGGAGTATATAAATACTCAGGGGGAGTATTTAAATAATATGATTTTGTGCTAGTTTTTGTGCCACTTAATGCCAACTGGTTCATGATTCTTTAAACCAGGTCGTAACTGGTTCTCTTATATAACTAGTGCATGATTCATTATTGTGAATATTGTGTTTTTCTTATTTTATTGGATTATTGGAGTGTGTTTTGTCACAAATTTGATAACGGGGGAGATTATAAGTGCTATGGTCTCATGCTCCTTTGGTTGTCAAATTTTGTTGTGCTAAAACCTCTATCTGTGTCTTGTGTTTGTATGTTGATGTATATATGTTTCAAGACACGACATCACAATGCTTCAAGTCAAGTACGGTAATCGACTTCAAGAAATGCAAGGTCATGTATTTTGTCCTCTTCTGTAAGCATCAATATCCAGAGCATGATAAGAAGAGTGTTTGTTCAAGACTCAAGTGCATTTTAAGAATCAAGTGCAACTCAAGATGAAGTCTAATTTCCAGCTGGAGAAGATCTCAAAATCAAGCTACATCAAGTAGAGATCTCAAGCTTCATAAGGTTCAAAGGTCAACTATCATCTGAAAGAATGAAGTTCAATTTCATACTTCATGTCCCAGGTATGATAGACCTTAGTTTGACCTTAAGGTAGGTCATTTTGTATACATAATTCAAGATGAATCTTTTTACATGAATTTGGTATGTTCTTAGACTAGTCCTGAACCTTGTTCGACTAGTCCTATCACTGATTCGACCAGTCCAAGAAATTCCAAGACCAGTCCTACGTTGTTTCAATTTTTTAGAATTTTTTGGTTATTCGACGACCTGTCCTGGAGACTGTTCGACCAGTCGTAGGGATTTTCACGCCTCCTCCTTCGACCAGTCCTACATCTTCGACTCAAACTCTAGCGACTAATCTTTATGTCTCACGACCAGTCGTGGATGGTTCACGACCAGTCTAGAGTGCACATGACTAGTCATGGACTACCTTTGACCAGTTGTGAGACTGTTTTATCCGATCGTGCATAAAATTTCAAAATGCAGTTTGACCTATGACCAATTGTGGTGGCCACACAACCAGTCGTAGACGCGATTTCTGTAACTATAAATAGAGCACGAATTTCAGAGATTTATAACTCAATTCAAGAAAATTTAAGGCATCACTATGAGATATGTTTATGCTCATTTTAAGCTACGTTGTGCATATTTAATATTCTCTTTTTGTTAGTTTATGCATTTGATTTTATTTCTACATTCTAATCTGATTTGAAAGAGGAATTTCTATATTCCGTCTTCTTGGAACAAAATCAAATATAGCTAGCCCAACTTTATTTAATTCAAAGTCAATTAGAACTTAGAACATTTTAAAGTGAGTATTGGACATTGAACTTCTACAGTTGAACTCCTACTCCGATTGGTTCTTCCGGGCTGCTACAAAAGGAGAAATCCATGTATTTTACTTTATTGTAAATTTCCATCTTTTGATTTTGTTTGAGGTAAAGCCAGAAATATCTCAATTTGTGTGGTTATCTGAGGAGAGCCAGAAAAACTCAGAAGTGGGGTTTTTTGAATTGTGTAAGCCTATTTGAAAGACACAATTGTAAAGGTTTTAGGTGAACCTGTGAAACCTATTTTCATAGTGAACACTAATATCCCCTGTGTGAGGATATTAGGAGTGGAGTAGCAAGCTGTATAGCTGTTGTTTAACAGTTGGTGAACACACGGGCAAACCACTATATATCGATATGTTTTGTGATTTGGATGTTTACTTAATTTCTACATCTTTAATCATTCAGATTTGTGGAATGTATAAGTGGATGTGAATGTTGTAATATTTACATTTCAAAACAAAGTGGGGAATGTTATAATAGTTTAGAATTTATTTATAGTTATGTCTTTTATTTCCTTTCTGTTTGAGTTTTGATATTCAATTTGTTCTAGTAAGGTTGTCCTGCAATAAATCCTTGGTTTTTATGGTACAAAAGTTGTCCTTAGAACAACATTAGTATCAAGCTCTTTATTTAAGGTTGCTTTACATTTCTGTTTATTGATTTATTTAAAGTATTGTCTTTTATTTATTTGTTTATAAGGTTATCTTATTTTTTATTGAATTTCGCAATTAAATTTTAATTTAGCATAGTCCTATTCACCCCCCCCTCTCTAGGACATATAGCTTGGCCTTTTCAAGTGGTATCAGAGCCTAATAGCTTGTTTTAATTGCTTTATTCTTAGATTAATTTCATAAGCTAACGATCGAAGCTATATATAAGATGTCAAATTTTGATAGCCTTTCAGTCACTAGGCCTTCACCCTTTGATGGCTCCAACTATGCCAATTGGAAAGCCAGGATGAAGATTTTCCTCAAATCAATGGATGAGAACGTGTGGCTTGCCATAGTGACTGAATGGAACCCACCTACCACTGAAGCGGCTGGTATCGATGGTTCAAAATCAATAAGAGTAACACCATTTTTCTCATGGACCACTCTTCAAAAAGGTGAGAGTAGTGCCAATGCAAAAGCAAGCTGAAGATCCAATGTTCTTTTATTGTATTCAATTTGATGCTGAAGATTATATCACCAACATTTTTTTGGGTAGATGGAAGAATGATTTTTTATTATGAACGTTTTGGAGATGTAATCTGCTTTGACACGACGTATAAAACAAACGAGTATAGATAGCCATTTGCACCATTCATCGGTGTTAATCATCATAAACAAACAATTATCTTAGGGGTTGCACTCCTCTACGATGAAATAATCGATTCTTTCAGATGGTTGTTTAGAACATTTTGTGATGCAATGTATAGAAAAAAAACCCCAAACCATTCTGTGATGCCATCAAGACAGAGTTACCGGGAACGGTTCACCATATTTGTGTATGGTATATGTTTTAAAACACTTGCAAACATCTAAGTCATCTATTTTGTTCTTCCAAGTCGTTTGGCAATGATTTTAGTAGATGTGTATATGATTTTGATGAGGAACGTGAATTTCTTCAAATGTAGGAAAGAATGATCATGAAATATAATCTCATAAATAATATATGCTTACAAGAGTTATTCAATGAAAAAGAGAAGTGGGCATTAGTATATGGAAAGAACAACTTTTGTGCAGATATGAAGAACACCTAGCATTGTGAAAGTTTAAATAATGATTGTAAGTGCTATGGTCTCATGCTCCTTTGGTTGTCAAATTTTGTTGTGCCAAAACCTCTATCTATGTCTTGTGTTTGTATGTTGATATATATATATATATATATATATATATATATATATATATATATATATTTCAAGACACGACATCACAATGCTTCAAGTCAATTACTGTAATCGACTTCAAGAAATGCAAGGTCATGTATTTTGTCCTCTTCTATAAGCATCAATATCCAAAGCTTGCTAAGAAGAGTGTTTGTTTAAGACTCAAGTGCATTTCAAGACTCCAGTGTAACTCAAGATGAAGTCTAATTTCCACTTGTAGAATATCTCAAAATCAAGCTACATCAAGTAGAGATCTCAAACTTCATAAGGTTCAACGGTCAACCATCATCTAAAGAATGAAGTTCAATGTTCATACTTCATGTCCCAAGTATGATAGACCTTAGTTTGACCTTAAGGTAAGTCATTTTGTATACATAATTCAAGATGAATCCTTTTACATGAATTTGGTCTATTCTAAGACTAGTCCTGGACCTTGTTCGACTAGTCCTATCACTGATTCGACCAGTCCAAGAAATTCCAAGACCAGTCCTAAGTTATTTCAATTTTTCAGAATTTTTTAGTTACTCTACGACAAGTCCTGGAGACTGTTCGACCAGTCGTAGGGATTGTCACGACTCATCCTTCGACCAGTCCTAGATCTTCGACTCAAACTCTACGACTAATCTTTATGTCTCACGACCAGTCGTGGATGGTTCACGACCAGTCGTAAAGTGTACACGACCTGTCGTGGACTACCTTCGACTAGTCGTAGAACAGTTTTATCCAATCGTGCTTAAAATTTCTAAACGCAGTTTGACCTACGACCACTCTTGATAGTCACATGACCAGTCGTAGACGCAATTTCTGCAACTATAAAAGAGCATGAATTTTAGAGATTTATAACTCAATTCAAGAAAATTCAAGGCATCACTCTAAGATAAGTTTGTGTTCATTTTAAGCTACGTTGTACATATTTAATATTCTCTTTTTGTTTGCTTATGCATTTGATTTTGTTTCTACATTCCAATCTGATTTGAAAGAGGAATTTTTGTATTCCTTCTTCTTAGAATCAAAATCAAATATAGCTAGCCCAACTTTATTTAATTTAAAATCAATTAGAACTTAGAACCATATTAAAGTGAGTATTGGACATTGAACTTCTACATTCGAACTCCTACTCCGATTGGTTCTTCCGGGCTGCTACAAAAGGAGAAATCTAGGTATTTTACTTTATTGTAAATTTTCATCTTTTGGTTTTATTTGAGGTTAAGCCAGAAAAATCTTAATTTGTGTGGTTATCTGAGGAGAGCGAGAAAAACTCAGAAGTGGGGTTTTTTGAATTGTGTAAGCCCATTTGAAAGACACAATTGTAAAGGTTTTAAGTGAACCTGTGAAACCTATTTTCATAATGAACGCTGATATCCCCTGTGTGAGGATATTGGAGTGGAGTAGCAAGCTGTGTGGCTGTTGTTTAACAGTTGGTGAACACATAGGCAAACTAATATATATCGGTGTGTTTTATGATTTAGATGTTTACCTAATTTCTATATCTTTAATCATTCAGATTTGCAAAATGTATACGTGGATGTGAATGTTGTAATATTTACATTTCAAAGCAAAGTGGGAAATGTTGTAATAGTTTAGAATTTATTTCTAGCTATTTCCTTTATTTCCTTTCTATTTGAGTTTTGATATTCAATTTGTTCTAGTAAGGTTATCTTGCCATAAACCCTTGGTTTTTATGGTGCAAAGTTGTCTTCAGAACAACATTAGTATCAAGCTCTTTATTTAAGGTTGCTTTACATTTCTGTTCATTGATTTATTTAAAGTACTATCTTTTATTTATTTGTTTGTAAGGCTCTCTTATTTTGGATTGAATTCCGCTGTTAAATTTTAATTTGGCATAGTCCTATTCACCCCCTCCCCAACTCTAGGATATATAGCTTGGCCTTTTCAATCATACCCTCACAAATATCCCGACTAAGTACTTCTTTAAAAGGAGGACTCAAGAAGCTGCTTCAATTTCATTCCCCTCATTAACTAGTGGATGTGACTCAAATGACAAAAGCAAGAAACCACAATCTCGGCATTACAATAGTTTACTTTACAACTTTATGAAATTGGCAACAATGGGTTGTGAAAGTGAAGAAGCATTTGAATGTACTTCCAAGCATTTAGAATCGATGTTGCAAGATTTGAAAAAGATTTTGAAAGAAAAAAAAAAGAACCCTCGTCACATGTTGAAAGCCTGAGTAATGAAAAAAGCGTTCAAGCTTATCGGGTAAAATTTGAAGTTGATGATGTGCAGCAAAGAAGTGAAATTATTAAAATTAAAAAAGAAGCTCATGAGAAAGCAATGAAAAGTTATTGTATCAAAAGAAAAAACACTGAAATTATTGAAGTAAGAGAAAAGGCTCATGAAATTAAAAGAAAAGAAATTGTCATGGTAGATGTAGAATTAAGAGCAGTTTGGAAAAAGAAAAATCGAAGAGACGTCGACAGAAAGAGTAGAGAGATACACCAAATCCAGTCCATCCCAATAAACAGCCTACATTAGTACGCTCTAATGTTCAATCTTCATTTGCTCAAGTAGCATTTTAATTACCCTTAGAGCAATGAAATTTTATTTTATAGTGAAATTGAAATTTTCTGATGAACTTAATATTTACTTAAACATAATGTTAGGAATAAAATAATGTCCGGTCACTCCCCATGACCACGTACTATATACAAGAAGCACATATTCAACCACAACTCTCTCCTTCTTGGTGCCAACCATAGCTATTTCCTTCCATGGATCAACCACAACCATATATCCAGCATGCAGTTGATTCAAATTTCCATACGCTTGATAATTTCAACTTTACTCAATTACTCTAGGTAATAAATAACATTTAAGGAAAGATGATATAGTTTAGTTTTGTAAAATGAAAATGTATGCATATGTATTTTATAAACTTAGGTATTTTAGTAATTAAAAAAGTAGTTGTTATTCAATTTGAACTTTAATTTGAATTATATCTTAATGAAATTAACTTGAAATTTATGGAATGTTGATTGTGCAGTATCGTGTTACATATGGTGCATTCCAACCATCCATGGTAAGAGGCAGTAATTCAATATTTGGAATAAAGAAACAACGACCTTTATCGAAATAGAAGATAGTAAGGTTCATCCTATCTAATATTTTCTTAACCGTTTTCAGATTTTTCCAAAAATATCTAAACCCCTAAGTATAATCACATACTCCATCCTCATCACACCCTTATGTGTAATCACATCACACTTCCTTATACTGCACAACAGATCGTCTAGGGTAAGCCAATCACACTCTCCACTATCCATATCACATCCTCAAGTTTAACCTCAACATACACTTCATCACCACTATGAAATTGTCAAGTGTAATGGGACCACTCTATCTGAAAATCCCTTCGCATCCTAAAGTGGAACCAAGTTATAGTCCCAATCAACTACATCACAGTCTCAATGGTAATCCCATTGTTTTGACCAGAAACGCAAAATATTTGATTTAGGGAGTTATCTCATTCAATAATAACAAAAAGAAGGAACTAAGAGAACAATCATTGAATTTATTCATTCTGAGTTCTTTACATCCTTTTGATCCTTTGATTCTGAGATAGAATTTCTAGACAATACAAAAGTGCAAGTATTGAATAGGCTCAAATATAAATTTCGGCGGCATTCCGGCTCATATCAGTCATGTCTCTAAGGGAGATGAGATGTACGGGCTTTCCGTGCACTTCGTCCCTCATTGACATGATAAAGGAGTGCCCGAATCACTTTAAAACACCTGGAATGGGCTAAGGACTTGAGAAAATGCAGCATAGTGTAACCTCAAAGAGTACTGCGCAACTCCTACATATGTTGTGCCGACCGAGGAGTTGTGTGGGCCCACGCAACTCACAAGGAGTGGAGCGGCCCGGCCTTTTGCACTCTGCACTCCCTCTCCTTCTCTCCATCTCCAATACCTGTCAGAGGCACTGGTCTTCTGAATATCCGATCCTGCAAATGAGGGGGGTAGGAGGTATTTATAGGCTTTCACACATGTAAGCCCTCAAATCTCATGTCGTGGACCCAACTTCACATCACCGACTCAACATCTCTTGCAAAGGGTAGCACGTCCTGGCATAACTTCCTCGAGTTATGCGGACCTGCGCAACTTAGGTCCCTCGCAAATCATCTATTTCTGAAGAAAGTTGAGTGGCCCAGTGTAACCATGACAAGTTGCGTAGACCGGCGTAACTTGGGTCCCCCACAACTTAGTCTCTGTGTAACTCATGACCCGCGCAAGTCACATTCCCTTCACTTTTATTGTAATGTCCAAATTTTCAGGGGCCGAGTAGTAACTTGGCTCTCGAATTCCTGGGTGCCACGTATGCCCTAATGGGCTCCAGATTTCAATGCATTTAGGTTTATTTATAAGCAATGATGGGTTTAGCAAACCATAAGCATGAGAATATCATAAAATGTAAATACAGGCCGCTAAACAGGTAAGATATCCAGAATACAGTACCAAGAAAATTCAACCGAGAACTAGACCCACCCAAATAAATATCCCAAAATGATTAGGGCCCTGGACCATGCCCTGCAACCATCTAACCATAAACTAGAAGAAACTGCCAAAGTCTGGGAGTGCTTCCGCTCCTTTTCATCGTTGTCTACACCTACATCATCCAGCGCGCCCCGCTCCAAGGTACCTACATTTATACCGGATTCTAGTTGGTGTTTTATAACACTGTCCCAGAGTGGGAGTGAGTAGCTAACTTAGTGGTACCATTAGCAATAGGTCACACAAATTATCATGTAAAGAGTACATTTAATGAACAACATATAACATAGAACCCTAAATACTGTTGTTAATCAAATGCATGGTTCAATGATATGATGCATGCCCCTCACCACCAACACTCCCTCAAGCAACGACATCTAATGTTCGCAATGACCAACACTCCCTCAATTGTGACCTCAACTGCCTAATCACCACAATAGTAATGCAATGTCAAGAAATTTGTTAGCCAGGTTGGTTAATTAGGTTCATTCGTTGAGTAGATTAGGAAAACTAGAATACCCTTAGTGGAGTTGTTGCCCTAACCTGATCGCGCGGCTCAAGGGTCGTGGTCATATGACTCTCATGATCCTTAGCACTATATGGGGTCGTCAATCCCGGAAACCATAATCTCAGAAGAAAACAATTGGGACTTAAATGTCCTACTCGCGGTCACTATGGGGAGGTCATCACCCCAGCACAGGCCGATAGCACGGGCACAGTGTCCCATACCATCCCCGGCTCACGAGTTTAAGTGCTCACTGGACACTATGGGGAGGCTCGTCATCCCAGCATAGGCTGATAGTATGGGCATAGTGTCCCATACCACCATCCCCAGCTTATGAGTCTTGTGGGTTGCAAATTATAGTTAATAGTGGGCACAATGGTCTTAGGGTACTTTGGGTTCATACAGGCGTGATCAAACATGGTTAACGTATAAGGATGGTCGACTTAAGAGTCAATTGCCCCGATGGGCTGAACCATAGCTAATCTGTCTGAGAACACTGTTTCACGTAGTCCAACAATGGCCAACAACTACATTTTAGCTATTCGGGCCAGATTCACTTGCAGACAGGCCTAACAAAGATTGCCCAAGAAATTCCAGGTAGTCGGCCAATCCATAGGGGAATATGCGTTAATACACAACAAGCATGGTCATCATTGTATACAATTCATTGCAGGATAGACACCATTTTAGTATAAACAGCACATGGACAGTAACATATTAAGTTTCACCCAATTTTACAGATTATACTTAACATATTCCAGCCTATACAATCACATGGACGGTCATATAATAATACACCACACTTAATCTTCCATGGACCAACATAAATCACATAATTTAGCCATACATTGAAAATTAAGGCAAGTAACTTAACTAGTCAGTCAATTTACAACATCTCATGCCTTCACCCAAGCATAGTTAGTCATGAAATCAAGGAATCAACCACCAATCAATAATTTACAGCAATTCATGTCTTCATTCTAAGTAAAATTAACAACTAATCAGGAAATCAACAACCAACCAGCAACAATTTGGGGAAATTCAAACATTTGTATCGTACATGACATGCAAATCAACAAGTCACATGTTTGGGGTATTGGGGTCTAATCCCTTTCCATAATTTCAGTAATTCCTAGTCCATTATCCTATTTATGCAATCCAAATGAAAATTCAGCCACATGCACTAACAATTCACCAATCATATTCATTAAAACCTACACTAAGCGCGATAATTGGCTACCTAAAGGTAATGGTTAGCATCTATTGTTGACCGGAAGCCTTTGCAAGCGTCTTAACATCGCTGGGTCCGCAAACTCGACGTGTCGGGGCCCTGCATTGTAAGAAAAGGGTAGTAAGATGTATGTATGTGGCTGATCATTAGGAAAAAAATGGGCTGACATCCGATTCTTACCTTAAATTGGGCATAGCTCGGTTCTACAGCGGTAAGATCAAATTTTTCAGAGTTGCAAGGGCGATGGATGCGGGGAGTTACGATCTTTAAGCACCAAGGTGCAATCCTTCACCCTCAGTCCTCACACACACACACTCTCTCTCTCTCTCTCTCAGAATTTCAGCTGTTAAAATTTCAGCAAATGAGGGAGAGAGGGCTGGACTTTTATATGTCCATAATTATATCAGTCAACCCTATAGTTTGGTGTAATTCCCCCAATGGCCCTGTGGGACCTTTTTTATCATTGGGGCTTCCTTGATGGACCCCTGGCCCATCTGATTCATGAAACACGTGCCCCATAGCCCGATGAAGGGTTGGACAAAGTTTGATCGCAAATGGATGCGGGGTTTTGCCAAAATGGCCTGATTTACGATCAACAGTCACCGATCCTCGATCAATGGTCAGATTTGGCAGACAAGTGTAGGGAAATATCTTCAACCTATGGTACAAATTTGGGTGAAATCCGATGGTGGAAATGTCTTAATTTATTGTCCTAAGTGGCGGGACCATTTGCTTTAAAATTCAGATTTTTGGCCAATACTAGGGAGAGTTGCATTTTACAAGTGCCGATAGGACGGTACAAATCGTCTATTTCTAGGCATCGTTTGAGTCCATCATCCGTGATGGACCACAAGCCCAATGAGACGGGCATTATTCTATAATTTTTAGAACTAGTAGCCCACTAACGAGCGGTCTAGAGCTTGTTAAGGTAATCGGGGCACTTCTGGAATAAATTGGGTAGAGAGACTTCTTGGGCGTAGTGGTTGAGGCATGGATAAATTTTCTTTCTCCTTGTTGAACCCCTTTTCCACACAACTATCCAGAGCAACTTGCTCGTGCAACTTGCCAGCACTTAGTGCAAAAACCCTTATTCTGAAACTCTGCTGAATTCTCTTCTACCTATATCACTTTCTACCCTTCAAAATTTTCATTTTTAACCTAATAATTTTCGGTTTAAGATCATGCATCGCTCGTCGTCATTTCTTCGAGAAGAAAGAATCATCCATCTTCGTCGGGGTCCAAACAACCTTTCCATCATTCTTGGAAATATGTACAAATAAATGAAGAAACTTTGGAGCATCATAACCCCGTTACCAACAAACTGACTGTTATTCCTATCAACTTGCAACATCACTAGTCAATTCTTCATAGTGAACCATTCGATCGATGAAATATCTTTATCTCTGTGGACAATTGGATCAAGAAAGAACCAAGAAATTTGACAGGTTATCTAGAAAAGAATGAGCTGTTCACAACCCCAAGTGTAGGGCTGCGATGTAGTAGTAATCTCAGTGAGACCGAGGTCGAATTCACAGGGACCGAACTTGTGTGTCTTCTAAAAGTAATTAAAACTAGAACTAGAAGAAGACAAAAACCTAATTTGAAATATTTGAGAGAGTAATTGTGATAAAAGTAATTAAAACTAATGAAATTAAAGGTGGTAACTAGGGTGCCAAGGATCCACTTGTAGCAATTGGGAAGCTACCTTGCATGATTAAAGGACACAACTGGAATCAGAGTCCTATCTTATCCAGTTGGTGAGAAGAGATTTGTCAGATCTCTGAATTCTCATTGATCTAATCATCAATAGATGAGAGTGGTGAAGATTTGGAAGTGATTCCATCACAAAACCATGCCTAGGAGACAAGGCAAACAACAGGATTTACCAATCCCGTAACCAATCTGAGAGAATTGTGAAAGTTAGGGAGGATTTCATCACCCAACCATGCCCATGGGACGATGGTGAACAACAGAATTTCATAATTTCATAATCTTAGTACATGAAAAGAACATACTCAAAGCTATCGCAGATCCATTATAATTTGAGTCACAACAAACTATTAAAAACTGAAAGTATTCCTTATAATCAAGCTAGAATCAAAGAGAGTTCAATATGAACATGAATCAAAGCAATACAAACATCCCATCATGCTACAAGCTTCACCTCTTAGCCCTAGCTAAGTGGTTTAGCCAACCATAGACATGATTGAACTAGAATCTCTTAAGAAAAGCATAAAAACTACTAAGGAAAGGGATGAAAAACTCTTGGCGATGGCTTCTTCACACTTTTGCGCCACTCCTCAAACCTTATATGATTCTTAGAGATGCCCTAAGGACCCCTATTTATAGTTTTAGGCCTTAGACTTTTGCACCGAGTTAGAAATTTCTAGAAACCGCTTCAAATTTGCGCACTTTGTGTGCTGGCTGCGAACCCAGGACTGGTCAACGACAACCCTCGACTGTCGAGGGTCACCTTCGACTAGTCGAGGGTTTCCTTTGACTGGTCGAGAATGACCTGATTTTAGTGATTTTAGTTGCTGGAGTTCGAGTCAAGGCAGCTCGACTGGTCGAGCTAGGACTGGATGAGTAGAGTCCAAGATTGGTCGAGCGTACGCAGGACTAGTCGAGCCAGAGCCAAGATTAGTCGAGGATCACGCAAATTCACTTCAAAACTCTAATTTTCTTTATTCTTGACTTGATTTTCTTGGATCTTCAGTATGGGCATTCTTCATTCTTGGTCTTGGTGATTTTTCAGTATTAAACTCATGCTTTTAACCTCCTTTTTAATCCAAGTTCTTGAATTCACCTTACACCACAAACATGATTAAAATAGAACATTAAGAATTATTATGTTCATAAAACTAAGGAATAACTGGGGTCCAATATGCAATATTTGACCCTCAACACAAACCCCAACCAACATTTTGCTAGTCCCAAGCAAAGTATGCGAAAAATAAGTTTAATGCGCAATGTTCAACCTTTTTCAGAAAACAATCTTTTGTGTATTAAGTATGAATGAGTAGACTCAAGATGAGAAATATAGATTTTGAAAACCTAGAGTTGAATCACATAAGCAATTAATCAAATAAGTCCTTTATCCATTAGGTCAAAGCTTGGTTCGCATATCAAGTTTTTCAACATGCTCAGTGAAAATACTATCTTTTCATAATGTTAGCCATGCTCATCACTTTAAGATTGGTTAAAAACCCAAGTACTGATTCCGAACTTATCCCATTTTCTTTCTTTTTTTAGTTTTTTATTTTATATCGACGGTCATTTGTATTTATTCATCTTCTTTAGACATTAGATAATTTTCAAAGACATTTTTCATTCCCCTCAAAGATGTTGTCATTTTTCATTCTTTATGACCTCCTTGTCGATCTCCTATTTTTTAACTGGTTCTTTTTCTTCTTTTGAGGTGGATAAAATTCTCCAGACTTGATTCTCAATATCTTTAAATGATCATCATACTAACAATCAGAAAATCTAGTACTATTTATAAAAAAAAACAATTTGAATAACATAATATTTGAACTTACTCTTAAACAACTGAATGTAAGAACCATAAGTGATAGTTTCGTTAGTTGCTCCAACTCTAACAATTCAAAATTCAATTTCTATCTTATCATCATACTCAAAACAGTCTTAAAAACACAGCTTATCGCTCTCTAAATAGATAAACATTGAAAAATTTTAAAAAATTTTGCAAATTTTGCTCAAAACTGAGAAAATACTGATTAGGTTACCTAATCTCCCATCCCCAACCTAAAATCTACATTATCCTCAATGTAAAAGAAAGAAGCATGATTTGCAAAAGAGACAACATAATTGAAAGAGAGGTGATGGAAAGACAGTACCTGATGAAGACATTTTAAGGCTTTTTCCAAAGGATCTCAGCGTGAAGGTGGTTAGCACAAGGTTAAATAACCAAAAATAAACTATCCTAAATAGCATAAAGCCGACTATCCTAAACATATTATGAAAGTAGTAAAGTAACTATACCTCCATCAGACTAGGAGATCAAGGGAAAAGCTACTCAGTCATGCGGCATAGTTCCTCATCCGGCCAATATCTTGATAAATTTCTCAGAAGGTTTCTCAACAAGATCATCTAAAAACCCTTTTTGCAATAGGCTTAGATTCCCTGGAGCATGAATTTCTAGAGAAACTTATGTACCTCAGCAAGAACTTGTCATTGAATCACTTGAGGTATCCAAAGTATATATGATTCACCTATAATAGAAAAAGTTTCAATGTTAGTACTCCATGGTGAATCAAAGACTATAAGTAGATGAAATTCAGAAAAATATATTCTTAGTAGGTGGGGTAGTCTCAACACACTCCGAAGTTTCAGTCTTCGGTTCAATTTTCAGCTCCTCCTCCTTTAATGGTAAACATTAAGGATCTGGGGGAGGAGGTTCTTTAGAATAAGGGTTTTCTCAGTCAGTAACAACTACCGAGGTATTGCCTTGCCAGGTATCCACTATGTTTTGTATCATGGGATTGTTTATATCCACAAAGTGTATAGAGCAATCTTCTAAAGAGTCGAAACATTCAATTGAAAGGACTTCATTCATCACATCGAGATCTGTGATGATATGCCCAATAACTCCTTTATCTTCTTCGAGACTAGAAATAAGCATACTCTCTTGTTTTCTCTCAAGGTGGGATGAAATCACCACTGGGTATGTCTCTTCTTGACCTAAGTAAACCTGTTTAAGATCAGTGGGCAAAGGTTTTACGTCAAGCTTTAGTGCCTTGAGGTTAGACCATAGAGGCACTACATCAGTTTGGGGCAATTCTTCAAATTGTGACCTCCACCGGTTAACTTCAAGTACCAGCACAATATCAAGCATGGCCCCCATCTCCTTAATTATGTCATCATCAAAATCATGGGAACGAGCCAGGCACGTCTCTAACGGGTCAGAGGATAAGGTCAGAAGTGTTTTATCTTCCATGAAAGAGTCAATCATGTTAATGTCGTGAAAATAATCATCATCCTCTAACTATCTGCTCGTATTGAAAAAGATGTTTAACTCCAATGTCATATTTCCAAAAGATATACTCATGACTCTATTCCTACAATTAATGATTATGTTTGAAGTGGCAAGGAATGGGTGACCAAGAATCACTGGAATTTGAGTGCTCATGTTACTGATGGGTTGCATATCCAGGATTATAAAATCTACCGAGTAGTAGAATTTATCAACCTGGACCAACACACCCTCAATTACTCCTCTCGGTACACGAACTAAGTGATCAGCAAGTTGTAAAGTGGTTAGGGTGGGTTTCAATTCACCCAAACCTAACTATTTGTAGACTGAGTAAGGAATCAAATTTACGCTCGCTCCTAAATCAAGAAGTGCGTGCTCAATGCAGTAATTCCCAATTACACAAGTGATGGTTGGGCTACCGGGATCTTTGAATTTCTGTTGCACATCTTGCTTTAAGATGGCACTCACTTTTTCAATTAAAAAGATTTTCTTTTGAATATTTTATCGTCTTTTGGTTGTACATAAGTCTTTCAAAAATTTGGAATATGAAGGTATTTCTTTAACTGCATCCAGTAGAGGAATATTGACCTTCACTTGTTTCAACACCTCTAAAATGTCCTGAGAGTTAAAGAGAGGTTTTGGTGCAACCAACCGTTGGGGGAATGGTGCAATCAGCTTGCCCTGAAGTTCTGGTTCTAATTCTTGTGGGGCATGGCTAGGTCTATCATCAGTGTCATCTTCCAGGTCCTTAGGCTTTTCAGCCCTTACCGAAATAGATTTGTCAATTATCTTTCCACTCCTAGGAGTGGTGATAGACTTAGCTTGCTCCATATGACTTGAAGAGCTTAGGTCACTTATTTCATATTACAATTTGGGAGTGGGGAGAGGTTGAGCAGGAAGCATCCCCTTTCCCACAATCGCCAAGTGTGACTCTATCCTTTGAACAGATGACACAAGCATTCCAATTGCTGATCTGATTTCCTGGATTGCTTATGCCAAATTCTGATTAAGTAGCACTTGGTCTTGAATATGTTTTAGAACCGGATCCTCTTGAGGTTTCCCTTGATTTGGAATTTGATTAAAGAAACCTTGGGTAGCAGTTTGTCAACTCCTCCAACTGAAGTTTGGATGATTTCTCCAACTAGGATTGTATGTATTGGAGGTAGGTTCATTGAAGGGTCTTTGGTAATTGGTCACGGCATTAGATTCCTCATTCAGCACCCCTCGAAAGGCAGGTATTGTTAGGCAATTTCAGTCGTGTGAATGTTGCAATCACAAATACCGCAAACAGTTTCCTTAACCTTATCCTTCTTTAGTTCCATGGCCTCGAATTTCCTTATGAGATTAGCCACTTTAGTATTGATATCATCATCCTCTTTCAGAAGGTATAATCCGCCCCTCCTTTGATTGAGTGGGCTTAGAAGTGGTGATGGGTTTTGGGTAAGTGTCCCATGATTGTGCGTTTTCAGCAAGTCTATCTAAGTAATCCCACACATCATCGATATTTTTATTCATGAATTCGCCATTGCACATTGTCTCAACCAATTGGCACATGAAAGATGTCAATCCATCATAGAAAAAGTGTGTAATGCGCCACGTTTCAAAACCATGTTGTGGGCATGAACTGACAAGATCCTTGAACTGCTCCCAACATTGGAAGAATGTTTTATCCTCATTTTGGGCGAGGTTCATGATTAACTTTCTAAGGGTGTTCGTTTTATGATGTAGATAAAATTTCTTTATGAACTCTCTTATCAGGTCATTTCATGTGCCGATAGATCTGGAATGTAGTGAATGTAACCATGTTTTAGCTTTCTCTTTCAAAGAAAAGGGAAAGAGTTTCGGTCTAACCGTGTCCTCTGACACATTAGGAAAATATAAAGTGGCTATGATCTCATGAAACTCTTTCAAGTGCTGTTTCGACAAGGAAACAAAAGTATTTGATTTGGGAAAATAATCTTATTCAAACATAACAATGAAATAGTTATAAAGCCAACCGTCATATTTTATTGATTCTGAATTCATTTACATCCTCTGATATCCCTTGATTCTAAGATAGTTTACAAAGAACTCATTACAAATATCAATTATTATAGCTAAATATAATTTTCGGCAGCATAACGGCAATGATCTCAATCATCTCCAATGACTTAGGAGGAAATAGACAAGTCGATCAACAGTCTTCAAGAGAACGAAGATTCCGGCAGCATTTCGATACTATTTTGATCATCTCCTGAAACTTAGGAGGAATCTGTTTCTTCGTCGATGATTCTTCCTTTCTCTTGATCAAGAACTTGAAGCTTTGAAGACTCAATCATTAAATGACATTTCGGCCCATTCTTGTTGAAAAGCGCAAACAATAGGTTTGCGCGGGTCGCGTAAACTCTATGCTTTCTTGTAGTCCGCGCAAACTATAATAGCCTCTACATGTTGCTTTACACCGGCCGTATGAAACTTCCGAGAGTCCAATACTCCTTTGCGCGCGACCGCGCAAAGTGCAGGAGTCCTATACTCGCACCTTCGTCTTCTCTTTCGTCTTTGCTTCACTTCGAAATCTTGAACCCCTTTTTAGAGAAGGAATGGGGTATTTATAGACATTTTCTCCAGTGGAAATCTCAGATCTGGTCGATGTGGGACAAAAATATCATCCATCCATTTTTATCACATCATGTTAGACTTTACGCGGTCACGCGCAAACAATATACTGCTGCGGTGTCGCGCAAACCCTTCATCCTGCGCAAACTGTCTTCACGTTCTTCCGCGCAATCGTTTCACTTTGCGCGGTCTTGTGTATCTATTTCACTTTGCGCGACCCCGCGCAAAGTGGTCTTGAAGCTGTTTTCTTCCATCTTCAAAGTGATTTCTTGATCTTTGTCGTTTGTCACTTCCTTGCTTATTTTATGCCTCAACAGATGCCCCCTTGATCCGTTCTTTGTTTGTTCAGAAAATCAAAGAAAAGGATCAAACCATTCTTTTTCTTCAAGGTTTGCGCGACCCCGCGCAAAGCTCCGGTCGAGTGCCGTACTCGGCCATAACGGCTATAAATAGTCCAACGACTTAGTCATTTTCACGAATCGTTTTTCTGCTAGAACTCTGCTCCGGCGATTTTATTCCGCGCAAACCTCCACTTTGCGCGACCCCGCGCAAACTGTTTCACTTTGCGCGACGTCTTCTGAACTTAGAGCTTTCCCGCGCAAACCATATACTTTGCGCGACCTCGCGCAAAGTACTCTGTACTTAGAAAAATTTTCAAACTTTTCTCCAACACTTAGCCATTTTCTGACTTTGTCGTCTGTCCTTCTTTATGGCTCGTATTAAACAAACAGCCCGTCTTGTGTCTCCTTCTAGTTCACCTCCTTCTGACCAACCACCTGCTAAAAGAACGAAGACAACTTCTAGAAATCCGGCTTATTTCAAAGAGCCTGTTCTCCCCACTTTTGACTTCTCTGATCGCATCAAATCTTTACCCTCTCCCATTCATAGATCCATCTCCTTGGGAGATATTAAATGCCCTCCAAAACATGGGAGAGAATACGACTGGGATGAATGGCTCAAAACCACAGCCCACATTCGTACTGATAGTGGGAGACCGCCTCTACGTGAAGATACTCCTCCCGCTTCCCGCCCGAAGAAGACTCGCCGCAATAAGGCGAAGGAATTTGCAGAAAAGATCAAGGAACACAAGAAAAAACGGCTTCAGAACTCGTGGGATTCAGTGCGAGTTGTAGAGGGTATCATGAAATTTGACAACCCTCATGCAGAAGGCATGACAATCATTCCCATTAAAGTATATCGCCATCAGTCTATGCTAGACTGTGAATCCAAAGATTGTATCCATGGCGAGAGATTGATGTATACCGAATCATGGGCCGCAAGAGAGCCTCGGATTCTTGAAGGAATTATTCAAATAAGAAGCCGCGACAGAGAATCGGAGAAGTTCATCCTATGACATTCTTAACTCCTTTCCATAGTCCTCATGATCTCTTCCCTTCTCATTTTTATGAGACAGTGCGACAACGTTTCAGAGATAGAGATCAACTCGGGGCCAAGCGATTCGCATCAGAGGCACTGCTAATTGCTCGTCGCTATTACTCTGAATGGGCGGAGGCTATTTTGCTGAAACACACAAGTACTCTTGCAAAGATAGGCCTATATGATGCAATAGAAGTAACTTCAAAATACTTCTATCGGGAACCCAATGTTCTGAAAGGCTTCCTTGAATATTGGTCGCCTACAACCAACTCCTTCCATCTTCCTTATGGCGAAATGAGCATATCTCTTTGGGACCTTCATCGCATAGCTGGTCTCACAATAACAGGCAAATTCTATGATGAATTCATTCCTACCAACAGAGAATTAGCCTTTGTGTCTTCTCCGGACCGCAGGCCTTCCATCTCCGAGACTACCATAGAACTATTCAAGGAGATGGGCAAATTTCCCAACTTCCACAAAATTCCCCCTCTTCAATGGCTGGCCCATTTTTCTAGGGGTCTCAGGTATTTATCAATCTGATAATCGATCTTCCTTTCTGTATTCTTAGTCATTCCTGCATATTAACCTCCTTATCTTTATTTCCTTTGAAGGTTTCGCGACTGCCAATCCAAAGAACTAATAAAGCTTGAAATGCAGTAGGAGGAAAACGAGAATATAGCTCTTTTGGAGAGCTTGTAGCATTCTTAGCCTACTGGCTAAGCTTGGTCGTATTGCCCACTTGACTCTAAATGGGCGGATGCTATTCGTCAAGCTTCTTTGTTGTTGGCCAGGTGCCTTAGCGGAGGGACATAAATACTCACTTGATCCTCCAGTATTATGTTTCTCTCTAGGGCCCTTGGAGAAATAGCTACTCATATAAAAGACCCAATTCTTGGAACTTCATCGTACAGCATACTTCTTGGCATTATTTTACGGGATGGCTTGGAGTCTACTTCCCTTGGACTTTTGAGGTTTCGAGCAAGCATATTCTCATCCTTCTCATCTTCCACACTGGTTCTTTCAACAAAGAGCAATGGCTAGAAGAGCATATGAGTGGGTTGCAAATAAGATTCGGGATGATGATCGGATAAACTTCTTTCGGTTTCGCCTTTATCGCTATCCTGCAGACACGAGACATGGTGGGACGAAACTCTTCTTTGCGGCAGAGAGAGCTTTCTTCTTTTCTATTCGCTCATGCGATTTACCTCTGCAAGGAAGGGACGAGTCTGGAGAGAACCTTACTACCCCGGTCGTTTTGCTCGTCAATTTGGTTATGATCAAACTATGCCACAAGCTGGGTTGGTTACGAGAAAAAATATTTGTTATGGAACTGGTCCTCTTAACTGGGCCATGATATGGAAACAATTGCTGAATGGCTGCGTTGGCTCCTTCTTCATAATTCTAGGTTGTGATCGCATAGTCCATACATCATATAGCTGGATGCGATGGTGGGATCACCAATCATACCTGGTCAACAAATGCTTGCCAGTAGATTCTTCTATCTTTCTTCATCCACCCAGGCTGAAGGGCAGAGATTTAGAGAGCGGAATTGGCTATATTCCGGAGAAAAGTCACGCATCTCATCCTGGAGAGATTTGCAGAAAAATATCATTGGAAGATCCCATCCGTGAAATCAAGCCCATCAACACTTTGGATGGCTAGTTTGCTCACGGAGATTTAAGAGAATTTGAGAAATCTCGTCGGGATTCTTCAAACCAGTCATGAGATAATCTTTGAAGGTACATCTTCTCCAATTCTGCAGAGGCTGAGTGGTTCAAGAAGGACCGGCTATTGGTACTTCCACATCTCCTTCTGACCCCTTGGTCCTAGTTCATCTTCTCAGATGACTAGATCAAAACAGCGTTGCAATCATCATCCCCTATCCCTCAGAAGGAACCCGTCCAACCTCTGCTTCTCCTATAGTCCAAGAGCTTGCACTTGGGAGAGCAGCCAACCCGTTTCTTATAAAGGGAAGCAAGTTATCGTTGAAGAAGTTGACGAAGAAATTTTGGAAGATGAAAGTTCAACTTCATCATCAAGTACAACTGAATCTTCGCAAGATGAAGATAGCGGAGATAGTGATAACGGTGAAGATAAAGATGATGACTTTGAAGAGGGTGAAGTTGATGTTGGCGAAGAAGAGGAAATAGCTGCGAAAGAAGTTGAGATAGAATCTTCCCCTGCAACTGCTAAGACTCCTTTTAGTATTAATGTTCCTGCTAAATCTCCTGCAGCTGAGGAAGATGAAGAGGAGCCTTTAGATTATGGAGAATATGGGTATTCACCAGGTAAAGGAAAATCTTATATATCTCAATTTATATTATAACAACTATTATTTATTTAAAATCATTGCATCTCCCTTTTTTAGGTGCCCAAGTTGCAGAAGTAGGCACTATCTCTTCAGCGAGCCCTCTTGTGATATCTTCACCAAGAGCATCTGTAGTTCCGTTGGTAGTACAGAGAGTAGTGGCTCGAGAAATCATATTTTCTACAGAAACTACTGACTTGCCAACTCCAGCTACAAGAGATTCTAGTACGGAAGCTAGAGCACCATCTTTCGCTGATATGGTGGGACTTGGTCCTTCCATAGCTCCAAGAGCTTCTCCTTCTGTTAGTCGTGTTCCAGTGACAGGTATATATACACACTGCTTATCGTCACTTAAGACTATATATATTTCATAATAATATATTGAATATTCTTCTTCTTTTGCTATAGGAACTTATCCCCGTAGCGGTGCGGCTAGTTCTGATTCTGTAACCACTACTTCTGAACTATCATCCTTTGCAAATATTCCTGCTCACAAAATGCTTATGGTGAAACATTCTCTGCTAGCAATAATCCATATCTTCAGAAACCCTGATCAATGGTTGGACTTGGATGTTGCTATAGAAATTTTGGAAAGTTCTGCTAAGATGGCCAGAATCAACATATCTCCTTTGCGAGATTCACTCCTCAAATTTTGTGATTCCATAATTTCTTTGGCGTCGGTAGAGAATGTTACAATTGCTCCTGAGATTTTAGAGTGTAGAAGGCAGTTGGCTTCATCACAAGAACAAGCTCTTCTGACAGCTTCATCAATTTCTAAACTTGAGCAAGAGCATATAATTCTTCAGGATAAATTAAAGATTCATGTTGATGAAAGCAAGACTATTCAAGACCGCATTGCAATTTTAAAGGAAGAAATCTTGCAGCTGGAGAGGAAGAATCATGAACAGATTTTAAGCATTCAGGATATTGAAGAGAAGATACGGGTGAATGCTCGATCTATTGATGTCGAAAAATCTGCACAACTTCAAGGTAAAGAAATGATTGCTTCTTTGGAGAATAAGCTTACTGGCGTTCCTGATCATGCGAGACTTATTGTTGAAGAGAAATCTAGACATGATGCAGCTCAGGTGCAATTGAAAGAAGATTTGCTCAGATATTCAGAAGCAATGGGAATTACAGAGGATCTTTGAATCATGTAATTTTAAACATGTGATATTTGCTTTCGTGTTTCTTAGATGTAATTTATCATATATTTCATGATAGTATTTTGGGATGTTTTATGATGGTATTTTCTATCTTGCATATTGATGATATTTATACTAATATTATCAAGTTATATTTGTGCTTTATATGATAATTTCATTATATTTACATTTTTTACTAATATTATCAAATTATATTTATATAATAATTTTATTATATTTATATTTTATTAATATTGTCAAGTTTTATTTACTCTTTATATAATAATTTCATCACATCTTTTTTTTTTACAATTTTTAAACCTTTTATGCTTTGTTAGTACGGGATTTTCTAGGTGAGTATTTAAATTGGCGGTACTAAGTTTCAATTTAATTAGCCACACGCAGTTTATGCTCATGAGTAGTGGAGCGTGCGCACACACACAGTTTAAGCTCGTGAGTAATGGAGCATTTATGGGTCTTATGTGATGGCCCTTTGTAACTCTCTAGAGTTCGCTTTTGGGCTTCTCACTGCCTTGAGCTCACGGTCACGGTCCATCGAGAGGGGCCCATTGGCCTACCGGACGGTGAAGCTGTTGGATTTACGCGCGGGGTTGGCCACGGTAACTCTCAGAGTTCGCGGGGCTCGCAAGGCTACCTTTGGGCACCAAATCTAGGGTCGCCGGTCCATCAATGAGTAGGTTTAAGCCCTTCCTCACGATTTACTACGAAATCAAACCCTAGACCTGGAGGGTCTTACGCACGGTTGGCATAAAGCTCGCCTTTGCAGCCCCTGTTTTCTTCGTGCGCAAGGTCGAGCCCATTCACTGAGGAGGGCATTTTCATCCGTTCCCCGTGGCGTTGAGAAGCTATATCTGACGGCATGGGAATTACGGTGACTAGTCTTCGCGGATTTATGGCCTTTTAGGCTTTGAATCCTTGACCGTCACTACCCGCATGGGTGCGCACGATGGTCTTCGCGGAGCTTTTTAGGGCCGCGACTCCTCGCCATTGCCCGAATGGCGATCTTCATGGGTCTTACGTATAGTTGGCCGGCTCTTTTAGAGCTTGATCCTTTGAGAGCATTTTTTTTTCGAGCTTGATCTTTTTGATTTTGCTCAATTTTGGCTCTTTTAGGATTTTGGCTTGGCTATACTGCCTCTTTGCTTGATATTGATATATACTTGCTTTTGATAATATCTTCAAGAAGATCCATGCCTTGCAAGGCAATAATATATATATGATCATCATCATTTGCAAATATAGCAGATATTTCCAAAATATCTTCAAGAAGATCCATGCCTTGTAAGGCAATATAATTCTCAGCTTAGATAATATCTTCAAGAGAATCTTCAAGAATTTGTGCCTTGTAAGGCAATATAACTTTGTCAATCTCTTCATGAGAATCTTCAAGAATTTGTGTCTTGTAAGGCAATATAACTTTGAGAATTTGTGCCTTGTAAGGCAATATAACTTTGAGAATTTGTGCCTTGTAAGGCAATAATATAACTTTGTCAATCTCTTCAAGAGAATCTTCAAGAATTTGTGCCTTGTAAGGCAATATAACTTTGTCAATCTTATTTGATGATGATGATCATATATATATTTTCCAGATTTGCTGCTTTGATAATTGATATGCTTGTGAATTGCTTCTTTTCTTTTGTTGGCATATAGACATGATCTTATTCATCTTTGCCCCCTTTTGATACAGAATCATTATGCCGATAATATTCTGGGCCAAAGTCCATATCTCTATCTTTAGGGATAGTATTTTTTGATAAAACGGGCGTTGACAAGTACACCTGATACCCTGTCCTTCTTGATTTGTGACTCTATATGCCCCATTGGAGTATACTTCTTTCACCACATATGGATAGTCCCATTTAGGCTCGAACTTGCCCCTTGTCCGTGAGTGACCATTATAGGTCTTTTCAACATTAACACCATATCCCCTTTTTGAAAGAACGGTATTTAACTTTGTTTATCAAATGCATTGGTGATGTTACGGCTTGATATGATTGCAACGCTTCTTGGCCGCAAGAGCGTTTCTCATCGAGTAAGTCTAATTCTTTCGACCTTATTTTTGCATTTTCATCATCTCGTTATAGTGGTGCCTGCCACCCGAGTGATGCCACTTGTATTTCAATTGGGATAAGCGCCTCCATACCATAGATTAATGAATATGGTGTCGCCCCATTCTTTGTATGATGAGTAGTTCGTAGGCCCATAACGCTTCTTGTAACTTTTCATCCCAATCCGCTTATTGCACTGTCACCGTTTTCTTCATTATCTTGACAATTGTTTTGTTAAAGCGCCTCGCTAATCCATTGGTGGAGGATAATAAGGTGTTGAAAAAGAATGTTGGATCTTGAACTTCGACATAACTTTTCCATGCCTCTATTTTTAAAAGGGGTGCCATTATCGTGATTGAACTTCTTGAATACCATGACGGTATATTATAGCATGACGGATGAAATTGACCACGTCTTTCTCTTTAACATTACGCAAAAGCGCTAGCTTGGTCCATTTGGAGAAATAATCTGTTGCTGCCAGAATATACTGTTTTCCTTTGGATGAAGGAGGACTTATAGGACCAATAACGTCGAGTCCCTAGGCTGAGAAAGGCCAAGAAGCAATAGACTGATGTAATTCTTCTGGAGGAACATGTATTACATCTCCGTGTATTTGACATTCATGGCACCGCTTTGCATATTCTATCGCATCTTTAAACATAGTAGGCCAATAATAACCCATTCGATGCACTCTATGGCATAAATTCCGGCCCGACTTGATGTGCTCCGCATTCACTGAATGTGCTTCATGACATTTGGTTTGCTTCTCGCTTGTCCAAGCACCTTATGACATTCCATTATAAGATTTTCTATATAATACTTATTGCATATGACAAATTTTTCGATCACTTTGTTTAATTCTTTGTCTTTGTGCATTATCTTCGGCAAGATATTATATTTGAGATAGTCAACAAAAGGTGGCGACGCCTTGGTCATCCATTGTTATCTCCAAACAGGATATAGGCAACATTTCAACGGTTTCTTCAATAACTTCCCATGAGATGGCGAGAATCTTCTTTCTTCTATAGTTACCGAAGAGGACTTCGGTTTGTGCAGGATAAAGCCTTTGCTAAAGCGGCTAAAGCATCGCTTTTGCATTCTCCGACACCGCGTATGTGTTTAATTTCCACATAATAGAGCTGTTTCAAGCAAGCTTGTTGTGCCTTAGATAATAAGGCAAAAGTTCCTCTTTCCTTACCTCAAATTACATTTGCTAATTGATTTACAATCAATTTAGAGTCTCCGAAGATATGCAATGATTTTACTTCCATTTCTTTGTGCTATTTCCATTCCGATGATAAGAGCTCGTATTGACTTCATTGTTTGTGCACGCGATACCCAATGTGAAAGAGTATGGTAATAAATAAATACGAGGTGTAATGAATATCACTCCTTGCCCCGCTCGATACTCGAGCGGCACCATCAAAATACATCGCAAAGATTCGAGATTCACCAACATAACTTGTTCATCTGGGAATTCATCATTGATTTCTTCATTTTCTGCTATAGGATGTGCTGTGAGAAAGTCTGCCATAGCTTGTCCTTTTACTACTTTCGCAGGCTTATACGAAATAGTATATTCTGATAACAACAGCATCCACTTGGCTAGTCTTCCTGATAACATTGGCCTGGTCATTAAGAATTTTATCGGATCTGCTCTTGAGATCAAAGTTATATCATGAGAGAGACAATAATGCCTCAACTTTTGCATAGCAAATACCAATGTCAAACATTCTTTTTCAATCGGAGAATAATTGGATTCTGCCCCCATCAGTGTTCGGCTTAGATAATAAAAAGCGGTCTCTTTTCGGCCGTTTACCTGTGCCAACAAAGCACCCAAAGAATTTGTAGCGGCAAATGTATATAAGATAAGTGGCTTACCTTTTCTTGGAGTTTGTTAACTTATGTAATTGTTTTTTAATAATTCTTTAATTGAATCGAAAGGCATTACAGCAAGCGATCCCATACAAATTCGTATCTTTCTTCATTAACCAGAAAATGGTGACACCTTCTGCAAGGTTGAAATGAAGCGGCGAATGTATGCCAATTTTCCTTGTAAGCTTTTAATTCCTTCAACGTCGTTGGTGGCGGCATATTTTGAATAGCTTTAACTTTTTCGGATCAATTTCAATTCCTGTGCGTACCACAAAGCGAGGAATTTGCCTTGAGAAAGACACTCCAAATGCACATTTAGCGGATTCATCTTTAATTGCTTCTTTACGAGTCGTCGGGCGATGCTAGATGTTCGCGGTGCTCTTGATGATCTCAGGATCGACTACCAAGTCATCAACATAGCATTCGACATGTTTATGCATCATATCTTGGAAGATATTTTTCATTGCCCTTTGATATGTTGCCCCAGCATTTTGAGACCGAAGGGCATAACTTTATAACAGTAAATTCCAAGCGGCGTTCTAAATGCCGTTGCCTCTTCATCTTCAGGTGCCATCCTGATTTGATTATATCCTGCATATCCGTCCATAAAGGACATGATAGCATATTGAGTAGTCTTTATCGATTAGTAATTCTGTTATCGGAGAGGGAAATCGTCTTTTGGACATGCCTCATTCAGATCTCTGAAGTCAATACATACTCTAATCATCCGTTCTTCTTTTTCACCGGAACAATATTTGATATCCATTTGGGATATTTAACTTCTCTGATGAACCCAACCTTTATTAACTTATTTACTTCCTTTTCGATTAACGGAATTAGATCTGGGTGAAATCGCCTTTGTGCTTGCTTTACTGGTTTCTTTTCTTTGGAAATATTTAGTCGATGCATTGCTACAGAGGGTTCCAGTCCCGGCATTTCTTCATATGTCTAGGCGAAAACATCTTTATTTTCCTTAAGAAGTTGGCCATATTTCTCAGTTTCCTGATCTGAAAGGCTAACGCTGATGAATGTGTTCCTTGGCTCTTCTGTTGTTCCTAGGTTTATTTCTCGCAGGCCATCTATTGTCGGTTGCCCCCCATCTTCTAATTGCCTTGGAGCGGTTTCAGGATATTCAATTACCTTAGTATCTGGTGTAGCTGAGGTCATGTTAACTGATACTATATTTACTGCTGATTCTGCTCCCAATCCTTGGAATTTTCTTCGCTTTTCCTGATTAACCCGAGAGAGGATATGAATTCCTTTCCCATGATTCAAGCGGTGGGTTTGTTACAATCAAAACCCATATTTCTCATGATTTTCTTGCTTCTTTGCCTTTGTATTTTCTCAAATTTTGCGATGCTAACTCTCCATGATATATATTGCTTATATTTTCATCCTTCACTTCGATGCGGCGTGAAACTCTATTGGTTCGGGATATTTAACAACGGCTTTGACTTGAAATGTTCTTGGAGCGGTATGCAAATGGCTTACATCTTTTGATATTGGGTATGCGGCTTTGTGTAATTGGATTTGTAAGACTTTCGGTGATTACGTCGACAATAGTGTCAATGGCGGTTGTCCGGTTGTCTCAAGCGCTTTGGTACAAAATAGAATTTCTTTCTTGCTTCTGCAGAACCAGAAGATTTTGCTTTTTCTTCTTTAACTTTATTTATCCTGGCATCTTTTACGATTCTCTTTCCATCATCATTTCTCATTTCTTCAGAGAAACATTTATAATAACTAGCATCCGCAAAGAAAGACTAGAAACCACGTATAGGGTTTTGCATCACCATTACTTTACATGCGCATCCCATCTTTACTGATTTGAAGCTTGGTGTAGAGTAGAAGGTATAATATTGTCTTGATGTATCCATGGCCTTCCCAAGAGAAGGTTATATGTCGTCACAAACATTTATAACGTGACATACAATGATAGTGATTAATTCTCCTACTTCTAATGTCACAGTAATTTTCGAAAGTGCGCGTTGTCCATCTTGATTGAACCCTTGTATCATCATCCCGCTAGGGCGCAAGTCTGAACGGCGAAAACCCAATTTAGTAATCATTGAGAGCGGCAAAAGATTTACTGCGGATCCATTATCTATCATAATCCGTTTTATCTTCCTTTCGCAAATGTATCCTTCTATCATCAATGGCCTGTTATGTTCTGTTTCACCAATTAAATCATCTTCAGAGAAAGATATTACTGGTAGGCAATTCATCTTTTCACTGTTCTTTTCATTCTTCATTTCTGCCAGTAAAGTTTCTCTTACATCATGATCAGACAGTGCTTGAATTAAACTCTGTTGAAATTCTTCTGACAACTTGAGCACATCGTAAATACTTAATCGAGCCGATATACCCTTCAAGTGGCTGACTACATCATAAGCCACTTTTGTCACTGCATCTCCATTTCTTCTTTTGTCCTCAGTATTCTATCTTTCAGTCACTTCTTTCCTTATGATTCCTGCTTTTTGTTTTACCGGATTTGTTATTTGCTTTCCTGATCGCAACGTAATCATTGTTGCATTTCTTATCGACCTTCGATCTTCCTTCTCTTTCGGTCCCTGAGTCTTTTCTTGTATTGACAATACATTTACTGTTGCTCTTGCATTCTTTTCTTTGCTTCCGCTGGTTATTATGTCACCTCTGTTTATCATTCGCTGTATAATGCATTTCAACGTATAATAATTTTCCATCAGATGTCCTACTAGGCGATGATAACGGCAAAAGTTTCTTTCCCGAGTCCTCGTCGCATCTTCAGGGCGTTTTGGTTCTGGTAATTCTAAGGTACCTGCCTTTAGCAATTGTTGCATCATAGGCACCACGTCTTCTTTATCAAACTCAAATCCTTCATGCGAATCGAGCATTTTGAGCTTTTTTTCACCGTATCTATCCCTTGATTGATTCCAGCCTTCTTTTCCTTCTGGCCTTTTATCTCTTGAACCTTTTGCGTCTTGATTCTTCTTATCCCGATCGATGGTGTTGACAGTTGTCCTGCCGGGTATTCTTCTGACAGTTTCATGATGAAATGCCGGCATCTTACGAGTCATCAGTTCCAATGCATGGGCTTTGGTAGCCAAATCACGGAAGGTTCCGATATCAGCGCTGGTGAGTCCAAATGCGATTCCTGTTTCCATAGAGTTCAGACACATTTTGACTTGTTCCTTTTCTTCTGGCAACTGCCTGCATGATGCCCCCAATGTCTTCCATCTGTCTATGAATTTTTCGACTGGTTCTCCTTCTCGCTGTCGTACTGAAGCTAGTTCTGTGATGCTAACATCGCGCTCTGACGAAAAGAAGTTTGACATGAAAGCATCTTGCATTTCTTCCCATGTTCGTATGGACCCTGGTGCCAAATTTGAATACCACCTGAAAGCTTTACTTGTCAACAATGACCCAAATAAGCGTAAGCAATATTGAGGTATCGTAGAAAAATTCCCCATGCTGGTGATGAAATGCATCAGGTGTTCCTCTGGCGATCCTTCCCCATTAAATTTCTGAAAATCTGGATGCTTAAAATTGGCTGGGAATGGAACATCCTCTACCTCTCTTGGGTAGGGTGTTCGGTATCTGAAACGACCAGTGTTTGCGCGCTCCCTTTCTATTCTGACCGCTTCTTCGACAACTTGTCTTACATCATCTTGTGTTATGGCTCTTGTCACCGGAACGGACCCTCGGGATCCTATCCCCTGCGGACGGGAACCTTCAGGTTGGTTCTCTTGTCCATTTGTTGCTCCCATCATGGGCGGAGCCACTATTTGGGCTACATTATGTGCCAGAGTTGCCAGAGCTTCTCTGAGGTTCCGGCATTCATCCATTAGCACTCTTTGTGCCTCCGCCATTTGATCAACACGTTCTTCAGTAGTTGGTCTATTTCCTTGACCTGTCTCTGCCATGTATACCGCGGCCTCTTGACTGTTCGTCGAAGCTGTTATTGGAGTAAAACGAGAGTATGTTGACGTAACTGGGCTTGTAAAGAGGGGAGAAATTGGAGTCTCGTTTGATTCTTGTGTACTTCCCGTGCTTTTAACCGATTGAGGTGATACAGCTATAGGAGAGCTTGTTTGTGGTGATATGGGCATCGGAGATCCTATCATCAGTGCTTTGCCTTTCTGTGCTTCTGTCCATTTGGTCTTCGGGGCGACCAAAGCTGGAAAATCTTGTGACGAGAATTGCGTAGCAACTTGTTCAGGATAAATCGCCGGAGGAGCGAGCTCGGGTTTTCTTCTTGCTATGCTCCGTGTAATTGGTCCCTCAGTTCTTGGTACCAGCAATTTTGCCTTGCGACTCTTTAAAGTCTTTGCTTTTGTCTTTTTGGACAAGACCAAAGTCCAGTTTTCATCACTCTCTTGTGGTTGAGGTGAAACGGAAATGACTCCCGCTGTTACTGGAGTCACTTTACGCCTGCTTGTAATGCTTGCTTTCGTATGCTCAGGAATTTGACTTGGCGCATATTCAATTACGAACCCGGTAGCGATGAATCGGAAGTTCACTTTTCTCGCAATATTAGCCATTAGTAGTGTTGTGTCATTGAATTTAGGTACCTTCAATAATAAAACATTCCTGAAATTAGTACATGAAAGACTAAGTAAACTATCTTGGAGATGAAGGGGAGGATGTTCCCACTGAGAGTCGCCATTTTGGCGTCAAATAGACGCCAAAAATAGTGACGAGAGTCTTACAACTTTCCCAATGTTAATGTTAAATAAGATAATCATCCCCAGCAGAGTCGCCATTTTGTTTCGACAAGGAAACAAAAGTATTTGATTTGGGAAAATAATCTTATTCAAACATAACAATGAAATAGTTATAAAGACAACCGTCATATTTTATTGATTCTGAATTCATTTACATCCTCTGATATCCCTTGATTCTAAGATAGTTTACAAAGAACTCATTACAAATATCAATTATTATAGCTAAATATAATTTTCGGCAGCATAACGGCAATGATCTCAATCATCTCCAATGACTTAGGAGGAAATAGACAAGTCGATCAACAGTCTTCAAGAGAACGAAGATTCCGGCAGCATTTCGATACTATTTTGATCATCTCCTGAAACTTAGGAGGAATCTGTTTCTTCGTCGATGATTCTTCCTTTCTCTTGATCAAGAACTTGAAGCTTTGAAGACTCCAATCATTCCGACAGCATTTCGGCCCATTACTGTTGAAAAACTGCCAAACAATAGGTTTGCGCGGGTCCGCGCAAACTCTATGCTTTGCGCGGGTCCGCGCAAACTATAATAGCCTTCTGTTGCTTTACGCTGACCGGCGCAAACTTCCAGGAGTCCAATACTCCTTTGCGCGACCCCGCGCAAAGTGCAGGAGTCCTATACTCCGCACCTTCTGTCTTCTCTTTCGTCTTTGCTTCACTTCTGAAATCTTCGAACCCCTTTTTAGAGAAGGAATGGGGTATTTATAGACATTTTCACCAGTGGAAATCTCAGATCTGGTCGATGTGGGACAAAAATATCATCCATCCATTTTTATCACATCATGTTAGACTTTGCGCGGTCACGCGCAAACAATATACTTTGCGCGGTGTCGCGCAAACCCTTCATCCTGCGCAAACTGTCTTCACGTTCTTCCGCGCAATCGTTTCACTTTGCGCGGTCTTGTGTATCTATTTCACTTTGCGCGACCCCGCGCAAAGTGGTCTTGAAGCTGTTTTCTTCCATCTTCAAAGTGATTTCTTGATCTTTGTTGTTTGTTACTTCCTTGCTTATTTTATGCCTCAACAAGTGCAAATATGGATTTTCATATTCAAGTCCATGGAATTTTGGAAGGAGTTAGATCAACCCTAGCTTAATGTCCATATGTCCCATATTTTTTGGAAAAACCATGCATGAGGGTGTCCTCACCCCTGCCGGTTGTAAATTATCTCACAAAGTGCGAGGCGGGGGTGCTTGATGTACCTCATTCTTATCCTGGACTTCCTCAACCCTAGGTTAAGGTTATCTTCCCAGTTCATTGATCGGTTGATTTGCAGCCGTAACCTCAATTAACTCTGAGGATCTCGAGTGGTGTCTAATCCTGTGATGGATAGATAACCCCTCAACCAATCCTCCTTCACTCAAAAGACGTTGAGTGTTGTCACAGACCCACTTGGGAATGAAACACTTTCAACCCTCAATTCAGATTCTAACCTAAACCTAAAAGAGAGAAAGGAAATCGAAATCTAGAAATAGAAAGAAAGAGGAAATTTGGGAAGAAGTTACCAAATTAGAAGTTCCTATTTAAAATCCTACAAAACAAAACAAAACAAGTCAGTTTCTAAAAACAGAAATTCTAAAATTAGAAAGTTCCTAAAAATAAAAATAAAAAGTAAACTAGTTTCTAAAAATGAAAAAGGAAAGTTTCTATAAAACAGAAAATAGAAAGTTTCTAAAAACTGATTAGGAAAGTTCTAAACCTAGAATTAGAAAGTAAGCTAGTTCCTAAAAATAAAAGAAATCCTAAAATTAGAAAGTTTCTAAAAACATAAAACAAACCCTAATCCTAAACGTAGAAAAATAGAAAAACCTTAATCTTAACCTAATTTCAAAACTAGATAATCTCAGAAAAAAGCAACCGTTAGTCCCCGACAATGGTGCCAAAAACTTGTTCACAACCCCAAGTATAGGGCTGCAATGTAGTAATAATCTTGGTGAGACCGAGGTCGAATCCACAGGGACTGAACTTGTGTGTCTTCTGAAAGCAACTAGAACTAGAATTGTAAGAAGATGAAAACCTAATTTGGAATATTTAAGAGAGTAATTGTGATAAAAGTAATTAAAACTAATGAAATTAAAGGTGGTAACTAGGGTGCCAAGGATCCACTTGTAGCAATTGGGAAGCTACCTTGCATGATTAAAGGACATAACTGGAATCAAAGTCCTATCTTATCTAGTTGGTGAGAAGAGATTTGTCAGATCTCTAAACTTCTCATTGATCTAATCATCAATAGATGAGAGTGGTGAAGATTTGGAAGTGATTCCATCACAAAACCATGCATAGGAGACAAGACAAACAACAGGATTTACCAATCCCATAACCAATCTGAGAGAATTGTGAAAGTTAGGGAGGATTCCATCACCCAACCATGCCCATGGGATGATGGTGAACAATAGGATTTCTTAATTTCACAATCTCAGTACATGAAAAGAACATACTTAAAGCTATCGTAGATTCATTGTAATTTGAGTCACAACGAACCATTAAAAATTAAAAGTATTCCTTATAATCAAGCTAAAATCAAAAAGAGTTTAATATGAACATGAATCAAAGTATTAGAAACATCCCATCATGCTACAAGCTTCACCTCTTAGCCCTAGCTAAGTGGTTTAGCCAACCATAGACATGATTGAACTAGAATCTCTTAAGAAAAGCATAAAAACTACTAAGGGAAGAAAAACTCTTGGCAACGGCTTCTCCATGCTTTTGCTCCACTCCTCAAACCCTAGATGGTGCTTAAAGATACCCTAGGGACCCTTATTTATAGTTTTAGGCCTTAGACTTTCACACCGAGTTGGAAATTTTTGAAAACCGCTTCAAATTTGCGCACTTTGTGTGCTGGCTGCGAACCCAGGACTGGTCAACGACAACCCTCGACTGGTCGAGGGTCACCTTCGACTGGTCGAGGGTTTCCTTTAACTGGTCGAGGATGACCTGATTTTAGTGATTTTAGTTGATGGAGTTCAAGTCGAGGCAGCTCGACTGGTCGGGCCAGGACTGGTTGAGCAGAGTTCAGGACTAGTCGAGCCGGAGCCAAGACTAGTCGAGGACCACGTAAATTCACTTTAAAACTCTGATTTTCTTTATTCTTGACTTGATTTTCTTAGATCTTCAATATGTGCATTCTTCATTCTTTGTCTTGGTGATTTTTGAGCATTAAATCCATGCTTTTAACCTCCTTTTTAATCCAAACTCTTGAATTCACCTTGCACCACAAACATGATTAAAATAGAACATTAAGCATTATCATGTTCATAAAACCAAGGAATAACTGGGGTCCAATATGCAATATTTGACCCTTAACACGAGCCCCATCAGAGAGCTGGCAGGATTCACAAAATGAGATTTTTACGTCCATGTCACGATCCTCATCAACCTTTCCCTGCCCATTATTTTGAGACCACTCAACAACTCTTCTTCTCCAAAAGATTGCCTTAGAACACTGAAAAATTCTCAGCAATAGGACTCCTATCTCTTTGCAATTTCTACAACGCCTAGGCTCGAACTATCGTTCGAAAGCATACCATCGTTCTGGAACAAATCAACCTCTTTGATGCAATCATAGCTATGTCAGAGCATTTTCATGGGGATGTTGCTATCTTCAGAGGCTTCCTCAACCATTGGTCTCCCATCACCAACTCATTTCATCTCCCTTTAGGCGAAATGAGTATCACCTTATAGGATCTTCTTCGCATAGTAGGTCTTTCCATTATGATCAATATCTTTGATGCCTATGTACCCTCTAATGGAGAGCTTGCTCTAGCTTCTGCAGGAGATAGTAAATCGGAAATTTCGTAGACCACTCTTGAACTCTTCAGTGCACTGACCAACTTCCCTTAACATAATCACACTACTTCTCTCGAATGGCTAGCTTGCTTTTCTCAAAATTTGCAGTATATTTTCTCCTTTCTTCTTTCTTCCTTCACAACTTCAATCTTATACAATCTAATTTTAATGATTATTTCTTTACCCTAACAGCTTTGTAGGAGATAATCACCAAGAATTTAAGACCACTCTCAAGAATACTAAGAGCACTGTTGAATACAGTTCCTCCTGCAAACTGGCTGCCTTCTTAGCCTACTGGCTAAGTATAGTTATATTCCCGGATTCTGAGCAGACAAACATTATCAGGCCATCCTTCTTCATGGTAGCAGGTGCAATGGTGGAAGGCCAAAAATATTCATTGGCTCCCCCAATCCTAAGTTGCTTGTACCGTGCTTTTGGAGACACCATTTCTGGTTCCAAAAATTCTTCTTCCAACTCTTTTGCTGTCTGTGCTCCATGGCACTTCTTTGTGGGTTGGCTAGGAGTTTATTTCCCTTGGAATTTGCAAATTTCGACAGTGCGTACTTACATCCCGATCGATTCCCTCTTCAACATTATTAACTGAGAGAGATGATCAAGAAGTCGAACGGCTGGGTCACCAGAAAAATAGAGAGCAATGATCTTATTGATTTCTATCAATTCCCTTTCTCTAGCTATTCTGACGATGTGGCAGTTGTTGATGATGATTCTATTTCATTTGGCAAACATTCATTTCTTATCTCCATCAGGCCCAACACACTTCCTTGGAGAGAAGGCGATATATTCTAGCGCGAACCATACTGTCACACCGCAAACTCGGAAACCTGGCTCACAAAATTCCCGATCACCGAATTCGGTACCGATAAACTCCATAATACCCCATTCTCGACTTCCAACCTCCATACACTAGATTCCGATCCTGGGATCCTATAAGGAGGATTTTTTAACATACATTTGTCTCATAAGAAGCATAACCACAAGTTTACCCAAATCATAAAGGCAACATCATCATCACATATCTACTAATATAAACAGTTAAATACAGTGCTAAAAGGGAAATACATATATCGAAATCAAAGCTCCAGAAGACAGCTGCATGCTCCAAGCTCAACGCTGCTACGACCTAATGCCACCTGCACCCATCTATCGTGCATAAGCTATTAGAAAGCTTAGAGGGTGGTGATCGTCACAATTCAAATCTGTGATTCTCCTTAACTAATTCAACAAACAATGGAGTCAATTTACTAACACAAATCTATGAAAAAAAACAATTGAGAATAAGGAAGAAAATCCAATCAGAGAGAGCACTAGGACTTTCGAATCCACCCCTAATTATCCTAACCATTGTTTTATCTGTTAATTCACCTTAATTTAGATTGATCTAACTTATCTAGAGAAAGCACAATCTGTGTCCTTAATCGGGCATACAGATTGTCTAATTCCTTTAAGCAATGCCATGAAGAACATATCCCATGTCCAAATCGGGCATATGGAATATGCAGTTCAGTAAAGCACCCTGTTTCTTCCTCTACAGGAACCTGTTCATGATCAGATACAAGCACCTAGAATAAGCATCCAAACCACATCCATCCATAGACTCTGATCAAAATTCATAGATGGAGAAGTATAGAATTTAAAACAATCAAGCACACTAGGGAAAGAAACAAATCAATCTAATTAAAGTAAAATTAACATAGAACAATGGGTGTTCAAATTAGGGGTTTCATCCCAGCCCTTGCTGAGAGATTAGTTACCCATAAAATCCATTAAACAAATGGATAAATAAAGATAAAAAGTCATAAAAGGAAAATCAAACCAATTTCTCTCTCTTCTCTTCTCTCTCTCTCTTCTCTTCTCTCCTTCTTTGTAGATCGGAGCTCCTCCTCCTTTTTCGAATGTTTTTCCCATGTCCAAGACTCCTTTTTATAGTTCTTTGGAAGGGATCGAGTGGCGTGAGTTGTAGCAGGACATGGAATGGAGATTTTCGCAGCCATGATCGGTGGGCCCCACCGAAGTGTTTTCTGGAAAATCCACCCCGTTCATTGGATTCAGGACGAAATTTCAGTCAAGAATGGGTGGTTTTGAATGTCCATTAACGCGGCCCAGAGAAGAAAACACGAAGAGATCAGTTTTGAACGTTGCAGGGCAGCCCTTTTGTGGCCTCTGTATCATGCACGTGTGTACGCATGTGAGTGGAATATCAGCATGGATTTGTAGTGCTCACGGCCCTCTACAAGATGGACGGCTCGGATCAGCCGTACGGGTCATGTGTGGGGCCCAATTTCCGTTCGTAAAAACCGTACAGCGTCCGTTCCTTCGCTGACGCTAACGGGGACGCGGATTCGCTGTGACAATGGTGGGGCCCATTTTGTAGTTATTTTGAGAAATTCACTCCGTCCATTAGATGGAGGAGAAAATTTCGGTCAGGAATATGTAGTTTTCACCTTCTGTTGACGAGACCCACACGTTATCTCTCTCTACCGTTCAACCTGCTTTTGAACGGTTAGATTTCCATAATCGCTCTTATTTGAAATTCGGCCACCTACACCTTGGTAACATTGACCTCAGAGAGAGAATGGACGAATTGGATTGTCCGTTTGGACAATAGGTGGGGCCCACAACTCATCTGAAATCAACCAGCGTGCGAACGCTGTTTCCAAACAGCGTTGCGAATGCGTTTGCGGAAGAAGTCGGTCAAACCGGCTTTTGACCGCTGGTTCGGTCCAGTGCACACCGAGTGCACTTGTGCATTGTGCACTCTCAACACATGTGGGGTCCACCTTGATAGTTATCGAAAATCTAATCCAACCATCTGTTTTCTCACCTCATAAAACGGGATGAGACCAAATTTGAGGCATATCCAGATTGTAGGTGGGCCCAAAATCGATGGTTTGTGGGCTGATTTGTCCGTTGGGGCACTTCCCGAGATATCCAGAGGTTGAAATTTAATATGTACGGTTAATTTATTGCCCGCATCCCATGTATGAAGTTTCGAACTGATCGGATGGCGGGAAACATGTGATCTTGCATTCTGGACCAATTTCGGGCCTCTTTAACGTGAACGACTTGATTTTCTCGGATTCTTGTCGTGTAACTCCGTTGATCGTAGTTTTCTGGAGTCCGTCTCTTGATCTGGTGTCTTCGGAGCGTACAATTCACGCTTTTAACATCATTTTTTCAATCAACGCTCCTAATTTCATCCTGTAACAAAAATACAGTTAAAATACTCCATTAAGCATTATCATATACGTAAAATCTGGTAATGATCGGGGTCTGATATGCAATATTTGACCCTCATCACAACCCCCAACTAGCATTTTGCTAGTCCCGAGCAAAACATGCGAAAAATAATTTCAAAAATAAAAGACAATTCCTGTAAACTCAAGTGACTAGTGAACAGAAAGTTGAGATGTGATCATTCTAAGATTCATGCATGGTGAGTGGAATTTTCTCTCGGAATCAAGTTCACTTGTAAATTTCATAATCAAGTTCAAAATATTAAACCATGAATTAGAACATCCTAAACATTGAGTTCCATTAGTGTATAGTGTAATCTCGGCTTACGATCATTAAGAGATCCAATTGTTAATTTCATGATATCATTGGTAATTAACAACGGAGTGCATGACGACTAAACCTGAATCCATCACTTGCCTTTCAGATTAACTTTTCATTCTACCATCCTTTGATTTTCTTTATAAATAGTAACGCCAAAGAGGGGAATCAAATCCGCACCTATAGGGAGCAAACCTATGGTGAAAACTTGTCGCCTAACTCTTTTCTCATGTCAACTATGGGGAATCGAATCTTCATCTATAGGGAGCAAACCTATGATGAGGATTATGCGACTTATTCTTTCAATTCTTCTTTATAAACTGATGCTAAAAATTTTATTTTTTCAGGCTGGTTCCTTTCATGCTTAGTGATTACCAAGTTACCATTTAATATCAAACTGAAAACTTAATGTGTAAGTGAGATCTGACATGTGCAATCCTGGCTCAATCAATGTTTATAACTTCTAATCATGGATTTAACAATTCAAACTTAAGTGTGAAATCTGCCAGACAACTGAATAAAAGGAAAATCAAACCAATTTCTCTCTCTCTCTCTGCTTTCTTCTCTCTCTTCTCTTTCTTCTCTCCCTTGCTGTAGATCTGGAGCTCCTCCCTGTTTTCTGAATGTTTTTCCCATGTCCAAGACTCCTTTTTATAGTTCTTTGAAGAAATGGATCAGTGCGAGTTGTAGCAGGACATGGAATGGAGATTTTCGCAGCCATGATCAGTGGGCCCCACCGAAGTGTTTTCTGAAAAATCCACCCCGTTCATTGGATTCAGGACGAAATTTCAGTCAAGAATGAGTGGTTTTGAATGTCCATTAACGCGGCCCAGAGAAGAAAACACGAAGAGATCAGTTTTGAACATTGTAGGGCAGCCCTTTTGTGGCCTCTGTATCATGCACGTGTGTACGCATGGGAGTGGAATATCAGCATGGATTTGTAGTGCTCGCGGCCCTCTACAAGATGGACGGCTCAGATCAGCCGTACGGGTCATGTGTGGGGCCCACTTTCCGTTCGTAAAAACCGGACAGCGTCCGTTCCTTCGCTGACGCTAACGGGGACGCGGATTCGCTGTGACAATGGTGGGGCCCATTTTGTAGTTATTTTGAGAAATCCACTCCGTCCATTGGATGGAGGAGAAAATTTCGGTCAGGAATATGTAGTTTTCACCTTCTGTTGACGAGACCCACACGTTATCTCTCTCTACCGTTCAACCTGCTTTTGAATGGTTAGATTTCTATAATCGCTCTTATTTGAAATTCGGCCACCTACACCTTGGTAACATTAACCTCAGACAGAGAATGGACGGATTGGATTGTCCGTTTGGACAATAGGTGGGGCCCACAACTCGTCCGAAATCAACTAGCATGCGAACGCTGTTTCCAAACAGCGTTGCGAACGCGTTTGCGGAAGAAGTCGGTCAAACCGGCTTTTGACCGCTGGTTCGATCAGTGCACACCGAGTGCACTTGTGCATTGTGCACTCTCAACACATGTGGGGTCCACCTTGATAGTTATCGAAAATCTAATCCAACCATCTGTTTTCTCACCTCATAAAACGGGATGAGACCAAATTTGAGGCATATCCAGATTGTAGGTGGGCCCAAAATCGATGGTTTGTGGGCTGATTTGTCCGTTGGGGCACTTCCCGAGATATTCAGAGGTTGAAATTTAATATGTACGGTTAATTTATGGCCCTCATCCCATGTATGAAGTTTCGAACGATCGGATGGCGGGAAACATGTGATCTTGCATTTGGACCAATTTCGGGCCTCTTTAACGTGAACGACTTGATTTTCTCGATTCTTGTCGTGTAACTCCATTGATCGTAGTTTTCGGAGTCCGTCTCTTGGTCTGGTGTCTTCGGAGCGTACAATTCACGCTTTTAACATCATTTTTTCAATCAACGCTCCTAATTTCATCCTGTAACAAAAATACAGTTAAAATACTCCATTAAGCATTATCATATACGTAAAATCTGGTAATGATCGGGGTCTGATATGCAATATTTGACCCTCATCAGGTGGTGAAAGTGTGTGCGATGCATGTGCCAAGCATATAATTATCAGAGTAAGTGAAAATACTGGCAATCCATAAATCGTACAATATCAGAGTAATGTGGAACATGCTGATAAGTCCATAAATATCATCAGCCTTATCCAGGCTATGCAATGTAAAAACATAATAGGTCAATCATCATATACTGAGGAAACAATGTAGATTAGTTATGCAATGTGGAGACATAGTAAGCCAAATATCAAATACTAAGTCTACGAATATCGTCAACCTTAAGTAGGTTATGCAATACAAAAGCACAGTAAACCAAATGCTATGTGCTGAGGATGCAATGCAATATGCGATACGAATGAAATGACCAAACTATAGTGTGAAGTTGGGGTGATAGTACGTAGTATCGCAGGCCATGGGGTCCACCACAAGGGACTTCTATCCAAACTAGTCCCATACCTAAATTTGGATAGTCAGACTCAACGTGGTAAACTCCTGATCTCAGGTTAGTCGCGCGCCCCAACCAAAATCATGCTCATTGCGAAAGTACACGTAACAAATAGTTGCACACCACCAGCCCGAGTGGATAGTGAATGAATGAATGAATGAGTATGCAACTCCTGCTCAATAAGTCCACATATCAATATGGTTCTTCTCTGAAAAATCACCGAAGTCTAGTACACTCCAAATCAGATTGCCGCCCCATCGTATGCAACAAGGTGAGTGGAAGAGACCTCACTATCCGTCTGCCAATATCGGGCCCGGCTCGTCGATAGCGAACCCATTCCTCGAGCTGGTCAAACTCAGCCTAGCTTTGTCCCTCCTCTCGAGCAAGTAAGGTCGCACCCCCTTCCAACCGACCACGACACAATGGGAGACGTGGTCTAACGGTATACGGCTCTCATGCGCTCATGCATCCACTTGGTCTAGACGTTGGAGCAACCTCTGGAACCAAGAGGGTTTATGGAATTTCACCCAGGGATATCTATAGCACCCCGTGTAGAACAGATTTTTGATGTCCCATCTGGCCATCCACGATATGCATATGGAGACTATGGCCTTGCTATCATAAGGGCATAAGGTGGTCATTTCACACAAATGCGAGATGTATGAGTCATACCATCCAGTCATGCATCAAATCTTCACATATCACGTGTTCATGTGGGGCAACTCTGTCTATCAAGGAGTCCAATAAATATCTCAGCCTTATGGCATATGCAATGATCAACCATATCTCATAACAAACATGAAGATGATGCGCATGGGCATGTATCGTGATGCTATGTTGTCACATACTCATAATTGGTATCGATAACGGCACTGATAATCGGCCTCGATAATTGGCCTCGACAATCGGTCTCGATAATCGACCTCGGTATTCGACCCCGATAATCGGCCTCGACAATTGGAATCGACCTCAATAATCAGAATCAGCCTTAACAATCAGAATCGGCCTCGATAATCAGCCTCAACAATCGAAATCGGCCTCGACAATCAAAATCGGCCTCAATAATCGGAATCGGCCTTGATAATCGACCTCAACAATCGGAATCGGCCTCGACAATCATAATCGGCCTCGATAATCAAAATCGACCTTGACAATTGGAATTAGCTTCGATAATCAGAGTCGGCCTAAGGGAACGTCACAATGTGGACGTTTAATCATCATTGCCCATTAATGTGGGCATTTAACCAACATTACTCCTAAGGAGTGGCCTTCACTGGGCCAAACATATAGTGGGCTCATGGTCTCACACAAGAGTCATATATATATATATATATATATATATATATATATATATATATATATATATATATATATATATATAACACAACGGGCCTCATATACATTAAGTGGGCCGCATCAATGGGCCATATCAAATGGGCCTTTACTAGATGGACAGCTAATATATACAATGCATATATCATGGTGGACTCCATCGTTGATGGCCAGCAAGAACGAAACACATACAACATATGGCCCCATGACCTGGTGTAAATATACAACATATACCTCGAGATGGGCCTCATAGGAACCGTCCAGATGGATGGTGCACAAGTAAAATACATACATCATGGTGCACTCCACAGCACTGCATCGTCCAGATGGATGGTACAGATATAGAATATATATATATATATATATATATATATATATATATATATATATATATATATATATATATATCAAGGTGGGTTTCCACGCACATGGCCCACCAGAGGGTTGCATCTACCTTAGTTTGGAATGGTGTGGATGCACCACACGTGCCCAACAAGTGGGGTCATGATCTGGATAGTGTAAGTTAGAGCATGCATCATGCATGGGACCCACAGAACTAGTAGATGTCAACTACAGCAGCTTATCACTGCGTGAGGTATTCCAATCAATCCGTATCCACCGTCCATGGATTGGACGGTGCGGATGCAACACATGATATCAAGGTGGGCCCCACACGCCCAGAAATCAGATGGACGGATGGCTGGATTTATAGCACATACATTAAGGAAGGCCCCACCCAGCAAAACGTCTTGATGGACGGCTGGATGGAACAGATGAATGGCGTGGATGTAAAATACATAAACCATGGTAAGCTGCATGGGTGGGCGGTGTAGATTAAAACACTTACATTATGGTGGGCCACGTGCTACCAGCACATGGATCTGGTGTGGCCGCACATCCTCAAATAGACAGACGGTGGGAATTAAACCCATACATCATGACTCACCCCATCTGGACGGTGTGGGGACCAAATACATACATCAAGGTGGGTCCCACCTCTCTTGATGACGCCAATACAGTAGCTATACAGCTGCTATACAGAAACACCAGCCAATCTGGTTTCAAAATAAGTGGGTCCCACGTGGGCCCACCAAATATATATATATATATATATATAATATATATTATAATAATACTTATTATTATAATCAGGCAGCCCAGTGTCCAGGCCCTGGATGGGCGGCCTGGGCAGGAACAACGTACAGCTAGCTTTCCACCGTCCAGGGATTTGATGGTGGATGAAACACTTACATCATGGTGGTCCCACATCTAGTGGGCCACACGTGTTGGATCAAGATGATACTTATTTTTACCTCCGTCCAGGCCTGATCACTGGACGGTATGAATCATAACCGTCCGGATGATGGATGGGGTGGATAATATCATACATCAAGGTGGGCCACAATCCATCACACAAAGAGAGAGAGAGAGAAAAAAAAAAAGGAAAATCAGATGGTGATAGAGGGACCCCGCCACTATGGGCCCTCCATGATTGGGTCCCATCACAAGTGGGCCTTCTAATAGAAAATCAACGGTGGATCACCCACCTATTGGCCTTCTTCTTGGTCTGATGGAACACCGAACTCCTTGGCTTCAATCTTGATAGAAGATGATGAAAAATGGAGGGATGAGATGGGAGATGAGAAGGTGGGAAGTGGGCCACATTAAAGCTCCTCTCATGGAGCTCTCTTGCTTGGATGTTGGGTTGCTTGGGGTTTGCTTGAAAAATGGAGAAAATGAGAGAGAGAGAGGATGGGATGTAAAGAGAGAGAGAGAGAGGGATGGGTGAGTGAGTGATGGGTGATATGTACTTGACATATACGGGATGGGTTGTAAGAGAGAGAGTTGACTTTGGGGATGGTGTTGTACTTAACATGATGTGATTGATGGGACATTCTCTTGGGATTACAAACGCCCGACGTTTCCTCAAACTTAACACGGGCCCACATCTCCTGGCCCGAGTATCGCCTCAGTGTGTGAGGCGCGGCATCGGAACCATAGTGACGATGCGGTCGCTAGGGTACAAGTCTCGAGTCAATCCAACTCTGAAATATGGGATACGACTCAAGGTTGCACGCAAATGCTATCTACGCGTCGCGGGTCTCCAGAATTCGACCGGGAGGCCGTGGAAGCCTACGAAATAGTACGGGCTAGGATACGAGTCTAACACATACTATCCTGATAGGTTTACTCATCAATTTGGGTTCAATCAAACGGTACCAGAACTCTCGATATCGTTACCAGAGCAATGAGAAGTTACGGCATCGGACCATATAATTGGGCTTTGATATGGAAGCAGCTCTTGATCGTTCGCAATGGATCGCACTTCATAATTCCCAGCTATGATTACCCTTTTAGTGCTTCTTACTACTGGATGCGATGGTGGATTCATCAGTATCATCTAGTAAAACATTGTTATCTAGTTGATCATGTTGATTGGATTCTCCCTTCTCGCCTAAGGAGTTTCCAGAGAAACCAAGGCATTGGCCATTTTGAAGAGGTAAATCGCGCCCCTTCCTCAGGTCAACTCTGCATGAAAATTTCTTCTACAGAGCAAATCTTTGAAATGAAATCAGCTGATACCCTTGAGGGATGGGTAGCCTTTGGTACGCCTCTGAAGAATACTTATGAATCTTCATATTTTCCAAAAGAGAATGATGATTCTTCACAATTCTATCCTCCTCCTCCCTTACAAATTTTAAGAGACAGTACTCTTGCAACATCAGAAAGACATTGTCATTCTCTTCAAAAGGACAAACATATCATCATTGCAGATTCATCCTTTTAATTATAGAAAGTAGCAGGTTCCAATCAAACTTGACATTTTTTGTATTTGAACAGGAAATATAACATTTCGCCTTTCTTGCATCTATTTTTTATAATGCATTTCTATACAGATGTATGAACATACGCGTCTTCAGAAATATATACTGATTCAGGATTCATAGTATTTCTAAGCTTGAACAATTCTCATAAGCATATTTGATAGACACATGCTAATCAAAATAACAATCTATTTATAGTTGTTAGCATAGCATTGCCTAAGTGGTATTTTAGAATAGGCGGAACTAAGTTTTGGTTCCAGTTAATTGCACACACGGTTTAAGATCATAAGTAGTTGGAGCAATCACACTTTAGACTCATAAGTAATTGGAGTTAGTCTTACATGAATGGTCGTTGTAACTCTTTAGAGTTCACGGGGCTTATCATGGTCGGGGAGTTCACAAACCGCGATCCATCAGAGGGGCCCAGTGAAGCTACCGGGGCAGTGAACTCAATAGGATTTATGCACATGGTTGGCCACAGTAACTCTCTAGAGTTCGTAGGGCGTATAAGGCTATTGTGGGGTACCAAATCCAAGGCCGCTAGTCCATCAATGAGGGGTCATCTTGCTTCAGAGACTTGTCCTCATGCGTTACTACCGAATTCAAACCAAGGATTTGGGGAGTCGTCTTGCTTCAGAGACTCACTTTGCCTTCGTCTGTAAGGTCAGACCCATTCATGAGGGGGCGCTCTCTGGCCGCCCACATGATGCTGCCTGAAGCTGTACAGACGGCATAGGTCACTACCCGCATGGGTGCGCGTGATGCTCTTTTCAGGCTTTTTAAGGCCACAGGCGACACTACTACCCATATAGTTCTCTCATATCGCCATCGCCTAAAATGATAAGCCTTATGCGGTTCGGCTTCATAGCGGCATCTTTCTCACTATCATATGTGATAAGTCGCCATTGTTGTCGCGATTCTCATACTTAGCTTTATAAGCTTATTTTGTAACCTGTAATGATGAATTGGCCATGCTCAAAAAATAAATTGAAATTAATATACCGCATTTGCTGATGATATGAAACAAAATTTTATAGTTAAGATAGTATATCATCCTGGCAATGCTAATGATTTCGATAAATTTAAATGGCCTTGTGCTAGCAAGATAATGATAGTAATAACAGCTTTGGCGATTCGGGGATAATCATTGCCGCATTGGCGATTTGCATTTGGCGATATGCGTTTTATGATTTGGTGATAATCATTGGCGATTTGCATTTGGCGATATGGCAAGAATCATTGGCTCTTTTCATTGACTCGCTTGGATTTGATATGCTTTGAAGGCCTGCATTTCATTAGTATTCAAAGAGAAATACAATGTTAGAAAGAAATACAGAGTTCTACCTTTGTATGCTTTTGTCTGCCCCCTTTTAATTGAGAAGAATTACGTTGCGAGTCTTTTGAATCAAAACTGCGTATACGTTCAGGGATGATATATTTTTATGAAACGGGCATTGACCGGTATACTTATGTCTCGCCCATCTTGATCTATCACTCGAAAAGCCCCGTTGGAGTATACTTCTGATATTATGTATGGGCCATTCCATTTAGGGTCAAACTTGCCCCCAATCTTACGAGTGACCACTATCAGTCTTTTCAGCATTAATACCATATCGCCTCTTTTGAAGGAGCGATGCTTGACCTTTCTGTCAAAAGCAGCAGAGATTCTTACTAGATATAATTGTAATCGCTGTTGGATCCAATTCTGCCAACCTGATCTTAGCATTTTCATCATCAGGAATCGACTGATGTACTGCTATTTTGAGCGATGCAACTTGCATTTCAATGGGGATAACAGCTTCAACTCCATAAATTAAAGAATATGGCGTTGCTTTCGTAGCAGTACGATGAGTAGTTCAATAGGCCCATAGGGCTTCTTGCAACTTCTCATCCTAATCGTGCTTATTTTCTGCAACTGTTTTTTAATATCTTCACAATCGTCTTATTGAATGCTTCAGCCAACCCATTAGTCGATGGATAGTAAGGTGTCGAGAATGAATGCTGGATATCAAAATTTTGGCATAATTTCTTCATTCCTCTATTTTTAAATGGAGTCCCATTATCAGTGATGATCTTCTTTGGAATACCATAGCGGTATATTATTGCATGTTGTATGAAACCCACGACATTTTTTACTTTTACATTTCTTAGCGTGATAGCTTTAGTCCACTTTGAGAAATAATCTGTGGCTGCCAAAATGTACTATTTTCCTTTAGATGACGATGGATTTATAGGGACCAATAACATCAAGTCCCCAAGCTACGAAGGGCCAAGAAGCCACTGACTGATGCAAGTCTTCAGGAGGTACATGTATGACATCACCATGTATTTGACATTCATGACACTGCCGTACGTAATCAAGCATCTTTGAACATCGTAGGCTAATAATACCCCATTCGATGTACTCGATGGAACAAATTTCTACCAGCCTGATGAGCCCCGCATTCCCCTGAATGTACTTCTCACAATATCTGATTCGCCTCTTTCATATACAAGCATCTCAACAACACCTGGTTATAGGACTTTTTGTAAAGCTCTTCGTTACATAATAAATTTCTTCGCCCTTTGCTTTATTTGCAACTTTCGCGCCGGATCCTCTAGTAAAATATCATATCTGAGATAATCCACAAAAGGCTAACGCCAATCATCAATTGAAATCTCCAAACATGACACGGGCAATGCTTCAGAGACTTTAGCATCTTTAGCAGGCAGCAAAACCTTCTTTCTTCCATTGTTACTTGAAGAGGGCTTCGATTAGGACAAGCCAAAGATGCAGCCAAGCTAGCTAAGGCATTTGCCCTTGCGTTCTCTGATCTCGGTATATGTCTGATTTCAACATCCTGAAATTGCTCCAACAATTGTTGTGCTTGACAATAATACGGGAAGAGCTCTTGCTTCATTATTTTGAATTCTGTAGTAAGCTGGTTTATCACTATCTTAGAATCACTAAAAATTCGTAGCACTTTTACCTTCATTTCCTGGGCTATTTCCATCCCTATAATGAGAGCTTCATATTCGACTTCGTTATTAGTGCATGTCGCGCCTAATGTAAAGGAATATGGCAGCAAGTTGCCATGTGGACTGATAAATATCACTCCGGCACCTGTTCCTAAAGTTCTAGAAGCGTTGTCGAAGCACATTTGCCACAAACCAGGCAATTCTGTCATCATTACCTGCTCATCCGGAAAGTCATCACTAATCATTTCATTATCCGGTACAGGGTGGGCTACCAAGAAATCCGCCACTGCTTGTCCCTTTACTGCTTTCGCCAGTTCATAAGTGATCATGTATTCTGACAATAAAAGCATCCATTTAGCCAATCTCCCGGATAGCATCGGTCTTGTCATCAAGAACTTCAGGAGATCCACTCACAAGATCAAGATTATATCATGCGAGAGACAGTAATGCCTTAATTTCTATACTGCAAAGATTAGAGCTAAGCACACTTTCTCGATGGGTGAATAGTTGCATTGAGCTCCTATCAGAATTTTGCTCAGATAATATAGCGTATTCTCCTTCCCTTGCTCATTTGTTTGCGCTAACAAGGCTCCCAATGAATTTTCTGCTGTAGAAATATAAAGGATGAAGGGTCTACCTTTCACAGGTGTCGCTAGTACTGGGGGTTGTTTCAGCAATTCTTTGATCCAATCAAATGTGTTTTGACGCGATTAGTCCCATATAAATTTCGCCTCTTTCTTCATTAGATGGGAAAACGGCTAACATCTTCCTACAAGATTAGAGATAAAGCGACGAATATATGCCAACTTTCCCTGCAAACTCTTCAACTCTTTTAATGTGCTTGGAGGCGACATTTCTTGAATAGCTCTAATCTTTCTCGGATCGACTTCAATTCCCCTGTGCCTGACAACAAAACCAAGGAACTTTTCCCACGAAACACCGAATGCGCATTTAGACGGATTCATCCTCAGTTGCTTCTTTTTGAGCTGACGAAATACTGAAACTAGATGTTCACAATGTTCCTCATGGTCATTTGACCTGACCACTAAATCATCCACGTAACATTCGACATGCTTGTGCATCATGTCTTGGAATATATTCTGCATTACCCTCGGATATGTCGTGCCAGTATTCTTGAGACCAAACGGCATAACCTTGTAATAGTGAATTCCTAGCGACGTTCTGAATGTCGTAGCTTCCTCATCTTCCGGGGCCATTCTTATTTGATTATACCCAGCATAACCATCCATAAAGGACATAACGGCATACTTAGTTGTACTGTCAATTAATAGCTGAGTAATTGACAGTGGAAAATCATCCTATAGACATGCTTCATTTAAGTCTCTAAAGTCAACGCATACTCTAATTTGTCTGCTTTTCTTCTTTACTGGGATAATGTTTGATATCCACTTAAGATGCCTGACTTCTCTGATAAACCCAACTTTAATTAGCTTATTCACTTCTTCTTCAATCGAGGGAATCAGATCCGAGTGGAATCGTCTTTGCACTTGTTTAATCGGTCTCTTGTCTTTAGAAAATTTAATCGATGCATCGCCACTGATGGTTCTAGTCTTGTCATTTCTGGATATGTCCAAGCAAACACATCCTTATTTTCTTTCAACAATTTAATATACTAGTTAGCCTCTTATTTAGGGAGACTAACACTTATAAATGTATTACGGGGTTCTTCTTCTATCCCTAGATTTATTTCCCACAAGCTGTCGATCGTCGGTTACCCCCCATCTTCTATCTACTTCGGAGCCGCCTCAGATGCTTGATCATTTCAGCTATTGTCCATTCGTCTAATTCAACAGTAATCATATTTACTGAAGATTCTCCTCCTAATCTGCAGTGCTTCTCTCGTTTTTCTTCATTGACTCCAATCGGGATCAAGATGCCTTTTCCACTATTTAACCCAATTGGTTCTTCGCAATTGAAGCCCATATTTTTCATTATCTTTTTACTAGCAGAGCTATATCTTTCTAGATCTTCAGACGTTAATTTTGTAAAGTTTATCTTGTTATCTATCTTTTCTTTTACCTCTACTTCTGAAACTGCATAAAATTCAATAGGCTCGGGGTTTTTCAAACTAGCTTCAACATGGAACCTCTTAGGCATAACTGGGAATGGTTTTTTCCTTTCTGCATGTGATAGTGGCATCGTATAGTTTAACTGCAAAATTTCGAACTGCTTAGTCGATAATAATGTCAGCGGAGGCTGCCCCGGTCATCTCAGATGTCTTGGCACGAAATAAAATTTTTGCTTCACATTCTCTTTCTCAGATAACTCTATTTTTGCGACCCCATTCTGCACTGTACTTGTTTCACCTTTCGCTATTTTATTCTCATTGCTTTCCTTTTTATTCCCTGGAGCAAACTCATTATAATAATCGGCGTCAACAAAGAAAGACTCCACTTCTGTATATGGCTTTGCATCAGTCATCACCTTATATTGAGTCACATCTTTACAGTACTTGAAGCATTGATGGAGAGTCGATGGTATGATGTCGTATTGATGCATCCAAGGTCTTCCCAAGAGGAGATTATATATCGTTACTACGTTAATGACGTGACAAACAATGTTTGTCATTAGCTCCCCTATCTCCAATGTTAGTGTGATTTTGTCGAGCGATCGTTGTCCGTCTTGATTAAACCCTTGTATTATCATCCCACTAGGGCGCAAATGAGAACGAGGATATCTCAATTCATCTAGCATCATTAATGGTAAAAAGTTCACTACAGACCCATTATCCAGCATTATTCATTTTATCTGCTTACCACCGACATGGCCCACAACCATCAGCGGTCTATTATGTTCTTCACCACAAATTAGATCATCATCGGAGAAAGAAATGACTGGCATGCAATTATTTTGCTCTTCGTGTTCCATCTTTGTGAGCAATGCTTTTCTGACATCATTATCGGATAGAGCTTGAATTAGACTGTTTCGAGAATCTTCCAACAGGCGCAACGCATCGTACACACTCAATCGGGCTAGTATGCCTTTCATATGGCTCACCACATCATATGTTACCTTCTCAACCTTGTTCTTTCCCTTTTCTCTAATATTGTTATGGCATTCTTCAAATGTTTCTTTTCTTATTACCTCAATGTTCTGTTTATGGGGACTTTTTATCCTTTTACTCGAGCGTAACGTGACTACTGCGGCTTTGCCTGTCCGCCTTAGCGAATGACGATCATCCATTTCTCTTACCAATGGTTTCTTGAATGATTGTTACACTCATTGTCAGTTTATTGCTCTTGCATTTGTCAGCAATTAACAATAGAACTTAATTAGCATTTATTCACAAATCTATTATACCCCAGAGATGAAAGGAAGGACGTTTCCCGCTGAGAGTCGCCATTTTGGCACCTTATAGGATGCCAAACAATGATGAAATTCTCTAAGTCATTCTTAAGTCAATATTAAGCAAGATAAAGATCCCCATTGGAGTCGCCATTTTGTTTCGACCAGAAACGAAAAATATTTGATTTAGGGAGTTATCTCACTCAATAATGACAAAAAGAAAGAACTAAGAGAACAATCATCGAATTTATTCATTTTGAGTTCTTTACATCCTTTTCGATCCTTCAATTCTGAGATAGAATTTCTAGAAAACACAAAAGTGCAAGTATTAATAGGCTCAAATATAAATTTTGGCAGCATTCCGGCTCATATCAGTCATGTCTCCAGGGGAGATGAGTTGTGCGGGCTTTCCGTGCACTTCGTCCCTCATTGACATGATAAAGGAGTGTCTAAATCACTTTGAAACACCTGGAATGGCCAAGGACTTGAGAAAATGCAGCATAGTGTTCCCTTAAAGAGTACAAGCGCAAATCCTCCATGAGTTGCGTGGGCCACGCAACTCACAAGGAGTGGCGCAGCCTGGCCCAAACTTCTGCATACTGCACTCCCTCTCCTTCTCTCCATCTCCAATACCTATCAGAGGCACTGGTCTTCCGAACATCCGATCCTACAAATGAGGGGGGTAGGGGGTATTTATAGGCTTTTGCACGTGTAAGCCCTCGAATCTCCTGTCGTGGACCCCACTTCACATTACCGACTCAACATCTCCTAAGAAGGGTAGCGCATCCTAGCGCAACTTCGGCGAGTTGCGCGGACCTGTGCAACTTAGGTCCCATGCAACTCATCTATTTCTGAAGAAAGTTGAGTAGCCCAGCACAACCATGACAAGTTGTGCGGACCCGCGCAACTTGGGTCCAGCACAACTTAGTCTCCGCACAACTCATGACCCACGCAAGTCACATTCCCTTCACTTCTATGCTCCATTTCATTCTCCATTTCTTCTTCTTAAAGCCTCTTTCCTTAACCAAATTTTATGCTTCAACACCCACACATATTCTAACTCAGATATATACTCCAACCGCATCACATTCTTAAATGTAACCAACTCACACACACACCTTCATTTTCATTACACTCCTAAATGTAAATGCATCACATTTACATAAATGCATATCATATGATTAAGTGCAACCTAATCACACTATCATTAAAACCCTATCATCTTTGTCTTCAAACCTCTTCGCATTCTCATGTACAATGTAAATATATACATCTCCAAGTGTATAACCAAAATATACAAAATGTAGATTAAATGTGTAATTATATATTATTTTCATTTATTTTTTTCATGTATTGTTTTGAATTAGGAATGGTATGTTGTTATAAACGGGATCTTCGTGAGGGTGAACTTCATTTTGAATTATATACTACGGGAGGACAATTCAGTTATGGATGGGCTTGTGCAGATAAGAAGTTCAAGCAGCAACAACTCTTTCGTTATATGCCGCGGGAGGGTAATTCTGTTGTGCCAAGGATCATTGTTCAAGTCGAAGGATGCTCAGATTTTGGCATGTTTAAAGAACTCAGAATGGCTATATTATATATATATATATATATATATATATATATATATATAAAACAAGTGTACATTTTGTATCATATACGTGTCTTATACGATAGATGTAGTCTTTTTTGTGGAGCCTGTCCTAGTTCATGTACATTTTGTGCTTTTTAAGTGCAGTATATGATACACGAGAAAGGTGAACCCCATTTCTTTTTTATGGGGCCCGCTTGAATTGATGTACATTTCGTGTTGTTTAAGTGCATTATACGATAGGTGGGGCATGTTTCTTTTTTGTGGGTCTTCAAGAATTCACGTACAGTAATTTTAAAAAATGATGAAATTACATATTGAAATTCCACTTATGGATGTAATGGAATGTCGTCTACATATTGAAATTTCACTTTTGAGATGTGATAACGATAAAGGAAGTTGAAATCATGCAAGTGACAAGTTTGAAGATTGTTGGAGGTTCTTGAGGCTCTTCAATTGAGTCGATGCTTACTTTTGATGATTTACAAACACAACATACGTGTATAATGAATATTACATCTCTAAGATTAGGTGTTAAATTGCAATTGATGCAGGTTGAGGCTAATGTTTGTTAAGATGCTAATATAGAATGGTTCTCAGCAAAATGGTAAGCTAAATAGTCTGGTCCATCCTGGTAGTTAAAGATACTAACCTAAATAGTCTGGTCCATCCTAGTAGTTGAAGATGCAATTAACCACAGTTAGGTACACGTTCTTGAAAAATTATGAAATGAACTTTAATGTTTAGTAACCACAGTAGCCTCAACTGTGAATAGAATAAAACCCACTTTCATTATTTATTTTATTGCATTATATTGTCATAATTCAATTCAACATCCAAACATGACCTTTTATTCACCAACTGATATGACCTCTTATTTAACTAAATTTTGTGACTTGAATATACCTAGGTAACTATTACTTTTGCTTTATCACCTAAGATTTTTCTTCTTTTTTTTACTTTTTGCTAATTTCTTTTGTTCTTTCTTTTAAAGGTTTTAAATTAATGAAGATTGAAAACTGGAAATAGAAAAATAAACTATAATCTTTGCCAAAATAAACAACCATATCACATTTCTAAGGGAAATCACTCCACACTCACACAACCATATCATATCCTCAAGTGCAACCTCATCATATAGTCTATCAACCGTATCACATTCTCAAGTGTATCCACCACATCATACTGTCATACAACCGTATCATATCCTCAAGTGCCACCTCATCACACAGTCCATAAAGTGTTTCACATTCTCAAGTGAAACCACATCACACAACCATATCATATGCATCCTCAAGTGTAACCTCATCATATAGTCCATCATTGTATCACATTCTCAAGTGGAATCACATCACACTATCATCTCAACCATGTCATGCACTCAACTGCAACCTAATCACATAGTTCATCAACCATATCATATCTTCAAGTGTAACCACATCACATTATCATACAACCATATCATATCCTTAGGTACAAACTTATCACGTTGTCCATCAATCGTATCACATCTCAAGTAGATATATACCTCATCACACTACCATACGACATCCCCAAGTGCAACTCCATCACGTTGTCCATCAGCCATATCATATTCCTAAGTAGACTCACTTCACACTCACATAACGACATACCATATCCTCAAGTGTAATGTAACACCCTGAAAATTGGGGGTCGAGCAAAGCTGAGCTCCCGAGTTCCAACGCATTACTTTGCAACATAGATAATGATAATTATGATGAGAGCATTGAAACATGAATGGGATTATACCAAAACAGCATATCATACTCCAGAGACAGTTAAATTGCAAGCGGAAGACTGTAATAGATGTATAAAATATATAAACTACGGTAAGTCTCTAAAGTGTGATAATGTTACCAGGTTAATTAATTACAAGTACAATTCCAAAATATACCAAGTTGTGTAAGGTCATCTAATCGACATCCCTGTAACCCCGTCGATCAAGACACGGCTCACATGAAGCCGCCAGAATACAGCATATACGAGCAAACATCATCGTCATCGCAAAGGTCCGGCTCCGCCTCATAAGCATCGCCATCATCTGAAACTCAAACAAGTCTGGTTGGTGTGTACAACACCGTCCCGTAACGTGGGAGTGAGTAGCTAACTCAGTGGAACAATAAAGCATAGGTTAACATGTTATCAATTCAGTTAAGCAGTAATGATAAAACAGTAAATCACACATTCCTAGTACTATTGTTAATGCAAGAATGCATGGATGTATGATGCGTGCCCTCACCTATGCTCCCTCAGCGACTTCATCTTACGTTCGCAATAACAACACTGCCTCAGTGCTTGACCTACAACGCCTGATTGAACGCGTAATGCAGTGCATGCATATGCTTACCAAGTTCTTATTAGTCCTTTTCATACAGCAGGATTGGGAAACTAAGGTACCTTCCTTGTATCATTCCCAAACAATGATGTATTCTAGGGTCGTCAATCCTAGCTAATCTCATACGATAGTGTGGTTCTAGGTTGCTGCAAGGGATGTCAGGGCTGTTACACAGAATCGTTGCACCACTTATCAATACAGGCCCGATTGCTGCAAGGGATGTCACCTTATCAATACAGGCCTAGTTTATACTCTGTTTACTAAGGGAAGGCTCATTGTCTCTCCGCAGATTCAAAGTATGCTCGAGGTCACTACACCGGGTACGGTCAGGGCTATCAGGGCTGTTACACAGAATCATTGCACCACTCCCCCATCACCCATCAAAGCAGTGTAGGCCGACAGCTTGAATATAGTGTCCCATACCACCATAATTGGCTCACGAGTCTAGTTGTTCAATGGTCACTACGGGGAGGCTCGTGGCCCCAGCGTAGGCCGACAACTCGACCACGGTGTCCCATACCACCATGCCCGGCTCATAAGTCTTAGCGGATCGAGGTACTACGGTTAACGGGATTCCACTGGTAAGGTTAGTACCTCAGGTTCAAACAGAGGTGTCCAAACATGGTGAACATACATAAGACAGATCGGGTTACTTGATGAGCTTGGCTAGCTCGAGTGCACAACAAGTTGAATGATATGAAGTGCATAAGCACTTCGTATGGCCAACCACTATCGCCAACAGAAGTACGACTCGGGTTCGTCGAACACATCTCAAATGGTAAATGAATCTCAACCACGAATTCAATCCCGTTACCGATTGCCTGGACTGTACAATAGCCCCAATCACATTCAATTACGGAACAATTAAAGCAGTAATGGATCAAGATTTCAAATCATACAATTAACTATCCAATATCGTCCGCTTAAGGTTGTCAGGGCTGTTGCACGGAATCGTTACACCACTCCCCCATCACCCATCACGGATTTTATGGAATACAACTTAAACATGTGAAGTAGTCAGAGCATAATTAAATAAACAAGTAATTCAACATATGAACAAGCATCTTATAAAGCACAATGCAAACAGGAAATCCAAACACATACGTTTCATAAACCAGTAAGTGATTAAACTAAACACTTACATGAAGGAAATCATACACATCACTAAGGTAGTTGAGAATCCTATCTCAACACCCTTATACATTACAATTTACTAACTACTACTCATTCAGACATTTCAACAAACACTTCACATACATCAACATACATGACGTATGTTGATCACATAGGTATTAGGCCAAATCCTTTCACTAGGGAGCTGCCCCATTTATAACACGCGTGCACCCACGACGGATAATCATGACAAGCATGAATCCAAGTTCCATACTCATTTGAACATTTTCACAAACACTTGGGCTACACAATTCAACATATATAGCGTATATTGGCCGTGGCGTGATTTAGGGCAAATCCTTTCGTCAAGGGGTATCGCCTATACAACAATCATATATCCATGACGATTAGTCATGGCGAGCACGAATGCGAATTCTATACTCATTCGGTCATTTTCACAAACACTTAGAATACACTCTTTTAACATACATAACGTATACTAGCAAAAACATGTATTAGGGCTAATCCTTTCGCCGAGTGAGTATTATGCATATATATAGCATGTTCATACAATAATTAATCATGGCTAACATACTTTCAAAATTTGTACGTATACGATATTTTTTACAAACACGAGGAATACAGTATATTCAATATAGTTAACGTATATTTGAAAAATAAAACGGACAGCACTTTGTACATGTGCAATTGCATGCAGATCATGAATCTATCATTATCTGACAATGAAAGCGTTGAAAACCATAACCTATACACCTAAAGTCCGCACCTTATGCTGTAGAATTGTAACGGACTTGGTAGGAACGCTAAGCCTTCTTCCACGACAGTATAACGACCTAAAGCACAAGTAGTGTTAAGTATTTCGCTAATTAAATCAGTTGAAACCCTAAATCAGATTAGGGTTAGGGTTTTCTTACCTAGAAATGAAGCCGTAGTCGCCGGTAAAGCGATTAGAAGGAGGTAGTTAAGCTCGTATAATGGCAAGGTAGAGTATCAGGGAGATCCTCCCACGTCTCACACACATTCTCTCTCTTTTCTCTCTTCTCTCTCCTAGGTTTTCTCAAATTCGTATGGGATGAGAGAGTGAGGTTTTAAGGTCCTTATATAGGCTAAAACATCACCAAAATAGACTCTGGGTCAAGGTATACTTAAGTTATGTCCCAAGCGGGTCCGTTTCGATCCAACGGAGCACTTCCGGCGGCCCCTTTTCTGTGTGCGGTCGGACTTAAGCTCACCAAACTTTGATCTAGGTGGAGTTAGGTTTCATTCCAGTCGGATTCTCAGATCACGCGTGGCGGACCAGTTTCAGTTCAACGGTCACCGGAACTCGATCAGGGTTACAAGTACATGGACATGTGTATAAAATTTCCCCTGATCTGAGGGTGTATTTGGGTCAGATTCTGACGGTCTGATTGCTCATATTAGGCCCACAAGTGACAAGTCTCAGATTACTTAAATGAGACTTGATTTCTTAAGAAATCTACATTTTCTCATACTCTTCACTTCGAGCTCAAGCGAATAGCCATGGGACATTATCTAGATTTGACTTCGGAGATGGTTGTCAAGCCCAGCAAGGCGGTCCTAACCGTTTAATTTCGCGTTAATCGGACTTCCGACGTGCAGTCCAGATCTGATACGGAGTTTCAATGTGCTCCCGAGAGCAGCTGGGTAATGAAATTAATCCTAGATTTTAAGGTAACCTAGCGTCAATGATTCTACAAGTTTTGGGTCTTGCAGATCGGATTTAAAGTGATTAGTGCGAATTTCGTATGTGATCTGGTTTAGCGTTTAGTTAACTTTGTCTAATTTCTAAAGGATTTAGTCCTGTAAGATTTCTGTCTGAGGTGGTACTTGAGCCTTTGTCAACAGAAGAAGATCCTAGGGCAGGAGAGGCTGATATTTCTAAATAACCTATTCGTCGATGATTCCATAAGGTTAATGGTTAAAAGCCCATTTTATTTATGTATTTACTATTTTCAGTAATGTTTAGTTTAAGTATTGTTCTTCATCACCTAAACTTTAAGATAGTGTCTAATGTGAAAGTACTTAGAGACATTTAAAGAACAAGGTAGTGAAAGATGAGACTTTGAAGGAAATGGGTTAAGAAGCGATTTTAGACTGTGGGATTCAGTTCTAACAAGTTAATAAGGCGTTAGGATAGACCCATTGCCTAAGGACGTCTAATTCCAGGTTGGCAAAAATCTGGGATGTTACATGTAACCTCATCACATAGTCCTTCAATTTCTTTCATTTTCAACTGTAACCTCGTCACATTGTTGCACTACAATATCATATCCTCAAGTGTAACCTCATCACATAGTCCATCAACTGTATCATATTTTCAAGTGTAACATGATCACACTATCACACAACCTTAAATTATCCAACGTCATGACATAGTCCATCAACCGTATCACATTCCAAAGTGGAGATCATTTATCACACTCTCACACAATCATATCATATTCTCAAGAGCAAATAGTCCATCAACCGTATCACATTCTTCAATTTGGAACCACTTCACACTATCACACAATCATATCATATCTGAATGTACAACCTAATCACATGGTTTATCAACTATATTATATTCTCAAATGTAACCACATCATACTAGCACACAACCATATCATATCCTCCAGTACAACCTCATCACATAGTACAAGCACAACCTCATCATATAGTCTATCAACCATATCATATTATCAAGTGGAACCACTTCACACTATCACACAACCACATCATATCTTCAAGGGTAACCTCATCACTTAGTGTCATGCCCCAAACTCGAAGACTGGGCTCACAGAATTCCTGATCACCGAATCCTGCACCAACAGCCTCCGTAGTACCCCATTCTCGGTTCCCGGTACCCATATGCCAGATTCTGATCCTAGGATCCTACAAGGAGGATTTTCAGTCTGAGTTTTTTTGTAAAGGAGCATAACCACAAGTATAACCAAGTCGCAAAACAACATCACCACATATCTACTATAATAACTCATTTGAGTACAATGCGGAAAGTAAAATACATAAATAACAAAATCTCCAAAATGATCCGTCACAAGCTCCTTCCTCAATGCTGCTGCGATCTAACGTTACTTGCACACAACGGTCGTGCATAAGGCTACTAAGAAGCTTAAAGGGTGGTGCGTGTGTGTGCAACGCATGTGCCAAGCATACAAATATCAGAGTAAGCGAAAATACTAACAAGTCCATGAATATCATCAATCTAAACCAGAGTATGCGATGTAAGACATAGTAAGCCAAATGTCATATGCTGAGGACGTAATGCAATATGCAAATCCTAATAAGTCCATAAATACGATTAGCCATATCCAGGCTACGTAATGTAAAAGAAATGATAAGACTGGTGTGTGTAGTCGGGTTAACAGTACGTGGTATCACTAGCTATGGGGTTCATCATAAGGGGCTTCTATCCAAACTAGTCCCATACCTGAATTTGGATAGCTAAACTCCCCGTGGTAAACTCCTAATCTCAGGTTAGTTACGTACCCAAATGAAATCATGGCCATTGCGAAGTTACACATAATATTTAGTTGCGCGCCACCAGCCCAAGTGGATAGTGAATGAATGAATGAGTCAAATGTTGGACATGTCCACATTTCAGTACAACTCATCTCTGGGATATCAACGAGGTCTAGTACACTCCACACTGACTGCCGCCTTCCTAGCCGCACAATCAGCATGAAGAAAAGACCTCACTATCCACCTAGCCAATAGTCTGTCAATACCTACCCGGCTCGTCGATAGCCGACCCATATACGAGCTGGTCATACTCAGCCTAGCTTACAGCTCCTTCACTCGAGCGAAAAAAGCCACTTCCCCTTCACAACCGACCACGACACAATGGGAGATGCGGCCTACTGGTATTCAATGCTCGGGCGCTCATGGAACCACTCGGTCTAGACGTTGGAGCATCCTTTGGTACTAGAGGGTTTAGGGACTTTCACCCATGGACATCCTAAGTGCCCATATGCTAGAACCAAACATTTTTGGTATCCTATCTGGTCATCCACGATATGCCTGGGGAGGCCACAACCCTGATGTCGCTAGGGCGTAAAGTGATCATGTCACACAAAATGCGAGATGCATCAATCATATCATCCAGTCACGCATCAAACCTGCGCGTATCGCACGATCATGTGGGGCAATTCTGTCTCTCAAGGAGTCCCCTAAATAACTCAGCCCAATGGCAAATGCTATGATCAATCATCCCTCATAATAGACATACAAATGATGCGTATGGACATGTATCATGACATAATACTAAGCATGTTCTCATTGTGTCCTACTAAACTAAGTACACTAGCTTGATTATCAGACGTAAACCATGATCGACCTAAATACATGGTGGGGTCCATAGAGGGATGACAGATCTAGCCCAAACATTCAAATAGGCTCGAAACAGTGGATATACCAAATCTGATACCACATATTCTTCTATCTACAGCAAGGGATGATGTTTTAAACAATAATTATACCAAATCTGATACCACATATTCTTCTATCTACGCAAGGGATGATGATGCACTCTCCTCCAGACAACGGATGGCTTAGATGATACACTAATGTCAAAGATGGACCTCACACTTGTCTCAACAAGGAGATGGTCGGTGTGGGTGATATGTACATGTCACCAGGTCCTAACAAATGGGGTACAAAGGTAGGATACATCTCTCATGGTGAGTCAAGTAGGTATACAACAAGGTGAGTTCTCAGGGTGAGTTAACGGGGTGAACAATTGGGCTTTCTCAATCTCTTATCATGAATAAACTAGGCTTCCTTATGGGGCCCGATAATACACAAAGTGGCTTGGTGGAGTTCATACATCTAGGACTATGTGTCCTCCCAAAAGGATTGGGTAGCCCAATCAACACGTAAGTGAGCCTTGGGTATAATTACTAAACTTGGGCAAAACATGAATCTATGTGGACCACATTTCTATGGAAGGCCCGGTATGAACATAATGTGGGCTCTAAGGTTTCGACAATCCTACAGGGCATGGTGGGAAGCACCATTATCAATGGGGGCCCAACGGTTTGGGTTAGCCCACTATGTTAAGGGTGGAAATGGGCTTAATAATGGGCCCTAGGGAGGTTTACAATAGTGGACATTTAACCACCATTGTCCTAAGGTGTTGTTCATTTGGGATAGGAATCAGAATCACAACGGGGCCCTTGGCCCTTCAAATATCTAGAAAACGAATGAACAAAGTGTGCACATCACTCATACATGGTGGGCCTCATAAGGCAGCCTCATAATGCGCGTATAACTCATACATCATGGTGGGCTCGTATAAGGCGGCCCATATAAATGAATGGATAGTGTGCATATAACACACACATCATGTTGGGCCTCACACATCACAATTGTGCCTCACACATTACGATGGGCCTCACGCATATAATGGGCCTCATACAATCACAATGGGCCCTATACAATTACAATGGGCCTCATATAATCACATTGGGCCTCATACAATCACAATGGGCCTCACATACAGCAAGTGGGCCTCACATACTATGGGTGGGCCTCACATACAGCTGGTGGGCCTCACCTACAGCTAGTGGGCCCTACACATATAGTAGGTGGTTCCACCGTCCCAGCTGGACGGTGGTGATACAACACACACCATGTGGGTCCCACCGTCCCTTGCTGGACGGTGTGAATGCCACACGTCAGATGGATCCCACGTACTAGATGATGGGATGTAACACGCATCAGATGGGTCCCACCGTCCAGCTACTAGATGATGGATCCCACCATCCCTGATGGACGGTGCGAATGAAACACATACCTCAAGGTAGGTCCCACCATCCCAGTTTGATGGTGTGAACAGAACACACATCATGGTGGGTCCCACCGTCCCTTGTTGGACGATGTGGATAGAACACATACATCACGGTGGATCCCACCATCCCTACGCTGGACGGTGTGGATGCCACACGTACAGCAGGTGAGTCCCACGTATTAGATATAGCACATACATCAGGTGGACTCCATGTAGGTGGGCCACCCCCTCATAATCAACCTAATAATTGTGTTTTCCCATCATCTAGGCCTATCCAAAAATGGACAGCCAGGTGGGCCTGCCCGCTAGACGTGGCAGCGAGGTGGGTCCCGATTTGGACAACGCAGGGCATCCGCTAAATGGACAGTGTGGATAAAATGCATACATCATGATGGTGGGCCATCAACGGGGAAAGAGAGAGATAAATAGAGAGAGAGAGAGAGTGTGTGTGTGTGTGTGTGAGGGAGGAGCTCCACCACTATGAGCTCCCCTCCAAGCATTACAACACATACATCAAATGGGTCCCGCCACATGTGGGCCTACAAATATGCAATCAAGGTGGGGATACCATCCCCACCCAAGATCAAGGGTCTAGATGACCACTACGTGTTGATTACCAACTAAATATCATGGTGGGGTCTATGGAAAATGGCCCCATCATGGATTAAACATATGAATCATGGTGGGCCATTGGCCACATCTTGGGTCTAAAATAGGATCCATACCATCAATCGGTAGGCCCCACTTGGCCCATCACTAAAATTAAGATCTAAACCTAAGATCACCCACCTATTGCTCATCTTCATTAGCTCCTTGGAATCCTTGGCTCATAAGCTTTCTCTTTGATGCTGGATGATGAATTTTGGATGGTTGGATGGTGAGATTTGGTGGTAGGGAGATGGGTCTTGATCTTGGGTTCTTTTCTCTCCTTAAAATTTTTCTCTTGGTTGCTTGGGATTTTAGGTAGAGAAATGAGATAGGATGGGGTGAAATGAGAGAGGAGTGGTGTTGTGTAAGAGGGATGGGATGAGAAGAATGGGTGTGTAAGAGGAGTGACATGAGAGGTATGGGTTGTGTTGACTTTTGGATGAAAGAGGGATGGGTGTCATGCCTTGGTAGTAAGAGAGTGTTGGGCTAATGATGGGTTATGATGGCTTGTACTTGATTGATTGATGTGATAGGTTGGGTAGATATTCTTCTCTCGGGATTTACAACGCGTAGTGTTTCCTCGAGATATACGCAGGTCCACAACTCTTAGCCTGGGCATCGCATTGGTGCGCAAGATATGGTGTTGGAACTGCGACGAAGGTGCGGTCGATAAGGTATAGGTTTCAAGTTGAGTCGACTCAGATCTTCAGGATGCAACTTAAGGTCATGCGCATTTACTGTCTACAGGTCGCGGGTTGCCGGAATTCGTCGAAGAGGATCGCGGGAGTTGGTGGAATAGTATGGTACTAAGATACTAGCCTTACACTTAGCCCATCAACTGTATGACATTCTCAAGTGTAACCCCATCATACTGTGACAATATTATATCAATGCCTCAAGTATAATCTCATCATATAGTCCATCAACTGTATCACTTCCATAGATGCATGTACCTATTCTGATATAGATTCTACTCTCTTACATGGTATCCGCCATTTCTTTCATTTATATTTGGAAATTTTCTAACCCTATAAAAAAACTCTAAAAACTATTTATCTTACCTACATTGGGATGCCTTTTAATAATCCAATTCATCAATCTCAACTAGTTATTAGTTCCAGTACATATTCCATGAGCTCTTATGCAAACATCATATAGATTGCTCCTACAAACACAAGAATATGCGTTTCGAAAGTGAATTTCCTTTTCTTGCTATGGAGCATTCACTTAGAATTGTAATAGTAGTGCATGGGTAAGGGAGAGTGAGTTAAAAGTAGATAAATTTAAATAGCAAAGAATCTTAATAAATATGATAATAATTACTCACCTCAAAATACCCTCTACAAGTTAACTTGGAAAAATAAAAGTTTCAATGCACATTTGAAACCCATTTAGCATATTCAAATATTCAATTCCAGCCCAATTCAGAAATCATTCACCAATTACTAAGGCATTCGGTAAAAGGAGTTTGCTAGCCACATAAAAATATCAGTTAGTTGAACCTAGTTAATGCACAACCATTAAATTGACATACAATTTTTAATTAAATATAGATCAAGGAATAAAAAACATTTTCATAAGGGCTATAACAAGATTCAGGAACATCCTCACATGGAATTGATTACGACCTTTAGTCATGTAGTCAAAATGAGGAATGCTTGTCTTATACTTCCATTACCCAATCAAACTAGCCTTTGTTTCAAATCAATGAGAAGAATGCCTTTTTTTCATGGTACTTTCAACAAGGAAGTCTATCAAGAGCAACCATATGGTTTTGTTGCATGGGACCCTCATCATTATGTTTACAGACTTCATCGTTCTAAATATTGCCTCAAACAGGCATCTCATGTTAGGTTTGAACCTTTCTACATTGCATTACATGTCAATGATTATACAAGAAATGTCTTTGATGAACTGCTCTTCTATTGCCACACCACTTTTCGACTTTGGTTGATGATTACTCATCATCTCAATCTTTTTGGTTTGGCTTTTGGGGTCTTTTAAATAAAATTATCATTACCACTCAAAAAATATAAATAATTGTTGGGAATGAATCCATGGAGATGGATAGTCGGTTTTACATTTGGAATACATATTGATTAGGCTGCTTAGCATCTACACTGGTCTTTAGATCTCTCATACAAGTTCAAGAATGCATCTTAGGCAGAGGAAGTATACACTGGAACTCCTAAAAAAATTCAACATGCATACTTCGAAACCTGCTTGTACACCGGTAGTTCTCAACAAATGATTTAATGTACATATGGACATTTCAATATTAAATCCCTTTTGCTTTTTGAAGGATGGCTGGTCCAGGGACACTTCAATATATGACTTTTGCTTGGCCTACATCACATTCCTCCTCAAGCAAGTGTATCAGTTTGATGAACATTTTAGATAACCTGTCTATCATGTTCAAACCACACATGTAAGACTGGTTCATCATTTTATACGGAAAGATTGAACTCACGAAATTCACCCAATTAATTTTCTTTTCTTAATCCATTTGATTATTTATATTTAAATAGAAAACATATTATTTTAAATATTTAGAACCTAAAAAATGTTGTACAACACAATTAAGAGTGAATACTTAATAAATTTGTATTACTTTACCATGACAAAAATATAATATTTAGAATAATTAGTTGAAAATGTTTTGAATTAAAAAAATTAAAATAAAATAAAAAATTCCTTTCCAACCACTATTTGTCTTTACCTGTAAATTGCAAGACAAAATAACAAGATTGTCTTAAACTTCTATCAACCATTTTCCTGTGATTTGGATACATATCTTATAATTTCAACCATTGCCTTAAACCCAAAGAATGTTGCAGTACAATAAAAAATGAATATTAAATGAATATTGTACGACTTTATAATAAAAGATATATAATATTTACAACGATAAGTTAAAAATTATCTAAATACATTAGAAAAAATTGCAGCCTGTGGTCTACTACTAGCTTGGCCAATACAGCTAACTATCTCCAACCTCTTTGTCCATACATCATTTCAACTAAGTAGCGTTGGAACCCATCTTGAACGGTTACTGCCAAAGTCTCCATCTACAAGTATAAGAAAACAAACATGTAAAGAAGTGTAAGACCTGTATCCCAAACCGTACCATTCCGTAGGCTTCCACGGTCTTCCCGGTCGAATTCCGCAACCTTCGACCTTTATCCAATGTTTGCGCGTAATCCTAAACCGAGTCCTGCAAACCTGAGTCAACCCAAACCGAGACTTATACCCTAGCGACCGTGCCGTCGCCGCGGTTCCGACATCGTGACTCGTGCACCGATCCGATACCCAGGCCAGGAGATGTGGGCCCGCATTCAGTTCGAGGAAAACGCCGCACGTTGCAAAACCCAAGAGAATCTCTACAACATGTCACATCCATCAATCAATCTATCCCATCAAGGGTCAAGTACACCATCACCTCACACTCATCCCCAAGCAACCCCTAAAGTCAAAAAGCTCTTACACACCCATACCGTTTTTACACCAAAAACCACAAAAGTTAAAAAGCTCTTACACCCATCACTCACCACATCCATCACCCATCTCTCTCTCTCTCATTCTCCCAAGCAACCCATGGGAGTCCATCGTCCAAGCTCCATGAGAGAAGCTTGGCATGGGCCACTCCCTACCACCCAATCCCACCCTCTAAAACTAATCTCGACCGTCGGATCTCAACCATTGGATCTCTAGAATGCATTGGCGAAAGAAGGAAGTGGAGATCTAAAGATGGGTGTTCATAACATTAAATTTATTTGATTTTGATTATTTGAGGGCCCACATATGGTGGGACCCATTTGATGTATAGTTTGTATCACCTTGAGGGGCCCATAGTGGCGAGGTCCCTCCATCACCATCCGAGCTCTCTCTTTTCTTTTTTTGTATGATGATGATGATGAAGAGGTGTGTGGCCCACCTGATGTGTGTATGCATGGCCCACTAACATGTGTTATATCCATGCCATCTAATCACGGGACCCACCTTGATGGCGTGCCCTATCTAGGGCCGCCCGTCCGCTGGATGTCCAGTGTCCCTGGACGAAAGGAAAATACAAATATCATCTTAAAACCACGTGTGGACCCATTTGGGTAGCGGATTGGCTTGGCTACCACACGGTAGCTCTTTGTGGTTAACAAGTTTTAAAGGTCTGATCAAGTGGATCCCACCTTGATGCATGTATCTAATCCACACCGTCCATCCCATTTCTCAATTCATTTTAGGCGTTGAGCCGAAAAATGAAGCTGATCAGAATCTCTGTTAGGCCACACCACGTAGCCCCACCCTGCCAACATAAAAACTAAGCCAGCGTCCAGACTCTCTGGACGCTGGGAGATTCTATTTCCTTTAATATAATATATTATATTATACATATGATATATATATATAATATTATATAATATAATATATTATATTATAAATAATATACTATGGTGGGCCACTCCCATGTGGGACCCACCTTTAACCATATACACCATCACCGTCCAGATGGGTCTGGACGGTGGTTTGGGCAACCTCCTGCCATTATATATATGTAATATATTATAATATAATATAATATATAGTATTATATTGGTGTGCCACTACATGGACCACACCATGATGTATGGATCTCATCTACACCGTCCACTGTGTGGACCCACTTCGATGTGCGTGTACATCCACCCGTCCATCTGCTAGACGCAAGGCTGCTATCCAGCAGCTGGACGCTGCTGCTGCAGTGGCGTCACCAGCTTTGTGGGATCCCACCACTTTAATGTATGTGTTTTATATCCTTACCGTCCACCTGTTTTGGGCAGACCATAGGCCCACCCCACGTGTGGGAATGAGACCCACCTTGGTATATGTATTTTTCATCCACACTGTCCATCTGGACGGTGTGCTGCATGGAATCCCAACCATGATGTACCGTTATTCCACATTGTCCATTTAGACGGTGGATTCCACCTCGATGAATGTATGATATACATACCATCTGACCATTTATGGTGGGGCCCACCCTGTTATATGTATTCTGTACAGTGCTGTATGGAGCCCACCTTGATTTCTTCGACCGTCTCCAAGCTTTAAGGGTCCCACCGTGATATATATGTCTTATCTATACCGTCCATTCATCTGGACGTGTATCCAGACCGTCCGTCTATTTTCCTGGTGGGCCACACGTGTGGACCCCACCATGAGATATGCATTACATCCAAACCGTCTATGCATTTGATGAGTGCGTCTCACGGCTTGAGATAATAATAATAATAAAATAAAGCAGATTCAATTATATGGTGGGCCACGTATGTGGACCTCACCTTGATATATGTTATTCATCCAACCCGTCCATCCACCTGACGTGCTAGCCACCCCACCATTCGATGCGTGTGCTGCATCTACACTGCCCATCAATGGGCCCCACGACACCAACAATCCTGTGGGACCTGCTGGTGTATGTGATGAATCTAAACCGTTCATCCATTTGGCTAGCCCAAGGCTGAAACCAAGACAGATATAGTGTCAAGTGGACCACACTGCCAAAACAGTGGGATTGAGCGTCTACCATTGAAATCCTTTGGTTCCAAAAGCTTTGGACCAATGTGATATTGTTTCCTCTCCGTTCAGTCCCTGTGACCTTGAGAACAGACTGGATGAAAAATACATGTTATGAGGCCTCATGTAAAATTTTGTACAGTGGAAATCACCGTCTCCACTGCTATTTGTGATGTGGTCCAACTGACCTTTTAATCACTCTCACCACTGTTATTTGTGGTATGATCCAGATGATCTTTTGATATGATTCATTGTCTAGATAATGCTCTAAAATAATCTCCATAGATGGATGAATGGTATAGTTGTTGTGGCCCATTTGATAGGGCCCTGATATGATGTATTTTGGGGCCCATTTGGAAAGGCCCGATTGATATATGAGACCCTTATGTAAGGCCCATTGAGACTTGTCGTGGCCCATTGTGATGTGCATTGGCCCATTATTGCGGCCCATTATGATGTCTTTCCGGTCCATGTGGTGCGGCCCGTTGGTGTGGCCCATTTGATATATATATTAGGCCCGTTGGTGCGGCCCATTGATACGGTCCACTTGATGTACATGAGGCCCGTTGGTGCGGCCCATGGTAATTGTATGAGGCCCTTGTTTGAGGCTATGGGCCCACTATATGTTTTGCTCTATATAGGCCACTTCTTGGGAGCAGTGTTGGTTGAATGTCCACATTGATGGGCAATGATGGTTAAATATCCTCATTGTGACCTTTCCTTAGGCTTGGTTAGACCCATTCTCGCCATCCTTTAGTGGGTTACCCCAAATGATTGGGCCCCATTGATATTGCTTAGTCCATCATCGGCTGTCTATCCATGGATTCCGCCTTGCGCAGAGGCCGAGTACCGAGGCCGATTCTGATTGTCGTGACCGATTACCGACTCCGATCGGTGACCGATTTGCCGATTCTGATTATCGATCAGTTCCGATTGTCATGACCGATTACCAACTCCGATTGACGTGACCGATTTGTCGATTCTGAATATCGATCGATCCCAATTGTCGTGGTCGATTGCCGATTCTGATTGAAGTGACCGATTTGTCGACTCTGATTATCGATCGATCCCGATTGTCGTGACCGAGTTGCCGATTCTGATTATCGATCGATCCTGATTGTCATAGCCGATTATCGTGACCAATTGCTGAGTTCTGATTGACGTAACCGATTTGTCGATTCCGATTGTCTTGACCGATTTGCCATTTTCTATTATCGAGCCCGAGTATTGAGGCCAACTCCAAGTGACGATTCCACTGGTTAAGGCCGATTCCGATTGTCGAGGCCCATTGTGATATATTCAAGGCCCATGGGACGTAGCCCATTGAGATATATTTCTGGCTCATATGGTGAGGCCCGACTTGATGTATATTAGGCCCGTGGGAGCGGCCCATTACGATGTATATTAGACCCGTGAGATGCGACCCACTTGATGTATATGTGGCCCATGAGTTAGGCCCATCGCAATGTATATTAAGCTCTTAAGTGAGGCCCATGGTGTTGTATATCATGCCCTTTGTGAGCCCATGGGTCCACTATATGTTTGACCCTATGTGGGCCACCCCTTGGGGGCAATGTTGGTTAAATGTCCACATTGTTGAGGCCGAATATCGATGCTGATTATTGAGGCCGGTTATTGATACCGATTATGAGTATGTGACAGCATAACATCATAATATATGCCCATACGCATCATCTGCATGTTTGTTATGAGACGTGATTGACCATTGCATATGCCATAGGGCAGGTTGTTCATGGGGCTCCCTGATAAGCGGAGATGCCCCATATGAGCGCACGGTATGCACAGGATTGATGCATGATTGGACTGTATGACTCATGCATCTTGCATTTGTGTAACGTGATCACCATACGCCCTAGCGACATCAGGGTTGTAGTCTCCACAGGTATTTCATGGATGACCAGATGGGACACCTTAAATCTGTTCTACATGGGGTGTTATAGATATCCCTGGGTGAAAGTCCTTAAATCCTCTTGGTTCCAGAGGTTGCTCTAACGTCTACACCCAGTGGATGCATGAGCGCATGAGGGTCGTATACCGTTAGGCCGTGTCTCCCACTGTGTCGTGGTGGGTTGGAAGGGGGTACGGCCTTACCTGCCCGAAAGGAGGGGGCAATGCTAGGCTGAGTCTGACCAGCTCAAGGAATGGGTCCGCTATCGATGAGCTGGGCCCGATATTGGTAGGCGGATAGTGAGGTCTCTTCCACTCACCTTGTTGTGTGCGATGGGGCGGCAATCTGGTTTTGAGTGTAATAGACCCCGGTGATTTCCCAGAGAGGAACCGTACTGATATGTGGACTTATTGAGTAAAAGTTGCATACTTATGCATTCATTTCATTCACTATCCACTTGGGCTGGTGGTGCGCAATTAATTGTTGTGTACCTTCGCATGACCAGGATTTCGGTTGGGCGCGCGACTAACCTGAGATCAGGAGTTTACCACATTGAGTGACTATCCAAATTTAGGTATGGGACTTGTTTGGATAGAAGTCCCTTGTGATGGACCCCATAGCCTGCGATACTACGTACTATCATCCCGACTTCACTCCAGCATGATCATTTCATTCGCACCGCATATTATATTGCGTCCGCAGTACTTAGCATTTTGGGTTGCCATGTTTCTGCATTGATATGTCTGTTAGCATTCATGTCTTGCATCGCATAGCCTTTGTACGACTGAAGGTACTCATAGACTTATCAGTATATTTCCGCTTATTACGATATTGTATGATTTATGGCATTGTATCCTCGGCATCTAATATTTGGCTTTCTTTGACACCTCATTTGTATAGCTGAATTGCATTGCATACCCTGACATTATATGACTCATAGACTGCCAGTATTTCCACTTACTCTGATTACTCTGATTACTATGATTACTCTGATATTGCTTATTTGACACTTACCTTGTGCACACACTTTCACCACCCACTAAGCTTTCTATAAGCTTATGCACGATAGATGCGTGCAGGTGGCGTTAGGTTGCAGCAGCATTGAGCTTGGAGCGTGCAGCGGACTTATGGAGTTTTAATTTTTGTCATATGTATTTCCCTTTCGGTACTGTATTCAACAGTTTATATTAGTGGATATGTGATGATGATGTTGCCTTTATGATTTGGGTATACTTGTGATTATGCTTATTGCGGATAAATGTACACAAATAATAATAAAAAAATCCTCCTTGTAGGATCCCAGGATCGAAATTTAGTCCATAGGCGCTGGGAACCGAGAATGGGGTACTACGGAGGCTGTCGGCGCCGGATTCGGCGATCGGGGTTCTTGTGATTCAGATCTCCGAGTTTGGGGCGTGACAAGAAGTGAGTCAAACAAGACATAATGTTCATATAAACAGAATGATCATTGCTTAAGAATTCAGCCAATGTAAAGAAAAGCAATCAGTGTCACGTCCCAAACTCGAAAACCAGGCTCACAAAATTCACGATCACCGAATCCGGCACCGACAGCCTCCATAGTACCCCATTTTCAGCTCCTGACACCCATTTACCAGGTTCCGATCCTAGGATCCTACAAGGAGGATTTCCAACATCAGTTTGATTCATAATAAGCATAACCAAAGGCATAACCCACAAACAACAACCAAAAACTCCATCACATTTCCACTATAATAAAAAAATTATAAGTACAATGCGTATAAAGGGAAATACAATGATGATAGACAAAGTTCCAAAATGATCTTCCATGCACTCTTACCTCAGCGCTGTTGCTGTCTAACATCACCTGCACGCAACAGTCGTACATAAGTTTACGGAAAGCTTAGAGGGTGGTGAAAGTGTGTGCGCAATGTAGTAATACAATTATGCAATATCAAAATAATGTAGAATATCCTGATGAATACATGAATACTATTGGCTATACCAAGGCCATGCGATGCAAGGCATGAATGATGTCAGCCATACTAAGGCCATGCGATGCGAGATGCAACTCAAGCATACGAAAACCTCATCTGGGACCATATATCAATATAGCTTAACTCTGGAATATCATCGGGGTCTAGTGCACTCCAAACCAGATTGCCGCCCCATCGCGCGCAACAAGGTGAGTGAAAGAGACCTCACTATCCACCTACCAATATCGGGCTCAGCTCATCGATAGTGGACCCATTCCTCGAGCTAGTCAAACTCAGCCTAGCTTTGCCCCCTCCTCTCTGGTAGGTAAGGCCGCACCCCCCCTCCAACCGACCATGACACAGTGGAAAGTGTGGCCTTCTGGTAATCGGTACTTGGAGCTCATGCATCCACTCGGTCTAGACGTTGGAGCAACCTCCTGGTACCATAATGTAACGCCCTGAAAATCGGGGGTCGAGTATAAACTCAACTCCCGAGTTCCAATGCATCACTTATGCAACATAATGAATGATGAGTGAATGTTGTCTGTATTCATGCATTAAACATGAGTGAGATTAAGCCAAAACAGCATATCATACTCCAGAGACAAGTGAGATAGCAAGCGAAAGACTGTGATAGATATATAAACTATATAAACTGTGGTGAGTCTCCAGAGTGCGATAACGCTACCAAGTTAAATAATTACAAGTACAATTCTAAAATATACCAAATGTGTAAGGTCCTCTAGTCAACATCCCTGTAACCCCGTCGATCAAGACACGGCTCACATGAAGCCGCCAGAATATAGCAAATACGAGCAAGCATCATTATCATTGCAAAGGTCCGGCTCCACCTCATAAGCAACGCCGACACCTGTAGCTACAAAGTCTGGTTGGTGTGTACCACACCGTCCCATAACGTGGGAGTGAGTAATCAACTTAGTGGAATAATAAAGCATAGGTTAACATGTTATCAATTCAGTTAAGCAGTAATGATAAAGCAGTACAATCAAATAATTCTAAATACTCTTGTTAATGCAAGTATGGAATACAGTCATGATGCATGCCCTCACTGACATACTCCCTCAGGCGACACCATCTTACGTTCGCGGCATGCTTTCATTCCTCAGTGCTCCACATCTTCCAGGCACATGCAATGCGATGATGAGCATGATTACCGAGTTGTTATTAGTCCATCTCAAACAGCAGTATTGGGAAACTAAGGTACCTTCTAGGGTCGTCAAACCTAGATAATCTCATACGATAGTGTGGTTCTAGGGCGCTACAAAGGCTGTGAGGGCTATTACACTCAATTGTTACACCACTCCCCTATCACCTTTTTAACGGTCCATCATTAAATTGACACAGGCCTAGTTCATACTCTGTTCACCGCGGTAAAACTAGTTGCCTCACCACAAATTCAGAGTATGCTCAAAGTCACTACAAAGGGCTCATCACCAATCAGTGTGGGGCGACAGCTCGAATATAGTGTCCCATACCACCATAATCAGCTCACGAGTCTGGTTGCTTAATGGATATTATGGGGAGGCACGTGGCCCCAGCGTAGGCTAACAACTAGACCACAGTGTCCCATACCACCATGCCCGGCTCATGAGTCTTAGCGAATCGAGGTACCATGGTTAAAGGGATTTCACTAGTAAGTTTGGTACCCTAAGTTCAAGCAGAGGCGTCCAAACATGGTGAACATACATAAGACAAATCGGGTTGCTTGACGAGCTCGGCTAGCTCGAGCGCACAACAAGTTGAACGATATGAAGCGCATAAGCACTTCGTGTGGCCAACCACTATCGCCACCGAATTACGACTCGGGTTCGTCGAACACATCTCACGTGGCAAATGAATCTCAGCCACAAATTCAATCCCGTTACCGATTACCTGGACTATAATCATAGCCCCAAACATAATCAATCCATGACCAGAAGCATGTAGAGTAAAGCAGAATAAACAAAGTAATTCAAGCATGTTGACAAGCATGTCATAAAACATGTAATAAAGCACAATATAAATAGGAAATACAAACACCTATATTTCATAAGTAAGCGGTTAAATTAAACAAGCAACATGGAAGAAATCATATAAATCTCTAAGGTAGCTGAGAATCCTATCTCAACACCCTTATACATTATAATTTATTAACTACTACTCATTCAGACATTTCAACAAACATTTAAACTACATACATCAACATACATGACGTATGTTGATCACATAGGTATAAGGCCAAATCCTTTCACTTGGGAGCTGCCCCATGGATAACACGTGTGCACCCACGATGGATAGTCATGGCAAGCAGGAATCCAAGTTCCATATTCATTCAGTCATTTCCTCAAACACTTGGGCTACACATTTTTTTAACATATCTAGTGTATATGGGCCGTGGCATGATTTAGGGCAAGTCCTTTCATCAAAGGGTTATCGCCTATACAACAATCATATACCCATGACAATTAGTCATGGCAAGCACGAATGCGAATTCTATACTCATTCGGTCATTTTCACAAACACTTAGAATACACTTATTAACATACATAACGTACATTAGCCAAAACATGTATTAGGGCGAATTCTTTCGCCGAGTAAGTATTACACTCATATATAGCATGTTTATACAATCATTTATCATGGCAAACACACTTTCAAAATTTGTACATATACAATATTTTCTACAAATACAAGGAATACAGTATATTCAACATAGTTAACGTATAATCGAAAAATAAAACGAACAACACTTTGTACATGTGCAATTGCATGCAGATCATGAATCTATCATTATCTGACATTGAAAGCGTTGAAAACCATAACTTATATGTCTAAAGTCTGCACCTTTTGTCGTAGAATCGGAAAGAACTCGATAGATTTGCTAGGCTTTGGCCTATGATGATTTGGCGATCTAGAGAATGAGATAGATTAGCTATTTCATCATTTGCAATGTTTACAACCCTAGATCAGATTAGGGTTAGGGTTTCTTACCTAGAAATGACATCGAAATCGCCGGGAAAGCGATTAGAAGGAAGTGGTGGAGCTTATAGAGTGGCAGGGTAAAGTACCAGAGAGATTCTCCCACTTCTCTCACACTTTCTCTCTCTTTTCTCTCTCTCTCTCCTAGGGTTTTTCTCAAATTCGTATGGTTAAATGAGAGAGGGTTTTAAGGTCCTTATATAGCCTAAAACTACACCGAAATAGACTCAGGACCAAGATATACTTGGGTTTTGTCCAAAGGGCATCTGTTTCAGCTCAACGGAGCACTTCTGGCGGCCCCTTTTCTGTGTGCGGTCGGACTTAAGTTCACAGACTCTGGATCTAGGTGGAGTTAAGTTTTCGTTTCAGTCGGATTCTCAGATCACGCGTGGCGGACCAGTTTCAGTTCAACGGTCAGTGGATCTCGATCGGAGATTCCGAGTACATGGACATGTGTATGAAATTTCTCCTGATCCGAGGGTGTAATCTGGCCTGATTCTGATGGTCGGAATCCTTATAACTGATCCGCAAGCGACATGTGCCAGATTTCCTAAATTTGTATTTTAGTTTTAATTAATTTCACATTTCTCACACTCCCCGCTCCGAGCTCAAGCGAATAGCGCTGGGACACTATTTGGATTTGATTTCCGAGATGGTTGTCAAGCCCGAAGGCGGTCCTAATTCCTTAACTTCGTGTTAATCGGACTTAGGCGTGCGGTCCAGATCTGATACGGAGTTTCGAGATGCTCCCGAGGGCAGCCGGGTAATGAGATTGATCCTAGATTTTAGGGTAACCTAGCGTCAATGATTATACAAGTTTTGGGTCTTACAGATCGTATTTAAAGTGATTGGTGCTAATTTCACTGGTACTCTAGTTCAACACTAGCTAATTCTCGCCTAATTTCTAAAGGATTTAGTCCTGTATGATTTCTGTCTGAGGTGGTACTTAGTCCTTTGTAGTAATGTTTAGTTTAAGTATTGTTCTTCATCACCTAAACTTTAAGATAGTGTCTAATGTGAAAGTACTTAGAAGAATTTAAAGAACGAGGTGGTAAAAGGTGAGATTTGTGAAGGAAAGGTGAAGTTTTTCCAGAAATGGTTTAAAGAAAGGATTTGAGACCTTTGAATTGAGTGTTTGGGAAGTTAATCAGGTGTTAGGAGTGACCCATTGCCTAAGGACGTCTAATTCCAGGTTGGCAAAAATCTGGAATGTTACACATAAGAGTTTAGGGAATTTAACCCAGGGATATCTATAGAACCCCATGTAGAACAAGATTTTCGATGTCCAATCCTGCCAACCACGATATACCTGTGGAGACTAAGGCCCTGATGTCGCTAGGGCGTACAATATACATGTCACACAATTCGAGATGCATAAATCTCGCAATCCAGTCATACAATAATCATGCGCATACCGCGAGCTCATGTGGGCAACTCCCCTTACCAGGGAGTCCCATAACAATCTGCCTAATGGCATGTGCTGCGATCAATCACTTATCTCATCACAAGCATGCAGATGATGCATATGGGCATGTATCATGATGTTATGTTGTCACATACTCATAATCGGTATCGATAACTGGGACCAATAATCGGCATATATAATCAGCATCGGCCTCGATAATCAGCACCAATGATCAACATCGACAATCGGCACCGACAATCAGCATCGATAATCAGCACCGATAATTAGCATCGATAATCGGCACCGACAATCAGCATATAAACAAGGCGGGGTCCATAGGTGAACAGCCGATCAACCATAATATAAAGATTAGCACTCGGCTGTGGTTATATGAAATCCGATAACACGGAGTCATCCGTTTATGATGAATAGGGCCCACTGGTTTGGGTGAACCTACTAAGGGAATGATGAGAATGGGACTAACAAGGCCTAAGGGAAGGTCATAATGTGGACGTTCAACCATCATTACCCATCAATGTGGACTTTTAACCAACATTGCTCCCAAGGAGTGGCCCACGTAGAGCCACACGTATAGTGGGCCCATGACCTCACACGAGGGATTCATACATAAAGCAACGGGCCCCACATACATTCCATTGGGCCTCATTCATGGGCCTCACATATAACATAATGACCACGTGCCTTGAATACATCACATTAGCCTTGCTCATGGGCCTCGAATACATCACATTAGCCTCGCCCATGGGCCTCGAATACATCACATTGACCTCGCCCATGGGCCTCGACGCTGGGCCTCATATATAACGAGTGGGCCGCATCATATGGGCCACATCATAAATAGTAGCGGGAATAATGATTTTCACTGTTTAATAATGTTCATTTCCCATCCAATCTGTTCATAAGGACACAAAGACCTGAATTAAGATGAAAAACAAATTTCATATTAATCCAAGACTTCTGTGGCCCCAAACGTTTCTGTAGGCATTCAATCCCGCTGATTTTTGTAGTGTGGTCCACCTGATAGATGGTAGGATAGAACATATACATCACGGCGTGGCCCACTGTCCAGCCATCTGGACAATGTGGGCCACAACGTGTACATCAAGGCGTAGCCCATAGAACCTACTACCGTAATTACAGCATCTATTAGCTAGTGCGAGGGTACTCCAGCCAATCTAGCTCAGGCAGATGACTCCCACATGGGGCCCACCACACATACCTCAAGGTGGCCCACTAGTGAAAAAAATGGATGGACAGTTTACATATAACGCATACCTCTTGATCAACCCATCGTCTAGAGGTCTAAACGGTGTGGATTTGAGGCACATACATCATGTTGGAGCCCACTACACCATCCAGACATTCTGGACGGTGGTGATGGAGAATACATGTGTTGAAGTGGGTCCCACCGTCTGGACAGATGGACGGTGTGGATAAGACCCATACATATACGGTGGGTCCACAGAACTTGGTGACGTCAAACAGCAACTGAAGAGCTGCTGTGAGACTCACTAGCCACTCCACTTCTCTCATGCAGGTGGGTCCCACGTGGGGCCCACCAGACATATATATGGTGCATATATATATAATATTATATATATATATATGTTATTTATTTATTTTTATTTTTTTAACTACCTAGCATCCAGGCCTTCCATGGTTTGGATGTTATTTCATACATAAAAGGGTGCAGATATACAACATATGTATTTAAAGGTGGGTCCACAAATGTGGGACTCACCAGCCGATAAGATCAAGTTGATATTGTATTTCCCTTCGCCTTGGACTGTCCAGACCGACGTCAACAAGCACGTCCGTTGGACGGTCCAACAAGGTGGGCTCCACGGTTAGATGGCATGGATATAACGCATGCTGGTGGGCCACACATAAACACATCAGATGGACCACACACCTCCTCATCATCATCACCATGCATACAAAAGAAAAGGAAAAGAGAGAGAGAGAGAGAGAGAAAGAGAGAGATTGGATGGCGATGGAGGGACCCCGCCATTATGGGCCCCTCTTTGATACAAGGCATACATCCAGATGGGTCCCACCATATGTGAGCCCTTAAATCACAAGAAAAAACTCAAAGTGTAAACCCAAGATTCACCCACCGTTAATCTTCTTGGTCCGATGAAAAGGTAGTCTCCTTGGCTTCGATCTTAACGGAAGATGATGAAGTTTTGATTGTTGAGATGGGAGATGAGAGGGTAGGAAGTGGGCCACACTAGAGCTTCTCCATGAGAGCTTGGGAAGTTCATACGTTGGAGCTTGGGTTGCTTGGAATAGAAGGGAGAAATAAGAGAGAGAGAGAGAGAGAGGAGATGGGATGGAGTAATGGATGGGAGAGAGGGATGGGTTGTGTAAGAGATTGTTGACTTTTGGGGTTGCTTGTATAAGAGAGGTATGGGTTGTAATGGGTTGAGTGATAGGTTGAGTGATGGGTTGAATGATGTGTGTACTTGACATTTACTTGACCATTGATGGGATTGATGGGATATATTGGGTAGAGATTCTCTCGATATTGCAAATGCGCGACGTTTTCCTCGAACTAAACGCAGGCCACATCTCCTGGCCTGGGTATCGCCTCGGCGCGTGAGACGTGGCGTTGGAACCACGGCGACCACACGGTCGCTAGGGTACAAGTCTCAGGTTGAGTCGACTCAGATTGACAGGGTGTGACTAGGGTCATGCGTAAATGCCGATTACAGGTCGCGGGTCGCCGAAATTCGATAGGGAGGATCACGGGGATCTTCATAATGGTACAGACTAAGGTATGGGTCTTATAATTAACCTTGAGATTCATTCATGTAGCCTGATGCACCAATCAGACAATTCAGGATAGAATGTTTCTTTAGAACTGCTGCCACCGGCACTGCTGGCTGCTGCTAGATTAGCATAGCATTTCTGATAATCGGGCCTGTTTTCAATCTCTCCCTTTACTCCTCCATCTCACACCTGTATCTTTCTTTATCCTTGACACCTTTCTCCTAATAAGCATGAAATTCAGAAATTGTGTACTGAGAATATAAAATATCAGTATCGACGCACAGAGAAGCCAGCCCCAAAAGCCAAAATTAATATTGGTATTATGCAAAATTATATATATAGGGAAAAGGTACTATATGCTCGACCGTATTATACCTTCCATAAGGTTGAGTGCTGGCGGCACGTTATTCGTAGATGGTGAAGAAATTTTATAGGAAACTGAATAAATAAAACCATAAGAAATTTATGTGTGTGCCTTTCATTATTGGAAGATAATATGCTAGAATTCTATATGGGGCCCACTATTATGTTTGTGATAAATCCAACCCGTCCATCCATTTTTCAAAATCATTTTAGGAAATGCGACCAAAAATTTGGAGGATCCAAAAATTAAATGGGACACGTGAGAGGAAACAACGGGGATTTAGTGACCACCGTTGAAACATTCATATGACTATAAAAGTTTTGTATTAGTTTATGTTCGTGGTGTTTTCATTTCATATCAGTGAAAATGACCTTATAAATGGTTTGGATGGAATATAAACACCAAGGTGGAGCCTAAGAAGGTTTTAATGGTAAGCATTCCTTTCTGCCGTGTTTCATCTCGTATGGCCTACTTGAATTTTGGGTCCTCCTCATTTTCAGTATAATGTCCTAAAATGATATCTAAAAACAAATGGACGGGTTGGATTTCACACAAAGATTACAGTGGGCCCCACACAGAATCCTTTCACGAATCTTCATGGGAAAGGCTTTAGTAGGAAATCCGGAAACGTACTGACTACTCCCCCGCCACCGGCCAATGGCAGGTGGTCGGTGTTATATGGGCCCCACCATGCTGTATGTGTTTCATCTATGCCATCTATATGTTTTTCTAGATCATTTTATGGTAATGAGACAAAAAATGGGGTATATCCCCTCTCAAGTGGACCACATTATAGGAAACATTGTTGAATGGACGTCAACCATTAAATTTTTTTGGGGGGCCATAAAAGTTTTGGATCAAGTTGATCTTCTTTTTTTCCTTCACATGGGTCCGCATGACCTAATCAATAGTTTGGATGTCAAATAAACAGTACAGTGGGCCTTAGGATGATTTTAAGTGTGAGCATCACTCTCCACTTTTTTCTGTGGTGGGGTCCACTAGAGCTTTTGATCTGCCTCATTCTTTAGATAATGCCATAATATGATCTTTTAATGTGGATGAATGGTGTGGATATAATACATATATCATGCTGGGACCCACAAAACTTGGTGACGTGACTTTAGCTACTCAACCTCTCATGGTGGACCAAATATTGTATCAAGCTTACTTTTGGTCTCAAGTCCTAAAATGAGCTCAAAAAACAGATGAATGGGGCAGATTTTTCATAAACATCATGGTGGCCCCACCTTAGTTTTCGACACGCTAACTTCCTACGAAGACTCAGAGCAGATTGCGTCTCGAGAATCTAGGAGTGAAGTGCGTATTACAGCGGGTTTCCTGCGGACACGAATTATCTACTGACGGGTTGAGTAGCCAAACTCGCTGCAGAAGTCACGGCACCGAATTTTGTGGGCCCACCACAATATATGCGTTGTATCCACACCGTCCATCCATTTGGAGAGATCATTTTAGGGCATGATCCAAAGAATGAGGAAGATCCAAAGCTCGAGTGGACCCACCATAGAAAATAGTGGGGATAGTGACGACCACCGTTGAAACCATCCTAAGGTCCATCATGATGTTTATTTGAGATCCAACCTATTCATGTATTAATGCAGACATGAAATAAAGAAAGCTCAAATATTACCTTGATCTAAAACTTTTGTAACACTTAGAAGTTTTTAACAGTGAGCGTCACTCTCTCCACTATTATCTGTGGTGGTCCACTTGAGCTTTTAATCTGACTCATTCTCTAGATCATGCCATAATATGATCTCTCCAAATGGATGGACGGAGTGGATTGTCACGCCCCAGCCTCAGTAACAAGAATCACAAGGAACCCGATGGCCGGTTCTGGCCGTAACAGCCTCCATAGTACCCCATTCTCAGCTCCTGAGGCAGGTTCTGATCCTGCGATCCTACAAGGAGGATTTTTCACAACAATATAATCATTACCAATACGAGCATACCCAAGATGACAATAAGAACATCTGAGAATAACAAAGGCACATATCGCAAAATCCACTATAAATTTGAACTTTTACAATCATCCATAAGGTCCAAAAGGACATACATGAGATAAAAGGAAAAGAGAGAAACGTCAGCAACACTGGAGTCGTCAAACGCTTAGCTCTACTCCATGCTCTACTGCTATGTCACCTGCCTAGAGTATCCTGCACGCATCAATCGTGCATAAGCTTATAGAAGCTTAGAGGGTGGTGTAGGTGTGTGATAATGGTGCACAGAAGAGTAGTAGGAGATACAAGGAGAGAAGCATGATCAATGAGGATATCACTAGCTTTACCCAGGCTTATCATGAATAAGATGCAATGAGTATAGGTGCCATGCCCAGGCAATGCATGAAGGGGCTTGTACAACCAATGCTAATGTAATGCAAGTAATGTTAGTGTTTATATCCAAACTACAAGTCATGTACATTTCTGATCATAAGGAAATCACCGGGGTCTATTACACTGCTGAATGACTGTCGCTCTACAGACCCCACACAGTCAAACGATCGTAAGAGACCTCACTACCCGCCTGTGGACAACCAATCACCAACAAGGCCTGAAGGTAGTGGACCCATTTACGAGCTAGTTAGACTCAGCCTAGTAATGCCTCCTCACATCAGGCAGGTAAGGCCACACCCCTATCCAACCGACTACATGACAGTGGGAGTCGCGGCCTAATGGTATAAGGCCCTCGTGCACTCATATATTCCACCCAGTCACGACGTTGGAGCAAATCCTTGGTACCATGGAAGTTTTGGGAATTTCACCCATGGGAATCTTATGTAACCGGTATGCTCAACTAATATTTTTGGTGTCCACACATACGGCCATCCATGAATACTCCTGTGGAGGTAAGGCCCTGATGAAGTAAGGGCGGATATCCATAAGCTATGCAATGCCAGATGCATGAATCATACAATCACCCATGCATCAATCCCAAGCATCCATCTCTCAGGGAGATACCAACATGTCCTACACAATGACACAACCATGGCCAATCATACCTCAACCAAGCATGCATATGATGCGTATGGGAGTGGGCCATGAAGATGAATAGTAGTGCCAATGAGGTGGAGATGAACTCTCTACCTAACCATGAAGGGTCTAAGTACTTAACCAATTCCTCATAAGGAATACAACTTCTAGGGGGGCCCATATACCTGGGGTAACCCACGAGACTAAGGAGAACAATGATATGGGCCTGAATAGATGAAACGAGCCTAGCAAGGATCTATGGTGGGCCTTTAACCACCCATAGAAGCTCATGGGCCTACCTTAAGGCCACCAATGTGGACATCCAACCACAATTGGTCCCCAAGAGGTAGCCCATCTCTAATTGATTACGGATCAAGGCCCAAGGCCTACACAACATTAGAAATAAGAAATGGACAGCCATAATCATACCACATACATTCATGTTGGGCTTCAGAAAGGCGACCCAAGGCCTATCCTAAACATGGATCCAAGGGGAACATACATAGCCCAACCCATATATACCACTATGGACCCATAGGGGAAAGGTTAGGGCCCAACCTAAAGGCCACTAATCCCATATATTGTGGTGGCCTAGTGGGCACATGGGCAATTGTCATGCTCTTAGTCAAGTAAGTTGGGCCTACAACCCGGCCCAAGCATAAAGTTGATTTGGTGGGAAACCAAGGGCCCATATACTTGTGTTGTCTGGCCCACTATTCCAATACAATAGTTTGGTAAAAATGGCCTAAGAGTTCAATGGGCCTATCTGGAAAGTTCCAGCCCAATTGGGCCTAAAGAGTTCAACAACTAGCTACATTCATGGACCCAATTAAATTCAACTATGGTGGGCCTCAAAAGTACATTTATTAAGCCTAACATTTAATGAACTAAAGGTATAAATTATTACCTCTAAGATTCTTCACAATGTGGTGGGCCCCACTCCTCAAAATTTCAGGGGAAAGGCCAAGCATAATTATAACATGTTGTTGTCCTAAATTTGGGCACTCCATTAGAGTGGGTCTAAGGGCCTCTAAAACTCTATAAATTGAGGACCAAGGTCCCTCATCATGCATACAATGAGAGTAAACCCAAAAAGGTAGCCCACCATCAGAGGAAATATTTTTGAATTATGGTTTTTATCAAGGCATATTGTTGGACTGCACAACAGAAAAATCTGGTAGTCCAACCATCTTGGCCCATTCTTTTGGATGCCCAAACGGGGTCATTTGGGGCTGAAATTTTTCAGAGTGACACTTAAATAGGTGGAACATAACCTCACAAAAGTTTAGAATTTTTTAATATTCCTAAGTATTTTAATTAATTAAAAAAAATAGTCTATCCAGAAAATCTGACAAACCTGGACGTCCCAACGTGGTGGGCCAGTCCGGCTCTCGCTACGGTGTGCACAGGGGTCCATTGGCCCTGAAAGTTGGTAGGTATGTCCCACCATGGGTGGAACACAACTCCACAAAATTTCAAAATTTTTAGACATCTAAAAATAATTTAATTTATTTAAAGAAATCAATCTGTCCTAAAAATCGGACTGATCTGGACACCATATTGTAATGGGCCGATCTATCTACCACCATGGTGTGTACAAGTGTCCATTGGCCCCAAAATTTTGTAGTTTGGTCCTACCATGAGTGGACCACCTCCATATAAATTTTTATAATTTTTAGACATCCAAAAGTATTTTAATAAATTTCAGAATTCCAACCTGTTTAGGGTAGAATGTTGCTGGAACAGTGCAGAAAATTCGGACTGTCCACCTCATTTGGACTACACCTTTAGGACCCTAATAAAGGTCAGATGGGGCTGAAATTTGGTATGGTTATAGGTGGGTCATAAGGCTACAAGAATCATATATTATTTTATTTCATTATTCCCACCAAATACCCATAAATCAGGCCCCAAGGTGGCCCAAAAATCTGTCCAGGCAGATTTGGACAGCAACATGTTGCTGCCCAAATCACCCCAAAAGATAATTAAAAGGGAAATAAATCAGCATTTCCTCAGGGTGGGGTCCCCCTAGATGATTCACACACCTCTCAGACCCAAGCCCCTTACAAGGTCATCCATAAAATCAAGCCCAAAGGCTGTCCAAAACATGCCAACAATATGGGGCAACAAGGTGGGCGTAGATGTCTAACCACTTTGGCCTAGTTGCATGGCACATCAAGTGGACCCCACATACATCAGATTTACTATAAAAACAGGAAGAAAAGATAGGGAAGAAACATAATTCGGCCATGGGGTAGGGCCCCGCTACTAATGGGCCCTCCCAAGAATGAATCATACCCATATAACTACATTAATTGTGCATGCAACATAAAATCACTACATGCATGATCTATAATTGCTATGGATGGTTAGGATATCATCCCAACATAATCCTTAAGGTCTAGATGACCTTAAGATGGAGTGGATCATTACATACATTATGATGGGGTCTATGGAGAATGGCCCCATCATGGATCATGACATGCATGTAGGATGGGCCAAAGGGCCACATCCATGGGATCAAATGGGATCACCACCATGAATTGGTGGGTCCCATATGATCCATCCATGAAGAAATAATGAGATTAAGGAAAATAAAGTAATTCAACAAAAGAATAGTCACCCACCTTAAAGATGACCACTAAACTTCCACACTAAGGTCCTTTAGCACCAAGGGAGATGGATCAATGGTGGAGATGGGGTTTCAAGGGTTAGCTGGTGGGGTATTAAGGAGGAAGGTGGCTGGAAAAATGGAAGAAAATGGGCTGGAGAAATGAAGAGAAATTGCTAGAGAAGAAGAGAAGAGAGAGAGAGAGAGAAATGAGAGGGAAAGAGAAGGAAAAGCTTTTCAAGGGAAGTAATCATAACCTATGGTGATACAAACAATGTTTGCTAGGGTAGGTTAGGTGTGGGTAGTGTTTAGGGTGGGTAGTGTTTATTCCATGGGAATTATAGTGGGTATGGGTGGTGTGCATTAGAACTTGTGCCATGAGAGTGGTTCATATGCTTTTGTATAAAAAGTGGGCCACATGAGGAAATGCTTACAACTTTTGATCTATAAGTCGGATGAACGCACAAGATGCGTCGTTGGAACCGCAACGACGATACGAACAAGATGGCATAGGTCTCGGGTAGATTCGAGTCAGGTCTATATGACCGAACTTAAGGTGACAGCAAACACAATCCGAGGGTCGCGGGTCTCTAAAATTCGACCGGTAGGACCGCGAGACTATGATAAACAAGATGCATACTCACACACACACATGCACACATGAGAATTAGGGTTGGGTCTCACAATCCTCCCCACTAACAAAAAAAATTTGTCCTCGAAATTTACCAATCCAGGACAAAAGAAAAGACAAAACACCACTATCATATAATAATCATCATACAAGGAAGGCAATACAAACAATCATATATCTATCAATCATCAAACAAATGGGGATAACGCTCTCTAATCTCAGCCTCGTGTTCCCAAGATGCCTCGGTCTCCGAATGATGACCCCATTGTACCTTCACCAAGGGAATGACCTTGGTCCTGAGGACCTGCTCCTTCCGATCGAGAATACGAATAGGCTGCTCAATGTAGGAAGCATCCTCACGGACCTCAAGTGGCTGCCAATTAATCAAGGGAATAGTGTCCAACCCATATTTTCACAACATAGAAACATGAAATATATCGTGGATCGCGGACCACTCAGAAGGTAAGGCAAGCCTATAGGCCACAGCACCAACACGTTCGGTAATCTCAAAAGGTCCAATAAATCTTAGGTCGAGCTTGCCTTTCACACCAAAGCGTACCACACCCTTCATAGGCAAGACCTTGAGATATACCATGTCCCCGACTGTGAACTCGAGGGGTCGACGCCGATGATCAGCAAAACTCTTCTGCCAGCTCTGAGCTGTGCGCATCCTTTGCCTGATAACATCAATAGCCTCTGACATCTGCAGCACAAGCTCGGGACCTAAGAGACGTCGCTCTCCAACCTCGGTCCAACAACTAGGAGATCTGCACGGTCTACCATAAAGTGCCTCAAAAGGAGCCATGCCGATAGTCACCTAATAACTATTATTGTACGCGAACTCTGCGAGGCGCATATGCTCATCCCAGCTACCCGCAAAGTCGATCACACAAGCTCTGAGCATATCCTCAAGGATCTGGTTGACCCTTTCGGTCTGCCCATCCGTCTACAGATGATAAGCGGTGCTGAGATGCAAAGTGACCCCCAACACCTGCTAGAAACTCCTCCAAAACTGAGACGTAAATCTCGAGTCTCGATCTGAAACGATCGAAACTGGGACGCCGTGCAGTCTCACTATCTCCTCAATGAATATCCTCGCTAACCTGTTCATAGACCAGGAAGCACGCACTAGAATGAAATGAGCCGACTTTGTTAAATGATCGACGATAACCCAGATGGTATCGTGACCGCGCTGACTCCTCGGCAGCCCTGCGATGAAGTCCATCGATACGTGCTCCCACTTCCACTCTGGAACGCTCAATGGTTGCAAGGGACCAGGGGGTCTCTGATGATCGGCCTTGACACGCTAGCATGTGTCACACTTGGCCACAAAATTTGCAATTTGACGCTTCATCCCCTGCCAGAAGTACTGCTTCCTCATATCACGATACATCTTCGTGGAGCCCGGGTGGATAGTAAGTCTCGATCGATGTGCCTCGGTCATTAGATCACAAGGCAACTCTGGCACATTCGGGACACACAATCGGCCTCTGAAGCGTAATCCACCATCGGAACCAATCTGCCAGTCTAACTGCTCCACGGATGCGGCCTCTGCTCGGTACTCCTGAAGTGACTCGTCCGTCTGCTGAGCTTCGATCACCCTAGCCACCAAAGAGGGTTGAACCGATAAGCTCGAAAGCTGAACAATGGAAGACTGTAAACCAAATTCAAAGTCAAACTCTGAAACATCCTCGAGCATCTGCCACTGCTGAACTATCATATGTGCCACCAGGCCTCGTGGCTGATGGCTGAGCGCATCAGCCACCACGTTTGCCTTACCCGGGTGGTACTGAAGGTCAAAATCATAATCTTTCAGAAACTCCATCCATCGCCTCTGTCGTAGGTTCAACTCGGACTGCGAAAATAGATACTTCAAGCTCTTATGATCCGAAAAGAGCTCAAACCTGACCCCATATAGATAATACCTCCACACCTTCAGTGCGAAGACAACTGCTGCAAGCTCCAAATCATGAGTGGGGTAATTCAGGTCTTGGACATTGAGTTGGCGCAAGGCATACGCCACTGGCTTCCCATGCTACATCAGGATAGCACCCAAGCCAACTCTAGAGGCATCGGTGAAAACAACAAAACCCTCACTCCCATCAGGAAGAGTGAGAACAGGAGCAGACGTGAGGCGGTCCTTCAACTCCACAAATGCCTTCTCACAAGCGTCACTCCAGACGAACTCAAAGCCCTTCCGCGTCAACCGGGTCAGCGGTGCTACAATATGGGAGAAACCCTCGATAAACCATCGATAATATCCCGCTAGACCAAAGAAGCTAGGAATCTCAGACGCGTTCGTGGGCTGGCCCCACTGACATACTGCATCAACATTCGAGGGGTCCATAGCGACACCTTCCCTCGTCACTACGTGACCAAGGAACTTCATCTCCTCCTACCAAAACTCACACTTCTCCAACTTCGCATACAGCTGGTGGGCACGGAGGGTCTCAAGCACAATCCACAGGTGCTCAGCATGGTCTTCTCGGGTCCTCAAATATACAAGAATATCATCAATTAATACCACCATGAACTGATCGAGGAACGGCCGAAAAACCTAGTTCATCAGCTACATGAATATGGCGGGCGCGTTGGTCAGTCCGAACGACATGACCAGAAACTCAAACTAACCATAGCGTGTTCAAAAAGCTGTCTTCGGAATGTCCTCCTCTCAGACCCGAATCTGATGGTAAATAGAACGCAAGTGTATCTTGGAAAAATACTGCGCACCCTACAACTGATCAAACAGATCATCAATACGGGGGAGCGGGTATCGGTTCTTGATGGTGACTCTGTTGAGCTCACGATAATCTACACAGAGTCGCAACGAACTATCCTTCTTCTTCACAAACAATAACGGGGCTCCCCAAGGTGAACTGCTGGGACAAATAAAACCTAACTCCCAGAGCTCATCCAACTGCTCCTGCAGTTCCCTCAACTCTAAAGGTGTAATCCGGTAGGGGGCCTTCGAGATAGGTGCGGCACCAGACACCAAATCAATCTAGAACTTCACTTGCCGACGCGCCGGTAAACTCGGTATCTCCTAAAACACATCCGGGTACTCATAAACAACTGGCAGCTGCTTAATACTCTCTGCCATAGAATCCTCAACGACTAAAGCCAATAAACTAGATAGCATCTCTCCTCTGGGCTCGACGACGAACTGGAACACTAGCAAGCTTGGGATATGAAACGTGACTATCCTCGCAGCACAGTCTAAGATGGCACGATACTCTGCAAGCCAGTCCATACCCAGAATCACATCAAATCCTGCCATCGGCATCATGAATAGATCGGCAGGGAGGAACATCTCACCCACTAACACTGGGCAAGAAGGACAGCGATGGGTTAGCACAATAGACTTCCCCATGGGAGTCAAAATGGTCAAGGCCTCAGACACGACCTCCAACGGAATACCGGTCGAACGGCAAAACTGCTCGGCCACAAAAGAATGGGAAGCGCCAGAATCAAACAAAATATGAGCAACACAAGTAAAAATAAGAAGAATACCCTCAACGACTCCACCGGTCGATGACTGCGGGTCCTGGCCTGGCGCTTGCTGCGCAAAATAAAAACGGCCCTGAGTTGGTAAGGGAAGCAAACCGGAAGACTGAGGGTCCTGAATCTGAGCTTGCTGGGCTGCTATACACACTGGACCCAGGGATCGAACAACATACGGATATCTGGGTCGCTGCTGCTGCTGTCTATGCTGCTGCTATCTCAGCTGAGGTGGTTTGTCTGGCTGCCTCTGCTGCTGAGGAGGAGCCTTAGGAGCTGCGGGTGGAAGTTGTGCTCTCCGCTGCTGCTGAGGAGGATGAGGAGGAGGCAACTGCGGTGGCCGCTGCTGCTGAATGGGGAGAGGGCACTCACGCCTCCGATGCCTGGCCTGTCCACAACCAAAGCATACGCCGAAAAAAGGGTCGGAAGATGAAGCAGCTGGCGGTGCTGATGATGATGAAAAGGCCTCTACCGACCGAGCCGCAGTCGCCGATATCCCCGATCGCCCTCCTCCTCTCGCCGACATCTTTGCCTAGAACCTATTTGGCTGGTGCACTCCTCTTCCGGTCTCCACCGAAACTCTGCTCTCTCGATCTCTGGGTCATAGCCCAGTCCTCCTCATAAACTAGTGACTGATGCACAACCTGGTCAAACGTCTCCAAGCAATGCCCCACCACACGGCTGCGAAGGGCAAGACAAAAACCGGTCACAAAACGACGGGCCCTCATCTTCTCATCACTGGTGGGATGAGGAGCAAATCTAGACAAGGCCAAGAAACGGGCCTTATACTGAGATACAGTCATATCGCCCTGCACTAGGGTCTCAAACTCGATTGCCTGCTGGATCTGAACATGCTCAGGGAAGAACTTTTGGTCGAAGCGAGTCACAAACTCCTCCCATGTCCAAATGAACTGAGCTTTGACCATCCTGGACACGGATGACCACCAGTGTCAGGCCTCACCCTGAAGAAGGTAGGTGGCAAGGGATACTCTCTGGCCCGCAGGACACTAAATAGTGTCAAAAATCCTCGCAACCTCAGTGGGTCAAGCCTCAGCTGCAGAAGGGTCAGGATCACCACTAAACCTCGGGGGATCATGCTAGTGAAACTCTCGGGCTATCGCACCAGCACGCGGTAAGTCAGACTGCTCAAAAACCTCAGCGGTGGCTGGCTGATGGGTCTGCAATGCGGTGGCAACCAGCTGCATCAGCTGGTGGAAATGCTTAGCTCCTATGGGTACTGTCGAAAAAGCAGGGGCGGTACTCGCCTCAAGCGGAGGCACGGGTGCGGCCGTCGAAGCAGGAGCCTCCGAAACCGAAACAGCAGACTGAGGAGAGGGGATAGGTGGGGGAACTGGAGCAACTAGAGGTATGGGCGCTACGGGCTCAATTGAGGGAGCAGGCCGGATCAAGACCTTAAGAATCGGATCCTCAACAACGGGAGCAAGATGTGCTCGAGTAGGATGGGTACCTTGGGCGCCTCGTCCACGGGCACCACAACCACGGGTGCCACGACCACGGGCGCCACGTCCATGCGTCATCGTCTACAAAATAATGACACCGCAAGGAATCAAGACAATTATAGGCTCAATACGGAGAGAAAAGAAGAATCTCAGGACACTACTTGTCCTATGTTCTTGGCAGACATGCGATGTTATCCTGAGTTATTCCAGAATTAATTGCTATGCTCTGATACCAACTCCTGTCACACCCCAGACTCGGTCACCGGAATCACAAGGAACCCGATGGCCGGTTCTGGCCGTAATAGCCTCCATAGTACCCCATTCTCGGCTCCTGAGGCAGGTTCTGATCCTGGGATCCTACAAGGAGGATTTTTAATAACAATATAATCATTACCAATACGAGCATACCCAAGATCATACCAAGAACATCTGAGAATAATAAAGGCACACATCACAAAATCCACTATAAATTTAAACTCTTACAATCATCCATAAGGTCCAAAAGGACATACATGAGATAAAAGGAAAAGAGAGAAAGGTTAGCAACACTAGAGTCCTCAAATGCTCAGCTCTACTCCATGCTCTACTGTTATGTCGCCTGCCTAGAGTATCCTGCACGCATCAATCATGCATAAGCTTATAGAAGCTTAAAGGGTGGTGTAGGTGTGTGATAATGGTGCACAGAAGAGTAGTAGGAGATACAAGGAGAGAAGCATGATCAATGAGGATATCACTAGCTTTACCCAGGCTTATCATGAATAAGATGTAATGAGTACTAGGTGCCATGCCCAGGCAATGCATGAAGGGGCTTGTACAACCAATGTTAATGCAATGCAAGTAATGTCAGTGCTCATATTCAAACCACAAGTCATGTACATTTTCGATCATAAGGAAATCACCGGGGTCCATTACACTGCTGAATGACTGCCGCTCTACAGACCTCGCACAGTCAAATGAGCGTAAGAGACCTCACTACCTGCCTGTGGATAGCCAATCACCAACAAGGCCTGAAGGTAGCGGACCCATTTACGAGCCGTCGGACTCAAAGAATGCCTCCTCACATCAGGCAGGTAAGGCCACACCCCTATCCAACCGACTACACGACAGTGGGAGTCACGGCCTAATGGTATAAGGCCCTCGTGCGCTCATATATTCCACCTGGTCACGGCGTTGGAGCAGATCCTTGGTACCATGGAAGTTTTAAAAATTTCACTCATGAGCATCTTATTCACCCAGTATGCTCAACTAATATTTTCGGTGTTCACACATACGGCCATCCACGAATACCCCTGTGAAGGTCAGGCCCTAATGAAGTAAGGGCGGATATCTATAAGCTATGCAATGTCAGATGCATGAATCATACAATCACTCATGTATCAATCCCAAGCATTCATCTCTCGAGGAGATGCCAACATGTCCTACACAATGACACAACCATGGCCAATCATACCTCAACCAAGCATGCATATGATGCATATGGGACTGGGCCATGAAGATGAATAGTGGTGCCAATGAGGTGAAGATGAACTCTCTACCTAACTATGAAGGGTCTAAGTACTTAACCAATTCTTCATAAGGAATACAACCTCTAGTGGGGGCCCATATACTTGGGGTAGCCCATGAGACTAAGGAGAACAATGATATGGGCCTAAATAGATGAAACGAGCCTAGCAAGGATCTATAGTGGGCCTTTAACCAACCATAGAAGCCCATGGGCCTACCTTAGGGCCACCAATGTGGACATCCAACCACAATTGGTCCCCAAGAGGTAGCCCATCTCTAATTGATTACGGATCAAGGCCCAAGGCCCACACAACATTAGAAATAAGAAATGGGTAGCCATAATCATACCACATACATTCATGTTGGGCTTCAGAAAGGCGGCCCAATTCCTATTCAAAATATGGGTCCAAGGGGAACACACATAGCCCATCCCATATATACCACTATGGACCCATAGGGGAAAGGTTAGGGCCCAACCTAAAGGCCACTAATCCCATATATTGTGGTGGCCTAGTGGGCACATGGGCAATTGTCATGCTCTTAGTCAAGTAAGTTGGGCCTACAACCCGGCCCAAGCATAAAGTTGATTTGGTGGGCAACCAAGGGCCCATATACTTGTGTTGTCTAGCCCACTATTCCAACACAATAGTTTGGTAAAAATGGCCCAAGAGTTCAATGAGTCTATCTGGAAAGTTCCAGCCCAATTGGGCCTAAAGAGTTCTACAACTAGCTACATTTATGGACCCAATTAAATTCAACTATAGTGGGCCTCAAAAGTACATTTATTAAGCCCAACATTTAAGGAACTAAAGGTATAAATTATTACCTCTAATATTCTTCACAATGTGGTGGGCCCCACTCCTCAAAATTTCAGCCCAAAGGCCAAGCATAATTATAACATGTTGTTGTCCTAAATTTGGGCGTGGGTCCAGGGCCTCTAAAACTCTGAAAATTGAGGGCCAAGGTCCCTCATCATACATACAATGAGAGGAAACCCAAAAAGGTGGCCCACCATCAGAGGAAATATTTTTGAATTATGGTTTTTATCAAGGCATATTGTTGGACTGCACAACCAAAAAATCTGGTAGTCCAACCATCTTGGCCCATTCTTTTGGATGCCCAAACGGGATCAGTTAGGGCTGAAATTTTTCAGAGTGACACTTCAATAGGTGGTACAGACCCCCACAAAATTTTAAAATTTTTGGATATTCCTAAGTATTTTAATTAATTTAAACAAAATAGTCTGTCCAGAAAATCGATCAAACCTGGACGTCCCAATGTGGTGGGCCAGTCCGGCTCTCGCCACGGTGTGTACAGGGGTCCATTGGCCCTAAAAGTTGGCAGGTAGGTCCCACCATGGGTGGAACACAATTTCACAAAATTTCATAATTTTTGGATATCTAAAAATATTTTAATTTATTTAAAGAAATCAATCTGTCCTGAAAATCGGACTGATCTGGACACCATATTGTAATGGGCCGGTCCAGCCACCACCATGGTGTGTACTGGTGTCCATTGGCCCCAAAATTTTGTAGGTAGGTTCTAACATGAGTTGACCACCTCACTATAAATTTTTATAATTTTTAGACACCTAAAATTATTTTAATAAATTTCAGAATTCCAACCTGTTTTGGGTAGAATGTTGCTGGAACAGTGCAGAAAATTCAGACTGTCCACCTCACTTGGACCACACCTTTGGGACCCTAATAAAGGTCAGATGGGGCTGAAATTTGGTATAGTTGTAGGTTGTTCATAAGGCTACAAGAATCACATATTATTTTATTTCATTATTCCCACCAAAGACCCATAAATCAGGCCCCAAGGTGGCCCAAAAATCTGCCCAGGCAGATTTGGACAGCAACATGTTGCTGCCCAAATCACCCCAAAAGATAATTAAAAGGGAAATAAATCAGCATTTCCTCAGGGTGGGGTCCACCTAGATGGGTCACACACCTCTCAAACTTAAGCCCCTTACAAGATCATCCATAAAATCAAGCCCAAAGGCTATCCAAAACATGCCAACAATATGGGGCAACAAGGTGGGCCTGGATGTCTAACCACTTTGGCCTAGTTGCATGTCACATCAAGTGGGCCCCACATACATCAGATTTACTATAAAGACAAGAAGAAAATATGGAGAAGAAACATAATCCGGCCATGGGATAGGGCCCCACCACTAATGGGCCCTCCCGAGAATGAATCATACCCATATAAATACATTGATTGTGCATGCAACATAAAATCACTACATGCATGATCTATAATTGCTATGGATGGTTGGGATGTCATCCCAACATAATCCTTAAGGTCTAGATGACCTTAAGATGGAGTGGATCATTACATACATCATGATGGGGTCTATGGAGAATGGCCCCATCATGGATCATGACATGCATGTAGGATGGGCCAAAGAGCCACATCCATGAGATCAAATGGGATCCCCACCATGGATTGGTGATCCATCCATGAAGAAATAATGAGATTAAGGAAAATAAAGTAATTTAACAAAAGAATAGTCACCCACCTTAAAGATGACCACCAAACTTCCACATTAAGGTCCTTTAGTACCAAGGGAGATGGATTAATGGTGGAGATGGGGTTTCAAGGGTTAGATGGTGGGGGATTAAGGAGGAAGGTAGCTGGAAAAATGGAGGAAAATGGGCGGGAGAAATGGAGAGAAATTGCTAGAGAAGAAGAGAAGAGAGAGAGAGAGAAATGAGAGGGAAAGAGAGGGAAAAGCTTTTTAAGGGGAGTAATCATAACCTATGGTGATACAAATAATGTTTGCTAGGGTAGATTAGGTGTGGGTAGTATTTAGGGTGGGTAGTGTTTATTCCATGGGAATTGTAGTGGGTGTGGGTGGTGTGCATGGGAACTAGTGCCATGAGATGGTCCATATGCTTTTGTACAAAAAGTGGGCTACATGATGAAATGCTCACAACTTTTGATCTGTAAGTCGGATGAATGCACGAGACACGTCGTTGGAACTGCAACAACGATACGAGGTCTCGGGTCTATCCCAGTCGGGTCTACGTGACCGAACTCAAGGTGACCGCAAACACAATCCAAGGGTCGCGGGTCTCCGGAATTCGACCGGTAGGACCGCGAGACCATGATGAACAAGATGCATACTCACACACACACATGCACACATGGAAATTAGGGTCGGGTCTCATAGGATAGAGGCCCATAAAACTTGGTTACGTAACTTCAGTAGCAACTCCCGCTACTCAACTTGTCAGTAGCTAATCCGCATCTGTTTCCTACCAAATTTCTTGCAGTTTTTTTTTATTTAGATTCCTTATAAAATTTCCTCACCATCCGATGAATAACGGTCGAGCTTATAGTACCTTTTCCCATATATATATATATATATATATATATATATATATATGAACGCCCTGCTACGCACCGATTCGCATGTCATTACGTGCGAACCTTCCTATCAACCGTCGAATAAGGTAGACGGTCGGGATGAAGGTGCTCTTAGCGCGAGCTTAAAAAAAGTGAGTTTCCTTCTATCGCACGCCTCTTCACCCACTCTCCCAAGGATGCGGCAGAAGCATTTTCACTTAAAATTCTTCCGTTGAAATGCTAGGTAGGTCCCACCAAGATGTTAGTGATAAATCTACGTCGTCCATACATTTTTAAAAATTTTATGATATGAACCCACAAGTGAGGTAGATCAAATTCTCAAGTGGGCCACACAGTGTTAATTGAACTCTCACCATTAAAAACTTCCTGGGGCTACCAAAATTTTGGATCAAGCTGATATTTGCTTTTTTTCCATCATCTAGGTCTATATGACCTAATCTACAGGTTGGATGTTAAATAAATATCACGGTGGGCCCTGAAAATTATTTAACGATGAGAATCATTATCACCGCTGCTTCCTGTGGTGTGGTCCACTTGAGATTTGGATTTGCCTCAGTTTTGGGATAATGCCCTGAAATGATAAGGAAAAATGAATGGACATGGTAGATTTCTCAAAAACATCATGGTGGGCCCCACCTAGATTTTCAACGAACTTTGCAAATTGTGTGTGTCATTCAGGGCGGATTTCGTTTCCTGTGAAAGCCTTTCGCAGGCGTAAGGATGCTGGGTGGGGCCCACCACCATGTTTTTGGGAAATATACTCCATTCGTCCATTTGTCAAGCTCATTTTAGGAAAATTGACCAAAAACAAGGTGGATCCAAAACTAAAGTGAGCCACACGAGAGGGAAAATTAGGGAAAAAACTACCTACCGTTGAAACTTTCCTGGGCTCCACCTTGATGTTTATATGCCATCAAAACCGTTTATAAGGTCATTAACACAGGGATGAAGTGAAAATACAAAAAAATTATCCTGAAAAAAAAGCTTTTTATGGTCATAAAAATGTTTCAACGGTTCTCACTGAATCCCGACTATTTCCTCTCGTGTGGCCCAATCGAGTCTTGGATCCACCTCATTTTTTGTCGCTTGTCCTAAAATTAGTTTGCAAAATGGATGAACAGAGTATATTTTCCAAAAACATGGTGGTGGGCCCCACCAGCATCCTTGCTCAGGGGCTTCCTGCCAAAGGCTTTCGCAGGAAATCCGCGTCATGACAGAGGTTGAGTAGCTGACGCGGATTGGATACTGGCAGATGTTGAGTAGCCAGAGTCGCTACTGGAGTGACGTCACTAAGTTCTGTGTGCCCCCATATGATGTATGTGTTGTATCCCCACCATCCATAAATGATGTATGTGTTGTAGCCACCGTGAAGTATGGGTTTTATCCACACCATTCATCCATTTTTTAGCATCATTGTATAGCAAAGAACCAGAATTTAGACAGATACAAGGCTCAAGTGGACCGTACCATAGGAAGCAGTGGCGATAATAATTCTCATCGTTGAAATTTTTCTAAGGCCCACCATGATTTATATTTGCCATCCAACCTATTCATAAATTTACAAACATCTGGATGAAGAGAAAACACAAATATCAGCTCCATCCAAAACTTCTTTGACCCCCATGAATTTTTCAACAGTAAGGGTTTAATTCCCACTGTGTAGCCCACATTTATCTTGGATCTGCCACATTTTTGGACTAATAGCTTAAAATGATGAAAAAAATGGATAGATGGTGTGGATAAGACTTTAGAAAATATCAAGGTGGCCACTCAAAGCTACCGCCTGTTCCCAGAGACGGGTGGAGGTAAGGATGAGATATGCATCCCTCACCTCCCGTACCGATTAGCTGGTGATAGGTTGAGTAGCAGACTCCCTAATGAAGTGAATGTCAACAAGTTCTGTGGGCCACACCAAGATGTATGTTTTGTATCTACACCGCCCATCCATTTGGAGAGATCGTATTAAGGCATAATCCAAAGAATGAGCCAGATCTAAAGATCTAGTGGACCCCACCACAGAAAATAGTGAGGAGAGTGATACCCACCATTAAAAAGTTCTGTGGGCCACAAAAGTTCTTGATCAAGCTAATATTTGTGTTTTCCCTTCTTTCATGTCTGCATTAACACATGAACAGATTGGATCTCAAATAAAAATTATGGTGAACCTTTTGAAGGTTTCAATGGTGGGCATCACTCTCACCACTGTTTTCTATGGTGGGGTCCACCCCAGCCTTGGATCTACCTCATTCTTTAGACCATATCCTAAAATGATCTCTCCAGATGTATGGACGGTGGAGATATAACACATACATCATGTGGGGCACACATAACTTGGTGACGTCACTTTATTAGCAACTCTGGCTACTCAACCTCTATCAGTATCCCATCCGCGTCAGCTACTCAACCTTCGTCAGGGACGCGGATTTCCTGCAAAAGCCTTCCTGTGCTGGGAACCTAGGTTGGGCCCACTGTCATATTTTTGAGAAATCCTATCCATCCATCCTTTTTTGAGTTCATTTTAAGATATGAAGCCAAAAATGAACCATATCCAATTCTCAAGTGGGGAGAAAACACAATAGTTGAATGTCCACTGTTGATATATTCGTGGGGCCAAAAAAGTTTTGAATCATGCTATTATTTGTGTTTTCAGTTCATCCCAGTACAAATGATTTGATTAACGGTATGGATGGCATGTAAACATTACTGTCGAACTTAGGGAGGTTTCAATGGTAGAAATTTCCCTTACTACCTTTTCCTTTAGTGCGGCCCACTTGAGTCTTTTATCCTGATAAATTTTGGTCTTATCCCCTAAAATGATCTCAAAAAATGGATGGACAGAGAGGATTTCTCACAAATATGACAGTGGGCCCACTTGGGTTCCCAACGCAGGAACTTCCTGCAAAAGGCTTTTGCAGGAAATCCACGTCCCTATGTCGGTATCCAGTCCGCGTCCCCTAATGACGCATGCAATTTGTAAAGTTCATTAGAAATCTAGGTGGGGCCCACCGTGATGTTTTTGAGAAATCTACCCCATCCATCCATTTTTCCTTATCATTTCAGGGCATTATCCCAAAACTGAGGCAGATCCAAATCTCAAGTGGACCACACCACAGGAAGCAGCGGTGATAATGATTCTCACTGTTAAATATTTTTTAGGGCCCACCATGATATTTACTTGACATCCAACTTGTAGATTAGGTCATGTAGACCTGGATGATGGAAAAAAAAAGAAGCAAATATCAGATTAATCCAAAATTTTAGTAGCCCCGGGAAGTTTTTAATGGTGAGAGTTCAATTAACACTGTGTGGCCCACTTGAGAATTTGATCTACCTCAGTTTTGGGTTCATATCATAAAATTATTTTTAAAAATGTATGGACGACGTAGATTTATCACTAACATCTTGGTGGGACCCATCTAGCATTCCAACAGAAGAATTTTATGTGAAAAGGCTTCCGCCACATCCTTCGGAGAGTGGATGAAGAGGTGTGCGAGAGAGGGAAACTCGCTTTTTTAAGCTCGCGCTAAGAGCGCCTTCATCCCGACCGTCTACTTTATCCAACAGTTGTTAGGAAGGTTCACACATAATGACGTGCAAACCGGTGCATAGTTGAGCGTTCCTCTCTCTATATATATATTTATATATATAGGGAAAAGGTACAATGCACTCGAGCTGACGATAAGCTCCCGTGAGGTCGAGTTGTGTGGGCCCCACCGTGATGCGTGTAGACCATCAACACTGTGCATTTGATGGGTCCCCTTTATATTATGGGATATCCCAAAAATTAGCCGTATACGAAACTCAGGTGGGCCATACCATCTAAAATTATGTGAAGACACTGTTAAAACATATAAAAGCACTTGGTGGGGCCCACCTGAGCTTTGCATGCACCTGAAACTTGGTTTGAACCCTCATTCAAGTGGGACACACATAATGGATGGGTTGGATTTGCAAACCACATCTCGGTGGGCCCTCAAAAATGGTTATGAATGTTTTAATGGTGCACGGCCCCTCTCCACTTCTGTATGTGGTGTGGCCCACACAAGTCACGGATTAACTTGATTTTTGAGGCCTAGGCCCACGATGGAATGGTGCATCTGACGATGGGGTAGATGTTCGAAACGATCACGGTGGGGCCCACACAGCTCGACCTCATGGGACGTTCCCATCAGCTCGAGTGCATAGTACCTTTTCCCATATATATATATATATATATATATATATATATATATATATATAATGAAGGATAGCAGCAAGAATTGGGATTTCAAATCTTACTCAGCACACACGTATTAATGGCGCCCACCATGTACCTTGGCCCAAAAATCAGGCCACTCTGGCTAATTAGGCAGAACTTCACCAACATCCTCCAAAAACATTAAATATTTATTACGATGTTTCAGAAGAGTTACGATATTTTAAAGCCAAATAACACATGTTTATCTCGTGCATCTCATGCATCCATTTTTTTTTACCTCGCATTCAAAATCAAAGTGAGAATCAATTCCAGGAAACAGGAAACATTTTATGCTAATGCTCCTATGCTCAATTAGGCATCCCCAATCCAAGGCAGCCCTTTGGATGAAGAAAAATGACAAGTGGCATATAACCGAGGAGCTTGAGAGGTTAATCCTAGCAAATTCAGACGTTCAATACTTCCATTTTCCATGTGAAAATAAAGAGAAGATATGTAAACTTACATAGTAGATGTTATTTGACAGAAGTAGCATTGTACCATCACACACCACTTGCATATAAGCGGGTCCATTCTTTTGTTACACCACATCATAGAAGCAGCTCTGCCAGTAAATAAATAAGCAGCACATCTTATTGGCAAAATGACAGATTACAAAGGCTGCTTGTTTGACCATGATGGAGAATCCTACTCTTACCATCGTGCCCATGTTGTACTGTTGTAAAACAGATGTCTTAAATCTTGGTTCATTGTGCTACTCAACCAGTCAAGGGACTGGTTCGACTAGTCGAAGGGGTCCTTCGACTGGTCGAAGACAATTCGACTCGAAGTCCAGCAACGGTGTATTTGAAAATTCTGGGATGCTCGACCAGTCGAGGGATAAGCTTAACCAGTTGAAGGGGTCCTTCAACCAGTTGAAGCCCAGGCTACTAGTCGAGGGTTACACAGACGGTGCGCAGTTTGTGCACAAACTACGTAAATTTGAGGCGATTTATAGGGAGGTGCATAAGTGGCGTTTCCCCATCTATAAATAGGAGTCCCTAGGGCCATTCTCAAGTATGCTAAGGTTTTCTAAAGGGGTTCCAAAGGTTCCTATAAGGGTTTTAGGGTTTCTAAAGGGTGTAGCAAGGGTGAGATTCGAGGTTATTCGAATTGGGTAAGTCCTCTCTCTTTGTAATTTCTATTTTCATAGTGGATTTCTGTCGCTTTGTGCCATGGTTTTTTTTCGAAAGGGTTTTCCACGTTAAATCTTTGTGTTCTCTTGAGTTTGCTTGGTGCTCTTGGATTGCTATCCTAGATCCATATCTGTGTGATTCTGTAGCACAAATCCCAACAAGTGGTATAAGAGAAATCGTTGGGGCACAGATCTGAATCTACAAGATTAGCAATAATGGTAAGCACTAGGTATGATATTGAGAAGTACTCAAGGAAAAATAACTTTGAGTTATGGAAGATTAAGATGATCAGTTCCTTAATCAAGCAAGGCGAAGATGGTGCTCTTGAGGAGCAAAAGTCTACTATGACTGATGATGATTGGAATACTCTTGATAAAAAGGCCTTATCATCGATCCGTTTATACCTCATGGATGAGGTTCTCTACAATGTCATGAGGGAGAAAACTGTGGCTAAGTTATGGGCAAAGTTAAAGGATGTCTATGCGAAAAAAATCTCTGAAAATCACCTATACTTGAAGGGGCAGTGTTATAACTTTAAGATGGCAGAGGGTGGAGATCTGGAGACTCACATCAGCAACTTTAATAAATTGGTTTGCAAATTGCTGGATATGGAGGAAGTGATGAAAGATGAGGAACAATTATGTATGTTACTGAATTCTCTTCCGGCATCGTATGAGTCATTCAAGGACACAATGTACACCACGAATACCAGGAGCCAACACTGCCATGTCAGATGGATCGAGTGGATGTGATGGTGATGTTTCGTCTATGTCTACGATCAGACACTTTTACAATGATCATAAGAATGAGTGGATTCTTAACAGGGGCATCCTTTCACATGACTCCTCACCGGAGTTGGTTCACCAGCTACAGGGAGTGCGATAGTGGACAGGTATTTATGGACAATGACAGTGGTTGTTGGTACAATGCGTATCAAGATGTTTGATGGGACAGAGCTACCCTGAAAGGGGTGAGGCACATTCCTGATATGAAAAAGAGCCTGATTTCTCTCGGTGCACTCGAGGCTATAGGGTGCCGGTTCACAAGTATTGATGGTGTCCTTAAAGTATCTAAGGGGGCACGGGTAATCAAGAAAGCGCAACGACTCAATAATCTTTACAGGTTGATCGGGAGCACTTCAAAAGGTGAAGCTGCAGTGGCTATAGCGGATTCCACCTTTGCACATGTGTGCATGCTGGGCATGGCCACATGAGCAGGCAGGGCATGAAGGCTGAGACGCGTAGACAGAGATATAGAGTAGGTGGAGCAGCCACCTGTGAGAAGAATTACACGGCATAATCATAAGATATCAGCGAGGTACATAGACAACTCCAATATCGCATATACTCTCATTACAGTCGAGGGGGATCCGTCTTCTATTCAGATGGCTCTAAGTGAGCCTGGTGCTGAGAAGTAGAAGATGACTATGAACGATGTGATGGACTCATTGTACCAGATCGACACATGGGAGCTGGTGGAGCTTCCAGTGGCCCAAAAAGTAGTTGGATGCAGGTGGATCTTCAAGAGGATACAACATAGATACAGAGCGAGGTTGGTAGCGAAGGGTTATGCTCAGAGAGAAGGGATCGGCTTTTCAGAGATATTCATGCCGACGATATAGCAGGTATCTATTAGATCCATGATTGACGCTGGTTGGCTAATGTGATCTCAGCTAGAAGGATGGATGTGAAGTCTGCACTTCTGCTAGGGAAATTGGAAGAGCAGATTTACATAAAGCAACCAGAGTAGTTCGAAGTTAAAGGGGCTGAGAAAAAAAAAAGTTTGTAGGAGGTCATGGTACGACCCGTCGCCTAGGCAGTGGTATAAAATTTGATTCCTTCATGGTGAGTTAGGAATTGTATGTTGATGACATGTCTGAAATCAATGTATTAAAGACTCGGTTAAGTGGGACATTTAGGATGAAGGATCGAGGGGCTGCAAAGAAGGTTCTTAGAGGTGATATTCATAAAGATTGGAAGAGGAGCAAGTTTTGGTAATCACAATAGAATACCTTGTGTAGGTATTGATCAAGTATGTAATGGACCAGGCAAAGCCGGTGAGCATTTCCTATGCGTCTCTCCTCAAGTTTTCCTCAAGACATGTCCCAAAATAGATTAGGAAAAGCAGGATATGTCTCATGAGCCTTATTCGAATGCGGTTGGCAATGCATGCCATGGTTTGTATTAGACTGGTTGTTTCACAAGCAATCGGTATTGTGAACAACTACCCCGGTAAGAAACATTGGATAACGATGGGATGGTAAGAAGACTACGTCTTTCCTTTTGAGAAGACGGGAGCAAAGGTGGTTGGGCATGTAGATTCAGATCCGGCAGACATGCTCACCTAGATCGTTCCTACAGAGAAGTTCAAGTTCTGTGCGACTTCTCTGGGCTTGGCGATGGCGTAAAAGGATGACGGAGTGTGAACGAGAAGCTATGATGTGATACAGAGATAAGAGAAGACGTCAAGAAGCTACAAGGCTAAAGATTGAAGACATGGTGGAGATTGTCATAAAATAGATGTCTTAAATCTTGGTTCACCGAGCTGCCCAACCAGTCGAGGGACTGGCTCGACTAGTTGAAGGGGTCCTTCGACTGGTCGAAGACAGTTCGACTTGAAGTCCAGCAACGGCGTATTTGGAAATTTTGGGATGCTCATCCAGTCGAGGGATAGGCTCGACTAGTAGAAGGGGTCCTTTGACCAGTCGAAGCCCAGGCTCGACTAGTCAAGGGTTATGCAGACGATGCGTGGTTTGTGCGCAAACTGTGTAAATTTGAGGCAGTTTATAGGGAGGTGCGTAAGTGGGGTTTCCCCATCTATAAATAGGAGTCCCTGGGGCCATTCTCAAGTATGTTAAGGCTTTCTAAAGAGGTTCCAAGGGTTCCTAAAAGGATTTTAGGGTTTCTAAAGGGTGTAGTAAGGGTGAGATTCGAGGTTATTCGAATTGGGTAAATCCTCTCTTTGTAATTTCTACTTTCATAGTGGATTTCTGTCATTTTGTGCCATAGTTTTTTTTCGAAAGGGTTTTCCACATTAAACCTTTATGTTCTCTTGAGTTTGCTTGTGCTCTTGGATTGCTATCCCAGATCCATATCTGTGTGATTTTGCAGCACAAATCCCAACATGTACATGATAAATCTCAACTCTCCATACCGCTGTGCCATAGACTGAAAATAATGTAAGACTATCAATGGGCTTGGGTTAGAAGTTACCCATATGCTGGCCTATCAACACAACAAACAACTTGGCAAAGTGAAGCTAAAGCAAGTACAAATGAAACTAAAATTTAACAGATTGGATCTTTTACATGAATTAAGTACAAATGAAATAAGGCCCTAAGAATTTATATAGTGCACAGCTCATGAAAGCTGCAGGTCTCATTGTTTTTTTCTTTTTCTTTTTTTCTGTTGGTTTAAAAGATACCTACTGTTCCCATAACATATGAGAGCAATTAAAAAAACTTAGATGATTGAAAATGGCATGATCTTGATTAGGGAAATAAAACAAGAACAATGTTCTTCTCCTAATCTATTAAAACCAGTAAATGTAAGAAATCAGAACAAAATAGCATGGTAGAAGACATTTCACATACCTCCTCATCACCACTCAAAAGTGAGACTTTTCTGTCAAGCATGTTGGCTTTAAAATTACAACGACCCAAGAGCCCGCTTATATCATCTATTCTCCAGTCCTTTGCAACTTCTGCTACTGTTTGAAGCACAATTTTCTCCAAATTAAGAGCTTCCGCCTGATAGAAGAGTAGAATAATCTTCGTGAATTGCATATGACCTCTCAAGTAATAACAAATGGGAGCTACATAACAAATATTCAACCATGGATTAATGTTTTCGAATGGCCTGTGTAAGGCCCGTATCTTAGTCCATACTATTCCATCAACTCCCACGATCATTCCCCACGAATTCCAGCAACCTGCAACATATAATCGACGTTTGCGAATGATCCTAAGTCATATTCTGTAGATTTGAGTCAGCTCGACCTGATACTTGTACCAATGCGACCGCGTCGTCGCCACGGTTCCGATGCCTCGTCTTACGTGCCGAGGCGATACCCTGGCTAGGAGAAGTGGGCCCGCGTTAAGTTCGAGGAAAATGCCGCGTATCGCAAATCCCAAGAGAATGTCCCATCAATCACATCAAATGTCACATCAATCCATCAATCAAAGTCAAGTACAAGCAACCCATACCCTAGCCTTACCTCTCTCTTACACAAGTACCATAAAGTTAACAAGCACCTTACCTCTCATGTCACTCCACCATCCCTCTCTCTCATCACTCCTCTCCCATCATCTCTCTCTCTCTCATTCTCTCTCTCTAATTTTTCCTCCCAAGCAACCCACGTCCAAGCTCCTCATGAGAGAGCTAGTGTGGCCCCCCTTCCTATCTCCCACCCCCACCATCCAAAATCCATCTCAACCGTTAAAATCCATTCTATGGAGCTATGGAACGTGTTGGCGGAAGAAGGAAGAGGAGATCAAAGGTGAGTGATCTCATTTGTTGATTTTAATCATTTGAGGGCCCACATATGTGGGACCCATCTTGATGTATGCATTATTTAGGGAGGGCCCATAGTGGCGAGGTCTCTCCCCTCCATCACACGTCTCTCTCTCTCTCTCTCTCTCTCTCTCTCTCTCTCTCTCTCTCTCTCTCTTTCTCTTTTCATTTTGTGCGATGTGTGGCCCACTCAAATGGACCCCACCTTGATGTGTGTCTCACCCAAGCCATCCAACCATTTGGTGGCCCACCCTGGTAGCATGTATGTGGGTAGGGCTCACCTTAAATTTGTGTTACCCAAACCGTCCAGCGTTCAGGGACGCTGGACGTGGCTATTTGTGAAGTGTGAAGTGACAATGTGGTGCCCTGACATGCAGAGAAAATATATATATATATATATATATATATATCAATTTGATTTAAAAATTGAGGTGGGCCACTTGTGCAGGCCCCACTTTGATGCATCGATCTAATCCACACCGACTATTCTATTCCCCAGATCATTTTAGGCGTTGAGCCAAAAAATGAAGGCAATCTGACTTTCTGGAGGGCCATAGCTTAGAAATCAGTATTTTCTACCGTTGAAATCCACCCTGATATTCTGTACCCCGAAACACACTCAATATTGGACTTGTTTGACTTGTCTTGAGCCATGGGAACCAATGGGTGGGTCGGATTCACCTGATGCGGGCCCTACCATGGAAAAACCGCGCCAAAAATTAGCCATATACGTTACCCAGGTGGCCCACATCACAGGGAACAGTGATGATGAACGTCTACCATTGGAACCCTTTCTGGGTCACATAAGTTTTGGATTAATATGAAATTTGTTTTTCCCTTTCATCCAGGTCCCTGTGACCTTGTCAACAGTGTGGATGTCAGCTAAACATTATGGTGGGCCCCACGTGGGACCCACAATGATGTATGTGTTTTACCCACACCGTCCACGGCAGTGGACGATGGAACCCAGCATGGTCTATGTGTTTTACCCACACCATCCACGGTACTGGACGGTGGGACCCACTGTTAGGTATGTGTTCCATCCATGCCATCAGTCGTTGATTAGGTGGCCCACATGACAGGAAGCAGTGAGGATTGAACGTCAGCCATGGAAACCCCTTTTGGGTTGGCAGAAGTTTCGAATCATTATGAAATTTATTTTTTTCCTCTTCAATCCAGATATGTGTGATATGTGTGACCTTACCAATAGATTGGATGGAAAATTGATGTTATGGTGGGCCCCACGTGGGACGCACTGATGTATGTATGTATACTACACCGTCATCCAATTGGTGGGATTCCACCATCATGTATGCGTTCCTACTACCCACTCAGCATGTGTGCTACATCCATGTAGCGTGGGACTCACCTCTGGCATCCAAACCGTCCATCTTGACGGTGGGCCAGTAGGCCACACCTGATGAAAGTGTTTCATCTAACCGTTCATGTGGGGCTGCCTTGATTTGGTGCGTTACACCTGCATTGTCCATTGGCTGGACGAGAGCCTACAATGATGTATGTATTGTAACTCCACACGTCCAGCGGCTGCACGTGTGATGTATGTGTTATAATTCCACACATCCAGTAGCTGCACGTGTAGGGCCTACCTTTGATGTATGTAATCAGCGCCACCTATCTACATTATCCAGGCCGTCCAGCGGGCCTGGACAATGTGAAAACACAAGTATCAGCTTGATCAATATGTGGGCCCACCTTAAAGGTGTGTTGTACTCAGCACGTGAGACCCACTGCTATAGAAGCAGATTGACTGGTGTACCTGCTACATTGATGCTAGTAGATTGCATGGGTCTCATTCAAACCATACATTCACGGCCCACCTTGATGTGTTGACGCCACCAAGTTATGTGGGCCACACCCACATGGACACCACCATGTTATATGTATTTCATCCACACCATCCAGATATGTCTAGACGGTGCTGGACAATAGTTGGACGGTGCTGATATACCTGGACAATGTTTAGACAGTGTTGATCATCCTTAGTGGGCCACATGTGCCCCATGAAATTATAGTGTGCAGCGATACACATGTTGCACCCGCAACTATTGAAATGATTTTAGATGTAATTTCAAGCTCCCATCTATGAGGCCCACCTCGATATATTTGTAGCCCATCTATAAGGCCCATTAGTGTGGCCCACTGATGCAACCCACTTGATGTGTATGAGGCCCATGTGTAGGGCTCACCTATGATGCATATTAGGCCCATGGGTAGAGCTCACCTATTGTGTATTTGAAGCCCATGGGTTGTGGCCCATTGTGATGTATTTCTAACCCATTTAGTAAGGCCTAATGTGATGTATTTCTAGCCCATTTAGTAAGGCCTAATGTGATGTATTTTCAGCTCATGAGAGGTGGCCCATTGTGATGTATTTGAGGATCATGTGCAGGGCCCACTTGTTATGTATTTATGGCCCATTTGGTAAGGCCCATTGTGATATATTTTCGGCCCATATGATGAGTGACCCGACTTGATGTATACAGGGCCCATTGTGATATGTATTAAGCCCATGATGAGTGGCCCACTTGATGTATTCAAGGTCCAGATACGTTGCCCATTTGAGGTATATGAGACCCATGTGTAGGACCCGCATGCTGTATATTTGAGGCCCATGTGCAGGGCCCACCTGTCGTGTATATGAGACCTATTAATGCGATCCACTTGATGTATATGAGGCCCATTGATGCGGCCCACTCGTTGTATTTGAGGCACATGGTTGCGGCCCATTATGATGTGCATTAGGCCCTTGGGTTGTGGCCCGTGCAATGTATTTGAGGCCCATGTACAGGGTCCACCTGTTGTGTATATAGCCCTTGTATGAGGCCCACTACGATGTATATTAGGCCTTTGTGCGAGACCATGGGCCCACTATACATTTGGCCCTATGTGGGCCAATCCCTGGGAGCAATGTTGGTTGAAAGTCCACATTAATGTGTAATGATGGTTAGATGTCCTCATTATCACCTTCCCGTAGGCTTTATTAGGCCCATCCGCACCATTCTCTAAGTGGGTTAACCCAAATAAGTAGGCCCCATTCGCCATAGACTGAAATAGCGGTGAGACCGTTTGAGTTGAAGAAGGGATATGTCAAAATGTCCTAGGGGGGGTGAATAGGACTTTTAAAAGTTTTTTATGATTTATTTAAAATCCTATCACACTAATCCTAATAACAGACATGTATTAGGATTACTCAAAAATGACTCTACTAGCTTCCAAGCCCGGTAGAGGATCCAATCACAAACTATGAAAGAAGTAAACAGTATACAAACTAGTTTATGATGGATATGACTGTGTAAGTGTGTGAGGTGTGATCTCAGATATATGGATATAAAAGCATTGACATAGAACACACACATAGAAGAATAGTAATTACAAACACAGTCATTTTTATAGTGGTTCGACTACTTGTCTACTCCACTCCCGGCTGCCACACTTAACCCTTGAGCATACCGGATTTCACTAAGTAGGTTTCCCAGGGTTCACCTCAAACCTAAGGTTTTAAATCAGGTTCACCTTCAACCTTTACATAGAGGTTTCTATTCAGTTCACCTCTAACCCTGGAATTTTACTGGTTAACTCCTAACCAAATGTTTATGCTCTCTATAAAGCAAGGGTCCACACAATGCGCCCGAATGTTTATACTCTCCACAAAGCAAGGGTCCACACAACGCACCCACCACGTACACTCCTGTCAGAGGCCTCCTTGAGGACTTCAAAGGGTGAGAACCACTTAAGACCCAATCCTAGAAAGGAATGATCACAAGTGTCCTCTGGACTCTAGATACTTATAGATAAGTTGATGAGTCTCATTCAGCACGGTGCCAAAGATCTCCTCCTCCTTGTTGACGAAGAGTCTTCTGTTCCCTTGATCCGTAACATAAGATAATATACATATACTAGGCTTCGGGTTGGGTCAAGGTGAAGATGGAATCCTACTCTCAAAATATTTTCCTATCAGGAATGTAGAGCGATTCCAATCTTATGTATTTAAGGCATCCTAGCTTAATGATTTGCCATTAAGGTAGTAGCTGGAGGATCCTTGAATGCGGAAGTTCATTCCCCAATCCACTCTATTGAATATCAATGGTGAGGGTGGATTGGAGGATGAACTCCCTTGAGAGAAAGGGCTTTAGATATAGGATATAAGTTGAAACACTCAAAAGCTCTCTCTACTTTCTCTCACAGCAACAAAAGACAAGTCCTCTATATATAGGCAAAAAGTTCCAACTGATATCAAATGGTTACATTTATGACAGAGTTCGATATCATCAAAAGTTCGATATCATCGAGCGTATACTCTTGATAGCATTGATGGTCTGCTCGATGACTCGGACTCAATGTCATACGCTTTTGAAACTCTTTGCCAATTGGTCGATGAATCGAAACTATTGTCGATGTCATCGGATTTCAAACTCTGATCCCATCGATGACAGGTTCGATCCATCGACACTTTGAAAAATGAGAGAGACTTGACTTTAAAATATTTCAGGTTTTTATGAATGATCGGGGGAACCATCGAGATCATCGGAATTTGAATGTCGATGATATTGAGATCAGAGTCGATGCATCGATAAATCCAATGACTTTATCTTTAAGCTTGCTGGACGAATTGTCTCTTTGTTTGATGTAATCGACCTGGTACTGATATCATCGATATTTGAATATCGATTCTATTGAAGGGCCCCCGATCATAGTTAAAAACAACCTGAAATATCTGCTGTAAGAAATGCGCGCCCACTATCGATATCATCGATGAACATCTGATCTTATCAATATTTGAATTCAGATCATATCGGACGGTCATCGATATATCGAAGAAATTTAAGAATTTCAGTAAAAAAATAGGGGTGCCGAAAATCTGCTTGTCGATCTTATCAAGCCACTCTCGATGGACTCGAGAATTGAATATCGATGACATCGATATGTGCATCGATATAATGATAATTTGTCCAGTTATATTGTGAAGTTGCTGGACATATTTGTGCTTTTATCGATGATATCGATAGGTGTATCGATACATTGATAAATCCGTCCAGATGAATATTTAGTTGCTGGACACTTTTGGTCCTCTTATCAATAATATCGTTAAGGTATCGAGGACATCGACAGTGCAGGTCGATCATATTGAGGGTGCATTGATAAAAATGACAAGGCGAGAAAAACTTATAGATTTTCTTATTTGCAAAAAGTTTTCTCACCCTAAAAACCCTAAAATGTCTATCTTGTTTTAGGGTTTTTAATTAGCTTGTGTTTTGGGACATGGGATGTGAGGCTTTAGTTTTACCTGTGGTGAGCTTCCACACATCCGATTGAGGCAGATGCTTGAATTGATCTTCCTATCGAGCTCTGTAGACTGTCTGACCTACCATTCATGTAACTTGACAAACTAGGGCACTAGCAGGTGCACTTTCAATCTCCCCTTTGTCAATTACGTGACAAAATCCCCAAAACACCCTAGGATACTTCTAGACAAACACACCCTAAATTGTGTGTACATATTTTTACACAATTTTATAAAATCTAATGAACCATGTACACAACATATTATCTACTCCCCCTTACTTCAAAAACTCCCCCTTTCTTGGTGCAGCTGCTCCCCCTAACACCTGCAACACATTAGATATACAATTTTCCGCTCGGGGTGTTTGTAAATGTTCTCCCCCTTTTTGTCAATCATTAGCAAAGGTATAGCAAGTGATATTGACTAAAGAGTGAATCGCATGGGAGAAACATCAGGCATAAGCAGATGAATTTGATGTATAAGAGTTAACGCATTTTAGTCAAACATCAATCTCAGAATGAATGCATATTAGATAAGATATAGCAGTTTTCAATCATATACAAACCATAACTTGATAAACTAGGGGAAAATTAACACACATATGGCAGTAAAAGATATGAATTTTGTGCGACCATAAAAGAACTAAAACTGCCCCAAACAACAGTAAATCAACAAAAAAAATCTCAAAATATTCAACTATTCAACTATCAGCACACATACTGCCACAGATAGTAGTTTATCAAAGCATTTCCAGGTTTCTTCAATTGTATCGATTTTAAGTGTTGATATAATTGATATGACATTATTCAGATATTATCGAGATTGTCATAATCTTTGCATTCAGAATAACATGGTTAATACAGAGAATTTTGACTTGTGGTGGACATATAACCATGAATGTCTCAGTGTGAAGATTTTACCTGTGTGGCTCATGTTCTCTGAGATTTAGTAAATGCAAACCCCAATGGATTTTTGTAGGTCACTAAACCTATTTGCATCAAGAGGTTTGGTGAGGATGTCTGCGAGTTGCCTTTCTGTGGAAACATAATCCAATGTAAGAATCTTGTCTTCAACAAGTTCTCGGATAAAGTGATGATGAATGTCTATATGTTTAGTCCGAGAATGTTGAACAAGATTCTTTGAAATGTTGATTGCGCTTGTGTTATCACAGAACAGACTCATTGTGGGTTGTTCAATCCCGTAATCCAGCAACATCTGCTTCATCCAAAGAAGTTGTGCACAACAGCTACCAGCGGCAATGTATTCAGCCTCGGCAGTAGATAATGATATTGAATTTTGCTTCTTGCTCTGCCAGGAGACTAGACAGTTTCCAATATAAAAACATCATCCACTAGTTGATTTTCGATCATCCAAATTTCCTGCCCAGTCAGCATCAGAGTACCCAGCAATAATCATGGATGTTTCAAATGGGTACCACAGACCGTAGGAGGTAGTTCTAGCTATGTATTTAATTATCATTTTAATGGCTGTTAGGCGAGATTCTTTAGGATCAGCTTGATATCTGGCACATACTCCAACACTAAAAGATATATCAGGACGACTAGCTGTGAGATATAATAGACTTCCTATCATACTCCGATAGAGATGTTGATCCACACTCTTGCCATTTGTATCTTTAGAGAGTTTGAGTGTGGTGCTCATGGGAGTGTGATAAGGGCATCCAAATTTAAGGCCAAACCTTTTTACTAACTTGTTCGCATACTTGGTTTGACAAATAAAGATTCCATCATTTAGCTGCTTGACTTGCAATCCTAAGAAGAAGTTTAGTTCACCGACCATACCCATTTTAAATTCTGATTTTATGAGGTCGGCAAATTTGTATGCGATATCCTCACATGTTGAACCAAAGACTATATCGTCCACATAAATTTGTGCAATAAGCAGTGAGTCTTTTGTTCTTTGGGTATACAGAGCCTTATCAACACTCCCTCTGCAGAATTCATGGTCCAAAAGAAATTTTGTCAATCGTTCATCCCAAGCACGTGGTGCTTGTTCGAGACCATAGAGGGCTTTATTCAGATGATATACGTAGTGAGGATACTTGGAATCAGTAAATCCCTTTGGTTGTTCAACATAGACTTCTTCAGCAAGTTCTCCATTAAGAAAAGCACTCTTAACATCCATTTGAAATAGCTTAAATTTTAATGCACATGCAATGGACAGAATAATTCTAACATACTCAAGGCACGCCACAGGAGCAAACGTTTCATCAAAGTCAATCCCTTCTATCTGTGAGTACCCCTGAGCTACAAGCCTTGCTTTGTTCTAAATCACATTTCCTGATTCATTCGATTTATTCTTGAATACCCATTTGGTTTCAATGATATTTGTATTGAGTGGCCTTGGAACTAATTGTCATACCTCATTTCTTTGAAATTGTTGAAGTTCCTCTTGCATAGCATTTATCCAGTATTCGTCTTGAAGAGCTTCCACAATGTTCTTAGGCTCAATTTTTGAGGTAAAGAAGAAATGACTATAGATATTTTTTATCTGTCGTCGAGTTTTTACACCAGCATTAGGATCTCCAATGATCTGTTCTCGAGGATGATCTTTTATGATGGGAATGTCAGATGATGGTTGAGGTTCACTGGGTGATAAATTTTTGTTTTCAGGTTTTTCCAGTATGCATGAATATACATCATCTTCTAATTCATGCATAGGTGCATCTTCTTCATGAGGTTGATCATCGATTACCACATTGGCTGATTCTTGAATAGTGAGAGTTCTTAGATTGTATACTCTGTACGCACGACTATTCATGGCATACCCTAAGAAGATTCCTTCATCACTTTTAGACTCAAATTTCCCTAGGTGATCACTATCTCTTAAGATATAACATTTGCTACCAAAGACTCGAAAATATTTCACACTAGGCAATTTCCCATAGCATAGTTCGTATGGAGTTTTGTTCAGACTTGCTCTAAGATATACTCTATTTATGATGTAGCAAGCAGTATTGACAGCTTTTGCCCAAAAACTTTTTGCCATATCCTTTTCATTTAGCATGATTGATCCCATCTCTTGCAATACTCGATTTTTCCTTTCAACGACTCCATTTTGCTGTGGGGTTTTTGGAGCTGAGAATTCATGACGAATTCTTTTCTCATTACAGTATTTTTCAAATTTTTCATTTTCAAATTCCCCACCATGATCACTTCTGATGCGATTGATCCCGTATCCTTTTTCGTTTTGGAGTCGCTTTGCCAAGATCACAAATTCCTCAAAGGTATTCGATTTTTCTCGAAGAAATGTGACTCAAGTAAATCTGGTGTAGTCATCTACTATCACCAGGAAGTATCTGTTCTTGCCATGACTTTCTACTTTAGTTGGTCCAACTAGATCCATATGTAGCAGATCCAAAGGCTTTGTTGTCGCTATGGAGGTTATCTTCTTGTGCCCAACCTTTATTTGTTTTCCTTTTAGACATTCTCCATAGACAACTTTTTCTTCTTTTCTAATCTTAGGAAGTACCCTAACCAAATTTTTTGAACTGAGCTTTGCTAAATTTTGATAGTGGACATGTCTCAACCTTTGGTGCCACAATTTGGATAGGCTTTTTATAGCCATATTACATTTTGTGGCTACAACCTTCTGACTTATACTTTCAATAACATAACAGTTATCATTAGTGCGTAAACCTTTTATGAGAGATTTTCATGTATGATCTAGAATTTTACATACATCTTTTGAGAAGGTGACAAGATGTTCTTTATCACAGATTTGGGAGATACTCAGGAGATTATGTTTTAGACCTGCTACACAGAGGACATGTTTAATTTCAGGAAGGCCTGGTACAGCTATTGTTCCTTGTCCAACGATTTTGGCTGAGCTTCCATCACCAAACATGACAGATCCTCCATCAAAGTTTAAGTACTCACAAAAATGAGTTTGATCACCAGTCATGTGTCTGGAGTATCCATTATCAAGATACCACTTTGAACTATTACCTGCTTTCAGAGCAATATGAATTACAAGACAATTGTTCTGGTTTGTCACACCCTCTTGGACCTTTTTGAACATGATTCTTTCTTCAGTCAAGATCACTCTCTAGGCAGTGAAGCCCTTAAAGAGAGCCCGCTCTGATACCAATTGAAATAGCGGTGAAGACCGCTTAAGTTGAAGAAGGGATATGCCAAAATGTCCTAGAGGGGGGTGAATAGGACTTTTAAAAGTTTTTAATGATTTATTTAAAATCCTATCACACTAATTCTAACAACAGATATATATTAAGATTAAACAAAAATGACTCTACTGGCTTCCAAGCCCGGTAGAGGATCCAATCACAAACTATGAAAGAAGTAAATAGTATACAAACTAGTTTATGATAGATATGACTATGTAAGTGTGTGACGTGTGATCTCAGATATATGAATATGAAAGCATTGACATAAAACACACACATAGAAGAATAGCAATCGCAAACACAGTCATTTTTATAGTGGTTCGACTACTTGTCTGCTCCACTCCCGGCTGTCACTCAACCCTTGAGTGTACCGGATTTTACTAAGGAGGTTTCCCAGGGTTAACCTCAAACCTAAGGTTTTAAATCAGGTTCACCTTTAACCTTTACACAGAGGTTTATACTCGGTTCACCTCTAACCTTGGAGTTTTACTGGTTCACTCCTAACCAGATGTTTATGCTCTCCATAAAGCAAGGGTCCACACAACGCACCCAGATGTTTATGCTCTCCATAGAGCAAGGGTCCACACAAAGCACCTACCACGTACACTCCCTCCGGAGGCCTCCTTGAGGACTTCAAAGGGTGAGAACCACTTAAGACCCAATCCTAGAAAGGAATGATCAGAAGTATCCTCTGGACTTTAGATACTTACAGATAAGTTGATGAGTCTCATTCAGCACAGTGTCGAAGATCTCCTCCTCCTTGTTGACGAAGAGTCTTCCATTCCCTTGATCCGTAACACAAGATAATATACCTATACTAGGCTTCGGGTTGGGTCAAGGTGAAGATGGAATCCTACTCTCAAAATATTTTTCTATCAAGAATGTAGAGCGATTCCAATCTTATGAATTCAAGGCATCCCAGCTTAATGATTTGCCATTAAGGTAGTAGCTGGAGGATCCTTGAATGCTGAAGTTCATTCCCCAATCCACTCTATTGAATGTCAATGGTGAGGGTGGATTGGAGGATGAACTGCCTTGAGAGAAAGGGCTTTAGATATAGGATATAAGTTGAAACACTCAAAAGCTCTCTCTACTTTCTCTCACAGCAACAAAAGACAAGTCCTCTATATATAGGCAAAAAGTTCCAACGGATATAAAATGGTCACATTTATGACAGAGTTCGATATCATCGAGCAGGTTCGATATCATCGAGCGTATACTCTTGATAGCATCGATGGTCTACTCGATGACTCGAACTCAATGTCATACGCTTTTGAAACTTTTTGCTAATTGGTCGATGAGTCGATGTCATCGGATTTCGAACTCCGATCCCATCGATGACAGGTTCGATCCATCAACACTTTAAAAAATAAGAGAGACTTGACTTTGTAATATTTCAGGTTTTATGAATGATCGAGGGAACCGTCGAGATCATCAAAATTTGAATATCAATGATATCGAGCTCAGAGTCGATGCATCGATAAATCCAGCAAATTTGTCTTTAAGCTTGCTAGACGAATTGTCTCTTTGTTTGATGCAATCAACCTGGTACCGATATCATCGATATTTGAATATTGATTCTATCGAAGGGCCCCCGATCATAGTTAAAAACAACCTGAAATATCTGCTATAAGAAATGCGCACCTACTATCGATATCATCGATGGACATCCAATCTTATCGATATTTGAATTCAAATCATATCGGACGGTCATCGATATATCGAAGAAATTTAAGATTTTCAGTAAAAAAACAAGGGCGCCGAAAATCTGCCTATCGATCTTATCGAGCCACTCTCGATGGACTCGAGAATTGAATATCGATGACATCGATATGTGTATCGATACAACGATAATTCATCCAGTTATGTTGTGAAGTTGCTGGACATATTTAGTGCTTTTATTGATGATATCAATAGGTGTATCGATACATCGATAAATCCGTCCAGATGAATATTTAGTTGTTGGACACTTTTGGTCCTCTTATCGATAATATCGTTAAGGTATCAAGGACATCGACCGTGCAGGTCGATCATATCGAGGGTTTATCGATAAAATCAACAAGGCGAGAAAAACTTACAAATTTTCCTATTTGCAAAAAGTTTTCTCACCCTAAAAATCCTAAGATATCTATCTTATTTTAAGGGTTTTTAATTACCTGGTGTTTTGGGACATGGGTTGTGAGGCTTTAGTTTTACCTATGGCTAGCTTCCACACATCCGGTTGAGGCAGATGCTTGAATTGATCTTCCTATCGAGCTCTGTAGATGGTCTGACCTACCATTCACGTAACTTGACAAACCAGGGTACTAGTAGGTGCACTTTCATAGACGGATGGCTCTGTGTCATCATATTTGATATAACCACGGTCATGGGCCAATCTTTACATTATGGTTGATCAGCTATCCATTTATGGACCCTGCCTTGTTTATATGTTGATTGTTGGTGCCGATTATTAATGCTGATTATTGGTGCCGATTGTTGAGGCCGATTCTGATTGTCAAGGCCCATTGTGATGTGTGCGAGGACCATGGGACGTGGCCCATTGTGATATATTTCCAGCCCATATGATGATGCCCGACTTGATGTATATTAGGCCCGTGCGAGCGGCCCATTGCGATGTATATTAGACCCGTGAGATGTGACCCACTTGATGTATATGTGGCCCATGTGTGAGGCCCATTGTGATGTGTATTAAGCCCTTGATTGAGGCCCATGGTGTTGTATATTTAGCCCTTGTATGAGGCCATGAGTCCACGGTATGTTAGGCTCTATATGGGCCATTCCTTAGGGACAATGTTGGTTGAATATCCACATTGTCAAGGTTGATTGTCGATGCCAGTTATTGATACTGATTATGAGTATGTGACCACATAGCATCACGATACATGCCCATATGCATCATCTGCATGTTTGTTATGAGATGTGGTTGACCATTGCATACATCATTGGGCAGGTTGTTATGAGACTCCCTGAGAGGCGGAGGTTATCTCACATGAGTGCACGGTATTCGCAGGTTTGATGCATGACTGGATTGTATAACTCATGCATCTTACATTGTGTGTTATGATTACTGTACGCCTTAGCGACATCAGGGTCGTAGCCTCCACAGGCATACCGTGGATGGCCAAATGGGATACCCAAAATGTTTGGTTCGAGCAATGGGCTGCCATAGATGGCCCTAGGTGAAAATTCATAAAACCCTCTTGGTACCAGAGGACGCACCAACATCGAGACCAAGTGGATACATGAGCGCCCGAGTGCCGAATACAAAGAGGCTGTGTCTCCCACTGTGTCGTGGTCGGTTGAGAGGGGGTGTGGCCTTACCCGCCCGAGCGTAGGGGGCATTGCTAGGCTAAGTCGACTAGCTCGAGGAATGGTCCGCTATCGATGTGCCGAATAGGTATTGGCAGACTATTGGCCAAGCGAATAGTGAGGTTTCTTACGCTCACTTGGACTGTGCGGCTGGAAGAGCGGCAGTGCCATTTGGAGTGTACTAAACCTCGGTGATGATCCCAGAGATGAACCATACTATTATATGGACTTATTGAGCAAGAATTGCATACTCATTCATTCATTCATTCATTATCCACTCGGGCTTATGGTGCATAACTATTTGTTACGTGTACCTTCGCATGGTTAGGATTTCAGTTAGGCGCACGACTAACCAGAGAGCAGGAGTTTACCACATGAGTCTAACTATCCAAATTTAGGTATGGGACTGGTTTGGATAGAAGTGCTTGTGGTGGACCCTGTAGCCTGCGATACTACATACTATCATCCCGACTTCACACTCTAGCATGGTCATTCCATTCACACCGCATACTTCATTGCATCCTCGGCATATAGCATTTTGGGTTACTATGTTTCTGCATTTATTTGGTCTAGGTATGGCTAACGGTATCCGTGGACTCATCAGGATTTACATATTACCTTGCATCATCGGCATCTGATATTTGGCTTGCTGTCTCCTCATT